>OY728137.1:464336586-465556856 GCA_963277665.1 Viscum album | reverse complement strand
TATCATGTTATTATCTAGCATAGATACCACCAACTTTTATTGCGTGAGTCAACTAAGCCATTTTTATCACAAACTACTCGGTTCCAATTCCCACCATTTTGGGCTGCAGATTCAGACAGACATCAGCCTCTTGGTGCCTTCCCACTTCCACCTCCCGATTTCTTCTACGAACAACCATTTTGAACAAAAATAACTTATATGGAGAAACATGGTAATCCTTAAATTCTATAACATTTTAAATTAATCATAGATTAAAAATTAGTTATAGTATTCTTTAAATATCATCCCAACCCCTAAATTTATCTAAACCATCCTCTGATACCAACTATAAGGACCTGACCTTAAAACATTACTTAATATTTAATTTTACACAAGGACATAAGTTATTACACATTGAGGATCTTTTTGGATTTAGAGTTTTAAATAATTAGGATAACTTACATATATAACATACCACATTCATACAAGAGGATACTACTAAAAACATTTTCCATTTTTTTCAAAATATAAAACATTAAAGCTTAAAACATGATTTATTTGACAACCCTCTACATAATTCATCATGACTCCCTTATTTCTATTAACCATCCTTATATCCTGTGATTTTTTTTAAAAAAACTTGGGATGAGTATAAAACTCATTAAGGGATATAAATAAAGAAAGTGTTAGTCTAGTGATAACATAAAAACCAATAAAACCCATAATCATAAAAAAATCATATGCATATAAAAATCATGTAGTTGACTTGAAAAATATTTACCATATAACTCTTACATTCACTCTTTCACATGGAATAACCTTTTGGTCAACTTCCATCTCCAGAGTACCCAATGCATTAGAGATCTATAATGGGGCTCACTCGTCATATCTTGAGCTATAATGGGCTCAACCCAACATTTTTTGAGCTATAATGGGATCAAAACAACATATATAGAGCTATAATGGGATAAAAACAACATAAATAATTTAAAAGGAACATATCATGGTAATAAAGTTTCTTGAAATCAGAAGAAACCACTCATTCCATAAAAACAATCCTTTTGAAATTTATTAAAGAGAGTTTAAAAAGGATTTTAAAAAGTCCCTTAAAAATATAATTGGAATGAGAATTAATAGAATGGAATGGAATATGTATATACACTGTAAATAAACATAATTCCTCATAATATAAACAAAATTAATCACACGAATAATCTTAATACCACATAATGAATAAAGAATAAGGTTAACCCAAAGAATGGAAATCAGGTTAAGAATTTTCTTACCTCGGGTTCTTCTTACTTAAAAAGTGTTTAAACCTCCCATATAATGGTTAAAAGAGTGTTATTAATATCTTATAGAAACATATTAGTGTTTATAACACCTTATATTATCATTTAATAACATCATTTCACCCTTTAATTATTAGTATTTTGTTCCTTCCATTGTTTTGGGTGCTTTCTTTACATGTTTTTCATGATCAGTTCATGATGGATGATCTTGTAGATTGGAAGTGAAACTCCAAAATTGTAATGGAATGGTAGTTAAATATTTATAGAATCATAAATTATTCCATTTATCATTTTGAATTCTGAAATGAGGATGATTCATAAGTTAAAACATTAATGATGTTCGTTTAGATCATTTTAGTGGTACTTTGATAATAACAACCTCATTTTGTTTTATAAATTAAACCATGTGTAAAAAAGAATTATAGAACCATAGATGAGAAATTATATATATATTATAACCTGGTTCAACCATAAAATTAGTTTCATGACCATACCTGAAATAATTAAAGCAAAATGAAATCACATCGTCCATGATGTCGGTAATTTGACACATCACGGACAATGTTTTTATTCCTTGAATAAGTGGGAGAGGGGAATAAGAATGAAGATGAATTTTCCATGAACATGAAAAAATCCAGAATATACATTATTTTTGGATATTTCATGCCTCTTGGATAAGAGGAGCATAAGATACTATTATAAAAGGAAAGGAAAGGAAAGGAAAACATATGAAAAAGGAAGAGGATTTCTTACCTCTTGATCTCTTTTCCTTGAGATCCTATTTAAGGGATTTGGTGTTGGTCTTTTGGTGAGAAAAGAAGCTCTAGGTCATGGGGAAGAATATTGGGGAGGTAATTTGGCAGAAATTAGATAATTCTTAAGGCTTTAGAGGTGTGAGAGGAAGAGGGGAATGAGGGTGTTATTTATAGTGGAGGAGGGGAGGTATTTTACATTATTTTAATCATTATTTGAATATTTTGCTCAAGACTATGAATAATCTCAATTAATGTGACCCAAAATAGTAATAATGGAATGTGAGTTTGAAAAAAGTGGTATTACATCACTTATTATGTCATAAATAATGTATTTAACTGATAATTTGAATATACAGTATTTTACCATATTTCACTATTCATAAAAAATTCAAGAATTTCAGAAAAATCCAAAAAATTTACCCTAACCATTTTTTGATGTGTATAATTCAAAAATGAACTCCATTTTTTGAAAATAATTTTCTAAATATTATTAATTTAATTTTTAAATAAAATCATACTTGATTCAAAAATTGACAATTTTAATTCTATAACTACTTTTATATCACATTGAAAAATCAACCCAAATGTAATTATATTAAAGCCTTAAGAAAATAAAATAATAATACAATTTACTATTCATTAGGGTCATAATACTATTCATATTGCTATTCGTAAGGGTATGTTACTATTCACAAAAAAAAAAACAAGTTGGTTCCATCAAACTCCAAATAATTTTCTGAACACAAATGTAGATGACTGTTTTTCAAAATTTAAAACATAGAAGCTGCTAAACTAAGTTTAAAGGATATTTATAAATATCAACTTAAAATAAATTTTCAATAATTCAATTTATTTTTAAAACCTTGGGGTGTTACATCTATACTCCTGGGATGGGAAACGTAGTAGCAGACACACTCAGCAGGAGGTCGGGTTTACAACTACTGAGTGAGGCGATAGAGAAGCTAGCCGCGTTGCATATATCCTTCATGGATAGTGATAGAGAAACTTACCTCCAGTCTATGAATTTCACTCCCCCACTTCTTTAGTGAGTTCCGGAGGCACAGCTTGGGGACGTTGACTGTGAGGCCCTATGTGCTTAGATATCCTCAGGACATGCTCTTGGTGGATTTTCAATAGGTTTGTCGGCAAAGGCAGATAGCTGGGAAGGGAGACTGTTAGGGGTTCGGGATTCTAGGAGTAGGGCGGCAGCCGAAGGTAGGCTGGACGGGGCCGAACGATGGTCAAAGTTGTGCCAGGCACGACCGGACCTACCTGCAAGGAGGTGAGGGCCGTGGGACAGCGAGTGGGTGCGGGATGGTGCGGGGATGAGGGAGTTCAAAAGGGGTGCCTGTGCAGGGGGGCAGACGGACGGGCTGCCGGTACAGGGGGAGCTGCGCTACAGGTGTGGCGCTGGTTTTTGAGGAGGCTGAGCGGGCTGCTACATGCGGGAGGAGGAGAGGTCTGGTCGGAGGCGCGGCGGAAGCTTGCCGGGCGCCGGAAGAAGGTCGGCAGGGGTCTCGCGCGGGCTGGCTGAGCATGTCATTCTTTTTAGGGGACACATCATGGTACCAGTGACGTATCAGGAGGGGGTGTTGAAGGAGTTACATACATCCCCTTTGGTGGTGCATACTAGAGTGGAGAAGATGTACCAGGACCTCCGACGTCAGTACTGGTGTCCAAGGATAAAGAAAGCAGTGGCGGAGTACATTTCATGATGCCTCAGTTATTAGCAAACAAAGGCCGAGAATCAGGTTCCAGCAGGCTTAGCACAACCAGTAGAGGTACCAAAATGGAAGTGGTATGGTATCTCCATTGACTTCATGACTAGGTTACCACGCACATCTAAGGGCCACAACTCTATCTATGTGATCATTGATCGACTCAACAAGTCGGCACATTTTCTACCCATCTGAGAGTAGGGATTAGTAGAGGAATTGGGACACCTATATGTTCAGGTGACAGTACAGATTCATGGGGTACCATCGATGATCGTTTCAAATCATGACGCTCGTTTTACATCCCAGTTATGGAAGTGATTATAAGAGGCCTTCAGGAATCAGCTACGCTTGAGCACCGCCTTTCACCCTCAGACAGATGGTCTGACGGAGCGGACCATACAGACACTTGAGGATATGCTTCGTGCTTGCGTCCTTGATTTTGGCTGCAGTTGGGAGGACCACCTACCACTGGTGTAGTTCTCAAACAACAACAGTTATCACTCCATAATTAGAATGTCACTGTTTGAGGTCTTTTACGGGTGACCATGTAGATCACCTCTATGCTAGATAGACCTAGGTGAGTCAGCACTTATGGTTTCAGAGTTGGTACGAGCTACCATTGAAAAGGTGTAGGTCATCTGGAGTGGATCAAGACTGTACAGAGCATGTAGAAGTCTTATGCTGAAAGGAGACGAAGACCCTATGAGTTCAAGGAGGGAGACCATGTTTTCCTTCAGGTCTCACCCTGATGAGGATTGCAGAGATTTGGCCGAGGTGGAAAGATATCTTTGAGGTTCATCAGACCTTTCTAGATCCTGAGCAGAGTTAGTAAGGTGACGTACCGCCTAGAACTTCCCCCACAAATGCATCAAGTGCATAATGTTTTCCATGTGTCGCAACTGAAGAGATACATGCATAATCCATCCCACGTCATCAACTGGGGTGAGCTAGACATTGACGATGGGGAAACTTTTATGGATTTCTCAATAGAGATAGAGGATCGATAGGAGAGGGTCCTTCATGGAATATCGATCTCTCTGGTGAGAGTTTGATGGCAGCATGAGAACCTCCAGGAGAGAACATGGGAGTGGGACGCTCAGATTCATGCTTAGTACCCCCATTTGTTTCCTTAGATTTGGGTGTGGCTTTCGGGGTTGTAAATCCCTAAGGTGGGGAGAATGTAAAGAATCAAAAATTACATATAATTTTTTTAATTATATGGAATTATTACGTGACTGCGAAAATTGACGGTACGCGATTCCAAGGCCTAAAGAGCCCAGAACGGAATTTTGAACTTTTTTTAAGGTATGTTCAGTAAATGTGCGAGTGGGTTTTTCTTTCTTTTGAACTGGTGATCGGATTGAAAATACAAGGGCACCGTTGAATTCACAGTGACGAGATTCACTTAGGTTAATCTTGACTTTGACTGGAAAGGGTCGGAAGAAAAAGATAATTTTTTGGACTTTGGGAAAAATAAAATAAAATAACTATAAGTTATTTTATTCTTTTCTTCCACCATTGAGCGATAGTTAGCAGAACCATAGTGTAAAAATGGTAATTAAATGAATAACAATTAATAACTAGTTTCTTTGGTTGTGTAACCTCAATGCTCTTATGATTAATTGATTCATTAATTACGGTTCATTAATGAACCACATTAATGAACACAACATGGAGCTTGTTTATTTTTATTTAATCAAACCATTGGTGAACGGATTAAAAATCATGGGGAAAGATCTGATGAAACACCGATGGCGTCACCCTCCAATGAAGAATGGTGATTGATCGATGACCGTTGGAGGATTCAGACCAGACATCGATGCACGACAACAAACATCTTCGAATGAGGATTCCTTCTTCCATCCGCAAAAGATTCCAATGAATCTAGGTAGTGGGTTTAATTGTTTTATGTGTTTAAAAGACTCCTCTTTTTCGTTCTTGAATAATATGAAGAAGGCAGATCAACCGACCAACGGGTTGAACCAAAATTCTTTATTTACTGTGGGTGGTTGTTGCAGGATTTGTTTTGTGTTTTTCCTTCTTAAAATGATGATTGATTCTTTCTTTATGTTAGAACACTAACGTGGAGGGCGCAGGACAATCTGAACAAGACTCAGACCCCCTGTCGTTCTTGGTTTATGTGTGTTCTTTGTGCGCGATCGACAACATGGAGGAAAGATGAATCCAAGGGATTCTTAGTAAAGACGGAAACATAAGAGGCACGTAGGTGTAGATGGAAAGGAAAATAGTCCATCAGAACATCTCTGGTGGCCCACCGAAGCAGCCACCAGTGCGACACCATCAGCGCGGCGGCGACCGGCTCGTGCTGGCCGCATGGAGACGCCGGAACCCGCATGCACCGCAGAGGTAAGAGCCGCATCCAGTTAGGAAACGATAGGTGGAGACATGGCACGAGCGCACCATGTGGGAGAGGAGAGGCCTTCTTGGGCCTCTCAGTTGGACACAATTTCCGGCTCCAACTAGCCGTTTCGGAAGGAGGGGCGACACCTCACTAGAGTTGCTACCTGGGAGAACTGACCCGCATGCGGGCCAAGTTTTCCAGGTGGGCCAAAGAAGTTGGCTAGGCCAGACCCACTTGCCAGGCCGGACCCACAAACTGGGTTGGACCCACAAACTGGGTTGGACCCACAAACTGGGTTGGACCCACAAACTGGTCTGGACCCATAGGTGAGCCGGGTTGGACCCCTACCAGACCGGGACCCGACCGGTCCTGTTTCACTAAAACCGATATATCTCGCAATCTGGATGTCTGATTGACGTTCCGTCTGTGGCGTTGGGACCCTTGGGATGGGGAGATCCTTTTGAGATACTCTACTTGAGTTTTGGAAGAAGTTGGAGTATTACTGGGTTAGATCGTACTCGAATCCAATCGGTCCCTATTTACCTTTTTTCTTATAACTTACAGACCAGGCATCCAATTGACGCGCTGTCAATTGCATTGAAACCCTTTTGCTTATAACTTACAAACCAAGCATCCAATTGAAGCACCTTCTATTGCGTTGGAACCATTATAACAAGACGGTATTTTGGGTTACTTTTTTCTGGGACTTCTTGGCGATTGAGGTATGGTCGATATTTTGAGGAGAAGAATCTCCAGAACTCAAGCGCACCATGTGCGTGAATCCTGTGGCTGGTTGTCAAGTAAAGAGAGAAACTCCATGGATAGGCATGAGAGTGAACCTCTGTGAATCATTAACAGTGTGGCCCTATATGGATCAGCAAGAGAGTGACCCTCTATTGATCGACATGAGAGCGAGCCTCCGTGGATTATCAATAGTGCGACCCTCTATATATTGGAAGTAGTACAACCCTCTGTGGATCGATAGTAGAGAAACCCTTTATAGATTAGTAGTATAACAACCCATTGTGGATCAAAAGTATAACTTATCGACAAAATAAAATGATATAGCTCAAGATTAATCATCTTTATTCCTATTCTCTAAGTTGAATGCTTGGTGTGAGTTTTCTTTTACTTTATGCTTTGTGATTGAGATCATGCTTTATGGTTTTTCCTTTATGGAATTCTGGGAGACCTTCAGGAGTCTTGGGGTCCCTACTGGGTATTGTTATACTCACACTTTACGGGCTTCACCCACACCTTGTTGTGTATTGTGTAGACAAAAGAAAACTTGATTGAGACTTGGAGAGCCAGGTCTAGAAGATGCTTTGTCACAACCCGTCCCCTGGGGCCCGTGTCGTAACTACCCCAAGCCTGCCTTCCATAGGCCAGGGGCTGGCGACTAGCACCAAAGGTGTAAATCCCTATAACTGGGAAGGCGTTTCCTTTATAAACGTAAACAAAAACACAACCAGAGTACAAGCGGAAGAAATCACTAAGTACAGCAGTAACAAAAGTGATGAAAGTACAAAGGGGCTGGAAATACAATCCCAACAGATAGGTACAACGAAAACTAAAAGTAAAGTACAACAGAAAAGACAAGAAGCTGGAAGATGACACGCAGCTCCTGGATCATCCACCACGGATCCTACCTGAAGGGTAGGTATAGATGTCCTCCTCAACACTCCACGTCCGATTGTCCATCCGTCTGTCTCCTCCGGGTACCGTCCAGTCCTCGAACGCTCGGCCTCCGTCAGCGCTGTCCGTCGTCTGCATCCAACACAATGAGGTGCGGGAAGAGCCCGTGCAGGGGTGAGTATAACGATACTCAGTAGGGACCCTGAGACCCTCAAGGTCTCTCTAAATCCAACAAGGATAATCACAAAGCAGAAACTCAACAGATAACCCTTACTTAGGTATAAGACCATACTTATACCTAAGTTATCAAGTAACCCATCTCAATCACGAGGAAACACAGAGGTTATGGAATCAACGGATAACCACTACTTAGATATATTCCCATACATATACCTAAGTTATCAAGTGACCCATCTCAATCATGAGGAAAACACAAAGGTCATAGACTCAGCTCAAACCAGGATTTTCATTATCGAAACAGTAACTGTTGAAGAGCTCCGTCTCTGACGAGTACAGTGATCCTGTCATGACTCCGGGGTACTGCTCACTAACCTTATACTGCTGAGGTACTCATCTTGTCGAGTACCATGGGTCTACTGCCAACTACCGGGCACTCCGTCCGCTGAGAGTCTGCCGCCAAATACCAGGCGCTCTCCCTAATAGCCTACAGAGGTACTCCTCCTGTCGAGTACCGCAGGTCAGCGGCCAACTACCGGGCACTCTGTCTTCCATGGGTCTGTCGCCAAATACCGGGCGCTCCGTCCACTGGGCTAGTCGACTCACTCCAAGTCGAGTCGGTCAAGCAGTCGTCAGGTCTCAGCCGGCTACACGGTCTCCGTACTCCGTACGCTCGTCTCCGGGAGGGTCCGCTCCATGAGCTACAAGTCGACACTCCAAGTATTACAAAGTTCCATGAAGAAGTATCTCAAAGGACCGCCTCGTTATAGGGGTCTCAACGCAATAGACGATGTGTCAATCAGACACCAGGTCTGTGAGTTATTAGCCTTTTCGTCCCAGGGGACCGGTTGGTTTCGTGTGCGAACCAACCCGGCCGTATCTCAACTGTACCCCAAAATCTCATAGGTTATACTCATAGGGACCGTTTCTCAACGTGATCACCAACGCCACTGACGGTTCGTCAAACGGACGTCCGGTCGGAATGTTATCAACTTTTCCGATCTAGGGGCCCGGTTGGATTTCGGGTTCAACCCAACCCGACCACTGTCCAACTGCGTCCAAACCTTAGGAGAAGTATGCCAAAAGTTTCGTCTCAACAAGAGGAATCCAACAAGGTCGACGACACGTCAATCGGACGTCCGGAGCTCAAGTTATAGGCGTTTCTGCTCTGAGGGCCCGGTTGGTTTCTTGTTCGAACCAGCCCGGTCATACACCAAGTTCTCTGAAACCTGGAGTGTAATATACCTAAACGACCGTCTTGATCCAAGGATTGCATCGCAATTAACGGTGCGTCGATCAGAGGTCTGTAGCCCAAGTTATGGCTTTTTAAGAAAACCTGTCCGGTTTTAGGGGGTTTTGGGCCCAGACCGACCCGGCCCAAGACCCCCTGGGTCGGCCCGAACCGGGTCGGGGTCCGGCCCAAAAGGGCACGGCCCGGCCCGGCTGGCGCGGCCCGGCTCGGTGCGGGCGGCCCGACCAGGCGCGGGCGGCCCGACCCGGCGTGGGCGGCCCGACCCGGTGCGGTCGATCCAGGCCGGCACGGGGGCCATGCGCGCCGCGTGAGCACGGAAGGAGGGGAACCGCCACCCCATTCTATGGAACGACGGACCCCCGCGAGTCCGCCCTGCTGGAGTTGACCGGGGGTTCAACCCCCGGTTTTTCGGAATCTGGCCGTCCGTAACGGCCGGCGGCTCCGACCGCCCTCGTTTGCTCCGCCGCGGCCCATGGCAGCGGCCTTGGTCCGACCGGTGCGACATGACGGCACCGCGCCCCTCCAACGCGGTCCCACTCCGGCCGCGGTGTCTTCGTGGTTTTCCAGCGCGGCGCGACGGCGCTGCGCCCCTTCGCTGCGGCCCGACACCGGTCGTGGGTTCGTTCGGCCTTAACGGCGCGGCGCGACTGCGCCGCGCATCTTCGCCGCATTTCTCCATGTATCCGCGCGGTGCCGTTGCATCGCGCCGCCTTCTTTTGAACCGCAATAAAAACAATCATCAAAGGGGGAGGAGGGTCAACCGTGTTCGTGCGGTCCGACCTCCTCTCGTTATTACGATAACTGGCGGACCAAATAGAAGTCGATAAACGACAAAAGAAAAATTCACGGACAAAAACAATTAACCCCTACCTTGAAGAAGGCATTCATCGGTGTCGCAGTAGACGATGTCGTGGTAGACGGCGTCGCGGTAGACGACATCGCGGTAGACGGGCATCGTTTCGTCAATGTCGAGAAGGATGAAGCCGAGGGTGGCGTCGGCGTTCTTCATTCTTCATTGGAGGAAGTGGAAAACTCTCCAAGTGTTGGGCGCCATGCTTCACTGCTAGTGTTTCGCCGCTTGAAGAAGTCATCCAGAACTCCTCCCCCTGGCCTCCTTTAAATATGAGTGGTGGGTTCGTCGTTGGCACACAAGTCATAATTGGGGGATTTATGACATAGATCCCCACTCAATTAATCTGCTGAGGTGGATCATTAAAAAGGGAGGAAGGATCCTCATTAATTAAAAACATTGGCATTTAAATTAAGGATAGGGAGGGAAGGTTCCTCACACCAAAACCAACCCAAAATAAAATAAGATTCATCCTTATTTTATTATTCCCTGAATTCCAAAGAATTCAAAATTTAACTCTTAATTAAATTCATTGAATAACTTAATCAAATAATTTAATGAGAGAGTTGACTTGCAATTAAAGAGGGAGAGAGGATGAGTTACACATTAAAGCTAGAGGGGGGGGGGGTGTTGGGAATTTTAAGGAGGTGGGGGCTCGTGGGGGCCCCACCCGAACTTCCTCACATCTCCCTTTCCCATACACTTAACCTAACAGTAAAGAAATAAAAATAAATTTGTAGAACAATTTTTTTTTTATTCCTCACATTTTTAACAAGTCCTCCCGAGAAAACGCAACTCCTGAAAGGGTATTCTTAAGCAAAAATCGGCACTGCGAGTTCAACGGTGCCCTCAGAATTCGATTCTGAGCACCGTTTCAAAAGTTATAAAATGCCGCTCGTACGTTTACTGAACGTACCCGAAAAAAAGTTCGGAAAATTATTATCAGTCACCCTCGACCCACTGTGGTCAAGTTTAGGCTTTTCCTAGGAGAAAAACACCCCAACGAACTCAACGGTACTCTCGGATTTTCAATTTGAGTTACCGTTTAGAAGTTATGAATTTTACAATAAAATAATTGTCACTTAATTATTTTATTTACGGCCAAAAACTAACTTTCTCAGGTGTCTCGCGTCGACCAATGTTAGTATCTGCTTAAAGGAAGCATACCCTCACGAGTTCAGTGGTGGTCTCAGATTTTTAATCTGAGTCACCGTTTGTGAGTTATAAGCATTTGAAAAATAAAATAACTTTATTTAATTATTTTACTTACGGTGATTCCATTTTCAGGTTTTCTCACAGGAGGCCTGCGCTGACTAAAATTAAGTCACGCCTAGGGTAAACCCGCCATCCTGAGTACAACGGTGCCCTCAGATTTCTGATCCAAGTAACCGTTTAATAGTTATTCCACTTTCTCAGGAAAAATGCTTACGCACGTTAATTTAAGCTTAAAAAAACTTCAGAAAAATTATTCCGGGCACACCGGGCCTCAGAATCAGGAGCCGTCAGAAACTACGGACTCGTAAAATTCCAAATAAATTAAGAGAAAAAAATTTCCCTGAAATTTTTGGGTCTTTACATTACTCCCACCTCAGGGATTTACATCCCCATTAAGCTATAACAAAAACTAGGGAAACAAAAGTGGTACTGATCACGCATCTGAGCATTCCGACCCCATGTGATCACCTGGAGGTTCCCGTGCTGCCAACGAAAGCGCACAAGAGGAATCGACCGTCCTCATAGGACCCGCTCCGGTCGATCCTCAACCTCTACTGGAACCCTGCAAAAGTCACCCCATCGCCAATGTCCAACCCCCCATGGTCGATGACATGCGCTGAGTCGTGCTCGTATCTCCTCAGCTAAGATACGTGGAAGAAGGCGTGCACCCGGTGCAACTAAGGTGGATGGGTCAAGCAGTAAACCACCTCGCCTACCCTGTTGAGGACCTAGAAGGGTCCAATTAAGCGTGGAGACAACTTGCCGCCCCGACCAAAACTCCGTAACTCACGTCGAGGTGAGACCCGTAGGAAAACGTGGTCGCCATCCTCGAACTCTAGTGGTCTCCACCACCTGTCAGCATAAGTCTTTTGTTGGCTTTGAGCTGTCCTCATCCACTCCTGGGTGACTTGGACCTTTTTTAGTCCTACAAGAGCTACTAAGATTTCTTCTTTTCCGATAAGAGAAATCTGGTCTCATCCCCTGGATGAACCACGTTCTTTGCCTAATACAGTCAATCCCAACATGGATTATACTAATCCATACCAAGGATGATGTCGTAAGCCCTCGACGCTACTACCAAGAGATCCAACCGTTACTCTCGCCTCCAAGGGTTGAGTCACACTGTCGGCATCAGTGTGTGGTAACTGGGTCTCCTCTAGTAGGTATCTCAAAAGTGAGGGTCAAGTCAACATTTCTTTTTAAACTGGAACCTCTTAGTAACAACAAAAAGAGAGAACAGGAAAGTAAATTCCACAAAGAAAGGTGTCTTTTATTACTGCAGCTCAAAGTACAAAGACACAAAGCATCTACAAACAAAATCAACAAAGCTAGAAGCAACATGAACAAAATTATCCATGTCTGGAGCTAGTCCCTCTCCTGTCCATCTGCTTCCGAAGCTCCGTAGTCGTATGCTTCTACTGCTTGAAGCTGATCTCTCCCATGTCCACCTGTTCCCTGCGGTCGGGGGTGGACCTCCTGGTGGGGGTGGTGGCAACACCTCGAAGCGTCATCCACCTGCAGCTGCACGGCCAGCTCCCCTGCCATGGCCGCCTGCTCCTTGCTTTCCGCCCTGATCGAACCTATGCCTCTGTATAAGGGGTTCTTCATCTATCTGCTGATCCTCTGTACGGTGGGTCGGACAGTCACGTTTCATGTGACCAAGCCCGCTGCAGGAGTAACACTGCCCACTCTTGGCACGACTGGCTCTGACTCCACTCTGGTTTCCCCGTACAACTGAACCTGAGTCATGCAGTCGGCCACCGGTAGGTCTGGTCCTCTTGGACCTCTGCTTCATCTATCTAATGCCCACTGCAGAAGACTCTACCGCATGCCGACTAGTGGTGGGTCCTGCTGCTGGAGACTGCTCATCAAGTAAACTATCCACTAAGAGGGCTCGCTCCAACACCCCTGTCTGCGTCAGGATGCTGTGATAAACAACATAAGCTCTAATCTCTCACCTAAGCCCCTGCTCGAAGGTTTGGGCCCTGAAGAAGAGGTCTCGTACCATGTATGTAGAGTAGCATGAGAGGTCTTTGAACCACGCTGAGTACTGAGCTACACTCATGCTGCCCTACTGCAGATGAAGTAGCTCTTGGATCTGCACCGCTCGAAGGGTGGATGGTACAAACTCTGCTAGGAACAGGCTCTCGAAGTCTGCCCATAGAAGTGATGCGTCATCATGCATCTGAAGCATCAGGCTCCACCATCTGCCTGCTGCTGCATGAAGGAGGATGGCAGCAAGGATCACCATGAAGTCTGCTAGCGTCCCCACTAGCCTGAAGACTCTCACCACAACCTCCAGCCAATCCTCAGCCGCCTGCGGGTCCGTATCTCCCCTGAACTTGGGTGTCCTCTGGCGCTAGAACTCGTGCAGTGTGATCAAGTGACATGCACTCTCCGCTGCTGGGGCTGGTGGCATCGGTGGCCCAATGGGTGGTAGTACTGCTGGTGCCTATACTAGTGCCTCAACTAGGATAAGGCCATGTACTGAGGCCTCGTCGCTCGGCGGGCTGTCAGTACGTACCACTCTCGGGGCTCTAGCTGGTCATCCACGGGGAGACATCCTGAAAGAAACAAATATTACACGGTCAAACGATTTATACCTGGTGAGCTGACCTGGTTTGAGCTGACTTTTAAAACTTTTGGAAACACACACGTAATTAGTGTTTTTGTGCACAAAGTCGAAAATCAGTTGTCAGGGTCCTGGTGTATGGATACGTCGGCCGCCCGCACCAACACTGGACTCCCTGAACTGAAAACCAAATTCGGTACCCTTAATACTATTTCTTCACAGAAAGAAAATATCAGAGTCCTAAGTTCTGCGGTAGAACCGAATCCTCTGGTACCAATTTGTCACGACCCATCCCCCGGGGCCCGTGTCGTAACTACCCCAAGCCCATCTTCCATAGGCCAGGGGCTGACGACTAGGACCAAAGGCATAAATCCCTATAACTGGGAAGGCGTTGACTTTATAAATGTAAATAAAAACACTACCAGAGTACAAGCAGAAGAAATCATTAAGTACAGTAGTAACAAAAGTGCTGAAAGTACAAAGGGGCCAAAAATACAATCCCAACAGATAGATAAAACTACAACTGAAAGTAAAGTACAACAGAAAAGAAAAGCAGCTAGAAGATGACACGCAGCTCCCAGATCGTCCACCACAGATCCTACCTGAAGGGTAGGTACAGATGTCCTCCTCAGCACTCCACGTCCGATTGTCCGTCCGTCTGTCTCCTCCGGGTACCAGCTTGTCGTGAGATCCTCCTCCGGGTACCGTCCAGTCGTCGAACGCTCGACCTCCGTTAGCACTGTCCGTCGTCTACATCCAACACAACGAGGTGCGGGCACATACCATGCAGGTGTGAGTATAACGATACTCAGTAGGGACCCCGAGACCCTCAAGGTCTCTCTAAATCCAACAAGGATAATCACAAAGCAGAAACTCAACAGATAACCCTTACTTAGGTATAAGCCCATACTTATACCTAAGTTATCAAGTAACCCATCTCAATCATGAGGAAACACAGAGGTTATTGAATCAACGGATAACCACTACTTAGATATATGCCCATACATATACCTAAGTTATCAAGTGACCCATAGCAATCATGAGGAAAACACAAAGGTCATAGACTCAGCACAAACCAGGATTTTCATTATCGAAACCGTAACTGCTGAAGAGCTCTGTCTCAGACGAGTACAGAGATCCTGTCACGACTCCGGGGTACTTCTCACTATCCTTAGACTGCTAAGGTACTCCTCTTGTCGAGTACCGTGGGTCTGCTTCCAACTACCGGGCGCTCCGTCCGATGAGGGTCTGCCGCCAAATACCGGGCGCTCTCCCTAATAGCCTACAGAGGTACTCCACCTATCGAGTACTGCGGGTCTACGGCCAACTACCGGGTTCTTCGTCCGCCATGGGTCTGTCGCCAAATACCGGACGCTCTGTCCACTGGGCTAGTCGACTCACTCCAAGTCGAGTCGGTCAAGCAGTTGTTAGGTCTCATCCGGCTTCACGGTCTCTGTACTCCGTATGCTCCTCTCCGGGAGGGTCCGCTCCACGAGTTACAGGTCTACACTCCAAGTATCACAAAGTTCCACAAAGAAGTATCTCAAAGGACCGCCTCATCATAGGGGTCTCAACGCAACAGACGACGCGTCAATCGGACGCCTGGCCTGTGAGTTATTAGCTTTTTTGTCCCAGGGTCCTGGTTGGTTTCGTGTGCAAACCAACCCGGCCGTATCTCAACTGTACCCCGAACTCTCATAGGGTATACTCATAGGGACCGTTTCTCAACGCGATCACCAACGCCACTGACGGTTCGTCAAACGGACGTCCGGTCTGAATGTTATCAGCTTTTCCATTCTAGGGGCCCAGTTGGATTTCGGGTTCAACCCAACCCGGCCACTATCCAAATACATCCAAACCTTAGGCGAAGTTTTCCAAAAGTTTCGTCTCATCAAGAGGAATCCAATAAGGTCGACGGCACGTCAATCGGATGTCCGGAGCTCTAGTTATAGGAGTTTCCGCTCCGAGGGCCCGGTTGGTTTCGTGTTCGAACCAGCCCAGTAATATACCGAAATGACCGTCTCGATCCAAGGATCGCATCGCAACTGACGGTGCATCGATCGGAGGTCCGTATCCCGTGTTATGGATTTTTAAGTGAACCTATTCGGTTTTAGGGGGTTTTGGGCCCGGACTGACCCGGCCCAAGACCCCCTGGGTTGGCCCGAACTGGGTCGACCCGACCCGTGTCGGGGTCCGACCCAAAAGGGCGCAGCCCGGCCCGACTGGCGCGGCCTGGCCCGGCGCGGGCGGCCCGGCCCGGTGCGGCCGGTCCAGGCCGGCACGGGTGCCGCGTGCGCCGCGTGAGCGCAGAAGGGGGGGGGGACCGCCACCCCCTTCGATGGAACGGTGGACCCCTGCGGGTCCGCCATGCTGGAGTTGACCGGGGGTTCAACCCCCGGTTTTCCGGAATCTGTCCGGCCGTAACGGCCGACCAGTGCCTCATGCGGGACCAGTTGGTCCCGCCCTTCAGCGAACCGGCGGCCGGCGGCTCCGGCCGCCCTCCTTTGATCCGCCGTGGCCAATGGCCGCGACCTTGGTCCGACCGGCGCGACGCGATGGTGCCACGTCCCTCCGCCGTGGCCCCGCTTCGGTCGCAGTGTCTTCGTGGTTCTCCGGTGCGACGCGACGACGCGACGCCCCTTCGCTGCGGCCCGACTCCGGCCGCGGGTTCGTTTGGCCTTAAGGGCGCGGCGCGACGACGCCGTGCATCTTCGTCGCATTTCTCCATGTATCCGCGCGGTGCCGCTGCATCGTGCCGCCTTCTTTCGAACCGCAACAAACACAATCATCAAAGGGGGAGGAGGGTCGACCGTGTTCGTGCGGTCCGACCTCCTCCCATTATTACGATAACAGGCGGCCCAAATAGAAGTCGATGAACATCAAAGGAAAAATTCACGGGAAAAAACAATTAACCCCTACCTCGAAGAATTCGTTCATCGGTGTCGCGGTAGACGGCGTCGCGGTAGACGACGTCGTGGTAGACGGGTGTCGTTCCGTCAACGTCGGGAAGGATGAAGCAGAGGGTGGCGTCGGCGTTCTTCGTTGGAGGAAGTGGAAAACTCTCCAAGTGCTGGGTGCCATGCTTCGCTGCTAGCGTTCCGGCACTTAAAGAATCCGTCCAGAACTCCGCCCCTGGCCTCCTTTAAATAGGAGTGGTGGGTTCGTCGTTGGCATGCAAGTCATAATTGGGGGATTTATGACATAGATCCCCACTCAATTAATCCGCTGAGGTGGATCATTAAAAAGGGAGGAAGGATCCTCATTAATTAAACACGTTGGAATTTAAATTAAGGAGAGGGAGGGAAAGTTCCTCACACCACAACCAACCCAAAATAAAATAATATTCATCCTTATTTTATTATGCCACGAATTCCAAAGAATTCAAAATTTAACTCTTAATTAAATTCATTGAATAACTTAATCAAATAATTTAATGAGAGAGTTGACTTGCAATTAAAGAGGGAGAGAGGATGAGTTACACATTAAATCTAGAGGGGGGGGGGGTGTTTAATGGGGTGTTGGGAATTTTAAGGAGGTGGGGGCTCGTGGGGGCCCCACCCCAACTTCCTCACATCTCCCTTTCCCATACACTTAACCCAACAGTAAAGAAATAAAAATAAATTTGTAGAACAATTTTATTTTTATTCCTCACATTTTTAACAAGTCCCCCCGAGCAAATGCAACTCCCGAATGGGTCTTCTTAAGCAAAAATTGGCACTGTGAGTTCAACGGTGCCCTCAGAATTCGATTCTGAGCACCAATTCAAAATTTATAAAATGCCGCTCGTACGTTTACTGAACGTACCCAAAAAAAAGTTTGTAAAATTATTATCAGTCACCCTCGACCCACTGCGGTCAAGGTTAGGCTCTACCTAGGAGAAACACGCCACAATAAACTCAACGGTACTCTCAGATTTTGAATTCGAGTTACCGTTTAGAAGTTATGAATTTTACAATAAAATAATTATCACTTAATTATTTTATTTACGGCCAAAAACTAACTTTTTTCAGGTGGTTCGCCCCGGCCAAAGTTAGTATCTATTTAAAGGAAGAATACCCTCACGAGTTCAGCGGTGGTCTCGGATTTTTAATCCGAGTTATCGTTTGTGAGTTATAAGCATTTTAAAAATAAAATAACTTTACTTAATTATTTTATTTACGGTTATGCCATTTTCGGGTTTTCTCACAGGAGGCCTGCGCTGACTAAACTTAAGTCACACCTAGGGTAAAACCGCCATCCTGAGCACAATAGTGTCCTCAGATTTCTGATTCGAGTAACAATTTAAGAGTTATTCAACTTTCTCAGGAAAACTACTTACACGCGTTAATTTAAGCTTAACAAAACTTCAGAAAATTATTCCGGGCACACCGGGCCTCTGAATCAGGTGCCGTCAGAAACCGCAGACTCGTAAAATTCCAAAGAAATTAAGAGAAAAAAATTTCTCTGAAATTTCTGGGTCTTTACATTACTCCCACCTTAGGGATTTACGTCCCTGTAAAGCTATAACACAAACTAGGGAAACAAAAGTGGTACTGAGCATGCATCTGAGCCTTCCGCTCCCATGTGCTCACCTGGAGGTTCCCGTACTCCCAATGAAAGCGCACAAGAGGAATCGACCGTCCTCGTAGGACCCGCTCCTCTCGATCCTCAACCTCTACTAGAACCCCGCAAAAGTCACCCCATCGCCAATGTCCAACCCCCCATGGTCGATGACATGCGCCGGGTCATGCTCATATCTCCTCAGCTGAGATACGTGGAAGACGGCGTGCACCCGGTGCAACTGAGGTGGATGGGTCAAGCGGTAAACCACCTCGCCTACCCTGTTGAGGACCTAGAATGGTCCAATAAAGCGCGAAGACAACTTTCCGCCCCGACCAAAACTCCGTAACTCATGTCGAGCTGAGACCCGTAGGAAAACGTGGTCGCCATCCTCGAACTCTAGTGGTCTCCACCTCCTGTCAGCATAAGTCTTTTGTTGGATCTGAGCTGTCCTCATCCACTCCTGGGTGACTTGGACCTTTTCTGGTCCTACAAGAGCTGCTAAGATTTCTTCTTTGCCGATAAGAGAAATCCGGTCTCATCCCCTGGATGAACCACATTCTTTTCCTAATACAGTCAATCCCAACATGGAAGATACTAATCCATACCAAGGATGAATTCGTAAGGCCTCGATGCTACTACCAAGAGATCCAACTGTTACTCTCGCCTCCAAGGGTTGAGTCAAACTGTCGGTATCAATGTGTGGTAACTAGGTCTCCTCCAGTAGGTATCTCAAAAGTGAGGGTCAAGTCAACGGTTTTTTTTAAAACCAGAACCTCTTAGTAACAACAAAAAGAGAGGACAGGAAAGTAAATTCCACAAATAAAGGTGTCTTTTATTACTGAAGCTCAAAGTACAAAGACACAAAGCATCTACAAACAACATCAAAAAATCTAGAAGCAACATGAACAAAAGTCTCCATGTCTGGAGCTAGTCCCGCTCCTGTCCATCTGCTTCCGGAGCTCCGTAGTCATATGATTATGCTTCTTGAAGCTGAGCTCTCCCATGTCCACCTATTCCCTATGGTCGGGGTGGACCTCCTGGTGGGGGTGGTGGAAAAACCTTGAAGCGTCGTCCACCTCCAGCTGCACGGCCAGCTCCCCTGCCATGGTCGTCTGCTCCTTGCGGTTTGCCCTGATCGAACCTCTGCCTCTATCTAAGCGGTTCTTCATCTATCTGCTGATCATCTGTACGGCAGGTCGGACAGTCACGGGCCATGTGACCAAGCCCACCGCAGGAGTAACACTGCCCACTCTTGGCACGAATGGCTCTGATTCCACCCCAGTTTCCCCACACAACTAAACCTGAGTCGTGCAGTCGGCCACCGGTAGGTCTGTTCCTCTTGGACCTCTGCGTCATCTGTCTACTGCCCGCTGCAGAAGACTCTGCCGCATGCTGGATAGTGGTGGGTCATGCTGCTGGAGACTGCTCAGCAAGGAAACTCTCCACTAAGAGGGCTCGCTCCAACACCCATGTCTGCATTGGGATGCTGTGAGAAACAACATAATCTCTAATATCTCACCGGAGCCCCTGCTCGAAGGTTCGGGCCCTGAAGAATGGGTCTCGTACCATGTCTGTAGAGTAGCACGAGAGGTCTGTGAACCTCACTGAGTACTGAGCTACACTCATGCTGCCCTGCTGCAGATGAAGTAGCTATTGGATCTGCACTGCTCGAAGGGTGGCTGGTACAAACTCTTCCCAGAATAGGCTCTCGAAGTCTGCCCACATAAGTGATGCGTCGTCATGCATCTGTAGCATTAGGCTCCAACATTTTCCTGCTGCTGCCTGAAGGAGGCTGGAAGCAAGGATCACCATGAAGTATGCTGGCATCCCCACTAGCCTGAAGACTCTCACCATAGCCTCCATCCAATCCTCAGCCACCTGCGGGTCTGTCTCTCCCCGGAACCTGGGTGGCCTCTGGCGCTGGAACTCATGCAGTGTGCTCAAGCGACGTGCACTCTTCGTTGCTGGGGCTGGTGGCATTAGTGGCCCAATGGGTGGTAGTACCGCTGGTGCCTCCGCTGGTGCCTCAACTGGGATAGGGCCCTATACTGCGGCCTCATCGCTCGGTGGGTTGTCAGTACGTACCACTCTCGGGGCTCTAGCTGGTCGTCCACGGGGAGGCATCCTGAAAGAAACAAACATGACACAGTCAAACGATTTATACCTAGTGAGATGACCTGGTTTGAGCTGACTTTTAAAACTTTTGGAAACACACACGTAATCAGTGTTTTCGTGCACAAAGTCGGAAATCAGTTGTCAGGGTCCTGGTGTATGGATACGTCGGCCGCCCGCACCAACACTGGACTCCCTGAACTGAAAACCACATTCGGTACCCTTAACACTATTTCTTCACAGAAAGAAAATATCAGAGTCCTAATTTCTACGGTAGAACCGACTCCTCTGATACCAATTTTTCACGACCCGTCCCTTAGGGCCTGTATCGTAACTACCCCAAGCCCGCCTTCCATAGGCCAGGGGCTGGCGACTAGCACCGAAGGCGTAAATCCCTATAACTGGGAAGGCGTTGCCTTTATAAACATAAACAAAAACACAACCAGAGTAAAAGTGGAAGAAATAACTAAGTACATCAGTAACAAAAGTAATGAAAGTACAAAGGGGCATGAAATACAAGCCCAACAGATAGGTACAACTACAACTGAAAGTAAAGTACAACAGAAAAGACAAGCAGGCGGAAGATGACACGCAGCTCCTGGATCGTCCATCACGGATCCTACCTGAAGGGTAGGTACAGATGTCCTCCTCAGTACTCCACATCCGATTATCCATCCTTCTGTCTCCTCCGGGTACCGGCTTGTCATGATATCCTCCTCTAGGTAACGTCCAGTCCTCGAACGCTCGGCCTCCGTCAGCGCTGTCCGTCGTCTGCATCCAACACAACTTGGTGCGGGCATATCCTGTGTAGGGGTGAGTATAACGATACTCAGTAGGGACTCCAAGACCCTCAAGGTCTCTCTAAATCCAACAAGGATAATCACAAATTAGAAACTCAATAGATAACCCTTACTTAGGTATAAGCCCATACTTATACCTAAGTTATCAAGTAACCCATCTCAATCATGAGGAAACACAGAGGTTATGGAATCAA
Organism: Viscum album; assembly: GCA_963277665.1. Taxonomy (NCBI): domain Eukaryota; kingdom Viridiplantae; phylum Streptophyta; class Magnoliopsida; order Santalales; family Viscaceae; genus Viscum; species Viscum album. The sequence goes on along the minus strand of OY728137.1, from coordinate 465,535,401 downwards.
CGGATAACCACTACTTAGATATATGCCCATACATATACCTAATTTATCAAGTGACCCATCTCCATCATGAGGAAAACACAAAGGTCATAGACTCGGCTCAAACCAGGATTTTCATTATCGAAACCGTAACTGCTGAAGAGCTCCGTCTCTGACGAGTACAGTGATCCTGTCACGACTCCGGGGTACTGCTCACTAACCTTAGAATGCTGAGGTACTCCTCCTGTCGAGTATCGCGAGTCTGTTTCCAACTACCGGGCGCTCCGTCCGCTGAGGGTCTGCCGCCAAATACCGGGCGCTCTCCCTAATGGCCTACAGAGGTACTCCTCCTGTCAAGTACCGCGGGTCTGCGGCCAACTACCGGGCTGTAACTCCCGAGACTTTTATAAGAAATATTTTGTTTTTATTTTATATAAATCATCAAAGGAATCTTTCACTAAAAACAACACTATCTTGGCTTTCTTTACACACAAACGCGACCTTCCTCGATAGCTTGCGTCGTACGCAATACCGAGTTTCACTAAACAACGATATGCTATTAAAATATTATTAAAAGTAGGCATTATGAATAGTAATAACCACATTTTGAAATTTTATAAATTTTATTTTTTCAAAATGGATTTCATTTTTGGATTCAGAATATCGAAATTAGCCTAGGGTGAAATTTTGGTATTTTTCTGAAAACTTTCAATTTTTGATGAATAGTGAAAACATTGAGTTACTATTTAAAAACCGAATTTTTATTTAAATAATTATTTATTTTATTTAAATTTATTTTAGGTCAAAATTGATACATAATACCTATATATGTTGAATTCAATTCATTGGAGTCATTTTATAATAATTTTAGATATATAAAATTTTATTGAACTTTTCACCGTCTTTTACCCACCTCCTAGAAGAATTTACAAATTTACATAAAACTTAATTTTACCACTTCTGTGAGTGGAATTTCAAAATTCCGAGAGACACGGTTGATGTCAGTAAGTAAAATGCGGTTCAATGAGATGAAAATAATTTTTGGTGAATAGTAACTTTTTACTTTTATTTACCACGGTTAAAAGTAAATAGGGTAATTAAGGGTAAAAATGATATTATTAATACCATAAAATATGTCCTAATTCTATTGGATAAGTGTAATTCGACCAAAAACAACCTTAGGAATAAAATATGACCATTTAGGCCCACTTGGATTAGATTAGAACATTTATTATTAATTTATTTAAAGAAGGGTTAAAATAGTTAAAATCAAAGTTTTATAACAAAAACATTTTTAATATAGGGTTATACATAATATAAATTAGACTAAAAATATTAATTAGAAAGATAAAAAGATTTAATACATAATGGTATTTTATTCATAATTTTTAGACATTAAATAATTTAATTTATTTATGACACAATGATGATGCAATAATTATCTTATTAATGAAATATTGACATAATTGATGTTATAAATACCCAAATAAATGTAATTTGAGACTTTTTATGAATTTCACTAATTTTATAGGTTAATATGACATGTTAGTATTGATTTAATTAACTTTTTTTGAACTAATCATTCTATTATGATTTTTACAAAAATCAATTACCAAATAGTGTCAAAATTGACATAAAATAGTTTTTAAAACAAATATTATATTATTAATTGTTATTTTATTCCTAAAAATCTAAGGTTCGTCCAAATGACTTATATAAGGTTATATATATTAATAATAAACAACTTGGGGTTCGTTTGGCTTTTTATAGTAAGTTTATTAACCTTATTGTGTAAGAACACAAAAAGACATGGTAAAAGTAAAATTATCTAACTTAAAGTTAAATCTAAATGATAAGGTTAAAATAGTAAACTAAAATTGTCCAAATTCTATTGGATGAGATAATTTAGACCCATCCCCACCTTATCTTCGAAATAAATTAATTTCTAGCTATTTAAAACCGAATATGGCTTTATAATAAAATAATATTTTTAGTTTTTCCAAAGGTTCCCCTCTCCTCCCTTATAAAAGGGAACCTCCTCCCTCTCTTCCTCACACCACTTTTAGCCTTAAATATCAGCTAAAACCTGAAAATTTATCCTATACAATTCCATAGAAACATCCTAGAGGTCCTGGTCTTCTTTAAAGACCAATTTTAGTGCCCTAAAAGGAGGTCTCAAACTGGCACTTCAAAGAAGAGGTAATGTCCGTTACCGATTCTTTCAACTTTATTTCTTCTGCCACTTATTATTCTTTAGTTGTTTCATTATGAATTAATAAAATCAGTATCACTCATATACTGATATGTTATTATAATTATGAAACAACCCTATTTCACCATCTATCCATCCTACGGAAAATGAAATCACCGCACGTGCGTACGTACGGAATACCGTCTCCACGCTGTGGTGTAATCTATTTTCCACCACCACCTTACTTGGATGGGTATAATGGTGTAAATAATAACTATATATGATTATTGTAAAGTGATATTGATTCTGAAATAGTATAAATACACTCCAATACAATTCCACCATCATGGGAACGATATCATCGCTCGTGCGTACGTACGGAATACCGTCTCCACGATGTGATGCGACTCGTTATACATGATTTTCATTGAATAATGATTACATAAATGAATTGAGTGAATAAATATGATATATATTACACTAATAACATTATGTAAATGAGGTATCTATAACCTAAAAAGAAGAATGAGAATTTATTCGACAAAACACGCATAAGAACAAAAAGTAATAAACACCCGAATAACAAGTAGCAATGAAATATTAATAATAATAAGCTAAGAATATGACCATATTTGATATCATAACAATTAGTATGATTCTGGAATAAGTCAATGACATTATTTAAATAATTATACAGGAGGTTCAGACACTTACGAAGCAAATCAGACCTAAGGTAAGGGAAAATCTCGCAATCTCAATTTTTATCTGAGATTGTTTATATTTCAGAATTTACTAGGGAATATTTATCATCCACATCCATCTTTCCTCAATATGTAATATTTACATCCTTCTACAATAGTTTATATCCAATTTTAACCTTTGGTGAGTTTTTAGTAAAAGATATGAAAGGAATCTTTTGTCGTTTTTCGTACGAGGTACTTTTTGACTTTTCCAACAAAAGTACGAGAAGAATGTTTTTTTTAAACTTATACGTCATGAATGAATTTTTAAAACATTATTTCAAAGAAGCTTCATTTACAAGTTTTCAAGTTTATTTTTAATCAACTTCTTTTAGTTTAGAATTGTATGACATGTTAAGAAAGGAAAAGTGTTTTTGAAGTAGAAAGGATATTTTCCTCAAGAATGGAGTTCAAGTGTTTTATCAAAATTATTTTCCATATAAGATAATATAGGGTTCTGTTTCTATCCCTATTATTACATTGATTTGATTATGTTGTGATGGAATTATTTTTATGAATTCCTTTATCTTATATGAATTATTTTATGATGGGTTATGCTATGATGTATGGTTTATGATTTTGTGGCACACCTAAGAATGGTATCATTATGAGATGGGTGGGACCTATATCTCCCTCAAATGCATTGGGTAAAGATTTTATATCTCATGAGATATACATGGCTGGAACGACAGGTTAAACCGGTTCAGTGAAACAGGACTGAAACGAGGAATGAACTCGGTTCAGAAATGGACTTTGTCCACTAAGATAGTCTTGTCAATGATTCTTGACTAATAAGAAATGATTCTCTATGATTATGTGTGTATTCCACAAAGCTTCATGTTTTATGTTATGATTATTGTGATTACATTTCACTACCATGATTTATCCCATGTTATGAAATTATGATCTCTTTTGCAGGTAATATTTTCAAAATGTTATGTTCTTATGAATATGATGTGATTGATATTTCTTTTGTTTACCCTTACTGAGCATTTGAGCTCACCCTTTTGTATGTTTTATTTCCCCAGGCCAGGAAGAAGGTTATTAAGTAAGATATGCCAAAAGGGACTATAGATATGATGAAATAAATGGGAGATAGTGTAGACTCTTTATGAACCAGTTGTTTATGTTTCCCAGTTTCTAAAGACACTATACCTATACGGTCCTTTCATGGTTTTGTTATATGTTGTAATAAGTGTACTTCAATTTTGAAGTACTAACAATGTATGTAAAGTATGGGTCGTTATAGTTGGTATTAGAGGAAAGGATAGTCAACCTTTGGAAACTAGGATGTGAAAGCCTTAGTAAGAATCCTAAGGATAAGTCTAAGAATAGAACACAATCTTAGTGTTTTAGAAATGGCCATGAATAACCTAGGATAATACCTTAAGTGTGAAATTTTATTCTTGATTATGTGTTTTTCCTATTAGAATTAGTGTTGCTCACACTATTCTTCTTGGTTTTAGTAAATGGATGGAACCCGAAGGAACCGTGTTAATGCGGAATGCGATGGGCAATGAAATGATTGTCCCCCTGAGCAACCAAATGTTATGGGAGATGGAATGCAAAATCTTGTAGTCATGCTCACACAACTTTCTCAAGCTATGAATCATGCAGGACTTCCAAACGAGAAAAGGAAGGAGCAACATTCTGTTGAATCCTTCATGAGGCAGCGTCCACCTTCATTCAGCGGGTCTACTGATCCATTAGTTGCTGATCAATGGATCAGTACTACTGAAAAGATATTTTTAGTTCTTCAATGTTTTGAACATGATAAAGTCATCTTAGCAGTGTATCGTTTGGAAGGTGATGCTGATCAATGGTGTAATCTTATCAAGAATACGAGGCCAAGAGATGAAATTGAGTCCATGGAATGGGACGAGTTCAAGAACTTATTTTTCAATAAGTACTTCCCTCGTATTCTCCGAACAAAGATGGAGAATGAGTTTCTTGAACTAAAGCAAAAGGATGATGAATCTGTTGGTACCTAGGAAGCAAATTTTACAAGACTTGCAAGGTACGCTTCTGGTATTATTATCCAACCTGAGAGTAAGATCGATCGATTATTTAGTGGCTTAAAACCAAGTCTTCGAAGGGCATTAGCCATAAGGGACTTCAATAGCTACGAGGAAATCGTTCTATGTGCTCTCAAAGTTGAGATGGAGATTGGAGTAACCCATCCGTCATATGGGTTTGATAAGAAGAGGAAAATGGAATTCAAAGGAAAATCTAAAGATCACACTGAAAAGAAGATGAGTTTTCCCTTATGCTCAAAGTGTGGAAAGAAACATGGAGGGAGTTGTATTAAAGGTACAATTAAAATTTTCAAATGTGGAAAGTAAGGTCATCGGGCATTTGAATGCCGCAATGATGGGAAGAAGATGTCTAATGATGCAAACAAAGGAAGAGATACATAGAATGAAACTAATACACTTCAATGTTTCAAGTGAAAGGAGATGGGGAATTATGCCAATAAATTCCCTAATCCAAGGGTTGTTGATGATGATCGACGTCAACAAACTCTTAAGGCTAAAGAAAAAGGAAAGTCACATGCAATTTCTATCAGCGATGTGGAGTATGATAACGAAGTGGTGAAAGGTACACTTACCATCCACTCTAAAGTAGCAAATATTTTATTTGATTCTGGATCCACCCAATCCTTTATTTCTGAAGAATTTTATAAGGGTATCACCGTATTACCTCAACAATTAGATGTTGAGTTAGCTGTGACAACCCCTAATGGCACAACAGTCGCATCAAAAGTTTATAATTCTTCTCCGATTGAAGTTTGTGGGAAAGTACTTCCTGCAAATCTTGTGATCCTTCCTATAGTGGAATTTGATGTGATTCTTGGCATGGATTGGCTTTCTTTATATGGAGCTCATATCAATTTCCAAAGAAGGGAAGTCACATTTCATATTCCAGATCAATCTATGATCGTCTATCGATGCAAGGATGAACATAACCTTCTAGTGGAAATTTCTTCCATCTTATGAGTCTTGATTCCACTAAATGAAGGTTATTTATCTCAAATGGTTGGTGATAAAATCATGATTAAGAATATGCCCATTGTACGGGAGTTTGATGATGTCTTTAAAGAGGAATTGTCAGGTCTTCCACCAAATCGTGAAGTTGAGTTTTCAATAGAACTCATACCGGGTGCTTTGCCTATTTCAAAGACACCTTATAGAATGGCCCCAATTGAGTTGCAGGAATTGAAGAAGCAACTCCAAGAGAATATTGATAAGGGATTCATACACCCTAGTGCGTCACCTTGGGGAGAACCTGTTCTGTTTGTTAAGAAGAAAGATGGATCAATGAGACTCTGCATTGATTATCGAGAACTTAACAAGATCACTATCAAGAACAAATATCCTCTCTCGCACATTGATGAATTATTTGACCAACTACGCGGAGCTCAATACTTTTCCAAGATTGGTCTTCATTCAGGGTATCATCAATTAAGGGTCAAAAGGGAGGATATACCAAAGACGACTTTCCGTACAAGGTATGGACACTATGAATTTATAGTGATGCCATTTGGTCTTACTAATGCCCCTGCTATCTTCATGGATCTGATGAATAGAGTCTTTAAAGACTATATTGATCAGTTTGTGGTAGTATTTATAGATGATATTCTTGTATATTAAAAGAGCAAGGAAGAACATGAAGATCACTTGATAATTATATGGAAGACCCTGAGAAAGGAGAAGCTTTATGCCAAATTTACCAAGTGTGAATTTTGGCTTAAAAAAGTTGCATTTTTGGGTCACATATTCTCAAAAGAGGGGATATCTGTGGATACAACAAAAATAGAGGTTATCAAAAGATGGTCAAGACCAACAACAGTAACTGAGATCTGAAGTTTTCTTGGTTTGGCTGGATATTATAGACGTTTTGTGAAAGTTTTTTCACAATTATCTAATCCACTCACCAGGTTGACTCGGAAAGGAGTTAAGTTTGTTTGGACGGAGGAATGTGAAGATAATTTCAAGGAGTTGAAAAGAAGGTTATCCAGTGCACCTGTACTCACACTTCCTTGTAGTGGAGAAAGGTTTGTGATCTACAGTGATGCATCCAAGAAGGGATTGGGGTGTGTTCTTATGAAAAATTATATGGTGATAGCTTATGCCTCATGATAGTTGAAAATCCATGAGCAAAATTACCCAACTCATGATTTGGATTTAGCTGCGGTAATCTTTGCATTAAAGATTTGGAGGAATTATCTTTATGGATAAAGGTGTGATATTTATACTGATCATAAAAGTTTAAAGTATATTTTCACACAAAAGGAGATGAATATGCGCCAAAGAAGATGGTTGGAGCTGATTAAGGATTACGACTGCTCAATTCATTACCACCCCGGGAAAGCAAACAAGGTGGCAGATGCATTAAGTTGACAAGACCATTCTAGCTTATCCATGATGAGGATCACAAAAGATCCAATATTTATGGATTTACAAAGGATGGATCTTGGAATTATAATGGAAGGGGAAAAATATTATCTTTCTCAAATGTATCTTCAACCATCTATACATGTGAAGATTAAAGAGTCACATAAAGAAGATGTAGAGTTACAAAAGAAGGTGATAAATGTTCCTGAATTCAACCTTGATTGTGATGGGATAATAAAGTTCAGGAATCAAGTTTGTGTTCCTCCCATCCCCGAATTAAGGAAGGAGCTACTGGATGAGGCTCATAGTTCTTCATTCTCTATTCATCCTGGAAGCATGAAGATGTATAGGGACCTGAAAGAGTACTTCTGGTGGGATGGCATGAAAAGAGATGTTGCTGAATATGTCTCTCAATGCTTGGTTTGTCAGCAAGTTAAAGCTGAGAGACAAAAGTCTAAGGGGATGTTACAACCATTACCCATACCCGAATGGAAATGGGAAAACATCACTATGGACTTTGTCACCGGACTTCCTAAAACATCCAAAGGCAATAATGCTATCTGGGTCATAGTTGATCGTCTTACAAAGTCTGCACACTTCATTGCTATTAGAGAGGATTTCTCTATGGATCAGCTTGCCAGGATATATGTAAAGGAAGTGGTAATATTACATGGAGTACCACTTTCTATTATATCTGATCGGGATCCGAGGTTTACCTCAAAGTTCTGGCGAAGTCTTCAACATACTCTGGATATAGAGTTGAGTTTCAGCACTGCTTATCATCCTCAGACAGACGGTCAGTCTGAGAGGACAATTCAAACTCTAGAAGATATGTTGAGAGCTTGCTCTATGGATTTCAAAGGTGGTTGGGATCAACACCTACCTTTGGTGGAATTTTCTTATAATAATATCTTTCACTCCAGTATTCAGATGGCTCCTTATGAAGCTCTCTATGGAAAGAAATGCAGGACTCCAACTTGCTGGGATGAAGTTGGGGAAAGAAAGCTATTAGGACCTGATCTTGTTGATGAGATGGCAGAAAAGGTCCGATCTATCCAATAACACATAAGAGCAGCTCAGAGTCAATAAAAAAGTTATACCGACAACCGAAGAAAAGACTTACAGTTTGAAGTGGGTGATAAAGTGTTCTTACGAATATCTCCTTGGAAGAGAATAATGAGATTTGGAAAGAAGGGAAAGCTGAGCCCTAGGTATATCGGTCCTTTCGAAATACTGGATCGTGTTGGGAAAGTAGCTTACCGATTGGCACTTCCACCGAATCTCTCTCAAGTTCACGATGTGTTCCATGTATCTCTCCTAAGAAAGTACATACCTGATCCTTCACATGTACTCAGCTCAGAAGTTGTACCACTGGAGCAAGATCTTTCTTATGAAGAACAACCGATAGAGATTCTGGATTGTAGCGAAAAAGTACTATGGAACAAGACCACTCGCTTGGTGAAAGTTTTATAGAGGAACTACCAATTAGAAGAAGCTACACGGGAGCTTGAGAATATGATGAGGGAGAGTTATCCTCATTTGTTTGTTACAAGTGACGAATTTTGAGGGCGAAATTCATTTTAAGGGGGGTAGAATGTAACACCCGAGACTTTTATAAGAAATATTTTGTTTTTATTTTATATAAATCATCAAAGTAATATTTCACTACACACAACACTAGCTTGGCTTTCTTTACACGCAAACGCGGCCTTCCTCGATAGCTTGCGTCATACGCAATACCGAGTTTCACTAAACAACGATATGCTATTAAAATATTATTAAAACTACCCGTTATGAATAGTAATGACCACATTTTGAAATTTTATAAATATTATTTTTCAAAATGGACTTCGTTTTTGGATTCGGAATATCAAAATTAGCATAGGGTGAAATTTTGGTATTTTTCTGAAAACTTTCAATTTTTGATGAATAGTGAAAACAGTGGGTTACTATTTAAAAACCGAATTTTTATTTAAATAATTATTTATTTTATTTAAATTTATTTTAGGTAAAAATTGATACATAATACCTATATAAGTTCAATGCAATTCATTGGAGTCATTTTATAATAATTTTAGATATATAAAATTTTATTGAACTTTTCATCGTCTTTTACCCACCTCCTAGGAGAATTTGCAAATTTACATAAAACTTAATTTTACCGCTTCTGTGAGTGGAATTTCAAAAATCCAAGAGACACGGTTGATGTCAGTAAGTAAAATGTGGTTCAATGAGACGAAAATATTTTTTGGTGAATAGTAACTTTTTACTTTTATTTACCACGGTTAAAAGTAAATAGGGTAATTAAGGGTAAAAATGATATTATTATTACCCTAAAACATGTCCTAATTCTATTGGATAAGTGTAATTCGAAAAAAAAAACCTTAGGAATAAAATATGACCATTTAGGCCCACTTGGATTAGATTAGGACATTTATTATTAATTTATTTAAAGAAGGGTTAAAATAGTTAAAATCAAAGTTTTATAACTAAAACATTTTTAATATAGGGTTATACATAAGATAAATTCGACTAAAAATATTCATTAGAAAGATAAAACGATTTAATACATAATGATATTTTATTTATAATTTTTAGACATTAAATAATTTAATTTATTTATGACACAATGATGATGTAGTAATTATCTTATTAATGAAATATTGACATAATTGATGTTATAAATACCCAAATAAATGTAATTTGAGACTTTTTATGAATTCGACTAATTTTCTAGGTTAATATGACATGTTAATATTGATTTAATTAACTTTTTTCGAACTAATAATTCTGTTATAATTTTCAGAAAAATCAATTACCAAATAGTGTCAAAATTGACATAAAATAGTTTTTAAAACAAATATTATATTATTAATTGTTATTTTATTCCTAAAAATCTAAGGTTCACCCAAATGAATTAGATAAGGTTATATATATTAATAATAAACAACTTGGGGTTCGTTTGGCTTGTTATAGTAAGTTTATTAACCTTATAGTTTAAGAACACAAAAAGACACGGTAAAAGTAAAATTATCTAACTTAAAGTTAAATCTAAATGATAAGGTTAAAATAGTAAACTAAACTTGTTCAAATTCTATTGGATGAGAGGATTTAGACCCATAACCACCCTAGATTCGAAATAAATCAATTTGGAGCTATTTAAAACCGAATATGGCTTTACAATAAAAAAATATTTTTAGTTTTTCCAAAGGTGCCCCTCTCCTCCCTTATAAAAGGGAACCTCCTCTCTCTCTTCCTCACACTACTTTGAGCCTTCAATCTCAGAAAAAACCTGCCAATTTCTCCTCTCCACTTACCTAGAAACATTATAGAGGTCCTGTTATTCTTCAAAGACCAATTTTAGTGCCCTAAAAGGAGGTCTCAAAGAGGCGCTTCAAAGAAGAGGTAATGTCCGTTACCGATTCTTTCAACTTTATTTCTTCTTCCAAATCTTCTTCTTTAGTTATTTAATTATGAAGTAATAACATTAGTATCACTCATATAATTATATGTTATTATAAGTATGAAACAACCCTATTTCACCATCTATCCATCCTACGGAAAACGAAATCACTGTGCGTGCGTACGTAGGGAATACCGTCTCCACGCCATGGTGTAATCTATTTTCCACCACCACCTTACTTGGATGGGTATAATGGTGTAAATAATAACTATATATGATTATTTTAAAGTGATATTTATTCTAAAATTGTATACATACACTCCAATACAATTCCACGATCATGGGAACAATATCATCGCTCGTGCGTACGTATGGAATACCGTCTCTACAATGTGATGCGACTTGTTCTACATGATTTTCATTGCATAATGATTACATAAATGAATTGAGTGAATAAATATGATATATATTACACTAGTACCATTCTGTAAATGAGGTATCTATAACCTAAAAAGAAGAATAAGAATTTATTCGACAAAACACGCATAAGAAAAAAAAGTAATAAACACCCGAATAACAAGTAGCAATGAAATATTACTAATAATAAGCTAAGAATATGACCATATTTGATATCATAACAATGAGTATGATTTTGGAATAAGTCAATGACATTATTTAAATCATTATACAGGAGGTTCAGATACTTACAAAGCAAATCGGACCTAAGGTAAGGGAAAATCTCGCAATCTCAATTTTTATCCGAGATTGTTTATACTTCAGAATTTACTGGGGAATATTTATCATCCACATAATTGTTTCCTCAATATGTAATATTTAAATCCTTCTAAAATATTTTATATCCAATTTTAACCTTCGGTGAGTTTTTAGTAAAAGATATGAAAGGAATCTTTTGTCATTTTTCGTACGAGGTACTTTTTGACTTTTCCGACAAAAGTATGAGAAGAATGTTTTTTTAACTTATACAGAATGAATGGATTTTTAAAACATTATTTACAATAAGCTTCCTTTACAAGTTTTCAAGTTTATTTTTAATCAACTTCTTTTAGTTTAGAATTGTATGACATGTTAAGAAAGGAAAAGTGTTTTTGAAGTAGAAAGGATATTTTCCTCAAGAATGGAGTTCAAGTGTTTTATCAAAATTATTTTACATATAAGATAATAAAGGGTTCTGTTTCTATCCCTATTATTAAATTGATTTGATTATGTTGTGATGGAATTATTTTTATTAATTTTTTTATCTTATATGAATTGTTTTATGATGGGTTATGCTATGATGTATGATTTATGATCTTGTGGCACACATAAGAATGGTATAATTATGAGATGGGTGGGACCTATATCTCCCTCCAATGCATTGGGTAAAGATTTTATATCTCATGAGATAGACATGGCTGGAACGGCAGGTTAAACCGGTTCAGTGAAAGAGGAATTTAACGAGGAATGAACTCGGTTCAGAAATGGACTTTGTCCACTAAGATAGTCTTGGAAATGAGTCTTGACTAATAAGAAATGATTCTCTATGATTATGTGTGTATGCCACAAAGCTTCATTTTTTATGTTATGATTATTGTGATTACATTTCACTACCATGATTTATCCCATGTTATGAAATTATGATCTCTTTTGCAGGTAAGATTTCCAAAATGTTATGTTCTTATGAATATGATGTGATTGACATTTCTTTTATTTACCCTTACTGAGCATTTGAGCTCACCCTTTTGTATGTTTTCTTTCCCCAGGTCAGGAAGAAGGTTATTAAGTAAGATATGCCAAAAGGGACCATAGATATGATGAAATAAATGGGAGACAATGTAGACGCTTTATGAACCAGTTGTTTATGTTTCCCAGTTTCTAAAGACACTATACCTATATGGTCCTTTCATGGTTTTGTTATATGTTGTAATAAGTGTACTTCAATTTTGAAGTACTAACAATGTATGTAAAGTATGGGTCGTTATACGGGCGCTCCGTCTGCCATGGGTCTGTCGCCAAATACCGGGCGCTCCGTCCACTGGGCTAGTCGACTCACTCCAAGTCGAGTCGGTCAAGCAGTCGTCAGGTCTCAGCCGGCTACACGGTCTCCGTACTCCGTACGCTCATCTTCGGGAGGGTCCGATCCACAAGCTACAGGTCGACACTCCAAGTATCACAAGGTTCCACGAAGAAGTATCTTAAAGGACCGCCTCTTCATAGGGGTCTCAATGCAATAGACGACGCGTCAATCGGACACCCGGTCTGTGAGTTATTAGCCTTTTCGTCCCAGGGGACCGGTTGGTTTCAAGTGCGAACCAACCCGGCCGTATCTCAACTGTACCCCGAAATCTCATAGGGTATACTCATAGGGACCGTTTCTCAACGTTATCACCAACGCCGCTAACGGTTCGTCAAACAGACGTTCGGTCTGAATGTTATCAGCTTTTCCGTTCTAGGGGCCCAGTTGGATTTCAGGTTCAACCCAACCCGACCACTATCCAACTGCGTCCAAACCTCAGGCGAAGTATGCCAAAAGTTTCGTCTCATCAAGAGGAATCCAACAAGGTCGACGACACTTCAATCGGACGTCCGGAGCTCAAGTTATAGGCATTTCCTCTCTGAGGCCCAGGTTGGTTTCGTGTTCGAACCAGCCCGGTCATACCCCAAGTTCTTTGAAACCTTGAGTGTAATATACCGAAACGACCGTCTCGATCCAAGGATCGCATCGCAACTGACAGTGCATCAATCGGAGGTCGGTAGCCCAAGTTATGGCTTTTTAAGCAAACCTGTCCGGTTTTAGGGGGTTTTAGGCCCGGACCGACCCGACCCAAGACCCCCTGGGCCGGGGTCCGGCCCAAAAGGGCGCGGCCCGGAATGGTTGGCGTGGCCCGACCTAGGAGGCCCGGCCCATCCCGGCGCGGGCGGCCCGGCCCGGCGCGGGCGGCCCGACCCGTCGCTGGCGGCCCGGCCCGGCGCGGGCGGCCCGGCCCGGCCCGGTCGGCCCGGCCCTGCCTGAGCGGCCCGACCCAGTGTGGCCGGTCCAGGCCGGCACAGGTGCCACGTGCGCCGCGTGTGCACGGAAGGGGGGGAACCACCACCCCATTCGATGGAACGGCGGACCCCCGCGGGTCCGCCCTACTGGAGTTGACCGGGGGTTACACCCCCGGTTTTCCGGAATCTGGCCAGCCGTAACGGCCGGCCAGCGCCTCATGTGTGACTAGTTGGTCCTGCCCTTCAGCGAACCGGAGGACGACGACTCCGGACACCCTCCTTTGCTCCGCTGCGGCCAATGGCCGCGACCTTGGTCCGACCGGCGCGGCGCGACAGCGCCGCGTCACTCCGCCACGACCCTGCTCCGGCCGCGGTGTCTTCGTGGTTCTCCGGCGCAGCATGACGGCACTGCGCCCCTTCGCTTCGGCCTGACTCGAACCGCGGGTTCGATTGGCCTTAATGGCGCGGCGCGACGGCGCCGCGCATCTTCGCCGCATTTCTCCATGTATCCGCGCGGTGCCGTTGCATCACGCCGCCTTCTTTCGAACTGCAACAAACACAATCATCAAAGGGAGAGGAGGGTCAGCCGTGTTCGTGCGGTGCAACCTCCTCCCGTTATTACGATAATAGGCGGCCCAAATAGAAGTCGATGAATGACAAAGGAAAAATTCACGGGCAAAAACAATTAACCCCTACCTTGAAGAAGGCGTTCGTCGGTGTCACAGTAGATGGCATCACGATAGACGACGTCGCGGTAGATGGGCGTCGTTCCATAGACGTTGGGAAGGATGAAGCTGAGGGTGGCGTCGACGTTCTTCGTTCTTCGTTGGAGAAAGTGGAAAACTCTCAAAGTGCTGGGCGCCGTGCTTCGCTGCTAGCGTTCCGCCGCTTGAAGAAGCCCTCCAGAACTCCTCCCCCTGGCCTCCTTTAAATAGGAGTGGTGGGTTCGTCATTGGAACGCAATTCATAATTGGGGGATTTATGACATAGAGCCCCACTCAATTAATCCGCTGAGGTGGATCATTAAAAAGGGAGGAAGGATCCTCATTAATTAAACATGTAGGCATTTAAATTAAGGAGAGGGAGGGAAGGTTCCTCACACCACAACCAACCCAAAATAAAATAAGATTCATCCTTATTTTATTATGCCATGAATTCCAAAGAATTCAAAATTTAACTCTTAATTAAATTCATTGAATAACTTAATCAAATAATTTAATGAGAGAGTTGACTTGAAATTAAAGAGGGAGAGAGGATGAGTTACATATTAAAGCAAGAGGGGGGTGTTTAATGGGGTGTTGGGAATTTTAAGGAGGTGGGGGATCGTGGGGTCCCCACCCTAACTTCCTCACATCTCCCTTTCCCATACACTTAACCCAATAGTAAATAAATAAAAATAAATTTGTAGAACAATTTTATTTTTATTCCTTACATTTTTATCAACTCCTCCCGAGCAAGCGCAACTCCCGAAAGGGTCTTCTTAAGAAAAAATCGGCACTACGAGTTCAAAGGTGCCCTCAGAATTCAATTCCGAGCACCGGTTCAAAAGTTATAAAATGCCGCTCATACGTTTACTGAACGTACCCGAAAAAAAGTTCATAAAATTATTATCAGTCACCCTCGACCCACTATGGTCAATGTTAGGATCTGCCTTGGAGAAACACGCCACAACGAACTCAACGGTACTCTCAGATTTTGAATTCGAGTTACCGTTTAGAAGTTATGAATTTTACAATAAAATAATTATCACTTAATTATTTTATTTACGGCCAAAAACTAACTTTCTCATGTTGCTCGCCCCGGCCAAAGTTAGTATCTGTTTAAAGGAAGCATACCCTCACAAGTTCAGTGGTGGTCTCGGATTTTTAATCCGAGTTACCGTTTGTGAGTTATAAGCATTTGAAAAATAAAATAAATTTATTTAATTATTTTATTTACGGTTATGCCATTTTCGGGTTTTCTCACAGGAGGCCTGCGCCAACTAAACTTAAGTCACGCCTAGGGTAAACCCGCCATCCTGAGCACAACGGTGTCATCAGATTTCTGATCCGAGTAACCGTTTAATAGTTATTTGACTTTCTCAGGAAAACTAATCACACGCGTTAATTTAAGCTTAACAAAACTTCAGAAAAAATATTCCGGGCACACCGGGCCTCAGAATCAGGTGCCTTCAGAAACTGTGGACTCGTAAAATTCCAAATAAATTAAGAGAAAAAAATTTCCCAGAAATTTATGGGTCTTTACATGCTTGGAGGTGATTGATAGACATGAGGAGTGGTAGTGACGATGAACGACGATCTGTACCTACCCTTTAGGTAGGATCCTTGGTGGATGACCTCCGAAGCATGTTTTTCCATTTTTTTGTACTTTATTTTTAGTTGGGTTTGTATACTGGCACTTTTTACTTTCAATTCACACTTTACTATTAGCAGTTCTACTTTGTGGGTTTCTTTTTTTGTGTACCTAGACTGTGTGTGTATAGGTTTAAAGGCAATGCCTTCCCTTTTTTGGGATATGCCTTTTCGGTTCTAGTTGCCTACCCATGGCCTATGGAAGATGAGATTTTGGTAGTCAGGGCATGGGCCCCAGGGGAAGGGTTGTGACAATGGGTCACACTAAATATTTTCCATAAAAGAAGGTAAATGGTTTATCATGGGGTTTGTACTCTCTATGATGATGAAAGGGAAATATAGATTTTATTATGTTCCATAAAAAATCATATGTAAATATTTATTTTAGGTCAATCAACAAATTCTAATAGGTTTATAATAACGATTAATGTTTTTAGGAATAAATGGCTTCGTTGACAAGGACAATTCACTCTTATACTATGATCATTCACTCAGAAAGGATGTTTCACTCAGGATGATAAAATTTTATTTTTATTCCCTAATGAATTCAATATTCTATGTTATCAAACTGAAATATTTTTAGATGACCTAGAGTGTTTAATGCACTATAGGATAAAAAACAATGTGGAATCAAGCACACCTCAAATCAATACATAGTGTACCTGGTATGACTCAAATTATGTGGTTTCAATTTAAAATTTACATTTTATTAATGTATTGTTTTATATTTATGATCAATTTATTTCTTTATAGTATTACCAAAATAAGATTTTTTATTATATAGGTGGATTCTTTTTCTGGAGTTTGGGTGGTTTGTTCGAAGCCACTCGTGCTCGTGATAGATTGGACTTTGAGGCTACAACTGAGATAACGACAATAAAGAAATGGTCCAAAAATGTATAAAACCATTATGAAAAGATGAATTCATATTAATTATTTAGTCAATTTTATCACCATTTTATCTATCATTTTTAATTTAATTTCCTTATCACTTTTATTTTATAATTTTTTTCATTGATCTTTTGGGAAGTCACATTTTTTCCTTCAGTCATATGAAACAAGCCAGAAAAGAGAGAACATGGTGTTTTTGGATGAGGTATTTTAGGAATCATGGGGTTTCTTATTTCATCCAAATGGAACATTTCATTTATTTCTGTCTTGGTGAATATGGTGTAAATAAAAACAAAAATCACATACTCAATCAGCTACACCTCAATCCAATGCATAGTTTGACCAATATGACTCAAACTGTATGCTTTTAGTTTATAATTTAGATTTTAGTTCAAAACACACATCACATACTCAAAACTAAGAAAACAAATTGATATTGTTTTGATACTTTAGGAAAAATAATATTAAGTCATTTGTGATGTGTAGGAATCAACCACACCTCAATCCGATACACAATGTGCTCGGTATGACTCAAAGTGTTTGTTATCAGTTTTAAATAGACATTTAAGTTCAAAGAGTATCACTTACTAAAAATCAAGAAAACATGCTATAATTGTATTGATAATTTAGGACAAAGATTCATAAGTCATTTGTGATGTGTAAGAATAAATCTCACATCACACTGACACACGATGTGACCAATATGACTCAAAGTACGTGTTTCCAGTTTAAAATGACATTTTAGTAAAAAAAAAGTGACATACTCAAAACCAAGAAAAAAAATTCATATTATTTTGATAATTTATGAAAATTATATATAATTCATTTGGGACATGTAGTAATCATCCTCACCTCAATCTTATGCACGATGTGATCAATATGGATCAAAGTGTATCTTTTTATTTAAATTTGACATTAATTTTAGTAAAAAAGATAAATTACATTCTCAAAACTAAGAAAGCACATTTGTATTATTTTGATACTTTAGGAAAATGATCTATAAGTCATTTTTACATTTAGTAATTATCTTCACCTTAATTAAATACACTATGTTCCCGATATGACCCAAAGCCTCTCTTATTAGTTTAAAATCAACATTTTAGTTTTAAAAGTGTCACTTTCTGAAAACTAAGAAAACATGATAATATTGTCTTGATAATTTAGGAATAAGATTCATAAGTAATTTGTGACATGTATGAATTAGACTCACATCAAATTGACACACGGTGTGACCTATATGAATCAAAGTGTGTGTTTATAGTTTAAAATGACATTTTAGTAAAAAAACAAGTGACATACTCAAAACCAAGAAAACACATTTAGATAATTTTGATACTTTAAGAAAATGATTTATAAGTCATTTGGGATGTGTATGAATCATCCTCACCTCAATATGATGCATGGTATCTAGTATGATTCCAAGTGTATCTTTTTATTTAAAATTGATATTAATTTTAGTAAAAAAGAAAACTGACATACTCAAAACTAAGAAAAACCATTCATATTGTTTTGATACTTTTGTAAAATGATCCATAAGTCATTTTTGATGTGTAGGAATCATCCTCACCTCAATATGATACACGATGTGCCCGATATGAATCAAAGTGCCCGTTATCACTTTTAAATTGATATTTAAATTTAAGAAGCTCCACTCACTAAAAATAGAGAAAACATAATCTTATTTTATTGATAATTTAGTGTAATGATTTATAATTCATTTTTGATGTTTATGTATCAATCTCACATAAAACTGACACACGATATGATCGGTATGACTCAAAGTGCGTGTTTCCAGTTTAAAATGACATTTTAGTAAAAAAAACAAGTGATGTACTTAAACTAAGAAAAATCAATTATATTATTTTGATACTTTAGGAAAATTACACATAAATCATTTGGGATGTTTAGGAATTAGAGTGACCTCAATCCAACACACGGTGTGACCGGTATGACTCAACATACGTCTTTTTATTTAAAATTGACATTAATTTTAGTAAAAAGACAACTAACATACTCAAAACTGAGAAAATGCATTAGTATTGTTTTTATACTTTAGGAAAATGATCCATAATTCATTTTTGGAATATAGGAATCACCCACAACTCAATCAGATACATGATGTGCCCACCATTATTCAAAGTGTCCGTTATCAGTTTCAAATTATCTTTTAAGTTCAAAAAGTACCACTCATTGAAAACTGAGAAAACACACTTAGATTGTCTTAATAATCTAGTAAAATGATTAATAAGTCATTTGTGACATGTATGAATCAATATCATGTCAAAACACCACATGATGTGACTGGTATGACTCAAAGTGCATGTTTCTAGTTTAAAATGACATTTTAATAAAAAACATTACTGGCGTACTTAAGACCGAGAAAACACATTTGAATTTTTTTGATACTTTAGGGAAATGATCCAAAAGTCATTTGGAATGTGTATGAATCATACACACCCAAATCCAATTCATGGTGTGATTGGTATGACTTCAAGTGTGTCTTTTCAATATATAAGTGTCATTTCTATTTAAAACACGCATCACATCGCCAAAACCAAGAAAAAGAGACTACATTGTTTTCTTATCATTCTATCTTCTATTACTTGATTATTTTCCTTATAATTATTTTTATTACACTTATTTAGTTAATTTTCACTGATATAATGCTTGAATAAGAACAAGAAACGGTGTTACGTGCAAGAATCAACTGCAACTCAATCCGATAAACAATGTTTCCGGTATGACTCAAAGTTTTGTTTAAAATTAAAAATTTCTATTTAACTTATTTATTTATATTATTAATAACATAATAATTATTTTCTTATATAGGTTCATTATTTTTCTCAAGCAAGGGTGTTTTTTTCTTTTATACAGGTGCGTCCTGTTGCTCTATAATGTAGTTTTTTTCTTGTCTTTTTGTTGTAAATTTTATTTCATTTAAATTCTGTATTTGTATCTGATTTTGTTAATTTATGGTGCTATTTCTGTTTTTGTAGTGCGCTGTTACACCACACTATAGTATGACTTGTTTTTGTTTCTTTAGTGTGTTATTACAACACACTAAAGTATGCCCCTTTATCAATGATTCTATAAGAGCTGATAAAGGTTCCCTTTATTAATTTTAAATAAAAGTGCTGATAAATGGTGTCCTTTATCAGTACTAAAAAAACATCGATAAAGGAAACCTTTATTAGTGTTTTTATAGTGCTGATAAAATCCTAGGTATTTTAATCATGCTCCGATAGTCAGTGCTTTTCTAATGCTGATAAAGTAAAATTATAGCACTATTAAAGGTCTATTTTGTGGTAGTGATTCAATTAGGGTCCTGATCAGAGGGCACTCATCATTTTAAAGAGTGTTCCCTCTATGTTTTTGGGTATCGTCTCCTTTGTAATTTGTATGTGCTTGAGATGTTAGGTTTTGACCTAATATTAAGAATAAATTAGTTGGTTTCATATAAGTATCACATTATCTATTACCCTGAAAGGGTACTGTTCACATCTCCTAAGGGTGAAACTTATGTTCACCATGGGGAATGAGATATCCATGCAGGTCATACATGGACAGTTCCTTAGTAGTTCAGTGAACATACAACTTAGGTTTCAATTCTTATGCTTATTTATTATGGAGTGGAACATGATACATTCCATCATATAGTGGATCGGTTTCAAGAAATGTATCATGAGGAGTTTTTAGGGATTCCACTCAAGAGAGAGGTTGATTTCAAGATTGAGTTGATGTTAGGATCTAAGCCTATTTCTATCCCTCCTTAAATAATGGAACCAAAAAAACTTTATGAGCTTAAGACTCAGTTGGAGGAGTCATATGATAAAGGGTTCACCCATCCGAGTACTTCACCTCGGGGCTCTCCAGTTTGTTTTCCCAGAAGTATGATTGGGTATTGTGTTTGTGTATTGATTATTGAAAGATAAAGAAGATGGTGATTAATAATGGTCATCCTATCCCATGTATTTATGACCATTTTGACCAGATGAGGGATGCATATTTATTTTCAAAAATTGATTTGAGATCAGGGTATAATCAGCTGAGGGTGAGACCTTATGATATAATACAAGGTTCTTTTAGAAGTAGGTATAGTTTGTATGAGTTCATCATGATGTCATTTAGATTTATGAACTCTCATAATGTTTTTATAGTCATGATGAATCTAATATTTCACCCATACTTGGATCATTTTGTGGTCGTCTTTGTTGATGACATTTTAGTGTACTCCTAGATTCATAAAGATCATGCCAAACATCTTGATATCGTCCTGAGTACACTAAGAGAGAATTGACTATATGAAAATATATCTAAGTGTCATTTATGGATAGATAAGGTATATTTCATGAGCCATATCATATTGAAGAATGGTACTTCAGTGGATCCCAAGATGGACCAAGTGGTTGTTTTTTTGGAAAAAACCCATGAATGTTTTTGATATCCTAATATTTTTGGGTTTGGTGGGTTACTATGAAAGGTTCATCAAATAATTTTCTTGTTTGGTGGTGACGCTGTCATGATTAACCCAAAAGGGTATACATTTTGAGTGGTTTGAATCATGTGAGGATGCCTTCAAAAAGCTAGAGAGGAATTTGACCACTACATTGATTCTGATCTTAGTCAAATCGGGTGAGGAGTAAACCTTTTTATTGTGATTCATCAGGGATTGAACTCAGGATAGTGTTGACATAAGGATATTGGGTTGTGGTGTATGGACCATGATAGTTGAGGACACATGAACAAAACTATCCGACACTTGATCTTGATTTGGCTGTAGTGGTCTATGAACTAAAATGTTAGCAACATTATTTTATGGGTGAGATGTTATTGTTTATACTGATCACACAATCCAAAAATATATATTCTCTTAGTAGGATCTAAATATTTGGAAGTGGAGGTGGGTTGAGTATCTACAATATTTCAATTTTGACACAGCTTATACATTAGGAAAAGGGAATAGTTTTTTTATGGTTTGAGCCAAAATAAACTAAATCAAGTTGTTTAGGAGTCTAGTTCTAAGATGAAGATGATGACATTGTTCACTGAGATGCATATGGGTGTTCAAGAGGAGTGATAACAGATGACTATTTATTGTGAGTGGGTATAATAGACGCAACTATTTTAAGTACTTTGATTACCATTACATGTATACAGATTGATATATACATGTGTTTACCTTACCATAATATTTATGATACTTATGAGTCCACTATATTTATGGTAATTTCCTCAGGTTACATGTCATGTCAAAAGGTTATAACAGTTCCTAGACTATAATGAGAACCAAGAGATATTAGGATATTAATATTAAAGTTATGTCCTATTGTCTGGATACATCATGTTGACAGAGTATCGATGATGTGTGACCATCAGGTGATGGGGGATCATAAGCATTGAGACTTTTTCTCATGAAGTTCACACCTGGTGATCTCGAGTAAATGAGATCATGAGGACTGACCCATGAATAGTAACCCCACATATTCCAAGTTTCATTGGAAGTTCCTATCTATAAACATGTGTATTGGTTTCCTAACTTGAGGTTATTATCAATGTGTACAATATGAGCACATACTTTGATACAAGGAAAAATCATGACATTGATATTGTGGTGAGGTATCTTGTATTGGGTGCGTCTTTAGTGGTATGACATGGGTTGAATGATCAAGATAGATTTTTTCACTTCCGAGTTGAGGAAGTGATATCTCAGGCCTAGTTGGTTAGGATGGTAGTAACTTCCTTAAATCCATAACCATGGTAGAATAAGGGTATTCTACCCATTCAGGTCAATGGATAATAAATAGAGTATAGATGATGACACAAGATATGCATCCCACTTTATGAGATATCATGAGACAAAGAAATTATATTACATAGATCGAGTTCATAGTAAGGTTGTAATTGATATGACTATTTATTATCTTCTTAGGGGCCTTGATGGGTTGCTCGACTCTTCTCCTACTCTATGAATAATATTCACTAATATCAAGATAAGGGTCTATAGGGTCACACATACTAGTATATTCATGATTTTTTCATATTCTGTTGAATAGGAGTATAAGACATGGTGGGACCCACCATAGGGTCCTAGATGTTTCCAAGAATAAACAATCACCAATGAATAAATAAATTCATCATTATTCGAGTATAGAATAATTGGACTTGAATTTATTTATTAAAAATAACCACAATTCATTAAGTGAATATGTGGAAAAATATTATATGAAAAAATATTATTTTAATATTCAAGGTTCATTTAATATTAATAGGAATTAGGAGTTGAGTTAATGACTAACTTTTAACACATAATATATTTATTATATATTACAAGTAAGTGATATATAATTAAATAACACTATGATGTAGTTAGTTCATTATAACATGTCATGTACTACTTATTTAGTGGGTGTTTTATATACAGGGGCCAGGGAACCCTTCTTGGATGTTTAACAACTGAAATATAAGCAATGAGGAGCTCATTTTTATAGGACTATTCATCCCAAAGAATTTAAGAGCTCCTCTCTCCTCTTTCCCTCATCCTAGAGAGAGAAAAGGTCAGTTAAAGTATTCAATCCTTGATCACCATCACATATCAAAGGAAAATTATCATGGTGATTAGTGCGGCGTTGAAGGTGTCATAGAACTTCTACACTATCACTCTGAATTCAAATATCAACATTCACGCATAATCTTGAAGTGTGTGTGGATTATCTAGATTGATTTAAGCTCAGATCCTTAAAGAAATAGTTGATAACGAGGAGCGAAAGTCGAGAACCTCTTTGATCTGAATGAGGTCACCAATCATTATAATTTTTGTGCTTAAATAATTCACATGATATCCTCAGACCTTTACTGAAGCTCGAATCACTAGAGATGATGAAGTTACATCACCTTGGAAATGAAAATTTTAAATCCCCGACCCACCAAATTTCCCTGCATTCCATGGTACAAAGAATTGGTATCATAGTGATCAGGTGAATTTTATGATCCAATAAAAATTAAATTTTGTCTAAATTAAGTAGAGGGACTCGTTTATGTCCCAATAGAACAGACTGCGCATCAATCCGATTTTGTACGACCAAGTCACAAACTTCCAAAATTTTTAATTCGAATAAAAAATGTGGCTGTTTCAGGTTAATTTTATAGAAAATTTATATATATATGTTAGTTTTATTGGTTTTGGAGAATTTCGACAACCTAATTTATTTTGTCCAAGTTTATGGCTGTAATTATCTTTTTGGATGGTGAGAAATAATTCCACATAGTTTTTGAAATAATAATAATAATAATAATTAAATCAACTTATTCAATAGGCTTTGAGAAATATCATTTTAAAAACAAATAGGGTAGCTGGTTGGGTCAACTAAAAATAAGGAAACATGTTTTTTTATAATAAGTATTTAAAAAATAAGTCGGCGTAACTTTAAAATAAGGGACCTAAGAAGGGGAGATAATCCATTGGATATCAAACCATTTTTTTATTAAAATGGGGGTTTCCCATGAAATACACCATGAACTTGCTGCATCCTCTTCATATGTCACCTCCCATGAACCGCCAACTCATGCGAATGCTGCCCCTTCCTCTCCATCATTCACCGCTCTACAACTTAGCTTGTATCGACCAACCACCCATTTAGACGACCACCCTATCCGATGGTCAACCTCACTACGTGAACCCCACCCTGCCCAGGTCCTATAATTGTGACCCCCTACTCGATCAGGGTTTCCGATCATCCCCCCATGGGTCTGACCGACTGAGGATGCCTTTCATGGGATCTTCCTGACTCGAAATAGCCCTACACGGGTCTTCTAGACCCGTAATGGCCTTATGAAGGTTTTTCTCACCCTGAAACGGTTCTGAGTGGGTTCTACTTGACCTAGAATGTGCCTAGGTAAGTTCTGAGGCCCATAGAAAATTTTAATTATCCAAAATATTAATTTATTAATTTTTTGAATTAAAAAATAATAATAATATTTGAAAATAAATTTAATTTTGAAAGAAAATATAATTAATTATAGGGTCCAAATGAAATAAATTATTTGAATTTAAATAAATTATTGAATTCATCTAATTTACCTCAAATCTATATTTATTGCAATTTATTTTTTTATCACACATTTATTTTACTCTTTGAATGGTCTTGAAAATTAACTGAACTTGCATGTTTGGATTTATTTTATTTAATTAATTATTACAAAAACTTGAGATGTTTATAATAATTATTTATTTTTTGACGATATGTACATCATCTGTTTTACTTAATAAGTATAAGGGCTTGTATGTATATCGGTTTATCGGTATGTATTTTGTGCTTCTTGAGACCCCCTCACCTACGTGGAAGTATGTTTGTACTATTAATGATGACTCTGTAAGATGTGGGCCATGCCAATATGAGGTAGTATCTCAGACGATATGTGAAAATACTAGACAGAGGTGTGAACTGCATCACGATTCAAGACCCGAATCATGTATTATACCCTTAGGTCACGATTGATCCATCAAGTTTAAATGAATCAACCAATACTAGATGCTTTAGATCAATCATGTAGTTTATTTATCTTATGAATTATTTATTATTTCATCTATGTACATGTTTGCAGGAAACACATAAAATTATAAAAAACTAATGTATAAAGTTGCGACCAGTGTTTTCTATTAACATATTTTTTGATTGTGAGAGTGATCACATAGTATGAACATATTTAATAGAAAGGGATTAGATTCATTGAGAAATACTAAAAACAGTCAAAGTAATATTGAGTGACAATGCCTTCCTTCACTTAAATTTGAATAAAACTAGGTGTATAAAGTTCTCATCATCCATAGTTGAGGGTGACTCTTACTACTGGGGAGTTCATATGAGAGTAATGAGTTGACATAACTAACTCCAATAGAAATGAAGTATCCATAACTAGCTTGATATCACTTTATAGGAAAAACATTTAGGGAATCAAGGTTACGATTCTGGGAAGTTGAGACTTCACTCAACTATTCAAGGAGCCATGAGTAAATGTTGTTGGCTAGTCTAGTGCCTTCCTTGGAACTCTTTGAGTAGTGGTATAGCCATATCTTGGACTATAAGTAGATGTTTAAAGGATCTTTTTTACTCGAATACTAAAGAAATAGATCATTTCTAATCTATTAGTGAGGGATACAAGGGTTCAATAAAATAGTGGGAGACCTTTAATGGTTTTATTAATTAATAATTAATTTCTATAAGGTAATCAAGACAAAGTATTAAATGATAAATTTATATGTTGTAGATAAAATGACAATCAACACCACTAGATCATTTTCATTATGATAAATTTGGGATAAAGAAAATATCTTGATCGACCATAACTTCTAAGAGTGGTTTAGATGCTTGAACATAGTCTTAGATCAAGAGAGGAAGATTTATGTGGTAGAGTCCTCACTTCCTGCTAAGCCTCCTCTGAGAGAAAATATTAAATATAAAGGCAAGTATAATAATCATGTAGATGATGCACTCTATGTTTAGTGTATCATGTTGACATCGATGTCTGGTCAATTGTAGAAAATTAATGAGGATGAATACGCCTACAAGATGCTATCTCATCTCCAATTGTTATACTAGGAGAGAGAAATATAAGAAAGGTATGAGATATCCAGTGCATTGTATTGATGTAACAAAAAAGAATGGAATCAAGAATGGAATCATGTACTCAAGATGATTAGGTACATTAAGAGTCATGAATCCCTTATATTCAAGATAAACTAAGAACTAGAAACTGATCTCATTCTTTCCTCTTTATCACCAAGATTCTCAAATTTTATTATTAATTACAACATAAATAACATGATAAAGTTTCTCACAGATCTTTTTGGTTTAGTTCATCAAGAATATAAGGATATAAAGAATACCAATTCATTAGTCCTTATACAAAATAAGAGGAGGAAGGGAAAGGATAAGGGATATATGTTTAAGCACATGTCAAAGACTCCTATGCACCATACTTACAAAAATCCAAAGATACAGAGGGAAAGTAATGAAAAAGAGGTTTTCCTCTTTTCATGTGACAAGAAAGGTCACTGGAAGAAGAATTAAAAGGCTAGGAAAATGAAGCATGTTGAAAATTCCAATTCAGTTATTTTTTTCATTTAATGAAATTTTTCTTTATATACAAGTTTTCCATTATACAAAATGTGGCTCACACATTTTTATTCATATATAGGAACCATGTATATTTTAGAATATTGTAAAGGGATAGGTGGATATCTGAGCCACAAATGGTTTAAGACTAGTAGCCTTGGGAGTGGGTGATTATCATATGACCTTGCCTAGTGGTTTGGTTCTTATATTGAACAATTGTCATTATATTCCTTCAGTTACCAAAAACATAATATCATTGCTGAGTTTGGAAACAATGATATTTTATTTCAAGTTTGTAAATAAATGTTGTCTCTTTTATAAGGATAAAATATTTTATAGTATGATTTATATCAATAATGTATTGTATATACTTGAACTCAAAAACCCTATAATAGAAATTAATTGCAAAAATATAAAAAATGACACATATAACACTTGCATATGGAACTACAAGATTGGTCATGTAAATGAGAATTGTTTATATAGATCACAAAAAACAAGGTATATAAAGTCAAATGAGTTAAAAATCCAAAATGTATGTCACACTTGTTTATTAGAGAAATTACCAAAACACCCTTTTCTATGAAAGGAGAAAGAGACACTAAATTACTAGAATTAATCCACACTAACGTATATGGTCTGTTTCTAATAGAGGTAGGGGGTGAGTTTTTGTACTTCATTAATTTTAATGATGACTATTTTAGGTATGAATATATCTAGTTAATGAGGTATAAGTAATATTCCTTTCATATGTTTAAGGAATACCAACATGAAGTAGAAAACTAGTTTGGTAAGATGATTGAGGCACTCCAATCAGTCTGAGGTAGATAGTTTCTCAACCAAGCATTCATTAATCACTTAAAGAAGTGTGAGATAGTATGACAACTCACTCATACCTATACAACTAAATGGAATGGAGTTTGTGAAAGTTGGAATCAGACCCTACTTGACATGGTCAGATCAATGATGAGTTAAAAAACTCTTCTATTATCTTTTTGGGGATAAAAATTATAGACAAAGACATAAACACTTAATTGAGCACCAAATAAAGTAATAGATGTAATTCCATTTGAGTTGTGGTATGAAAAGAAACCCAATTTTGCACACATATGTGTATGGGGATGCAAGAAGTTTTTAAAGACTATACTTAGTGAAAAATTATCATCTCAAAGAATGAAGTGAATATTTATACATTATATTAAATAAACCGAAGGATATTACCTATATAACCCTTTAGATAGAAAATTGATTGTGTAAAGGCATGATATCTTTCAAGAAATGGAAAATTTTTCCAATGGAAATAGTGGGAGAATTATTGAATTCAATGGTGTTATTATTATAAATACACCAGATTTGGTATGATAACTATCTTCACAAGAGATAGTGTGGGATTAAGATATTCTTGAGACATAAGTATTGTGTAGGTCAACTAGAGAGGTTAAAGAACCAGAGCGATATGATTTTCTAATCACTGATTCAAGTGACACATTACTACTAAAGAATGATGAACCTCTAACCAAGAAGGAATTAGTATAAGTAATGGATGCTGATAAATAGAAATAATCAATGCATTCTTAGATAGAATCCATGTGCCAAAATTATGTTTGGATTTTGGGAGATCCTATAAATGATGAAAAACCTATTGGGTGAAAATGGGTATTCATGAAAAAGATATAAATTGATAGTAAAGTAAATAATTATAAAGAATAATAGTTTTGAATGGTTTTAAGAAATGTCAATGCATATAATACGATGAAAACTTCTCACTAGTAGTGATTTTTAAGTCCATTAGAATATTACATGTAATAATATCCTCCCATGATTATGATATTTGGTAAATGAATGTCAAAACTACTTTTCATAATGGTAAGTTGGTTGAAGATGTCTATATAACTCAAATAGAAGGTTTTATTAAGTCAAATAACACTAATAATTTATGAAAGATACAAATATCCATTTATAGATTTAAACAAGCACCAAAATCATGGAATTTTATTTTTGATGAGGCCATAAGAACATCTAGTTTTATTAAGAAAGAAAGTGAGACATGTCTCTATAATAAGTTTAGTGGGAATGCCATCATTTTCCTTGTATTATATATTGATGACATATTAATTATGGGAAACAAAGTACAAGTCTTATATTTAGTTAAGACTTGGTTAAATGAATTCTTATCTGTGAAATATTTAGGTGATACAGTCTACATCCAAGGGATAAAGATATACCAAGATAGATCTTAGAGGCTGATTGGTCTAAGTCAAAGTACATATATTGACAATATACTCAAAAGGTACAATGTGGAATAATCCAAGAGAGGGTTTTTTCAACATCACATGGTATCAATCTATCCAAAAAAATGTTCCCAACAACATATGAGTATATTGAAATAATGATAAGAATCCCTTATACCTCTACAGTGGTATCTATCATGTATTCTATGCTATATACTAGGTTTGATGTTTCCTCTACTTTAAGTATTGTGGGAATATATCAAGCTAATTCAGGAGATATGCATTCAAAAGCTACAAAAACTATCCTAAAGTACTTAAGATGTACACAGGATATGTTATTGGTGTATATAGGATATGGGGAACTAGTAGAGAGGGGACACATTGATTGTAGTTTCCAAATAGACTGTAATGATCTTAAATCATAGTCTTACAAGGCATTTTTCCTAAATAGTGGTGTGGTGAGCCAAATAATCTTGAAGAAACCTATGTTCATCGATTATACAAAATAATCCAAGTATATTTTGGGTTCCGATGAAATTGAGGAAAAAGTTTGGATACAAAAATTTGTCTTAGACATCAATGTTGGGATTAGAAGTGAAAAACCTATTCAAGTTTATTGCGATAATACTACAACAATTGTTCTTTCCAAGGATCCCAGCTCACACCAGAGGAAAAACATATACTTGAAATGTTTCATCTCTTGAATAATTTTACTCAGAGAGGTGAATTCACAGTTAGTAGAGTATCTATAGAGTGCAACATGTCAGACCCTTTGACTAAATCCATATCTCAGCAGAATAATGATTCTCATGTGAGAGCCAGTGGGTTGAGACTTGTCAGGAGTTGGATCTAGTGAAAGTGGTAGTGTTGTGAGTGGGTTCCCTATAAATAAATATTGTACAAAATTTGATTACCATTACGTGTATACAGTTTGATATATACATGTCTTTACCTTACCATTATAGTGATAATACTTCAATGCCCACTATATTTATAGTAATGTCATTATATTACATGTCGTATCAAAAGATTATAGTAGTTCCCAGACTGTAATGAGAACCTAGATATACCATTAAAGTAATCTTAAAGTTATGTCACATATTCCAGATACATAATACTGACAGGACATAGATGATGTGTGACCATCAGGTTCTGAGTGATCATAAGCATTGAGACTTCTTCTCATGAAGTTCTCACTTGGTGATATCGACTAGATGAGATCACAAGGACTGAAACACTAATAGGAACACCACATATTTCATGTGTTGTTGGTAGTTCCTATCTATGAATATGTGTATTAGAATCTTGACTTGATATATTTATCAATTTTCACTATTTGATCACACACTTTGATGCAAGGAAAAAACCATGACATTGAAGTCGTGGTGAGGTAGCTTGTATTGGGCGTGTCTTTGGTGGCATGACATTAGTTGAGTGATCAAGATAGAATTTGTCTCTTTAGAGTTTAGAAAGTGATATCTCAGGCCTAGTTCATCAGTATGGTGGTACCTTCATTAAACCTATGTCCATGGTAGAATATGGTAATTCTATTCAGCTAGGTCAATGAATAATAAAGAAAGTATGTACAATGACAAAAGAGGTGTATCTAACTTTATGAGACATCACAAGATAAAGAGATTATATTACCCTGAGTGTGTTCATAGAAAGGCTCTCACTATTATGACTATTCCTTATCTCCTTAGGGGCTTTGATGGGTTTCTAGACTCCACTTATGGTCTATGAATAATATTCACTTCTATCGAGATAAGGTCCTAGAGGGTCACACATAATAGCATATTCAAGAGTTTTCCCTATTCTATTGAATATGAGTATATGACATAGTAGGACCCACCATGGGGTCCAAGATGTGTCTGAGAATAAATGATATCCAGTGACTAAAAACATCATCATTATTAAAGTATTGAATAATTGGAGCTAAATTTATTTATTAAAAGTTTTCCCAAGGGATAAAGTGAATACATGAAAAAATATTATATGAATGGATATTATTTTAATATTTAAGGTTTGTTTAATATTAGAAAGAATTAAAATTTGAGTTAATGACTTGATTTTAATACTTAATATGTTTATTATATATTACAAGTAAATAATAAAAATATAAATGATATTATGATTCAGTTTGTTCATCATAATGTTTCATTTACTACAAATTTAGTGATTGTTTTATATATGGGGGTTGGGGAACGTTTTTTGGGTGTTTAACCTACTATATATAAGAAGAAGAGAGCTCATTTATATGGGGATATTCATTCCCACAAATTTGAGAGGTACACTCCCATACTTCCCACATCTCAGTGAGAGAAAGGGCCATTCGAACTATTCAATCTTCAATCGCTATTTCTGATCGAAGGAATGAGATAGTGGTGATCATTGCAGCATCGAAGGATTCATCATATTTCCATGATACCACTCATAATTCGATGATAATAATTCTCATGAAATCTTGAGGAATGTGTGGATTATCTATAGGGTGTTGGGACCAAGTTGGATGGATAAGGAAGTAAGAAAAGTTTACTGTTATAAAGTGTTGTCTTTTGTTTTCAAAGAAACTAAATGAATTCACTTTGTAAAGGACTTATAAACTATGAAGATGCTTTTCTGATTTTTATTTCACAAATATCATAAGTTTTGAGAACTTGTGATGCGAGCCTTATGAAGAGTAGAGAGAGTAAAGAAGAGATTTTGGAAAATGAAAGAAATTGGCGTGCAAGTATTGGCGCGCAAGTATTGGAGCTCAAGTGTAAGTGGCGCACAAGTCATATTTCAAGATCATCACATCAAAATATGACAAAGGACATAAAAGGGAATGCAAGTTAAAGATTGGCGCACAAGTCAAAAAGTGGAGCACAAGTATAAGTGGTGCGAAAGTGTGTCACACAAGTATATGTGGTGCACACGTGTGTGTTGTGTGCAAGTCATATTTCAACATCATCATATCAAAATATGACAAAGGAAAGAAAGTTTCGCGCAAGTGATGGAGCGGCGCGCAAGTGCTGGAGCAGCGCGTAAGTGCTGGAGCAGCACGCAAGTGTATGTGGCACGCAAGTCACCAAAATGCCTATAAATAGACAACTAGCCTCCTCATTTTTTTAATGCTCAAAACTTAAGATAAAGTTAGAGCTCTGATCGTGCAAGTAGTGGAGGGTGATATGATCGCGCAAGTATCAGAGGGTGGCGTGCAAGCTAAAGTGGCATGCAAGTAAGGTGGCATGCAAGTTTTTCCACACAAATTTTTACAGGCAAGTTTTTCCATGCAAGTTTTTCCGCGCAGGTTTTTCCACGTAAGTTTTTCCGTGCAAGTTTTTCCGTGCAAGTTTTGCCGTGAAAGTTTCCAGAGGCACGCAAGCAGGGAGTAGCGCGCAAGGTGTATACACCAATAGGTTCTTACCAGCTTCTGGGTAGGAAAGTGAAGAATTGTTTTGAAAGATTTGATTTGTGAAAGTTTATTAAGAATCACAGAATCATTACATTACCTTATTTGTGCTAAGAGGGAGAAAACATGGTATTGGATTGTTTTCAAAGTGTTACACGAGTGTAAGGGTATATCCAACTCATTGTATTCCTCATCAAAGGATTTTTTTCTAGTGGATTGTGTGGTACTGAATTGTTTCCATATCATACCAAGGATGTAGCTACTCTTATTGAGTAGTGAACCTTGTAAATCTTGTGTTCCTGTGGTTATGTGTGTTCAGTAGGGAAGAAACTCTGTAATAGGAGGCGAAGGTTGTTTCAAAAAAAAAAGGAAACATAAAAAGAAAAATATATCACTGATTCACCCCCTCCCCCTCTCAGTGATACTTGGATCCTGACTGGGAACTTCAATTGGTATCAGAGGGAAGTTCCCTTCATTTATTCTTTGCTGAAGTGGTTAAAGAGAAGTTGTGATGGAGAATCTAAATTGAGTGAACAGTAAGAGGATTTTGATTTTTGATGTAAAGAACTATCACTTCTGGAAGGACAGAATGATGCCTTATCTTATGTCTCTTGGATATGAAGTTCTTTAAACTACAACAGATGGATTTCCTGATATTGATGACAAGGTTCCTCTTACTCCTATCGATAAGAAGAACCTTGAGAATAACGAAAGAGCTAAAAATGAATTACTCTCATCTCTTTCTGAGAGTGAATTTTTAAGAGTGAAAGGTGTTTCTACAGCCAAAGGAATATGGGACAAAATGAAGAACATCTATGAAGTAAATACAAAAGTGAAGAAGGCTAAACTACAAATATGGAGACTGAAGTATGATGACTTGAAAATGGGAGAATCTGAATCTGTTAGGGATTTCTTTACCAGGATAAATGATATTGTCAGTACAATCAGATGTCTTGGTGAAATGTTGGAGTATTCTAAATTTTTTAAAAAGATATTGAGAATTATTCCTGATAAGTTTGATGCTAAAGTGTCTTCATTAATAGAGACCCTGAAACATTATCTTTGGATGATTTTCATAGCATTCTCATTACTTATGACATAATAATGGAGAATACTATGAAGGGAAAAAAAGCTGATAGAGAAATGTTATTCAAGGATACAAAGAGAGAGAAGTCAAAGAAGACTCTTATTGAAGATGGTGCTGGTGAATCTGATTTTGAAGATGAGGTATGTAAAATTTTTTATGAAATTTTATCCTTGTTTTCTAATAATGTGAAAAGAGGTACATGGAAATACAAGGGTAAACTTCCCTTGAAATGTTTTGAGTGTGGAGTCGTTGGTCACTTTGCGGCTAATTTTCCTCAAAAGAATAAAGAAGAAGATAGTGATGATGATTACAGAAGGCCAAGAAGGATGTGGAATAAACAAGATGATAAAGATAAATATTTTTCAAAGGGGAAGGATAAAAAGTTCTTCAAATAAAAAATAAGAAGCTTTTTATCTAAAGATGAAGATGAAGAAGACAACAAAGATGAATCCAAGAAATTATTTTCTAAAAAAAATAGATAGAATACCTTTATTGCTGCAATGAATAATGAAGAGTACAAGAGAAATAGTTCAAAATAATAAGAAACTCAACTTGAATATCATCTGAAAGAAGAGTTGAAAGAATGATTGAGGAAGATCAAAAGGCTTGAGAAGGAAAAAAACAAGATGATAAATGAAAATTCTGCATTAAACAATCAAGAAGGTTTTATTGATGAGAAAATAAAGATGGAAAAGGAGATTGATGATCTAAAAAATTATCTTGAGAATACAAAGAATCATAATGATCATCTTGAAGTAAAGCTGAAGGAAAAACAAGAAGAGTTGGAACTTGTCCAACATAAACTTTATAAAGATAAATAAATGAATATCAGTTTCAAAAAGTCTATCTCAGAAGTTGGTGAATGTTCTAGTAAGAATGAACCAAACAAGGATCCAAAAAAGTTACCTTCAAAGGTTGAAATGAAAGACAGAACTGGTTCTGATAAGAACAAGGCTGGAAAGACCATGTATGTGGTCAAATTTAGGAATGATGAAAAATCATAAGTGCATAAAAATCACGAGTCAAGAAAGACTTCTAATACTACTGGTGCTGTTAAATCTGAAATGAGAAAGGGAGTTACAAATGAAAACATGAAGGTTGATGGTCAGCATAGTTCTATTAAGAAGGTTGTTGAGAAGCGTGTTCACAAATCTAGTCAGTATAGAATTTTTAGAGGCAAATATTCTTTCTATGGTTATTGCTGGTATTGTGGTGGATTTGGACACATGGAAAATATGTGTTGGTTCAACCAAAAACATTACAACTATTCCACAAGTTTTGAAAGACAAGGATTGAGGGGGAGTCAATCCTTTCAAAATAGAAAGTCTCCAAAGAAATTTCAGAAGGTATCTGAGAATACTGGTGTGAAATTTGAGAATAGTTTCCAACCACTGGAAACTATTTGTGAAAGATGTGATTGACCTGGACATCTTGCCAAGGGCTGTCTCAGCGTGTTACCAGAGCAACAAAAGATTCTTCATAATTCTCAAAAGCTAGAGTTTTTAAAAGATAAAAGGGATAGGTCTGATAATTCTGAAAAGAAAGAGTGCATGGTTGTCTAGCCAGAACACATTGACTTGTCTAGGAAATTGGAGGAAGCACAACAGGAAGTGAAGGAAAAGGAAGGAAAAAATATCTTGTTGTCGAAAATTCTTTGAAAGCTACAAAAGGATAACATCCATGGATTCTTGATAGTGAATATTCCTCTCATATGATAGGATACCTAAAGCTGCTAAAGAATGTGAATGACTTAAAATAAGGAACAATGACATTTGGAAATGATGAATCTCTAAGGATCAAAGGTGTTGGATCAGCCATTATTGGAAAAGAAAAGATGAAATCTAAGAAAAAACTATATGTTGATGGGCTGAAACATAACCTGCTTAGTGTTTCACAACTCTGTGATGAAGGAAACAAAGTTATCTTCATAAAATATTTATTTTTTGTGAAAAGTGAAAATGATGGAAATATAGTTACAAGGGGCCAACGTACAAGAGGGAATTTGTTCCAAGTTGGTGAAGTGCAGAACTCATGTTACATGGGTGTAGTGGATGAAAATCATTTATGGCATAAAAGGATAGGACATATGTGTCAGAGAAATATGTACAAGTTATCAACGCGAGACAGTGTCCGAGATATGCATGATTTATCAAGAAGAAGAGATTGGTGCTGCACTATTTGTGAAAAAGGTAAGATTACAAACTCTTTTCATAAGAGAGTTGAAATTCATTCAAAAAAATCCTTGGAACTTATACATTATGATATATGTGGACCAATGAGCAAGCAATCAAAAAATGGAGATAAGTACTTCATTACTTTCATTGATGAATTTACTCGCATTACTTGTGTTATGTACACGAGACATAAGTCAGATGCTCAGAAAATGTTTAAGAGTTTCAAGAGGAAAGCAGAAAAGGAATGTGAGTATTCAGTAAAGAAGTTGAGAACTGATAATGGTGGTGAGTATAATAATGAAGAGTTTGAATGTTATCTTGAGAAGCATGGAATTCAGAATGAGTTCAGTTCACTATACACACCTCAACAAAATGGGGTCGCTGAAAGAAAGAATCGAAGTTTGGTGGAAATGGGGAGAACTATGTTGCTTGAGCATAGTATTTCTCATTATTATTGGAGGCAAGCCATGAGAATTTCTATGTATATTCAGAACTAATTTTTCTTTAGAACAAACTTAGATATGACTCCCTATGAAATGTTCTATGGAAAAAATCCAAGTCTGAAACACTTAAGAGTTTTTGGGAGTCCATGCATTATAAAGAAGAAAGGTGGAAACCTTGGAAAGTTTGATCAAAGAGGAGATGATGGAATTTTTATTGGATATGCTCTAGAAGGAAAAGGATATAGATGTCTCAACAAAGAAACAAGAAGAATTATTGATTCTTCAGATGTAAAATTTGTTGAAAATATTGAGAAAGAAAATAAATCATATGTTGATGTAGAAGGTGAGTAGGATAGAGAAGATTTTGTTAACAATTATGATAATGCATCAGACTGTGTTAATCCTACTCAAGAAGATGAATCTGACTCAGAAATCTCAAGTGATGAAGATGGAGTTCAAAAAACTCATCCTAGGTTGAGGAAGCAAGTGTAGGCTCAGAACATTATTGGAGATAAAAATCAGAGGGTTCAAACAAGAATAAAAACATATGCTATATCCCATACATCTCTTTATTAAAAATTTTAACCGAATAATGTAAATGAAGAATTTGAGCATCCAAAATGGGTTCATGCAATGAATGAAGAGCTTGATCAGATAGAGAAGAATGATACTTGGGAACTTGTACCCAAGCAAGACAACAAGAACATCATTGGTACAAAGTGGGTTTTCTGGAACAAGTTGAATAAAGAAGGTAAAGTAATAAGAAACAAAGCAAGATTGGTTTGTAAAGGGTATTCACAAATTGAAGGCATTGATTTTGATGAAACCTTTTATCCAGTGGCAATATTAGAAACAATCAGAATCTTTCTTGCTATTGCTGCACAACGAGGTTACAAAATATTTCAAATGGATGTAAAATCCGCATTTTTGAATGGTGACCTTGACTAGGAAGTCTACGTTGATCAACCTTGTGGATTTGTTATTGGAAAGGATGAAAGTTATGTGTGTAGGTTGAAGAAGGATTTGTATGGGCTAAAACAGGTTCTGAGAGCATGGTATTCTAAATTATATACTTGCTTAAAGAAGGTGAACTTTAAGAAAGGAAGAGTTGACAGAAATCTCTACATTAAGGAATGTCAGGAGTTTTCACTGATCGTTATTTTTTATATCGATGATATTATATTTGATGGAAATAATGAAAGATCATGTGAAAAATTTTCTGAGGAGATGAAGAAGTTATTTGAGATGTCCATGCTGGGATAAATGAAGTACTTTCTTAGGATACAAATTTTACAGAAGAAGAATCACATTTTTCTGTCTCAAGAAAAGTATTCTAAGGAACTTTTAAAGAAGTTTGGAATGGAAAATTTGAAACTAGTTTCCACACAAAACACATTCTCGTTCAAAACACATTGATATAAAGTACCAATTCATCAAAGAGCAAGTGGAAAATAATGAATTAAGGCTGGATTATGTTCCTACATATGAACAAGTTGCTGATATATTCATAAAACTATTACCTAAGGAACTATTTGCAAAATTGAGGTTGAACATGGGTGTCCAACCTCCTTCTCATCATTGTTAAGGTACGTATTTCTGTCCCCACTCTCATCTTGCCTTTGGATAGTGTTATAAAGGGGGATAATTGTTTCATAAATCTATCTTTATAGATGCATGCATAAAGGGGGAGTTGTGGGTAAGCTGTGAATCCATCATGTATGTGAACTATTCTAACTATTTGTTGGGGTGGTTGTAGGATTTTTTTTGTTTTTCTAGGAAAGTTTAAGAAGTTATGAATACTGAAGTAAAAGATTGAAAGATTTTCTGAAGAAGGCTGAGGAGGTACGCTCATGAGATTTCATAATCACTGCTTTTGGACATCATGGTTTTGGCTGTTAATAATTCTTGTTTCCTATAATGAGTTAGCTCACGTAGGCTTATAATTGTTGATAAGTAATCCAATGCTTAAGGTTACAAAGTTTAGTGATTTATGAATCTTGGTTGACAACAAAATCCAAAGGGGGAGATTTTTGGGACCAAGTTGGATGGATAAGAAAGTAAGAAAAGTTTGCTGTTATAAAGTGTTTTCTTTTGTTTCCAAAGAAACTAAATCAATTAACTTTGTAAAGGACTTGTAAACTATGAAGATACTTTTCTGATTTTTATTTCACAAATATCATAAGTTTTGAGAACTTGTGATGAGAGCCTTATGAATATTAGAGAGAGTAAATAAGATATTTTGGAAAAGGAAAGAAAGTGGCATGCAAGTATTGGTGAACAAGTATTGGCATGAAAGTGTAAGTGGCGCACAAGTCATATTTCAAGATCATCACGTCAAAATATAACAAAGGACATAAAGGGGAGTGCAAGTTAAAGACTGGTGCGCAAGTCAAAAAGTGTCACGCAAGTATAAGCAGCGCACAAGTGTGTCGTGAAAGTATATGTGGTGTGCAGGTGTATATTG
Organism: Viscum album; assembly: GCA_963277665.1. Lineage (NCBI taxonomy): Eukaryota > Viridiplantae > Streptophyta > Magnoliopsida > Santalales > Viscaceae > Viscum > Viscum album. The sequence continues at coordinate 465,496,565 of OY728137.1, read as the reverse complement.
CATGCAAGTCATATTTTAACATCATCATATAAAAATATGACAAAGGAAAGAAAGTTTCATGCAAGTGCTGGAGCGGTGCGCAAGTGATGGAGCGGCGTGAAAGTGTATGTGGCACGCAAGTGTATGTGGCGCGAAAGTCACCAAAATTCCTATAAATAGACGACTAGCCTCCTCATTTTTTAATGCTTAACACTTAAGAGAAAATTAGAGATCTGATCGTGCAAGTAGTGGAGGGTTCTCTGATTGCGCAAGTAGTAGAGGGAGGCACACAAGCTGAAGTGGCGCGCAAGCTGAAGGTTATTTATAAGGCGCGCAAGTAGGGTGGCACAAAAGTTTTTCCGCGTAAGTTTTTCCACGCATGTTTTGCCACACAAGTTTTTCCGCGCAAGTTTTTCCGTGCAAGTTTTTCCGCACAAGTTTTTCCGCACAAGTTTTTCCGCGCACGTTTTTCCGCGCAAGTTTTTCTGTGCAAGTTGCCAGAGGCGTGCAAGCAGGGAGTAGCGCGCAAGCTGTCTGCACCAGGAGGTTCTTACCAGCTTCTGGGTAGGAAAGTGAAGAATTGTTTTGAAATATTTGATTTGTGAAAGTTTATTAAGAATCACAGAATCATTACACTACCCTATTTGTACTAAGAGGGAGCATACACACTATTGGATTGTTTTAAAAGTGCTACACAAGTGTAAAGGTATATCCTACTCATTGTATTCCACATCAAAGTATTGTTTTCTAGTTGATTTTGTGGTACTGGATTGTTTCCGTACCATACCAAGGACGTAGATACTCTTGTTGAGTAGTGAACCTTGTAAATCTTGTGTTCTTGTGGTTGTGTGTGTTCAGCAGGGAAGAAACTCTTTAACAGGAGGTGAAGGTTGTTTTAAAAAAAAAAGGAAACATAAAAAGAAAAATATATCACTGGTTCACCCCCTCCCCCTCTTAGTGATACTTGGATCCTGACTGGGAACTTCATTGGGGTTCAATCTCAAATACTTCAAGCAATAGTTTTCAGTGAGCAGTGATAGTCAGGAACTTCTTTGATTAGAATGATGTAACTATTTGTCTGATTTTTTTCTTAAATAATTCATGCGAGGTCCTCATACATTTAACAAGGCTTGGATCACTAGATATAATGAATTTAAATAAATCTAATGATGGGACTTTTAAAATCCCTGGCCCAAAGGCTTCCATTGTATTCCCCAATACCAATACTCTCGTGTCTTTATCTTTTGAGGCCTATCTTCTGAGGGCATATTAGAGTATAGTTTCTGATATTGATCCATGTTTGCAATCACACTTATGGAAATGATTGTAGAAGTATTTTGGTAAAAAAGTGTTTTTGAGTACATCCTTCCACCTACAGATAGATAGAAAATTATAACATACTATCCAGGTTTTAGAGGATATGCTAAGAGCATGAATACTTGATTTTAGTGGAAAATAGGATAAGTACCAAGTTATTTTTGAGTTCTCCCATAAAATAGTTATCAGGTGACTATTAAAATGAAACCATATGATACATTATATGGTAGACCATATCAATCACATTTTTTTGGATGGAAGTTGGAGAATCAGAGTTATTTCGACTATGTTTTGTGCAGGAGACATTGAGCATGTTCATTTGATTCGAAAGTGTATGGATATATCCTAGAGTAGGAAAAATTCATATGCTGATCACCATCATCGAAATCTAAAATTTATAGTGGGTGAATGTGTGTTCCTTTGGGTGTTTTTGAGATTGGTTCACTATCAGATTCATAAATAAGGAAAGTTGGCACCTAAGTATATTTGGTCGTTCAAGATTGTGGAGAGGATCGATCTGATAGAGTATCAATTGGTTTTATCACAATGATATAGTTCTATGCATGATTTTTTCATGTGTTATAGATTTATAAGTATCAACCCAACCCTTATCATATGACCAATGTTGATGTGGTGGGGCTTGAGGCAGATTCATCCTTTGTGGGGAATCTGATTCATATTGTACATCACAGTGATAAAATTATTCAAGTTAAGACTGTACCTTAGGTCTGAGTGTTATGGTAGCATGGCCATGTTCAGGAGGAAACTTGGGATAGGGATGTTGATATGTAGGCCCCTTTTCTCAACCTTTTTACCTTGTGTTGAGTAAAAAGTTTATTTTCAACACTTTCTATAAGTCACAAACACCATTACTTAAATAAATTATATTACTAACTTTATACTTCCTAAGTGTTTAGAATGTTTTTTTAAGAAGGATTTATTACTGGACATAGAAATAATTTATCATCATATATAACCTCCTTAATCAAATGAACTTGTACTTTTATAAATCAAATGGATACAATTTCATTGCATATATATTTATAATGTCCAAATTTAAAAGTATAACCAAGTCTCACCAGATGAAGTTCTACCAAGTTCACCAGAAAAACATTCATCAGATAAAGGTAGACATTCTCTTTAGATGAATCTTTGTAAAATCTATCATTTGAAGAATTAAGTTCAACTAGATAAACAAATTTCATTCCATCAGATGAAATTTTTTCATTATAATAAATATAATACTAATGAATTGAATGGTGTTACTAAAGAGATCATAGGATGAACCTACAATGAACCTTTCAAGAGAAAAAATGAGTTTTTCCAAAGTCTTTGAAACCAACTACTAAACATCCATAATACAACCATTGGGAAATTTTTATTAATATAAGCAATATTCAAGGAGGAGGAAGGATTTTCAACCCAAGAAAACTAAAGATAATTTGAAGAGTTTTTAACATCTTGTTACGAGTGAATAGTTCATTATAACCTTTAGTGAGTTTTTTCTTAAGGAATTTGATTATGAGTATTTTTGTAAATTCCTTAAGTTTATTTTGTGTTTGTAATTGCTATGTCTGATTTCATGTGATTGAGGGTTTATATGGTTTAGGAAGATAAAGATTATGATCTTGCTGATTAAGATTTCCTAGGGTTTGGGAAACAAAGGTTCTTCCGATCTTATAATCTAGGGATTCCTTTTTTGAAGAAGGTAAACCATTGTGGTTTTGTTAAAATAGTGGATACCTAAATTCAGGGTTTTTGACCTCCTTTACATTGAAGTTAAAATTGTGGATATTCCTTTTATAAAGTTTCTATAAGTTTTCTTAACAACATTATAATGTTTTATTATATATTGTTTTTAAAAGTTTATTCTTTATACTATTAATGTTTAAGAAAAGTTTCATACCTTTTGTTATGAACATTTCCTAAAATATGATTTTATAAAGTATTGGTACAAAATTCTTTCTGATAAATTTATTATAAACCAGAAAAATGTTTTTCCGAAGTACTTTTATAAAGAAGATAAGAAAATTGTATGTCTTATTTTAATAAATACAATTCACCCCAATTTTAGTCATCTGTATACTCTAAAGATTCTTCATTTGGTATCAAATCAAGTTCTACTATGATATTTTCTAGTTAACATTTTTCATAAATTGCTGAATTTTATATCAAAACATGTTTCTTTTTGTTATAAATTGTTACACGAACATGTTTTGTAGAAAATATTATTTCATTATATAAGATGGAATATTTTAGAATCGGTAAATTAGAGAATCTTAATCCTATAAGACCACATATTTTTTATGGTGATGACTATGAATATTGGAGAGAAATAATGAAGACTTTTGGGATCAACACTGGTGTTGATAATTTTTTTATGCTAATTGGAAACTATGTTATTCCATACAAAGAAGTTTCTACTTTTACCAAGGATGAAAAGTTGTAATATCAACTTAATTATAGAGATATAAATACTTTGTTATGTTCCATGATAAAAAAAATATATAGCCCGATTTTTTTTGTGTGATTATGTAAACAATACTTGGAAGAAATTGGATGTTTCTCACTTTAAAACAACCAAAGTTCTTAAAACTAGAAGAGCTATGATTAGAGATGATTATTTGTATTTTTATTATTTACCTGTAGAATCTATTTCTAAGATATATCAAAGATTCATAACCACTATGAATATTTTAAAACCTCTTGGAAATAAATTTTTGACTGATGAAATTTTGGTTGAAAATATTATTTATATTATGAAAAATTAATGAGAGTCTAAGATGAAAACTCTTTATGATACTAAAAATATAACTAATCTAAGTTTAGATGATTTTATTGGTACTATCATGTAGTATGAGGCTATATTGAAAAGGGATGATAATAAAGGGAAAAGGAAAAATGGTGTTTCTTTTTCTTATACTTCTACAACAGTCAAGAAAGTCAAATTAGCTAAGAAAGTTCCTAAATCTTATTAAAAGAATAAAGTAAATGTTGAGTCAGAAATAAGTTCTTCTAAATAAAGTGAGGATGAACTTTATAATTTTTTTAAAATAATGGAAAATATTGTTGGAAGGAAATATTTCAAATATAAGTGCAATAATTTTTGAAAGGATACAATTGAAAAGAAAGACACTTCAAAAATGATTTGTTATGAATGTAAGAAACCTGGTTATATTAGACCATATTTTCCAAGACTAAAGAAGAAGTATAAGAAAGATATAAACTCTAAAATGGTCTATAATTATAAAGGAAATAAGATTCTAAAATTTTATAACACTTTTATTGATAATGAAGGAGATAATTCTTTAGAAAACCCTTCATATGATACAGTGGAAATCATAAAATTGTGGGATTATATATTGAAATTCCAAAGACAAACCAATGATTCACAGTGAAGGTATATGTTGAATCCTTTAATAATTTAACATTAAATGTAAATTATCTAGATTCAAATAATTAATGTGATTATACTTCCTCATAAGAAAAAAATCTAGTTCATTTGAATAAGATAATTATTTTCCTAGTTTTGAAGAAGTTTCTAGACTTTATACTTTATTAGAGAAGAAAAATAATATAGTTTGTAAAAATTATGAATATTCTAAGATATATCTTTCCAAATAAAATTATATAATTTCAGAACTTTCCATAGATATTACCAATATTACTAAAGAATTAGATAAGAAATGTTGTTCTAGTTCAACTAATGATAATAAAGAGTTAGTTGTAAAATTAAATTTTTAGATTTTATGTCAGAAAAAATTAATATCAAATTTTACTTATGGGAAAGAAAATTTTGATAATATTTATATAAAAATTAAACCTCATAGAATTAAATCTCTAGGATTGATTCTATAAACTAAAAATCTCATTTTAAAAATAACTATTTTTCTTTAATAATGAGCATTTTTTAAAAAAATTCACTATGGTGGACATTGGAAAAACAATTTTTCTTTGAATAGAGTTCAATTTTTTAACTTTCACAAAGTATAATTTTCTAAATAATTGATAGTTATTCAATACAAAAAAGTTGGATTTATATGGATTACTAAGGTTTTATTTCTCAACAATGATAGATCCAAGAAAGTTTAAGCACTGAAAGCCTAAATTTTATATTTTTAGGGGAAAAAAATATACCAAAAATAATAATTCTTGGTACATGGATATTGGTAGTTACCATAATATGGTTGGAAATAAACAATTATTTTATAAGATTATCAATATGAAGGGTGGTAAATTCAGTTTTGGTGATAATGCTCAAGGAGAAATTTATGGTACAAGTAATATTGTTCTTTTTGGAAAACCCTTAATTTCAAATTTTTTATTTGTTGTAGGCCTTAAGAACAATATCATTAAAATAAATAAATTATATGATTAATGTTACCTTATAAACTTTAGGAATGATAAATGTTCTGTTCAAAGTAAAAATAGGTAAATCTATTCTTTTTTCCGATAAGCATGATAATGTATACACACTAAACATAAAAGACCTTAGAGTACGAGATCTACATTGACTTAGTAAAATGGAAGATCAATATTGGTTGTGTCATATAATATTAGGACAATATAATTTTATAAATTTAGAAAAAATTTCTAATAAAGGATTAGTTAGAGAATTACCAGAGTGAAGGATTAATTCTTCTAAAGTTTGTGATCCTTTCAATTTGGAAAGGAACATAATTTGAGTTTTAAATATATTAGTGAGTTTTAAACTTTCAATGCTTTATAGTTAGTGCACATGGATTTGTTCGGTCCAATAAAAGTGGAAGTATTGGAGAAAAATACCATGTATATGTTTTAGTTGATGACTACATTAGATATACATGGGTCAATTTTCTAGTAAAAAATTCATAAGTATTTTTATGTTTTAATAATTTTATAGCCTGAATTAAAAATTATAAATTTCTACCTTTGGTAACTATTTATAGTGACTATGGTGGATAATTTTTAAATTATGGTTTTGAATCCTTTTGTAGTTAAAAGTTTATAATACACAACTTTTCAACACTATGAACACCTCATAAAAATAGTGTAGTTTAAAGAAAAATAGACTTCTTTAGAAGATTACTAGAACTTTGATGAGTGATTACTAAATTTTTGAACATTTTTGGGTTGAAGTAGTTAATACTTAATTCTATACTATAAATCAATTTTTTTACTTAGAGCTTTTTCTTAATAAAAATTCTTATAAGTTATGGACTTGAAGAAAACCAAAACTTTCTTACTTTAGAGTTTTTGGATGAAAGGTATTCATCCTAAATAATAAATATGATTTATATAAATTTTCCCCAAAATATAATGAATGAATTTTTCTAGTTTATTATATAACTAGTAATACTTATAGAGTTTTTAATAAAAATAAAAGTACTATCAAAGAAATAGTTCATGCGAAATTTGATGAAACTAAACCTTTTTTTAAACAACCCAAATCCACATCTTCAGTTAAATTTTTTAAAACTGATTTTAAAACCATGTTTGAAAATTATTTATATGAGAGAGAAACTGAATAAACCTTTTCAGAAGTTATTCCTAAAGAATAAATCCAACCTGTTACTGAATAGAGAGTTCAACAAACTCAATATTTTAGAAAATTCTTAGAAATAATCATATTGATAATATCATTGGTGATGTAGGTGAATTAGTCAAAATTAGATGTTCCTAAATAATTGAAGGTGAAAATTGTTCATTTTTATCACAATTTGAACCTAAGACTCCTGATGAGGCCTTAATTGATGAATATTGGATAAAAGTAATATAGGATGAAATTAATGAGTTTTAGAGGAATCAAGTTTGAAATTTGGTTGAACATTATAAATATTCACATGTAATTTGTTTAAAATGGGTTTTATGAAATATATGTGATGAAAATGGAATAATAGTTATATGTAAATTTACACTTTTTGAAAAAGGTTATAATCAACAAGAAGTCATATATTATAAAGAAAATTATTCTTTAGTAGTTAGACTTGAGACTATTCATATACTTTTAGCATATGTGGTATTTCTAAACTTTACTATTTCAAATAGATGTGTAGAGTTTTTTTCGTAATGGATATTTTCAGGAGGAAGATTATATAGAAAAACCATTTGTATTTGAGAACACAAAATCTCTGGATCATGTTTTTGGACTTACTAAGACACTTTATTGATTTAAACAAGCCCTGAGTGCCTGGTATGATAGATTAATTAGATTTTTTTATAAAAAAATTTTGGTAAGGGAGCTAAAGATCCAAATTTTTTTATTAAAAAAGTATTCAAAGACACCATCATTATTTAAATTTATATTTATGAAATTGTATTTGTATCAAATCAAAAATATCTTACTGATTCCTTTAAGGATCTTATGAAATCTGAGTGTGAAATGAGCATGATGGGAAAACTAACTTTTTTCCTTGGTTTTCGAATTTCTAAAAATCAGAAGGAAATTTTTTATCACAATATAAGTATATAAAATTCATTATTATATAGTTTTGATATGAAAATACTAATATTATCAGTAATTATATAGAAATCTCAAAAATGAGTGATCTTTGTGAACTTTGGAAACTAGTTGATCAAAAAAATTTCAAAAGAATGATTGGTAGTTTACTATATCTCATAACTAGTTGATCCAATTTAATGTTTTCTATATGATTATGTGAGAGATATAATTTAAATCCAAAATATTATCATCTTAAAGATATAAAAATAATATTTCATTATCCTAAGTTAACTATATATATTGGTCTATTTCATTATTCTAAAAATGATTTCAAACTAAAATGTTTTTCAGATGCTGATTTTACTGGATGTAAAATGTATAGAAAAAGTACATTTGGAACTTTTTATTTTCTAGGAGAGAATTTATTTTCTTGTTCTTGCAAAAAAATACTTGATATCACTTTACACTACTGAATATGAATATGTGATAGCTAAAAGTTTTTGTGCTCAGGTGTTGTGGATGAAATACACACTAATTAATTTTGAAATGATTATTAGTAAAACTCTTATTTTGTGTGGTAACAAAAGTTACATATATTTAAGTAAAAACCCAATACATTACTCATGATATAAAAAAATAGATATAAGATTCCATTTCCTTCAGGATAACACACAAAAAGGAGATACCATTTTAAAATTCATCATAATGCAAGAACAACTCACTAAAATTCTTACAAAACCACTCAATTCCAATAGATTTAAATATATTAAACAAGAGTCTTAGGATGGTCAACATAAAAAGATCATTTATCTAAATACCATGAAAACCATCTTCTTATAGTAATAAACTCATAAAAAAGGGAGAGAACACTTTTTTATTATGTTTTGAAAATCATTAATTTTCTTAAATTTCAAAGTGTTTATTAAAATGTTTGTGGAAAAACTTTTCTTAAAATTTTTTCAGACAAAGTTTTATTTAAATTTTTTGAAAAATACTTTGTTATAGATAAACAAACTTTTATTTGTAAAAACTATTTATCTCCACATATTTTTATATCTGGACAAACAATTTTATCAGGATAATTTTTTCTCCTTTTCGAATAAATTTTTTTCTGGATAAAGAATGTTTAAAACAATTATTTTATTAAAGATAATAAGTTCATATGACTATACAAACTTTTTTAAAGAAAGTTTATAATTTTTTTCCAAGAGACATAAATTATAAATTTATTATTTTACTATATTAATTGTTTTATTTTTTTAATAATGTTCAAATATTTTATAAGAAGATGTTTTAAAAATTTTTATGTTTCATCGGAACATAAGTTTTTCTGATAAAAAATATGTCTTCAGCTTTCTAAAACATAATGTGTTCAAACATTTTTTAATATTTCAAGAAATGATATCAACTTTCGATCAGAGAGAGGGTTTCTTTTTGAGGCACTAGATCTGGAGAAGTTGAAGTGTCTCTCTCCTTAAGTTTATTTAAAGGGATGTGGTTCACCACTCTTTCATAGTTTATCTGTGAGAACTACCATAACTATTCTGATCTTTCTTTGTTTGATTTTTTGAAAGTTATTCTAATTCTTTAAGCTTTTCCTAATTAGAAAAATGAACTCCTCTAGTGATATTTTGACCAGATTGGATGTTAAAGAAAGACTCATAGAAAGATAATGGTAAAAAAATATAAATCTTTCCGAAAATATATAATTATTTTTCAAGGATGGGAAGATATTTATGGTAAAAAATATGTTTTTGATATCTATTTTCCAAAGATAGTTAGAGAATTATATTCTTTTGTTGAGTTTAGTAAAGAGGAAATTCTTAAGGTTTTCACATTTTCTTTGTTTTAAGAGTTAAATAAATTGAATATCAATAAAGTGTATGAGTCAGTTAGAGTTCCCTTTGAAGGAGAAGAAAACTTAGTAACTCAAAAACTACATGAAAATTTATAAATTTTTGAAAAATATAAAGCTAAAATGTATTTTTTTGATTCTTATGAAAAGTTAGAAAAGTTTATCATCTTTCTCCAGATATGATAATTGTAACTATTTGGATGCAAAACCATCCCATTCCAAGCAATGGAAATAAAGACACACTTAAAATACAAGAAATATATGTTTTTCATTTTCTTTTTATTATGAGAAAATTCAATCTTGTGAAGTTTTTATTTCTTTTCATTGAGGATATAAAACATGGGTCTAAAAAGTTTAATATTCTCTTATTTATGATTTTCATTAACAAAATTTTCGTAAACTTCATGGAAGTATAGAAAATAAAAAATAAAGCAACTCCAATGAGGGATAAAGTTTCTTTTACTAGTGAGGAAATAATAAATAATATGAGACTCGTGTTTTCTCCATCTCTAAATAAGCATGTTGATAAGTTAGGAAAATATATATTTGGTGTATAAAAAATAACTCAAATAAAAATTTACCGAGAAAATAAAGGAAGGTTAAGTTTCCTCACCCTTGCCTATGAATAAAGAAAAGACTATGTTTGATGAGGAATTTTTTTATTTCATGAAAAATAAATAAGAAAATAAACTCAATGATCCAAGTTTTAGATTAGATATGGATAAATACTTGGATGTCAAATAGGAAACTTATAAGAAACATTATATAGAATAAAAGAATAAAATTAAGTAACAAAAGGATAAGAAATCCAAAATAGATAATTTTTTTTAAAAGGGGTTGAAGAAGAGCATTCAAAAGTTGTATTTTATACTGATTTATCTCCTAAGTCCATTAAAAATTTATCCATTTCACCTTTTTACATTTGTTTAACCATAAGGACAATCAAAAAAAGACTCAGTACAACCTATATATAATGAAAATAGTAAATGAAAAGAAGCTGTAGAAGAAAAATATAAGTCTAAAAAAATGGAATCTACAGTTGAAAAATTTGTTGAAAAGCAAGGAAAAAGTAATAAGAGTGAAGAATCAAATATTGCTAAAGAATTTAAAAATAATTAAGATATTGATGAAATGTTATATGCTTCCTCAACCGCCTTATCATATCAATCTGAGAAATAATCCTTCATAAGTGTTTTATATACAGATAAAAATTCATAAGAAAAATACCATTTCTATTAAATAAAGGAATCATAAATAGAGTATTTAGACAAAGAATAAACATTTAAAGAAGTTAAAGAAGTTACTAAAAATCAACCATATGAATGAAAAGATGAATTTGGAACTTCTATACCTCAATCTCTATCCATTCTATAATTTTTTCTTATTCAACTCATTCCATTCCATTTATAATTCATCAAATAATATAAATGAGATTGAATAATTTCAATAAACTTATAACAAATCTTTAATACACCCTATACCACTCTCCTTACATTCAAGAGAGATGTAAGTACATACAAGAAAATATTGACTTTTTGGAAAATTTAAATTTATTGAAATAAATGACTGAGACTATGATTAAGAATGAAGTGGATTTCAAATACTTAATGGTAAAATAAAAATCTAACTCAAGAAAATTGAATTATATTATTATATGGATCAAACATATAGAGGGAGATATACAATTTTATTATGAGAAAACTAATGGAATCAAAATAGCTACCAAATCAGTTTTGAAACATGAAATAAGTGTTAGTGAATAACTTTATGAGAATAAAAGGGAGATTGATGATCTGATATATCTTTCCATGAGTCAAGATGATGAAATCTCAAAATAGGGGGAGAAAATTCAAGTTCTAGATAAATAAGTGTTGATGCTGAATAATGAGAATAGAAATATTAAAACTCTAGAAGAAGAGGTGTTAAAGTTGAAGAAAGAGAATAATAAGTTAGAAGTGCTTGTAGAATAATTAGGAAAGATAAAATAATTTATTTCTAAATCTGAGAAATATTATGAAGATGTAAAGTAGCTAAAAGTAATCATCAAGATATTTTCAAATAAAGAATGATATTTTCTAGTGAAATCATGATTTTTTTGTAATAACGTTGACATATATTTTTTGTTACATTTTTATGAATAAATTTTCTTCCATATATTTTTAGATTTATTTTATCTCAAATATCATTGTATGAATTTATTTTATACATATTATAGAATAATTGTTTTTATAGAATTTGTTTCATAGTATTTTCCCCCTAAAATTTTAGGTACACATCCTATCTTTACATTGATATTTTTAAAAATCATAAAGGGGGAGAAAAGTGAGAAAAACTAACATTCAGAAAAAAACTCTCAGAAAAAGTTTGTTCAAGAAATGGGAGAAATAGAGAAATAATTAAAAAGGGTAATGTTCATAAATATGTATGTCATTGAGAGTAAGTATTTTCAAAGTTATTTAAAATTCAATTTTTATCTTTGTATGTTGTGGTTTGTAAATTCCAAAAATGGGGTGATTATTGAGTAGAAATTTTACTTTTATCACTTTATAAAATTAGTTTTTAAAATAACAACACACTTCCTTAAATAATTTATTTTACAAACTTTATAATTCCCAAGTGTTTATATTTTTTTATAGGAATGATATTTTACTGGATATAGAAATCATTTAACAATAAAAAAAATTCCCTAACTGGGTGAAATTATACTTTTATAAATCAGAAGGATAAAACTTCATCAGACATATATTTATAATTATTAACTAAAGAAGTATAACCAAGTCTCACCAAATTATTTTCTAGAAATTCCACCAGACAAACATTCATCAGACGAAGGTAAACATGCTCTTTAGATGAATATTTGTAAAATATATCAGATGAGGAATTATATTCCACCGTGTGACACCCTCCAGGTCACTGGTACGTCAAATTTTGAGTTTTAATTTTTATTTGGTTTATTTTTAGAGGTTCTAGGTTCTGGGGGTCAAAAACCTAATTTTTGGGAAGGACAGACAAAGATGCATGGTGAGTGCTCAGTTTTTCTAACTGTATGACTAACCATGAAAGTTGGGGTAGTGGGATCTTTCACAATTTGAGCATGGTATTTAAAACCATGTGAGGCCTATCTCTAACTATGTGAGGGTTCTACAGGTTGGGACAATGGGAATTTTTCATGGTTTGAGCATGGTTTTTCAAACCATGAGACACCTAGGAGTAACTGTATGACATGTATAACTCACTTAAAATTTGGTATTTTACCATTTACCTTGTCAATTTTCATACCCTTTGAACTTATTTTTCTCCTCCATCATGCTCAACCCCTCCTTGGCATGAAATCTTCCCCTTGCCTTTAGTGGTGGTTTACTATTGGAATCTTGGTGATTTGGCTTATGGTAAGTCCAAATATTCTTAGTTTCTTCTTACAACCCACTTATTCCTGATTTTTCTTCCATTTTCATGGAATCATGTTACCATATGTGACTGGGGTGGAAAAAACTAGGGTTTTAATGGCGGGTTTTGGGTTGTTTTCATATGGTTTAGGTGTGTGATGGATTCTATTACCTATTTTGGATGGTCATCATTGAAGGTGATGTGGTTGACACCAATTTTATGGTAGGTGTCTCTATTTAAGGTTATTTTACAAGTATTACCTTTAAATTATGAATAGACTTTGGTTTATGTTTGTTTAATTTCTAAGTAAATTATTCATAGTTGATGTTAATCCCATGCTTGGTGTGATCTATGGATTGGCTTGGAAATTTATTGATTTAAAGGAGAATTTTTCAAATGGGGGTGTCTTGAGTGCACCCAAATTGTTTGATAAAATAGGTCAAAGAGAATTTGTGCTCTAAATTAAATTTCTAAAATGTTTTTAGAAATCATTTTACCTTATGGTGAGGTATTTTATAAAATTGGCATGTTGGTTTGTGAAATTGGTACTTTTTTGTGATTATGTTGGAATGGAGTAGCACATGGGTTAATCGGGGTGTGAGTGAGGGGTTATATGAGGGATCGTGAGAGACTTTGGGGAGAAAGAACATGATAGATTCCATTGGGTTTCCAAGGTACTGAGAGAGCCTTTGGGTAGGAATCCCATGAGATCTTCTATTATTTTCCTAGAGATCATGAGAGCTCTTGGAGTTAGGAATAGGGAAGAACATGAGATATTCTATTTTCTTAGCTGAATAACATAAATTATTTAAACTCACTCACATTAGATCCTTATGGTTATATCCATAGGTTCAATTACTCATTCTGGATTGGTTTATATGCTTTGTGTATTTTATTGGTGCCATGTTGATATGATATCATGTGTGTTATGCCAATTTATGTTTTTATGGTTACTTAATGTAGATGTTTATGGTCACTTGATTTATGAATTTTTGGATACATTGATAATATTATGGAATATAAAGTTTTTTATTTATTTGATATATATCGATAAATGTTTTGGAAAACATGTTTTATTTGAAATAGGAAACCAAATGGATTTCAAAGGCTTATTCAAAAGAGAAATGATTTCAAAGTGGTTTAGTTTTGAAAATGAGTTTTTAAACTAGTTTATTAGTTTTCTTGGGTAAAATGCATAAATATATTCATGGTGGTATCCTACTAGGATTTTTATCTCACACCCTATATATTCATTTGGGCATATAAAGACTTCTTTTTGTAGGACACAAGTAAAGGAATGGTCACCATGTATCTAGGTGGATCTTCTTGATTACCACCATCTGGTGTTTTGGGGATAAAATGTGTTCTCATAGAGTGGGATATTGTTGATATATTTTTAGAATTTTTCATCCATTGGTATGTATGTATTATTTTATTTTTATCATTGTTCCCATTATTATGAGTTTTGGGTTCTGAATTGAGATGCCATGCTTATGTGCTTTGTTATTTCATATTTGTTTATGTTGTGTATTTTTTCTTATGGTATCTACTTATACTTTTTTTGTATAATATTATGATATTGGTTTGTATATCCCATTTCATGGATATGTCATGATGGTTTACCATGGGTGAAACCATTCCCAAGAGATTATTGGTTATGCATGGTGCTTGTCGACAGCCCGTAGTAAGAGGGAACATACTTCATGCCATGTGACAAGAGAATCAGTTGAAAGATCAGGTCAAACCAAGTATATCCATTATAAAATGGCATCATATTGGATTTATTTTTGGGATTAATTGGGGTAACGGATCTAGGACCATCAGGACTCAAGAGGCAGAAATGGGGGAGTGCCGGGCCAACTCTGCTTTGTATCGCACCTCAATTTTCCACAGGTGGTCTCGAATTGTGTTTACATTTTGATACTAATTATGGGTTATTTTGGTGATATTTTGATGTGGTTTATATATGGTGTTGAGTCCTATGGTGAACCCAGGGGTTGTCTTGAATTTTGAGTGTGGTTTGAGGTTGAATTGTTCTTGATGAAGCTTGTATTTTGTGTCTTGTAGATGATTCCTACTAGAAGAACCTCGTCTAGGAATAGAGAGGGTGTTATAGAGAATGACCCATAATAAAACCTCTTTATAATGTGGTTTTAGTGGTGTAGGTGATTCATATGATCTAATATTTTAGGATATGTGAGTGGTTGATAGAAAATACATATTGTGGACTATGCTTAGAAGTTCATAGAAAAAAATTGGCTGATGTTCCATGGTGATAAGGGATCCAATGAGCCTGAGGAGTGGTTGGACCATGTCGAGTATATATTTTAGTTTCTAAAGAACCCTAATACCTATTATGTGAGATTTACCATGTATATACTAGAGGGACTGGGTAAGAAGTGGTGGGAGTCGATGATGCTTTTGAGGAGGCACGAGGACCTCACATGGACCACATTCAAGGTGGTGTTTAATCAGTAGTTTTAATCGGATACCTTTAGGGTGGTGAATGATTGTGAGTTTCTAAAGTTGGAGTAAGGGGAGAGTAAAATGATGGAGTATTTCACTAGATTTACTGATTTTATTCATTTTTCTCATGATCTCCTCATGAACAATTACCTCAAGGCATGACTTCTTGAGATGGGATTGATCCCAAAGATTAGAACTATGATTATTCTTCTCCATTTACCGACATAATATGAGGTTTTTAACAAAGTTACTATGGAATAAGAATATATTATTGGTAATATAGGTCATAATGGTGTTCTTCTAGTCAGTGGAATCTATATTTCTTTGTTAGGGTAGAAGTAGAAGTAAGAAGAGCCTCTGTGGGGTAGTGGAAAGAATGTCCAACAGTCACTAGGTACAACAAAGGTGGATTCTATAGGGTGTAGACCAATTGTATATTACCAATTCGGGAAAGGCAGACACACTAGGGATAGTTTCCTAGAAATTCTGAGGATGTTCCATAATTATGTACAGTTAGGGGATCTTCAATGCTTTTGTATGTTGTTTTCACAGACAAGTGATGTGGGATCCACTTTTTCAAAGGGTTCTTAGGTTCAGTCAGAGGATAATAAGGATAGAGGATATCACCATCATGGTAAGGGATATTATCACCATGGTAAGAAGACACAATGTGGTTCTAAGTTTAGGAATCTTTATGTGAGAGAGGTTATGCCTGTTGACTTAGATTCTGAGTTAGAAACCCTGAGAGGTATGGTGTTTATTGTATCTTCCCTATCATCAGTTTTTTTGACACTAGAATATCCCATTATTTTATTTCACTAAAAATAATTGATAATATGATTATGTGAGATGATTTAATGTCATATTTTATGGACTTTCTAACCCCATTTGGTAAAAAAAGGAGATGGTTTTTAATTTCTTGAAGTTCCATGTTTTAATTGCTGATGTGGATGTTGTCTTCCACTTCCTTGTTTTTGAACTAGAAATTTTCAACCTTATCACCACAATGGAATAGTTGGTTAGATTTAAGATTCTAGTTGATTTATATCACTATAGGGTCTCATTCCTTACTCCCAACGTGAGAAGTCATGTCTTTTAGGGTGAGTGAGATTCACAATTAGGGAGGGAAAGACCAATTACTTCAGAGTTGGGGTTTATTTTATGCCATTTTTCTAGAATACTCTACGATTATCTTATGTAGAGTTTAGTGGGTAAAATTATTGTGGTTGTGGATTGGTACCCATATTTGTTTCTAGAATATTTTTTAGGATTTCCACCCCAGTGAGAGGTCGAGTTTACTATCATTCTTCTCCCTAGGATGAGCCCAATTTTCTTTCCATCTCACCAGATAGATTTGAATAATCTAAAAGAGTTGAAAGTTCAACTCTAGGACCTTGAGGGTAAGGGATTTATCCATCCCATCATGTCACAATGGAATTTTCTAGTGATATTTACATAGAAGGAGGATAGAAGCCTCCATCTTCTCATAGACTATCACAAGATTAACCTGGTGACCATGAAGAATAACACTCATTGTCCCAAATTTATGATACATTTGATTATCTTAGAGGGCCCTAATGGTTTTCAAAGATCGACCTGAGATCTAAGTACCACCAGTTGATGGTTATAGAAGAGGATGTTCCAAAGACCACCTTTATAATCTAGTATAGAAATTTTGAGTATTTGGTTATGCTATTTGGGCTTACCAATTCTCTTACAGTATTCATGTTATTGATGAAAAAGATCTTCCACGGATTTTTGGACTCCTTTATGGTCGTTTTTTGACAACATCTTGGTGTATTCATAGAGGAAGGAGGACTATGTTGACCACCTGAATGTTGTTTTGGGTGTTTTGAGAGAGAATTTACTATATTAAAATCCATCCAAGGGCTATTTTTTTATTTAGGAAGTGAAGTTTTTGGGCCATGTAATTTATGAGGAAGGAGTTTTAGTGGATCCCGATAAGGTTTTAACAGTCTTTTCTTGGGACCATCTCAAGAATGTGCTCGAAATATATAGCTCTCTAGGCTTGGATGGGTACTATAAATTTTTATCTAGGGACTTCTCCAGGATATCTTCTTTATTGAAAAACATGACTAGGAAAGGGGTGATTTTTGAGTGGGGTGAGAAGTTCTAGAGTTAGTTTGCGAAATTTCAGTCCCATTTGAAATAAAAACCATTTTTTATTCTTCTAGATCTTATTAGAGATTATCCTATATATTGTGATGCCTCTAGTGTGATATTGGGATGTCTTTTGAAGTAGGATTACCATGTGCTGGCCTATGTCTCATGAAATCTATTCCCACATGAGAGTAACTATCCCACACATGACCTAAAATTAGCAGCTGTGATGTATGTGTTGAAGACATGGAGACATTACCTCTTCAGAAGAACTTTTCACAATGTATTCAAATCATAAGAGCTTGAATTATATTTTTACCCAGAGGGACCTGAACCTCATAAAGATATTCTTGGTAGAATATCTTCATAATTTTGATTTTGATATTTCTTATACACCTAGGATGATCTCTGTTCAGGGGTGATGAAAGATGGAGAGTAGGTATTCTTTCCCAGTGTGATAGTTATAACTCATCTCATCAATCAAGTTAGGAGCAGGAAGGTATCCAACCCCAAGTACCTATAGATTAGCAATGCTTTAAATGGTGGGAAGAGATTGGGTGAATGTTCTTGTAATCCTGATGGTTCTCTCCTATTTATGAAGTGACTGGTTGTTCGTATGAACATATGGTGGGAGGTTATGTTGGATGAACATCACTTGAGTTGGTTCATTCACCCTGGGGAAACCAATATGTTCTATACCTTGAGAGGATGGTATTTGTATCCCAAGAAGAGATGGAAAATTAAGGATTTAGTTTTTAGATGCTTGACTTGTTAGAGGATCAAAACTATGCATCAGAGTCCAATCAAGTTGCTGTAGTCATTTCCCATTCTAGTGTGGAAGTGGTATGAGATATATATGAATTTCATGACCAGTTTACCACATATTCCAAGTGTGAGATATGATAT
Organism: Viscum album; assembly: GCA_963277665.1. Lineage (NCBI taxonomy): Eukaryota > Viridiplantae > Streptophyta > Magnoliopsida > Santalales > Viscaceae > Viscum > Viscum album. Next base: position 465,478,113 of record OY728137.1, on the reverse strand, counting down.
ATGGGTTATTTTCAATATCTTAATGAAATAAACCCACTTTCTTCCCATCCAGAAGTCGATTAAGGTATAGGACCTCAGACACCTATATTTTTGACGGGTCATTTGGCTTCATGGGGTTCCGTCAATGATAGTTTCATATTGGGATACCCATTTCACTTTATGATATTTTAAGGGACTCAAGGAAGTCTTGGGAACTGAGTTGATATTGAGCACCACATATCACCCACATATGGATGGTCAATATGAGCATACTATAAGGCCCCATCCTTAAACATTACTTAATATTGAGTTATTACAATATTACACCTTGAGGATTTTTTCAGGTTTAGAGTTTCAGAGCATTAGATCATAAATCATGCATTACATTCCACATTTAAACAAGGTGGTTACATTAAAGACAATATTCACTTTTTCCATCAAAGGAAACATATTTAAAACAAAACATGTATTCCTTCTTGACACTTCCTTGACACTATAGTCACATCATGTACCTTTCCCTTGACCTGTGAAAAACATTTCAAAAAACTTTGGATGAGCATAAAAAGCTCAGTAAGGTATATAAAAATATGAAATGAAAACATTAGTCCATGTATACATAAGAATTAATGAAATAATACTTTACTCATAAAACATAAGCACTTTAACATACCTCATCAAATCATGAGTAAATCATAGAAATCATAAGACATAAAGGTAACTTGAGGTATTCATAACATTCTTACGTAGGGAGTAACCCTCATGGTTAAGTTTGGAATACCCATCACAGTATATTCCCTAAATCTCTTCAGAGAAACCTTAGCGTTTAACCCCTTTCCATTACCCAATGCATTGGAGAGCTATATCTGGCTCACCCTCCCTTAGTTTATCACGGAACCACCCATCTTCATAAACAATTCCCAAGAACCATAACATAATCGTATCACATAAAACATGCATAAAGGAAACATAACATTTCCACATTTCAATCACAAGATATCAATACAACACATTGATATAATAAAAAAATTATGAAAACCATTTTCAATACCAAAATAAAAGAAAATTAAAACATGGTATTTATTTTTCATTTAAAAAAAAAGTTATGGCTTATAGAGGAATTCGAAACTCAAATAATGGTCACGGCGGCGGAGAAGTCGTTGTCGCCGCATACGTATGACAAAGAAAACATTCCTTTTGTCATTTAGTAAAACACTTTGTATAAAAAAAGATTCCTTTTGACTAGATGTAAAAGTCAAAGGGGTTTATACAGTGTATAAAAGAAAGTTGTGTATAGAACAAAATATGCCTCAATGAAAGGAGATTGAGACGAAGTCCCTTACCTCGGGTCCGACTTGAATCGATCGTTCTTTAACCTCCTGAATAATAAACTTGAGTTAATTTATACTTTCTTAATAACCTTTTTCAAGTTCATTATTTCTTTTATATCACTTATTACCATGTTATGAACACTATGTAATTGTTTAAGTTAATAATGGTCGTTTTGTCGATCATTGGTACTTGAGTCAAAAATAAACTCTTTATAATTACAAGTTGTTCATGTGATAAATATCCATTATATCCAGAATTATATTCATGTTGTAGATATCATATATATCATATATATCCAGTATATACATGCATTTATAATATTACATAACATTTAGAGGTAAGAAATGAAATACACCATTCATGGAGACGGTAAGCCGTACGTACGCATGAACGCTACTTTCATTTCTATTTCGTATTTTATGGAATGTAATCATAATGATATAAAGTTATATTATAATTACAATATAAAATCATATATAATATCATTAACTCCATCCTTTATACATCCCATATATGACATTAACGAATCAAATCACTTTAAGGGGGCGGTAGTCCGCACTTCCTAAAATGAAGATATCGCGTTTACACATAATGGAAACCATAAAGGTATGACATAAATGAAAAATAAATAAGCTTAAGGAAAACATAAAAATATTATATATCATATATAAATATAGTGACATCTTAATGGCCACCTTTGAAGGTGTTTGAATAATATTGAACAATCATCGTTTCGTGAGGCAGAAATTCACCATCCACAGAAACAATATGCTATTTAACCATTAGATGTAGGTGTGTGTAAGTGTAGCTCGAATAATTCTTATAAAAAATACTAGTATATTGAAGATAATGGTGTTGTTACAAAAGAAACGAATAAAAATAGTTTAGGGGGTTGGAGAAGCAAAATAAAACAAAAGAACATTAGAGAAGACTTTACCTTTAAATCGGGTAACTCCTCTTGGTTTGAACCAAAAGGGTTTATTGAAGAGCTTTCTGCCTAAGGTAAGGATTCTAGGATGAATATAGGGATGTGGAGAGATTAAATGATCAGAGTTTGGCCAATCCAATGGCTTGAGAGGTGTGTGTAAAGAGGTAGAGGTGGGGACCTTTTATAAGAGGAAATGATGGGCACTCTTGGAAAATTATAAAATGTTACTTTATATTAAAATGAGTTTCAGATTTTAAAGGTCCCACATTGATATATTTAGAGGATACGGTGACAAGGGTTTGAAATATACTCATACAATAGGTATTTGACAAGTGTAAGTCTTATATTTTACATTATATTTTCATTTTATTTAAATTGTTCATTAATGAGGTAATCGCTGCATCATCATGATGTCATAAATAATTTAATTTATTTAATGTCTAAAAATTAAAAAAAATACTATTATTTAGTAATTATTTTTATATTTCCAATGACTATTTATAGTCCAAGATATAATTTATGTATACAAAATTAAAAATGTTTTACTCGGGTGATACATTCTTTAGTGATATTCTCCTTTCTTTAAAAATAAAAAGATAAAGTGTCACTTTCACCCAAAAGTGATTCCATGGGGTCCCAAAGTTTGGCACAAGGCATCCCATGGTCATCCATGACACAACCTATAACATTAGGACACATTTTGGGGTCATTTTTTATTATTATGTTATTATTTTATTATCCTTAACTACCCGATTACTAATTGATCAAGATAATTAAAGATAATTATCATCATTACTATTCATAATGTCCAAAAACAAAAGAGTCTTAATTAAATAATTTGGACCTTCTTATTCCAAATATGGAATCCATTTTACCAAATTCCAAACATAGAAATTTCCATAATTAATTTTAAAAAAAATTCCTGTTGTCAAAACAAATAGCGGGTTTTTTTGAAACAATATCTATGAAAAGTTTGGCACTTGTTTATGCCCAATTCCAAAGTGAAATTAATTATAATGAATACCATTGGATTAAATTGTAAAAATATATTCTAATTACACCTTAATACCAATTAAAAATATATAATTAAATTAGATGAAAAAGTAGTTTTGATGTGAAATGCAGCATTTTTTACTATTCATTAAAAAAATGAACATTGTCAAAAAAAATACAAAAAATTTATCCAAAGTAAATTTCAATGTCCCAATCATAAATAATAAGTTTATTTTGACAAATAGAACTTATAAAATTTTCAAAATATATATTTAAAAATGGTTCACCATCAAAAGGTGGTAAAATAATCTTTTAAAAATATTAGAGAATTCTATGCTTAAGATTGGATTTATTATCATTTTAAGTCTTTAAAACACTATCTAATTCATAAATAGACATATATAAGAAAATATATTATTCATTAATTACTTGGGATGTTACATCCCTCCCCCCTTTAGAAAATTGCGTCCCCACAATTTATTTACTTATCGAATAAGTAGGGGTATTTATCCCTCATTGCATTTTCAGATTCCCATGTTACCTCTTCAATCATGTGGTTTTTACACAAAACTTTTACTTTATGAATCACATTATTCTGCAACACTTGCTCCCTGTGGTCATGAATCTAGACCGGTTTTTCCTCATAAGATAGATTCTCTTCCATCTAGACTACCTCTGGACTCAAAACATGAGATGGATCTGGCACGTACTTCCTTAACATTGAAACATGAAAAAAATTGTGTACCTGAGATAAACTCAGTGGTAAAGCCACTCAGTATGCAACTGATCTAACTCTCTTTAGAATTTCGTATGGTCCAATGAACCTTGTACTCAACTTTTATTTCTTACCAAATCACATCACACTTTTCCATGGTGATACTTTGAGAAAAACACGATCACCTACCTCAAAAGAGAGATCCTTCCTCCTGTTGTCCACATAACTCTTCTGCCTGCTCTGAGCTGTTCTCATGTGTTTCTGTATCAACTGAACTTTTTCTACCAACTCTTCTACCAATTCTGGTCCCATCAACTTCCTTTCACCTACTTCATCCCAAAAAGCTGGAGTTCGACATCGCTTCCCATATAATGCCTCAAATGGTGACATCTGTATACTGGAATGAAACTGTTATTATAAGAAAAATCAACCAAAGAAATATGTTGGTCCCAACTTCCCTGATAATCCATCTAACAATAACATAACATATCCTCTAAAGTCTGAATTTTTCGTTCTGACTGCCCATCTGATTGAGGATGAAAAGATGTACTAAAATTTAATTCAGTACCCAACGACTTCTGAAGGCCTTTCCAAAAGTTAGAAGTGAACCCGGGTTCATGATCAGATACAATAGAGAGGGGAACTCCATGTAACCTGACTATCTCTTTAAGATACAAACGAGAAAGTTGATCTAGGGAAAAAGTATCTCGTATAGCAAGTAAATGAGAATATTTAGTCAAGAGATCAACAATAACCCAAATTGCATTATTACCTCGAGGTGTCTTCGATAACCCCAAAACGAAGTCCATGGATATATTATCCCATTTCCACTCTGGCACTGGTAAAGGCTGTAGCATCCCTTTCGGTAACTGCCGCTCTGCTTTAACCTGTTGACAAGTCAAACACTTCACATTAAAATCAGCAATATCTCTTTTCATTCTGTCCCACCAGTAATACTCCCGAAGATCTCTATACATCTTAGTACTGCCTAGATGAACTGAAAACAGAGAACTATGAGCTTCACATAACAACTCCCTCTTCAACTGCAAATCACAAGGCACACACAACCTCTTCCCAAATATCAAAACAAAATCATTATCAATGTTAAATTCTGGCAACTTACCCTTCTGAACCAGCTCTACCTTTTTCTGCAACTCACTGTCTTGCTTCTGTGCTTGCTTAATTCTGTTTGATAGAGAAGATTTCACTGATACCTGAAACAAAACAGAAGAACATACTGCACCAAAAACTTCAATGCCAAAGTTCGTCAAATACTTAACCAATGGATCACGTTCCAAAAGTAACCTTGTTAATGAAGCATTACTTTTTCGACTCAAAGCATAAACCACTTTATTTGATTTTCACGAATGGTAATGAATTGTACAATCATAATCCTTGATTAATTCTAGCCATCTTTTCTGTCTCATGTTCAATTCTTTCTGAGTGAATATATACTTTAAAATTTTGTGATCAGTATACATTTCACACTTTACACCATACAAATGATGCATCCATATTTTTAAAGTGAAAACAACAGCAGCTAATTCCAAATCATGTGTAGGGTAATTTACCTCATGAGTTTTCAACTGACGTGAAGCATAAGCAATTACCTGATCATTCTGCATTAGTACGCAACCAATTCCTTTCAATGAAGCATCACTGTAGATAACAAACTCACCATTCCTGGAAGGTAGGGCCAAAACTAGAGCATTCACCAATCTTATTTTCAATTTCTGAAAACAATCATCACATTCTTTTGTCCAGATAAACTTAACACCCTTCTGAGTTAACTTAGTCATTGGACTAGATAACCGTGAAAAATTTCTAACAAACCTTCGGTAATAGCCTTTCAAACCAAGAAAACTATGAATCTTAGTTACACTTGTGGGTCTTGGCCATTCTTCAACAACCTTTGTTTTTTCAGGATCAACATTTATCCCATATTTAAAAACAATGTGACCAAGGAAAGAAATTTGTTGCAACCAAAACTCACACTTTCTGAATTTCCCATACAATTTCTTTTCTTTTAAGGTTTGCAAAATAACCCTTAAATGACTTTAATGCTCCTATTTACTTTTAGAAAACACGAAAATATCATCAATGAAAACAACCACAAACTTATCCAAGAACTCATGGAAAATTCTATTCATAAGTTCCATGAATAGAACAGGTGCATTGGTTAGCCCAAAAGGCATTTCTACAAATTCATAATGGCCATATCTTGTACGAAACACGGTCTTTGGAATATCTTCTTCCTTTACCTTCAACTGATGGTACCCCGATCTCAGGTCAATCTTTGAAAAATACCGAGCTCCCTAGAGCTGATCAAACAAATCATCGATATGAGGCAAATGATATTTGTTCTTAATAGTGATGTTATTAAAGGCTCTATAATCAATGCAAAGTATTATTGAACCATATTTCTTTTTAACAAATAATATAGGAGCACCCCATGGTGATGTGCTAGGTCGAATGAAACCTTTCTCTAATAAATCTTGCAATTGCCCCTTCAACTCTAAAAGTTCAATTTTATCCATTTGATAAGGGGGTTTTGAAATTGGCTTAGCATCAGGAACTAAGCCAATAGTAAATTCAACTTCCTGATCTGGTATTATTCCAGGAAACTCATCAGGAAAAACACCAGGATATTCATTTACCACTGGAACATCATTAATCTGAACGGTTCCTTTCTTTTCAATAATATGTGCAAGGTAACATTCATTTCCATCTTTTACAAGTTTCTCAGCCTCTTGATATGTTATAAATAGTAAGGGTTCATTCTTGTACACAAACGGAAAGTATTTCCGAAAAAAAACTTCTTTAGATCTACAATCAGTCTTAGCATGGTAAACAGAGAGCCAATCTATACCCAGGATAACATAAAACTCTACTAGAGGTAAAACAATAAGGTTTTCAAGTAGGTTCTTTCTATGGATAAGGATAAGAAGACTCTTATAAATTCTTTTTGCCTCAAAATTTCCCCCAAGTGTTTTTACCACAAGTTGATGAGTCATTTCTTGAGATGGAATTCCCAATTTACTAGAAAAGTTTTCAGAGATGAAAGAATGTGGAGACCCCGAATCAAACAACACACTGGAATAATCTAAAAAAACAAACAAAGTACCTGATACCACTTCATTTGATGACCCAACATATACTGAAGTAGTTGCAAAGGATTTCACCACCCCTTTCTTCTTGTAGTCTAACTGCTTCCCATCATTCGAGATCTTTGTCAAACACTCGTTTTCATAGTGACCCATCTCATTGCACTTGAAACATTTCACTAATTGTAAATCAAATTTGGTCTTACCATCACCTTGATCTTTTTCAGTGCAATGACGAGCCTTATGTCCTATCTTACCACATCAGTAGCACTTTCCAGAATTCAGAATACATTCCCCAGCATGCCTTTTACCACATTTATCACAAAATGGAAACTTAGTTTTCTTACCATCAGACATTTTTGAAGAATTCTTCCCTCTCTCCTTCCACCTCGGTCTCTTCTTATATTGGTTGTTATAGAACAATTGATCATCGACAAACTCCATTTCCACCTTCTCATCACATCGAACAAGCTTTTCATAACTCTTGAACTCTTGAGAAGCTAAAGCCCTTAGATATTTTGTCTTTAATCCTGAGTAAAAATTATTGATTTTACTATCAATGTCTCAGATAAAATTTGGAGCATACCTTGCCAATCGAGTGAACCTTTATTCATAAGAATCCACCGAGTCTTCCTCTTGACCCAATTCCAAGAATTGTTTTTCCATCCTAAGTCAAACTGCGTTAGGAAAATACTTCTCAAGAAACATACCTTTGAAGTCATCCTAGTCAAGAGAATCAATCTCATCAGTATCCCTGATATTTTTAACCATCGACCACCACTGATTTGCTTCACCCTCCAAACGGTAAATTACAAGACTAACCTTTTGATTGTCTGAACACCCCATGACATCGAAAATATTCTCCAGTGCTCTAATCCACCCTTCAGCTAGCACAATGTCATATGATCCTCTGAATGATGGGGAATGTTGCCTCATGAAATGTTCCACCACTAACATGTTCCTCTGTGGTTGATCTGGATGATCTCGTGCATGGATACCACCACCATTTATCGCTTGAGTCAACTATGCCATTACTGCAACAAACTGTTTAGTTCCAATTCCGACCATCTCAGGATGCTGAATCGGAAGGTCATTTCCTTCTGTATTCCTTCCTAGCACTTCTTCTCTGTTTCCTCTGCGGAAAACCATTCTGAACAAACATGTCTTATATGAAGCAACATGGTAATCTTAAAATGCTATATCATTTCAATTTGACCATAAAAAATATTTTTGGATAATCATTTATTATAATTCTAACTCTTAAAGTTATCTAAACCGACCTCTGATACCAACTATAAGGCCCCAGCCTTAAACATTACTTGATCTTGAGTTATTTCAAGAATACACGTTGAGGATATTTTTAGGTTTAGATTTTTAGAGAATTAGATCATAAATCATGCATTACATTCCACATTTAAACAAGGTGGTTACATTAAATACAATATTCAATTTTCCCATCAAAGGAAACATATTTAAAACAAAACATGTATTCCTTCTTGACACTTCCTTAACACTATAGTCACATCATGTACCTTTCCCTTGACCTGTGAAAAACATTTCAAAAAACTTTGGATGAGCATAAAAAACTCAGTAAGGTATATAAAAATACGAAATGAAAACATTAGTCCGTGTATACATAAAAATTAATGTTATCATAATTTAATCATAAAACATAAGCAATTTAAAATACCTCATCAAATCATGAGTAAATCATAGAAATCATAAGACATAAAGGTAACTTGATGCATTCATAACATTCTTACGTAGGGAGTAACCCTCATGGTTATGTTTGGAATACCCATCACAGTATATTCCCTAAATATCTTCGGAGAAACCTTATCATTTAACCCATTCACGTTACCCAATGCATTGGAGAGCTATATTAGGCTCACCCTCCCTTAGTTTATCACAGAGCCACCCTTCTTCATAAATAATTCCCAAGAACCATAACATAATCGTATCACATAAAACATGCATAAAAAAACATAAAATTTCCACATTTCAATCACAAGATATCAATACAACACAATGATATAATAAAAACATTATGAAAACCATTTTCAATACCAAAAGGAAAGAAAAGTAAAACATGGTACTTTTTTTTCATTTTAAAAAAAAGTTATGGCTTGTAGAGGAAGCCGAAACTCAAATAATGGTCACGACGGTAGAGAAGTCGTTGTCGCCGTATACGTACGACAAAAAAACATTCCTTTTGTCGTTTAGTAAAACGCTTTGTATAAAAAAATATTCCTTTTGACTAGACATAAAAGTAAATGGGGGTTTATACACTATATAAAAGAAATTTGTGTATAGAACAAAATATTCCTCAATGAAAGGAGATTGAGACAAAGTCCCTTACCTCGGGTCTGACTTGACTCGATCGTTCTTTAACCTCCTGAATAATAAAATTGAGTTAATTTATACTTGCTTAAGAACTTTTTTAAAGTTAATTATTTCTTTTATATCACTTATTACTATGTTATGAACACTATGTAATTATTTAAGTTAGTAATGGTCATTTTGTCGATCATTGGTACTTGAGTCAAAAATAAACTCTTTATAATTACAAGTTGTTCATGTGGTAAAATATTCATTATATACAGAATTATATTCATGATGTATATATCATATATATCATATATATCCATTATATACATGAATTTATAATATTACATAACATTTAGAGGTAAGAAATGAAATGCACCGTTCATGGAGACGGTAAGTCGTACGTACGCATGAACTCTACTTTCATTTCTATTTCGTATTTTATGGAATAGAATCATAATGATATAAAGGTATATTATAATTTTAGTATAAAATCATATATAATATCATTAACTCCATCCTTTATACGTTCCACATATGGCATTAACGAATCAAATCACTTTGAGGGGGCGGTAGTCCGCACTTCTTAAAATGAAGATATCGCGTTTACACATAATGGAAACCATAAAGGTATGACATAAATGAAAAATAAAGAAGATTAAGGAAAACATAAACATATTATATATCATATATAAATATAGTGACATCTTAATGGCCACCTTTTAAAGTGTTAGAAGAATATTGAACAATCATCGTTTCGTGAGTCAAAAATTCGCCATCCACAGAAACAGTATGCTCTTTAACCATTAGATGTAGGTGTGTGTAAGTGTAGATCGAATAATTATTATAAAAACATACTATTATATTGAATATACTTGTGTTCTTACAAAATAAATGAATAAAAAGAGTTTAGGGGGTTGGAGAAGCAAAATAAAACAAAAGAACATTAGAGAAGACTTTACCTTTAAATCGGGTAACTCCCCTTTGTTTGAATCAAAAGGGTCTCTTAAAGAGATTTATGACTAAGTTAAGGATTCTATGATGAATATAGGGATGTTTAGAGATAAAATGAGCAGAGTTTGGATGAGAAAATGTCTTGAGAGGTGTGTGTAAAGAGGTAGAGGTGGGGGCCTTTTATAAGAGGAAAGGATGGGCACTCTTGGAAAGTTATAAAATGTTACTTTATATTAAAATGAGTTTTGGATTTTAAAGGTCCCAAATTGATATATTTCGAGGATAAGGTGATAAGGGTTCTAAATATACTCATTAAATAGGTCTTTGAAAAGTGTAAGTCTTAGATTTTACATTATCTTTTCATTTTATTTAAATTGATCATTAATGAGGTAATCACTGCATCATCATGATGTCATAAATAATTTAATTTATTTAATGTCTAAAAATTATAAAAAAATACTATGATTTAGGAAATATTTTTAGATTTCCAATTACTATTTATAGTCCAAGATATCATTTATTTAGACAAAATTAAAAATGTTTTACTCGGGTCATACATTCTTTAGTGATATTCTCCTTTCTTTAAAAATAAAAAGATAAAGTGTCACTTTCTCCCAAAAGTGATTCCATGGGGTCCCAAAGTTTAGCACAAGGAATCCCATGGTCGTAAATGACACAGCCAGTATCATTAGGACACATTTTGGGGTCATTTGTTATTATTATGATATTATTTTATTATCCTTAACTACCCGATTAGTAATTAATCAAGATAATTAAAGATAATTATCGTCATTACTTTTCATAATGTAAAAAAAAAAGAGTATTAATTACATAATATGGAACTCATGATTCCAAATATGGAATTCATTTTACCAAATTCCAAACATATAAATTTCCATAATTAATTTAAAAAATAATTCCTGTTGTCAAAACAAATAACGGGTTTTTTTGAAACAATATCTATGAAAAGTTTGGCACTTGTTTATGCCCAATTCCGAAGTGAAATTAATTATAATGACTACCATTAGATTAAATGGTAAAAATATATTCTAATTACACCTTAAGAACAATTAAAAAGATAATCTAACCATATAATGAAATTAGATGAAAAAGAAGTTTTGATGTGAAATACAGTATTTTTCACTATTCATTAAAAAAATGAACATTGCCAAAAAAAAATACCAAAAATTTATCCAAAGTAAATTTAAATGTCCTAATCATAAATAATAAGTTTATTTTGACAAATATAGCTTATAAAATTGTCAAAATATAGATTTAAAAATGGTTCTCCATCAAAAGGCGGTAAAACAATCTTTTAAAAATATTAGAGAATTCTATGCTTAAGATTGGATTTATTATCATTTTAAGTCTTTAAAACACTATCTAATTAATAAATAGACATAGATAAGAAAATATATTATTTATTATTTACTTGGGATGTTACACGTACCATCCAGACTCTCGAGGATATGCTGCGAGTGTGTGTTCTTAATTTTAGAGGTTCTTGGGAAAGGCATAAAACATTGTATGAGTTTATGTATAAAAATGGTTACCAAGAATTGATCAGTATTGCCTCATTTGATATGTTTTACGAGCATCTATTTAAATCCATGTTGTGTTGGGATGAGCTGGGTAAGAGTTCCTTGGTTTGACTGAGTCTTATTTGGGAGACGACCGAGATAGTTTGGGTGATTCCAAAAATGTTAGAAACCACTCATAGTATTCATAAGTCATATTCCAACGATCATCGTTAACCATTATAGCTCCAGGTTGGTGACCAGGTGTTTCTTCAGGTATCCTTTTGACTGGGAAATTTTTGCTTAGGAAAGAAGGGAAATTTGGTACCATGTTATGTTGAGCCATTTATTATTATAAAGCATCTTAGGAAGGTGGAATATTAGTTGGAGTCGCCCCCATAGATGACCTCAATCCATGAAGTCATCCATATTCACCAATTGAAGAGATTCCATCCACACCTATATCACGTGTTAGAATGGGAATATTTGGATTTTGATCCTCAAACCACTATTGTAGAGCATCTAGTTTGTATTTTGGATTATTAGGATAAGGTTCTCTATGGTATTTTAATCCTATTTTTCCATTTTCTCTGGAATCATAGTGGAAATAATCATGAGATATGGGAGTGGGAAGATTTGATGATGATTTAGTGACCTTAAATATTTTCTTTTGAGGGTTATTGAGGAATTTATGGGGGAAAATGTCACATGATGGGGAGTTTGTGACACCCTTTGAGTCACTGATACATTAAATTTTGAGTTAAATTTTTCATTTGGTTTATTTTTGGAGGTTCTGAGTTTTGGTGGTCAAATTTTTTTTTGGGAGGACAAACCAAGGCGTATAGTTTGTGCATAGTCTTTATAACCATTTACCTAACCATAGGAGAGATGATAGAGACCCTGCATGATTTGAACATGGTCTATAAAAATATGTGAGGCCTAGTGCTAACCATGTGAGGGTGCTATAGGTAGGGACCTTTGGGGTTTTCATAGTTTGAGCATAGTTTGTCAAACTGTGTGATACCCAAAATTAACTGTGCTTCCTATCCAGCTCACTTAAAATCTGGTTTTTTTAAAATTTCCCCCATCTATTCTTATATAATCTGAACCTATTTTTCTCCTCTTATTGTGTGAATCCCCTCTTCCTTGGCGGGGATGCTTCCTCCCTCTTTTATTGGTGATTTTATCTTGGATTCTCGATTATTTGGTTTGAGGTAAGTCCAAATCTTTCTGGTTTCTTCTTTATTCCCCTTATTTATGATTGTTCTTAAATTTTCATGGATGTGTGTAATGGTAATATATAGTTGTGGACAAGCATATGGTTTTAATGATGGGTTTTGGGATATTTTCATATGTTTTAGGTGTGTGAGGGATTCTCCTACCTATTTTGGGAGGTCATCGATGAAGGCAATGAGGTTGGAATCAATTCCAAGGTAGGTGTCTCTATTTAAGTGTGTTTTACATGTAATAACTTTAAATTATGAGTCATATTTGGTTTATGTTTGTTTAATTTCTAATTAAATGATTTATGGTTGATGTTAATCCCATTCTTAGCGTGCTATGTGGCTTGACTTGGCAATCTGGTGATTTAAAGGGGGGTTTTCCAAATGGGGGTGGCTTGGGTGCACCCCCAATGTTTGATAAAATGCCTCAAATATATTTTGTGTTTTTAATTAGATTTAAAAAATGGTTTTAGAATTTTTTTTACCTTGTGGGAAGTTATTTTATAAAATGGTCATGTTGGTTTGTAAAATTGTCACTTGATTATGATAATGTTTGTATGGAGTAGCACATAGGTTAACCGGGGTGTGAGTGAGGGGTTGTCTAAAGGACCATGAGAGACTTTGGGGAGGAAGACCATGAAATATATATATTTTGGTTTCTAAGGTATCTATAAAGCCTTTGGGTAGGAAGACTATAAGAGATTCCATTTATTTTCTAAGATACCATGAGATCTTGTAGAGTTAAGCCCGGGGAAGACCGTGATACCTTTTCTTTTCTTAGTAGGCTAATATAATATTTTTAGGCTCACTAACATTTAGACCATTATGGTTATATCCCTAGGTTAACTTACTCATGACAGATTGGTTTATATGCTTTTTTCATTTTATTTGTTCCATGTTGATATGATATAATGTGTGTTATGACCATTTTCGTTCCTATGGTAAATTAATATAGATGTTTATGATCAGTTTATTTATGACTTGTTGGATATATTGATCATGATGTGACATGTGGATTTGATTATTTATTTAATCTATTTTGAGAAATGTTTTGGAAAACATATATTTTTTGAAATGGAAAACTAAATGGATTTCAAAGTCTTGTTCAAAAGAGAATTTTTTTCAAAGTGGTTTAGTCTTGGAAATGTTTTTTCAAAAAAATTTATTGGTTTTTGTGGGTAAAATAATTAAATATATTTATTATGGAACCCTATCAGGTTTTTTCCTAATACCCTACATATTCCATTGGTAATATGTTGATTTTTTTGTAGGACACTGGTAAAGGAAATGGCACTATGTACCTGGGTTTCTCTTCTTGATAACTGTCGCCCAATGTTTTGTGGAGAAGACATATTATAAAGGAGTGGAATATTTTGGAGTCATTTTGGGTATTTTTTATCCATTGGGATATATTTATTAGTCTATATTTGGAATAGTTCAAATTATTTTGATTTTTAGGTTTTGAATCGAGAAACCATGTATATGTGCTCTGTTATGAAATGTTTGTTTATGTTTTGTACTGTTACTTATGGTATCTATTTGTCATTTTTTTGTGTTTACTCTGATGATATTAGTTTGGCCATCCCATTTCATGGATATAAAATACTGATTTACTATGGAAAAAACCTTTCCCAAGCGATTGATGGTTATGCTCGATGCTTGTTTCTAACCCATGATGATCGAGAACATGCTTAGGGTCATGTGATGGGCCCACTCAGGTGATGGGTTGGGTTGACCCAAGTGGGTTCATTACACACCGGATGAACAAAGTTAATTCTATCAGAAAAAAATCATTATACTAGATGAAATACTAATGCATTGTAGTGCTACTAATAAAGTAACCATCAGATGAATCTATACTGAACCATTCAAGAGAATAATGAGTTCATATGAAGTCATTGAAACCAACTCTAAATAATAAGAAATATTACCTTTAGAGAAATGATTATAAATATAATCCACATTCATGGTGGAGGAATATTTTACAACCCAGGTAAACTAAAGATAATTTGAAGAGTTTGTAATATCTTGTTATGAGTGAATAATTCATTGTAAACTTTAGTGAGTTTTAACCTAAGCATTTGATCATAAGGATTCTTGTAAATTACTTAAGTTTATTTTCCATTTTTAATTTATACATTTGGTCTGGTGTGATCGGGGGATTCCAAGGTTTAGAAGAAAAATTTTATGATCTTGTTGATTGAGGGTTCCTAGGTCTAGGGAAATGTAGGTTCTTCCGATATTACTATCGAGGGACTCATTATTTAAGGAATACATCCCATTATGTTTTGGTTAAAAATTTGAATAAAAAAAGTTAAGGATTTTTAATCCCTTTACACTAAAGGTTAAAATTTGGATATTCCTTTTATAAAATTTATTTTAAGTTTTTTAAGAATTAATAAAGTTTATTTATAACTTTTTTTACAAGTTAATTATTTCTGTTGTGCATGATTAAGGAAAGTTTCATACCTTTTGTTATAAAATTTTCCTAAATTATATTTTATAAAGTATCGATATGAAAGTCTATGTAATCATTTTATTATAAACTCAAAAAATGTTTTTATAAAATACTTTGATAAATAGTATAATAGAATTGTATGATTTATTTTAATAACTACAATTCACTTTCTATTGTAGTCATCTGTACACTCTTACGATCCTATACTTTGGAAGCTTAGTGATGCTAGGGAGTGTAGCTCAAGGAAAATCTGTTATAAGTTAAGGAGGTTGTAAGACCCAAAATATTTGATAAGGTATATTTATATATAAATTTTGGTTAAAAATATTTTTAAAATGTTTAATGGAACGAATCCTAGGAGTAGAAAAGGTCTTAGGAGTGTCTCAGTGGGTTGGGACTTGGAAAAGTCGAAAAAGGGATATATAGTGCATGGAACGTAGTTGGATCATGATTAGTACTAACTGTGCACCATGATCATTCGACATGGAAAAGGGGGGAGAATAGTTTTTAAACTGTACAAGGGGTGGCCTAAAAATTGTGCTAGTCTGGATAGATCCATTTGAATGGATTCTAAAGGGGTTTTCAAATAGTGTTGATGCCCCAAAAATCCATGTGACTTGGTTTACACATGGAAAAAGGAGGCTTCACGGATAGAATACAGTTTGGAAAACCATGAGGCCTAACATTTCTTCTCATTAAAAGTGGTAAATTTACCACTTTATTATCACAAAATTTATATGATCTCACTTTATTTTCACCCCCATTTCTCCTCCAGCAACCTAGGGTGTTAAACAAGATGTCCCAACTCTTCCAAAGATGATTATCCTTCAATTTAAGGGTGTTTGAGGTGCTTTTTATTGTAATTAGAAGCCTTAGGTAAGTCTATAACTTTGTTTCTTTCTATTTTCTAGAATATTTACACCATGTTTTTTTTAACTTTTTTAGAATCTCATAAGCCCTAATTCTAGGGAGTTATTTACTATTGTGATTGTTCTAACATCCCAACGATTTACAAATAAATTTAATATTGAATGTATGAAACACTGAGTCTCTAAAAAATAAAAAATTGTTATAATCGATCCAATAAACATAATTTTTCCACTTCTGTGATTTTAATTTTGAAAATATGACATACTCGGTTGCGTTCAGGGTGATTTTTGGAGTCTGATAGAACAAACTTAATTTTTTGTGAATAGTAACCTACCCTTATGAATAGTAACATACCCTTATGAATAGTAATATATACTTATGAATATTAATTTTACCCTTATGAATATTAATATGAACCTTATGAATAGTAACCTCACCCATGAAAGTATAAATAAAATTTCGGCACCTTATAAATGAAGTAGAATATTTTATAAATTGTTAATTAAGTATTCTTATTTTTGTGAGTGATAAATATTTAATTAAAATTTTATATTAATTAATTAATTAATTTTCATAAAATGGGTTATTAAATAAATATTTTGTTTTCCTATGATTTTAGGATAATTTTGTGATACCATAGTTAGTTTTTGAAATTATTATAAAAGTAGTTTAAATATAAAATATGTATTTTTCAAGTAAAAAATTATTTTATTTAAAAATTAAATTTCACATATTTAGAAAATGATTTTGAAAAAATGGAGTCCATTTTTGGAATCTAAATGTCCAAAAATTGTTAGGGTGAATTTTTGGGATTTTTCTAAAATACATGAATTTTTATGAATAGTAAAATACAATAATTTACGATAAATGCTAAATACATGATTTATTGAGTCATAGGTGTTGTAAGGATGATGTAGGCATAATTGGTTCAAAATCACATGTTCTTATTATGGTTTTTTTCACATGAATCATGACTATTAATAGTCATGAGAAAAAATATTAAACTAATGATTAAAATAATGAGA
Source organism: Viscum album (assembly GCA_963277665.1). NCBI lineage: Eukaryota > Viridiplantae > Streptophyta > Magnoliopsida > Santalales > Viscaceae > Viscum > Viscum album. The sequence goes on along the minus strand of OY728137.1, from coordinate 465,460,693 downwards.
AACCCCTCCTCTTCTCCACTAGAAACACCTCCCCTCCTTACCTCTTCTTTTAACTCATCTAAAATCTTGTGACTTGTCTAAATTCTACCCAAATATCCTCACAAGATCCTCCCCATGTCTGGAATCCCTTGGTCTCATAAAAATACCAAATCCTCTCCCCTAAGGAGGCTCTCAAGGAAGATTAATTCAAGTGGTAAATTCCTCTTTTCAATTCTTTTACTTTCTTTTCAAGTTCATTTGTTTTCTTTTATATCATCACCTATCCTCATAAAAATGTTATGAAAACTCTAGTAACTTAAATTTAATTTAATTTTGTTATTATTATGGAATAATTTTTTATCATCACTTCTTTACCCTTCTTTTATGCTAGTAGTAAAAAACACTATCCGAGATGTTCTAATTTACCACATTCAAGGACGATGGGTTTCCAATTTCTATTACTGTATTCAATCCTGGTCATGAAACCATTATTATGGTTGAAACAGAATATAATATATTTACTATTTATCATTTATGGGTCTGGAATCTTTTTGTACGCATGTTTTTGATTTATAATGAAAAATGTGTTTGTTGGGTACAAAAACTGCTAATTAACCCAAACAGTTATCATTAAATAATTTATATAATGATTCATATTATCTCCAAGTAAAAAAATAAAATTTACAACAATTTAACCTTATGAATGTTCAATAATAAAATATAACTTCAATTCTAGACATCCATCTTCATTTTACATGATTCTTTGTTCATGTATATAAGTATACCGATCATGAAACAAACGGACCGAAACAATGAAATTGAACCTTTTAACCCATAAAAAAGGACATAAATGAACTTATTAAGGTTATAATAAATCATTTGAATGAATATTATGTTCTTTAATTATTAATTAATGAACCTAAATTTGATTATTTAGGTCATTAAGATCAATTGAAGAACACCTTCTGACTTAAGGTATGAGTTTCTTTATCTCGCTTCTATTGTTGTGAGACATTATGTATTCACTACTACTACTTGTGCATGGTGTATGTATACTACCCATTTATGTTTCATATAATTAATATATTTATTTTCATGATATTAAATTTATTATTTTATAATTATTAATTTTTTGGCATATGATTCAATTGATTACAAACTTTTAAGTATTTTCTACCTGAACCTCTAATTTCATTTGGGTTGCTCTTATTATCTACTTACCTAAATGAAATTATTATTTATTCCTATTTACTCCTCATAAATTATGTGTTAATTTTATATATATGTGTACCAATCATAATCCTTATTTATTTTACAAGGATTTACATTTTTTAAAAGAATATTTCATAAAATTGTTAAAAAATGCAAGCCCGATTCAAGTAACCACTTGAATTATTACATATTATGAAGTTCACTATATAATATGTTTTAAGCCATATTTTTATTTCTAAAATTACAAATTTCAACATGAAAAATATATTTTGGTTCATTTCTGGTTTTATGAAAGAAGACATTCCTTTGCTCTTTAAAATCCTTTAATATTTTCCTTAAACTGCACTAAAATGTTTTATTTCTAAAGTTTCTTTAAAAACTATTTTTAAATAATTTCACCTCAACAAGAGTTTATTTAACACTAAAATATAATTTCAATGAACTTCGATTTTATTTTCTAGTATATACATGTTTATAATATGATTTTATAACAAATACTAATGATTTTCCAAAAGAACTCTTGTTTCCAAAATAAAAAGGACTTTTCTCATCTCACTTTAACTTTTATGAGATATATGACTTGTTCACCACTTATTTCATTCTAGTGGTGTATGTATTTCCATTTGGTATATCATATCAATAGTCTCCCTATTCTCATGATATTCTAAGGGATTATGAATTTAATGTTTTAATGTGGTATGAGACACTTTGGAATGTTTAAGGATTATTTCCTCAATAATTTTTCAATGGTATCATTTAAAAGTATATTCATCTATGTAAACATCCATTGTTAAATCTTATACTCCATTGAGGTTTATATCCTATGTTATCATCTAAATATGCTGTTGAAGGGTTTTTGATTAGTTTGACTATGAATGTTCTATCTTGATATCCTTCACCATATTACTCTGAATGGTTAGTGTTTATGTTAAATGATTGGGGAAAGTTATTTACATTTCATATGTTTGTTTCAATATGAATGTATATGTTGATTATAATCACCCCTTTCATATGAGTAATGAATTAGAATTAATAAGTGATAGGTGGGGCCCTCTATAGCCTCTTGATGCATCGATAGGTCTCATGAGGCAAATAGATATGGACTTGGTAGAGGCCTTGCCCATTTTTAGATATGGGTTTGGACAAGGCCTTAATCATTTTTAGATTTCTTAGTCTTGGACTTGATGTTATGTTTCAGAATATCCAGAATATGAATTTCCCTAATTATAAAGATAGTAATTGAAATTTTATGTGTTTATTTGATGAGTAGAATACCCATGATAATGTTTTATTATGGAATTATTTATTCAGTTCTTATTCCTGCCATAATATGTACAAGTTTATTTTTAATGGAATGTGATTTTAGTTATTCACCATGAATAATGTTTATATTTATGATATCTTCCGCTGTATTGTTTACCCTTACCGAGCATCTGAGGTCACCCCTTTTCTTACGTTTTATTTTCCCCTAGGATGTGAAGAGGTGTATTATGAATGAATTGTAGGGATAAACTTAGTTTTTTGGATGTTATCAATAAAAATTATATATGTTTTTCATTTCTAGTTGTAATGTTGAACCCATATATGTATATGGTTTTCCAAAACTACTAAACTATTTGGTCCTTTGGGATATGAATTCCTTTTAATGATGCTAATGTAATGAAATAATAAACCTACTTTGGGCTTCTGTGGTCAAGGCATTATAGTTGGTAGAAAATGGAGTTTATTAGAAAATCTAGAAACTATATTTAGAAAATTTATATTGGAGAAAAAAACCCTAAGATATACTTGACGATACACATACAATAACATCCTATAATTTTGGTAAGGAATAGATTATTTGGATCTTCCTAGAAAATAAATACCTGTCCAGATACTATAAGTGGACATGGTTCTGGCACAAATGTACCTAGGAGTAACAACTATGACACAATGTTTCGGGATTAACCCAAGGTAACAAGGTACATGACAATGGGACTTACTATGTACCTGGTTTGACACTTCTGGGGGATATTCTTAGAATAATTCACATTTTCATTACAAGCCATTATAAAGTATTTGTGCCCCTAAAGTATCCAAAGCATATGGTTCTAGGATTTGTGATGCATAAATTTCTATTCTGTACTATACCATGTTTATTTTTATATAGAGTTCATAATTTTATGATCTAATTTAATATATGGAATTGATTATAAATGGAACCTAGCAGAAGGAATGAGAACTTCACTAATTCACGTGATGCAAAGAGTAAGAAGGATCATATCTCTTATGGTCTTAAGCCATCATTTTGAAGGAAGATAGTATCCAAAGTATTTTCATCATAAGAAGAGATAATATCACGTGTTAAGAAGGTATATAAATAATTCTCTGAGTCCTCTGGATTTGAAGGGAAGCAAAAAAATAATCGGGTGGAAGAGGAAAGAGTGGATAAAGGGAAGAATAAAAAGGGTAGTTTTCCAACATGTGGTACTCGTGGAAGGAAACACCCAAGATCTTGGTTAAAAGGAAAAAGATTCTATTATAAGTGTGGAGAAAAGGGCCAAAAAGTTCATGATTTCATGGGTAAGAAAATGGTTTTCAATGTACAATTCTTCAACTGCAAGGAAATGGGACACTATGGGAATCAATGTCCTAAGAATAAAAGGAATATTCCACAAATGATGTTACTAGATAATGATCAAGTCATGATACGTCCTCATATGAAGTGTAATGATTAATATGACTCATTGAGAATCATTTCATTTGAATATTTTATCAGCAATGTATTGGTTATAAGAATTATGGAATATATGAGGATTGTACTAAAATATGATTTAATTAATAATTTTAAGTCGTATATTAAATTGTACCAAAGATAAGTGACTCAGTAAAAATTTAATATCTTGGGAAATTATATGGATGAGGGAAAGACAGAACTAAATATATTCCTGATGATTAAGATAATGATGAAGAAATGATTGATTTGGATAAGTACTCACTACCTCAAAACTAATTATTGACTTGTCTACAAGTGGTCTATGCTATCATTGATGGATTTTACAAAATTTATGGATATAAGGAATATATCCAATAACATGTGTAAGGATGAGTTCATGTTTTCGATAAGATTTTATGGTAATTTGAGTTATTACCATATTTCAAGAGGATACATGATGAAGATATTCAAATGTTTGGAATATGAAAATTTAGGACTGCTTCATGTTTATTAAAGGAAAATAAGGTAGGAGATGCATTGAGAAGAATGGATCATGGAGTTCTAAACAAAATGAGGATTTACAAGGAAACCATGTACATGGATCTGGAAAGGATGGATATGGGAATGATTATAAAGTATTGGATCACGATCTTTTGGAAATTTTAACCATTTATGAAATGTTTTAAGTTGATCATTGTATGAGGATTTAGAGTTTAATGTCACCACATGATGCAACCTATGCTAAGAGATGAAATGTAGATATTTCAAGGCATAAAAAAAGGATATGATTGTTTTTATGAAATAGAAATGTATATTTATACACTTATAGAGTAGAATAATTACTCAACTCTAATAAAAGAGTATTAAATAAATTTTTTGTCCAATTATCATTTTTTTTCATAACTGTAGTTTATGGTTTTTTTGTAATGATCTTTCATCTGAGTATGTCCTCTATCACTTTCCATCAGAACATGATGGTTTGATTTTTCTTCCCTAACCATTTTATCCAAATAGAATGCATAGTTTTGTAGTAACCAATTAATTTCCCTTTCCCACTTATTAAGAGGATATTTTAACCATATTTTTGATGTAGGTTTCCTATAAGGGAATTTTCAAGTATCAATAATTAACTTTCAAAATTCAATTTCAAAATTTTGAGGATGAATTTTTTGTAGGGGGAATGTAATACCCCAAGGATTTACAAATAAATTTAATATTGAATGCATGAAACACTGAGTCTCTATAAAACAAACTTTATTATAATCAAGCCAATAAACATAATTTTTCCACTTCTATAATTTTAATTTTAAAAATATGATATATAAAATTGCGTTTAGGATGTTTTTTTGAGTTTGATACAACAAAATTAGTTTTTTTCTGAATAGTAACATACCCTTATAAATAGTAATATACCCTTATGAATAGTAATATACCCTTACAAATATTAATATTACATTTATGAATAGTAACCTCACCCATGAAATTAAAAATAAAATTTAGGCACCATATAAATAAAGTAAATTTTTTTATAAATTATTAATTAAGTATTCATATTTTTATGAGTGATAAATATTTAATTAAAATTTTAAACTAATAAATTAATTAATTTTAAAAAAATGGGTTCCTAAATAAATATTTTTTTCCCTATGACTTTGGGATAATTTTATGAGACCATAGTTAGTTTTTGAAAGTTTTATAAAAGTAATTTTAAATATAAAATATGTATTTTTCAAGTAAATAATAATTTTATTTAAAAATTAAGTCTCACATATTTAGAAAATTATTTTGATAAAATAGAGTCCATTTTTTATTCTACATTTTAAAAAATTGTTAGGGTTATTTTTTGGGATTTTTCTAAAACACATGAATTTTTGATGAATAGTAAAATACAGTAATTTATGATAAATGCTAAATACATGGTTTATTGAGTCATAGGTGATACAAGGATGATGTAGACACACTTGGTTAGAACTAAAATGAACTTATTACTATTTTGGGTCACATTAATAAAGACTATTAATAGTCTTATGCAAAAATATTAAACTAATGATTAAAATAATGAGAAACCCCTCCTCTCCTCCACTACAAATACCACCTCTCTTTACCTCTTCTCTTCACTCCTCTCAAGACTTTTTACTTGTCTAAATTATACCTAAATATCCTCCCAAGATTCTCCGAATGTCCAGAATCCATTGTTCTCATAAAAAGACCAAATCCTCTCCCCTAAAGAGGCTCTCAAAGAAGATTAATTCAAGAGGCAAATTCCTCTTTTCAATTCTTTTACTTTCTTTTCAAGTTCCTTTGTTTTTTATATCCCCACATATCCTCATAAAAATGTTATGAAAACTACATTATGTTAAATTTACTATAATTTTTTTGTGATTATGGAATAATTTATTATCATATCTTCTTTACCCTTCTTTTATTCAAGTAGTAAAAAACACCATCTGAGATGCGCTAATTTACCACATTCAAGGATGATGGGTTTTCAATTTATATTATCTTCTTAAATTATAGTCATAAAACCATTATTATGGTTGAAAAAAACTATAATATATTTATTAAGTATCATATATGGTTCTGTAATATTTTTTACACATGTTTTTGATTTATACAGAAAAATGAGTTCGTTGTGTTCAAAAACCGCTAATTAACCCAAACAGTTATCATTAAATAATTTATATAATGATAAATCTTAAATCCTAGTAAAAATATGAAATTTACAACCACATAAAGTTATTTATGTTCAATAATAACATATAAATTCAATTTTTTACAACCATACTAATTTTACATGATTCTCTATTCATGTATATAAGTATACAGATCATGAAACAAACAAACCCTAACAATGAAATTGAACCTCTTAACCCATCAAAAAGGACCTAAATGAACTTAATAAGGTTATAATAAATCAATTAAAGTAATATTTGTTTATTTAATTATTAAATAATGTGCCTAAATTTGATTATTCAGGTCATTAAGATAAAGTAAAGAACACCTTCGGACTTAAGGTAAGGGTTTCTTCATCTCACTTCCATTTTTGTGAGATATTCTGTACTCACTACAACTACTTGTGCATGGTGTATGTATACTTTCCATTTATGTTTCATATAATTAATATATTTATTGTCATGATATTAAATGTATCATTTTATAATTATTAATTTTTGTGCATACGATTCAATTGATTACAAAGGTTTAAGTATTTTCTACTCGAACCTCCATTTTCATTCAGGTTACTCTTATTCTGTACTCACCTTAATGAAATTATTATTTATTCCTATTTACTCCTCATAAATTCTGTGTGAATTTTTAATATATGTGTACAAATAATAATCATTCTTTATTTTAAGGGGAGTTACATGTTTTAAAATAATCTTTCAAATTTTTTTTCTGAAATGCAAGCCCGATTCAAGGAACTTATCGAATTATTACATATTATGAAGTTCAATATATAATATGATTTAAGACATATTTATCTTTATAAAATAAAAAATTTTAACATGAAAAATATATTTTGGTTCATATCTGGTTTTATGAAAGCAAACATTCCTTTGGCTTTAAAATCCTTTAATATTTTCCTTAAACTGCACTAAGATGTTTTATTTCTAAAGTTTCTTTAAAAACACTTTTTAAATGATTTCACTTGAATAATACTTTATTTAAGACTAAAATATAATTTCAATGAACTTACATTTTAGTTTATATGATATACATGTTAAAAATATGATTTCATGATAAATACAAACGATTTTCCAAAAGAACTCTTCTTTCCAAAATAAAAAGGACTTTTCTCATCTCACTTTAACTTTAATGAGATATATGTCTTATTCACCATTTATTTCTTGATTGTGGTCTATGTAATGACCTTAGATATATCATATCAAGATTCTAATTATTCTCATGATATTCTAAGTGATTATTATTTGTATTTTCAAGGTTGTATGAGACGCTTTGGAATGTTTAAGTATTATTTCCTCAAGAATTTTTCAATGGTTGTATTTAAAAGTATCTTTATCTATGTAAAAATCCCTTGGTGAATCTTGTACTCCATTTAAGTTTATCTATTATGTCATCATCTAAAATATGTTGTTTAAGGGTTTCTGATTATTTTGACTGTGAATGTGCTATCTTGATAACCTTCACCATATTACTCTAAATGGTTAGTGTTTATGTTAAATGATTGAGGAAAGTTTTTTAGATTTCATATGTTAGTTTCAATATGGATATATATGTTGATTATGTTCACCCATTTCATATGAGGAATGCATTAGACTTAGTAAGTGATGGGTGGGGACTGTTATAGCCTCTCGATGCATCATTCGATCTCATGAGACAAATAGATGTGGACTTGGCCCTGGCCTTTCACACTTTTAGATATGGTTTTGGCCGATGACTTAATCATTTTTAGATGTCTTGGCCAAGGCCTTTATGGTATGTTTCATAATGTCCATAATATGCATTTCCCTCATTATGAATCTATTATTTTAAAGTTCATGTAGTTATTTGACTAGTAGAATACCCATGGTTGTATTTTATTATGGAATTATTTATTCAGCTCTTATTTATGCCATATTATATACAAGTTTATTTTTAATGGAATGTGTTTTTAGTTATTCACCATGCCTAATGTTTATGTTTATGATTTCTTCCACTGTATTGTTTACCCTTACTGAGTCTGAGATCACCCCTTTTCTTATGTTTTATTTTCCCCCAAGATGTTAAGAGGTGTATTATGAATGAATTTCAGGGATAAGATTAGTGTTGTGGAGGTTCCCAATAAAATTTATTTGTTGTTTTTAATTTCAAGTTGTAATGTTGAACCTATATATGTATCTGGTTTTCCAAAACTACTAAACAATTTGGTTCTTCGGTATACGACTTCCTTGTAATCATGACAATGTAATGAAATAATGCACCAACTCCAGGCTTCTGGGGTCATGGAATTACAATTGTGGCCCTTTTACCTCGAATCAAGGGCCAAGGTGGGATGGGTGTTTGTGTAAAATCATAAGGTATGTGTTCTATAAGGTTTCTCCCATAGTATTTATGTTGATATTGTGTATGTGGTTTTTCAATTGTGATTCCATGCTGTGGATTTGTATCATTGACTAAGAAAAGTAAATTAGGCCTTGATTTGATGTGTGAGACCCTAGACGCACCTTATCAAGTTCATCGATGATTTCTATACTGGGCTGAAAGCTATACATGGGCTATTTCAATACCCTAAAAATGGTAATTTGGGTTATAAATGATGAAACAAAGGGTTTATGCGATTGAACCAATTTTACTTGTTGTTTGACAGGTTAAATTGACATAAAAGGTTTTTGACTTAATTCATAAATTTAAAGTATTATAGGATGGTAAAAGGAATAAAGGGTCCATGTTTAAAGGGGATTGATTGTATTTTTAATGGTTTTAAAGAACCTTTATTGGTTGTGTGAAGTGAATCAATGGTTAAGTGGTTTGATTCTATATTTTCTTAAAGATGTTGGGTGAAATAAACCATTAGAATAATGATAAATTAAAGAGGTAGACCCTTGATGTTGTGTCGTGTTGAAATGTAAAAGTATGTAGGACCATGGAAACTGGTTGTTAGTGAAATTATTTAAGGCATTTGACATGTTGTTCCACATCATTGATTGGAGTGTTTTAAATGGCGCTCCATGCACATTGGTTTAGGATGTTGAACATGGAATTCCACATCATTGATTGGGATTATTGGATAAGGAATTCTATATCCCCAGTTGTATGATTAGACTAATACCTTTTGTAAAAAATTAGTGACCCCTATGATATAGTGTTTAGATGAACAACATGGTTTGAAACAGGTTTGATTAGATTGTGTGTCACTTAGAACTTAAGGGCTAAGGTGGTTAATTGATAATTGATTAACCATGAAACCTATTATATTTATTACCTTTTTTATTATTCATCTGTGCTCATGTATACACTATTAAAAAACTGGATATTTCATTAGATACCATTGGTGGTGGCCTACTGAGTCATACTCACCCCCTTATCTATCCACCATTAGTATCCAAGAACATTTCATGGTTTTAGGTCTAGATAATAGAAAATTACCTATTATAGATGGATGAGTCAGAATTTTTGGGATGGATCATGGATGAGGGGACCATACTTGATGTTGGGACCCAATTTGGGGATTTTTAGTGTGCCTTTATTTCTTGTTTTTCCTTTGACATATGAAACTATTATGACATGACATGTTTTTTATATTGGTTTGTGGGAACTTATCTAGTTTTGGGATCTTTTTATGTGATGAATGGTTATTATTGGTTAATGATCATTCTTACTTTAGTTATTTATTATTTTGATTTCCAATGTTATCTTACTCTAGTAAAGAGGGTATAGTCTCCCCACCTCATTATACCCTCACTACTAGTTGGAAGCCTTTGACGCATGAGTAGGCGCGCCTGAGTTCATGTGAAGAACTGGTTTGAGACACCGGTTTAGTAGTACTTAGGCCAAGATGTTACATCAAGCCTTAAGTGAAAGGAATATGAGTACATGGGAAGATTCCTAACCTGTTAGTAGGTGAAGGCTAAAAATCAATTACCAGCCAACATGTTGTAATCATTACCCATACTCGTATGAAAATGGTAGTGGATTTTATGGATTTTTAACTAGGTTGATGAGGATTATTTATAATAATGATGATATTTGGGTGATTTTGGACTGAATTACCAAGATGACACACTTTATTCAAATCAAAGAAATAATTTCAGTAAATTAGTTGGAAAAGATGTATATCTGGAAGTCGGTGAAGTTTCATGGGGTATCAATTTCGATTATATCTAACTAGAACCCTTGATTTACCTCATGTTTTTTCCATCTTTAAAATTATACCATAGAACCGAATTGACTATGAACATGGATTACTAATCTCAAAATGATGGACAATTTGAGTGTACTATTAAGACATAAGAGGACATGATCAAATAATTTGTGATAGAATTTGGTGGTTTATGGGGGAATCATTTTCCATCAATGGAGTTTTTATATAATAAAAAAGTATCAAGAATCGATAAGAATAGATTTTTTTGAAGCATTTTATGGATATTCGTGTCAATCTGTAATTTATTGGGTATATATTCGAGAAACTTCACTAATTGTACTTAGTCTTGTCCATGAAAAAAAATATAAAATCAAGATTATTAGAAAATAAGTGGTAATGTCTCAAATCTATTTAAAACATTATGTAGATCATCTTTGTATCCCTATATATTTTGAAGTGGGAAACCACATTTTCTAGAAAGTATCTCCAAGGTCATGACCCCATTTTATGGGTAATGAAGGGATGAAAGCTACACGATTTGTGGGGCCTTTTGAGATTATCAAGCACGTCAATGAATTTTCTTACTGATGGGACTTACTATCAAGATTTAGTTTAGTCTATAATGTTTTCCACATATCTCAACTAATGAAGTACCAGATAGATCTAGCTTGATGCACCCTAGACCCACAACTTATGGATATGGTTCTAAAAAAACTTTCTTTAAACACCATAATTGATACAAACTTATGAAAACCAAGATAAAAATATCTTTATCTTACAGAATTTTCTTAAGTTAAACATCACATCTCACAAATATCACACAATCCCAATAACAGAAAGTTTAATGTCTTTGAGTATTAGCTTATTAAGAACCTTATTTTACAAAACTTGTGAACATTTCTACATAATTAAACCACAATATACCCACTTATATACTTATTATAAGTTATAATCATCTTCATAACCTGGGAAATGTAAACATAAGAAATGGGTGAGCTCAAATGATGAGTAAGGGAAAACTTATCAACATTTCATCAAGGATTAGATCATAAGAATATGAGAAAACATGTTCATTAGAAAAATATATTAATTAAAAATTATATGGAATAGTAATATTTTCCCACAAGGAATATTAGAATGACATTTAGTCTCAAATGATCAAACATATTCCATGAAATATGAATGAAGAAACACTGAATTTGATATAAGGAAAAACACACTAAACATATCTATATCTTACATCATTCTAATAAGTTAAATAATACATCTCAAAAATAGTCACACAATACCAAGAATAAATGGTTTAGTGTCTTTGATGATCAAATACCTAAGTAAATTATTTTACAACACTTGTGAACATTTTTATATAATTGAGGCACACTAGATTCCCTTCTAGATATCTTATAAGTTATACTCATATTTATAAATTGGGAATAAAAATATAAGAAATGGTTGAGTTCAAACACTCAGTGAGGTAAAAATTATAAAAACACCATCAAGGGATAAATCATAAGTATATGATAAAACATGAGCATAAAAGGAATATATTAGTCAAAAGGAATATGTAACAATAAGATTTGTCTACATATAATATTAGGATAAACTATAGTCTCAAATGATCAAACATATGTTTTGAAATAGGAGTATAGAAACATGAAACAAAAAAATGACCCATTTTAGTATAATATAAGAATATAACATAAAAGAGTTTCATAAGAGAAAGCATATGAAACCATAATCTAGTTGAACAAACATTTCTACTTGATTACCATCACATAGTGAGATTGGGCTAACAATGGGTTTCATTACTGTGCTTGGGATAATAACTCGTGTACCCTCTTGGTATTGGAAAAAAACCCAAGTTTCATGACCCCACCTCCACTGGTACCCCTCTCAGGATGGTAGTGAATTAAAGGAGTAACCCCAAGTCTCATCTACAGTAGGATTAGGGTTAGTGACTACCACTAAGTGTGTAAAAAAATAAAATGGGAGGCATTACCCTTAGCATTTGAAAAAGATAAAGAGAGAATATAAACAACTACCAAACAACTCTGTCACATAATATAAAAGAAGCCAAACCATCCCACCATGTGTGTTAGCCAATACAAATAAAGTATCCAAAGTAAATACAAAAAAAAATCTAAGGTAATGATTATAATAGATTTGATCTTTAAGATAATAATTCCTATATTGATCCCTTAAATCATGCCAAAAATTTAAAAATATTTTATATATGTAGGTTGAGGATAACTCTTATACTCAATAAGATCATACCCATGTTCTCCCGTGAAAATTTGAAAAGAGAATACTAATGCACTAGTGAACAAAAAATTTTACCAACAAGAACCTAGATAGGTCATTTATCTATCCCAACCTCACCATGTATCACTCAATAAATAACGCAAGCAATTGGTGAAATAATAATATGATAATATCAATAAGGGATACCCATATCCACTTTCCTATTGGGTCTCCACTCTTAATACCCAATATTTAAAAATACCATTATCCCATTCCTTTCATGCCATATCATCACCACATATCTAACCATCTCTAATATGGGATAGATCATAACCGTACCAGCCCTAACCTCCCATAGGGCCTAACATCTCATGTTTTCATTAATTTCATCATAAACATCTCTCGTGCCACTTCGGCAACATCACACATAAATCCACAACATCACAACTAGGAAAATAAATCATCATGAACATAAATAATACCAACCTCATTCCATATTCCTACCACAAATGAACCCCACTACATAACACATATTTTCATCATCATGCATCATCACCAACTACATCATCATCAAGGGCTAGTCTCAATCACCAATTGATCCATTTTTCTATACTACTATTGAAGGAAGAGTGGGGAAGAGAGGGTAATTAGTCATCCATTCTTCACCATATGGATGTTTGGGAAAAACTCCCAGAACATATAGGTGTTGGTATATGGTACATACTGTGGGTGAGTTTTTTATAATATTAACATGAAAATAAAAACACACACATATATATATATGTTATTATGAGAAAAGATAGTAAGAGGGGGTGATTTCCTTTTAAAAACTTATTAAAAATTTAAACTAAATTTGATTTAATTAAAAAAATTATAATGACAAATGAAATCAAATGAGTTAAAATGTAGTGGAAAATTAAAATTAAAATTACAGGAGATTGATAAATAAGTTAAAAAATAATCCACAATAGATCCATATGTCTCTTCCCCTAAATATCCTTGAGTGGTTTTGGGTTAAGCCTTGCATTTTAATGTAGTTACTTTGATTTTCCTTGTTTTTTTAGAAAATTTCTGAGAAAATTTTGAGACTAGGCCCTGAGATGACGTGCGATTTCGAGGCCCGGTGTGACTGTAATGGTCCTTAGAAAAATGTTAACTTTTTAAATAGTTCACATGATCAGTTTTCCTAAAAAAGTGGAATAACTCTTAAATGGGTGCCTGGATCAGAAATATAAGGGCATTGTTGCATTCAGGATGACAGTTTTACCCTAGGTGTGACTTAACTTTAGTCGGCACAAACCTATAGTGAGAAAACCGAAAAATGGAATAACTGTAAATAAAATAATTAAATTATTTTATTTTATTTTTAAAATCCTTATAACTCACAAACAGTGACTCAGATTGAGAATCTAAGACCACCGTTGAGCTTGTGAGGGCATGTTTTCCTTAGGCGGAGACTAACATTAGTCAACGCGGGCTAACTTTGGAAACTAGTTTTTGGGACGTGACTGTAAACAAAATAATTAAATAAATATTATTTTATTTTCAAATCCTATAACTCATAAATGGTAACTAGGATTGGAAATATGAGATTACCATTGAGCTCGTGACAGTGTTATTTCCTTAGGAGGGCCCTAAACTTGACCGGCACGGGTTGACGGTAAAAGTTAATTTTTGGGCATTTTAAAGAAAAATAAAACAAACATAAAAATTTTATTTTATTCAAAAATGTTTCATTGTGATGCAACGACAAGGAAACTGATTCATTTAATAATGAAATAGTGTAATGATGCTGCGACATAGCATAACTGAAATGCTAAAACATGTTATCTCCATTTAATAGATTAACCTCGATGCGGGGAATCAAAGGACAATCTTAGAGGCTCTGGGAAGTTAGCATTGGAAAACGATGAAAATCATGATGAAAAAACTTCTTTCCTCCCTTACTCTTCAAAGTATCACTATAGATAATGATGAATCAAAGGATTTCAAATGATAATAGCGGACTGTGGATCAAGGATCAACGAACGACGGTGTGTGGCTCCGTTCTTCATCGACGAATAATCTGATTCTAGGTAAGGAGTTTAATTCTAAGTGAATTCCTTCCTTAACCATTCTTTGGTTTGAGTGAATAACATGGATCAACCCACAAACAGGTTGACCTGTAGATCGATCAAATGTTTTGTGGGATGAGATTTGACTTGTGGGAATTTAAGGGAGTTGGATTCACGTAATGTTTTCTGTTCTTCATCAAACCTCCTAACAAGGAAGAACCATGACGACATGAACAAAGTTCATGGTCCATCCTTTGTATGTTATTTGTGTGTTCTTTTTTGCTACCTTCTTCCCATTATTCTTAGTGATGACAATCTGCGGTCCAGGCGGGACTGCGGTGGTGGAATAGCTCGCGGAAGGAGGCCGTGGGAGATGGCGGCACCATGCGACCGCCGACTTGGAAGCTAAAGATAGGGGAGGCCACAGATAGTTTGGACGTAGTGTAAATGGAGGGTTGTGACTAGGAGGGTCCTGATGGTAGTAAGGACCACTGGCTTGAAGGCCAGTGGTGGTACCCACGACAGTCGTCGCAGGTGTTGGATCAGGGCTGCTATCTCGGTCGGACGCGGCTGGGAGTCGGGTCCTACAACTGAGAGTAATGTCCTGTGGTTGGGAGCCACTTACCATGGCTTAGAGCTACCTCCCACGGCTGGGAGTCATCTCTCATGGGTTGGGTCGGACCACCCTGGCCGGGTCGGGTCGGTGTAACCATGCTGGGCCGGACCCAGACCCAACCTACCCCTTTCTACTAAAACGCCCATAACATCCAAACCGTATGTCCAATTGATGAATTTTTTGCGGAGTTGGGACCCTCATTATGAGAAAATACTTTTGAAATAATCTAAGTTAGTTTTCATGAAGTTTGGATTTAACATATGGATTGAGTATTGGAATCTCCCAAAATCAAGCGCTCTGCGAGTAGAAATCCTACGGCTGGATATGACACAAATGAAGTGACGAGCGGACCTAAGTGGCCCAGCAGAACTAAGTGAAAAGAAGAACTCAATGGCCTTGAAGATGAGCAGACCCTAGTGGCTGAGCAAACAAGAAGACCTTAGTGTCCCAATAGATGAGCAGACCTCAATGTCCTTGTAAACGAGAAGACCTTAGTGGCCCAACATATGAGAAGACCATAGTGGACCATGAGAAGAGATAACTTCAGTGGCCTAGCAGACAAGTAGGCCTCAGTGTCCTAATAGATGAGCGAACCTCAGTGGCCTAGAAGAACTTAGTGATGAGCAGACCTCAATGGCCCAACAGACCTCAGTGATGAGCAGATCTCAGTGGCCCAACAAGCCATAGTGACTCATTGGGCATGAGTCCCTCAGTAGTACAAAATGTTAAGCATTATGATGGATAGTCTTGATTTATATAATTTCAGTTATACCTTTGTGATCTGACTCTAGTGACTCGCTTGACTATACTCCTTAGAGGATACACTTCATGTACCACTTTGGTAGTATTCTTTGTGTATTTCTTTATGGTATAACTTTGTGGTTTGGGTTCCCTACTGAGTATTATTTTACTAACCCTTTCATGGGATTCAACTACATGTGTCATGTCTTGGTAAGACGATTGATGCCTTAACAAATCCCTTGGTGGATCAGGGCCAAATGGTGCTCATAGTTATCCGAAAGATGATACATTCTTAGGAAACTTCCAATGGTTGTTTCTGTACCTACCATTTAGGTATGATTTCTTATGAAGGAGTTCTAGAGACTTGTACTTGTACTTTCCTGTTTCAGTTGGGCGTGTATTTTGGCCCCATTTACCTTCAGTTTTTTAGTGTCTTACCTTGTGTTTTTTACTTATTGTATTCACTTTCCAATATATGTGGCTTGGAGTTGTGTGTGTATGTACATGTACTTAGAAAAATTTCTCCCATTTATTTGGGGTATGACTACTCTGTGCTAGTATCCAGCCCTTGGCCTATGGAAGGTGGGCTTGGGGTAGTCATGACATGGGCCCTAGGGGACGAGTTGTGACGAAGTGGTATCATAGGAGGTCAATTCTACCTTAATAACCCAGAGTCTATGAGTCTAGTTCGGAGAAATAGTGTTAAGTGTTTCAAGTTCAGATTTTAGGCTAGGGAATCCAGTGTTGGTACGGTGACTGGCGTATTCATACACCAAGACCCTGAATTCTGCTTTTCGACTCGGTACATGAAAACACTAGTTGCAGGGAGAAAAATGATAGTACATGCATCGTATAGGAATGGGTCGAGTTTTCCATTTCCTTCTTGAGTTATCTTACTAGGTATACTCTATTGATCATGGTATATATTGTTTTATTTCAAGACGCTTCCACATAGATAGCCAGCTTGGATTCCACCACATGATCATGAGGATGATTTGCAGGGTGACAAGATGTGTATATGGGTTCATACCAGAGACAATACCATCAGGTAGTGTACCATATATACCACAACATGTGGAGTAGCACATGGTACTCATAGTAACAATAGATGAGATACGTGGGTTGAGCACACTTCACAAGTTTTAGCGACAGAGACCCCTCAGGTTATGAGGTGAGCCCAAATCACAGGAGGATAAGGACTAGCCTGAGGTGGTGACTGAGTTTTCTTCCTAGTTAGGACACTATTAGATTAGTTGGAGGTCTTGGCAGCGATCCTTCTATGTGGCTCAATAGGGAAATTATGGGGTTTAGATTAACCAATCTTATAATGAGGCGACTCTTCCATGAAAAGATATTAAGAAACTTTCTCAAAGAAGGAGGATCTCTCCATAAAATCTAAGGTATATGCATTCCCAAGAGATTCTACACCTTTGGAAAGATGAAATGATGGTATATTAGTATTCATCAAGCCATACAGACCTTTCCAAGTACTCGATGAATATGATAAAATCGGTGCTTTAGGGCTCAGACCTCCAAGATAAGTGTGTATAGGGACATCCAACCCAACACTATTCCTATATTCATTCCTAATTATGCTAGGGTGATAGAGAGAACCTTTGTGCTTGGAAGTCCATTGAATGAGAAAATATAGCTATTAGATGTCGGTAGTGGGAAAGAAATAAGACAACGTTAGTCTCAGAGACTTAGAAATTTGAGAAGTTCCGAGAAGAGATCCCAAGATAGGAGATCTACAGATCAGGTCTCACAGGGTGAGTACAGTCAGCCTAGGAAGAGGTAATGATTTTCAAAAGATAGCAGGGGACATCTTGTTAGAGATTTTATAGCACGTCATGCTGATAGTGAAAAGGTGGATCGACCACTGGGGTAGAGATAGTGATAGGAATAGATGAATTTTCAGGGTAGAAAACATGGCGGAGGAGCTGGGAAAGAGAAAAAGGTGGTATACATTTGGACATGTTACAAACACCACCCCAATATAGCCTATATCAGGCTCAGGAAGCTAGAGGATAGGGGAAGGGAGTAGCTGCATGCAGTCAAAGAATATGACCCAAGGGCTCCATGAATGATTTTAAGTACAATCTGTGTCTACTCTTATCTACTGTATTAATTGACATAGGTGCTAATCATTCCTTCTTATCATGAATCTTGTTCAAGACCTAGAGTTTCCAGTTAAACTATTGACTTGAACCTTATGTCTAGAGATACCTATGGGAGTGGACTCAATAATCACACCTATATTGATGGTGCGATCTGACCATTGAGGTGAGAGTTTCAGTCATAACCTCTTGGTGGCATCTTTGAGGTCTTACGACGTTAGTTTGGGTATGGACTGGTCATCAATAGTTCATGCTCAGATTGACTGTTTTTGGAAAAAGGATGCGGTATATTCATACTATTAGAATGGTGTTTTCCTTGGTCAGAAAAAAAAGGAAACCCTGGAAGCACAAGATAAAATCATTCTTAGGAGGGTGCATCCAATTACTCTGGAGTTAGCCAGCCATACCCTCATGGAAGTGGATGTTTTGAGTCTTCAGTTCCTAGCAGTAGTGGCAGAGTATGAGAACATATTTCCAAGAAAATGTTTCTAGGTTTCCCTCCCCATAGGGGGGATGTACTCCTACATCATTCTACTCCCCGAGATGGCGCTGATATCAACATCAATATATCAGATGTATTTCCCAGAGCTTTATGAGCTGAGGGTGTAGGTGGAGGACTTATAGAGGAAGGTCTTAGTAAGACTTAGTGTTTGAGGTTATGTGTGGATTAATGACACTTTAACTAAGTGGTCGCAGAGTATGAGTATCCACTACCAATGGGTTAATGATAAAATCAATCAATTGAAAGGGGAATCCTTTCACAAGAATGGAAAGGTGCCTGCAGGCTTTTTAGCAGTTAAGGTAGAGTTTGACGAGTACCTAGATCTTGAGTTTTCCAGAGGAGGGAGTAAATTTCATAGTGTTTTACTATGTATCAAGGACCAGATTTGGTTATTTCATGATGAAAATGCAAGAGGTAAATTCCTATGGTTTATTTTAGATGCAGCCACATGAACAGAACTATGTGACCCACAATCTTGAGTTGGCAGTGGTAGTCTTCACATTGAAGATGTGGAGACAATAACTTATGGTTGAATAGTTTACCATATACTATAACCACATGAGTCTCTAGTATATCTTCTCCCTGAAGGATTTGAACTTGAGACAGATGTGATGTCTGGAGTTCCTTTAGGACTATGATTTCAATGTATTATATACTCCTGGTAAGGGAAACGAGGTAGCAGATGCTATCAATAAGATATCCAGTTCATAGTTGTTGAATGAGGAAACAGAGTAGTTGGCCTCATTACAGTTATCCTTTATGGATAGAGATGATATAGATTACCTCCAATTGGTGGTTGTTACCCCTCCACTCTTAAAGCGATTCAAGGAGGCACAACTCGATGATGCCGACTGTGAGTCTTTAAGTGATCATTTTCCCATAGGGAATACCCCTAATAAATATTACAAAGGTAGGGAGCATGTCGTTCCTTTCAGATGATGCACAGTAGTATCAATGAATTCCCAGAGTGATGAGATGCATTGGGATATGAATGTGGGTGTCAAGGCAGACACTGAGGATGATTGAACAGGTTAAAGCTGGGCTTACCTATTAATATAAAAGCTGAGTCCTTGTTTAATTAGTTTTGTGGTTTTTCAATTCACCGCATCGAGCCCATGTGATTGGAAGGTGTTTCTCTTTTATTCCTTGGTGTTTTAGGAAGGGAGTGAGGAAGGATATCGATAGGCTTCGTGATAGGTTTATCATGTATGTCCATGGGACATGGTACCAACTGGGTGATCACTGACCAACTCACCATGTTGGTCACTTTTTAGCTTTTTGAGAATAGAGACCCATAGAGATCTTGAGATACCTCTAAGTGTAGAAGATAGTTCGAATCCATGGAGTACAATCATTGATAGTCTCAAATTTAGGTGCACGATTTGAATCCAAGTTGTGGAAGGGATTAAAGGAGGTGGTTGGGACTCAACTGCACTTGAGCACAACTTTCCACCCATAGACAAACAAACAGACAGAGCATACCATTCAGGTCCTAGAGGACATGTTAGGTGCTTATATCCACGATTTTGGCCACAAGTGGGAGGATCACCTACCTCTGGTGGATTTTGGGCACAACAATAGCTACCACTCCACTATCGGTATGACATTGTTTAAGGCCTTGTACGGGCGACCCTACAGGTTTCCACTTTTCTAGACTGACCCTGGAGGGTCAGCGCTCATGGGCCCAGAGTTTGTGCGGAATACTATAGAGAAGGTGAAGGTCATCTAGGACCAGATGAAGACTACACAGAGAAATCATAAGTCGTATGCTGGTAGGTGATGGGGACCCTGGGAGTTAAAGGAGGGAGACCATGTGTTTCTTAGAGTCTCTCCTCTATGTGGGATACAAATATTTGGTCAGGGCGACAAGTTATCTTTGAGGTTCAACGAAATTTTTATGATATTGTGTAGAGTGGGTGAGGTGGCGTACCTCTTGGATCTACCTATACTATTAGAGTGGGTGCACGAAACCTTACACGTATCCCAGATGAGGAGATATGTACATGACCACTCACATGTCATTGACTAGGGAAATCTAGACATTGATGATAGGGAAAATCTTGTGGAGTTTCTGATAGAGATAGATGATCGAAAGGAGTAGACCCTCCATGGGAAATTTATTCTTCTAGAACGTGTTTGGTGGAAACACAAGAATCTTTAGGAGATCATTTGGGAGTAGGAGGCTCAGGTTCGTGCTCATACCATCATCTATTTGGGAATCCCTTGGTTTGGATTTCAGAGATGTAAAGCCTTAAGGTGGGGAGAATGTAATGACTATTATTTTCCCAGTTTTATTTTTAGAAAATTTATGGTAAAATTTTGAGACTTGACAATGAGATGGCATACGATTCCGAGACCCGGTGTGCCCGAAATGGTCCATCAATAAGTGTTAAGTTTTTAAACAGCGTGCGTGAGCAGTTTTCCTAAAAAAGTGGAATAACTATTAAACTGGTATCTATATTAGAAATACGAGAGCACCATTGCATTCATGATGGCGAGTTTACGCTAGGAGTGACATAACTTTAGTCGGCATGGGCCTCCAGTGAGAAAACCCAAAAATGGAATAACAGTAAATAAAATAATTAAATAAAATTATTTTATTTTTTAAATCCTTATAACTCATGAACAGTGACTCAGATTGAGAATCTGAGACCACCGTTGAGTTTGTGAGGGTGTGTTTTCCTTAGGTGGAGCCTAACATTGGCCGACGTGGGAAAACTGTGGAAAGTATTTTTTGGGATGTGGCCGTAAATAAAATAATTAAATAAAGATTATTTTATTTTCAAATCCTATTACTCATCAATGGTAACCTAGATTAGAAATCCTAGAGTACCGTTGAGCTCGTGAGGGTGTTCTTTCCTTAGGTGGGGCCTAACCTCAACTGACAGGGGTTGAGGGTAAAAGTTAATTTTTGGTCATTTTAATGAAAAAAAATAAACTTATGAAATTTTATTTTATTAAAAAATGTTTCATTGTGATGCAGTGATGAGGAAACTATTTCATTTCATAACGAAACAACGTAATAATGATATGATGCAGAAAAACTAAAACACTGAAATGATTTATCTTCATGTAATGGATTAATACAGATCTAGAGAATTAGAAGACGATCTTAAAGGCTATTGGAAGTTAGTTTTGGAAAATGATGGTGACAATGATGGAAGAAATTATTTCCTCCCTTCCTCATCAAAGGATCACCATTGATAATGACAGATCAAAGGATCACCAATGATAATAATGAAATATGGATTAAGGATTGACAAATGACAGCGTGTGGATCCGTTATTCATCGACGAATGATTCAATTCAAGGTAAGGGGTTTAATTATAAGTGAATTAATTCCTTAACCGTTCATTGGTTTGAGAAAAGAATGCAGATCAACCCAAAAATTGGTTGAATCACAGATCGATTGTGTGTTTTTCAGGATGAGATTTGACTTTTAGGAATTTAAGGGAGTTAGATTCACACAATGTTTTCTGTTCTTCATCAAACCTCGTAACAAGGAAGAACCATGGTGACAGGAACAAAGGTCATGGTATATCCTCCGTATGTTCTTTGTGGATTAATCTTCTCTACCTTCTTCCTGTTCTTCATGGTGAAGACAATCAGTAGTCCAGACAAGACCACAGTGGCGGGATAGCCTACAGTAGGAGGCTGTGAGAGATTGCAGCGCCAAGAGACCGCCGGCTCAGCAGATGGTGGTAGGGGATGCCATGAAAAAGCGATCTGTAGTGGAGATGGAGGGCCGTGTCTAGGAGGTCCGTGACTCCATCAAGGGATACTGAATAGAAGGCCGACGAAAGTGGTGGAACCTGCCGCAACCGCCACAGATGATGGATCAGGGCCACTGACAAGTAGCTCAGTCGAATGCAACTGGGAGCCACACCCCGTAGTAGAGGACTGCGGCAGGGACCCCATAGAAAATCCACTAAACATTTATGTGGTAGAATCGGCATGTTTCACATGACGGTACGCGGGGTCTAAACAGACGTGATGAGCACCACAATTCGGGCTGGACTAATCCAAACATCCAGCACGGGCCGAGCCGAAGGGAACTAGGCCACGGGGTGACCCGAATGGAAGAAAACCAGGATTCCAGTGCGGTTCAGGCTAGAGTAGAACTGGGATGTTGGGAGGCATGGTGGTTTGGACCCACAGACCAATCAGACTGGGTTGGGTAGGGTCAGACCGGGCCCAGACCCAACCAACCCCTTTCTACTAAAACACCCATAACTTCCAAACAATATGTCTGATTGACAATCTGTTTGTGGCGTTGGGACCCTCTTGAAGATACAGTCCTTTTGAAATAATCCAAGTGAGTTTCAATGGAAGTTATGATACTAATGATGGCTTGATGAGTAGATTATATTGAAATCAATCTCACTGCGAGTGGGAATCCAGTGGCTGGTTGTGACACAAATGAAGTGACGAGCAAACCAAAGTGGACCAGCATACCTAAGTGACAATTTAACCTTAGTGGAACAACAGAAAAGATGACCTCAATGGCCTAGAAAATGAGCAGGCCTCAGTGGACCAGTAGATGAGTAGACCTCAGTGAGCCAACACATGAGTGGATCACAGTGGGCCACCAGATGAGTAGACCTCAATGGATCAGCAAAAAAATGGACCTCAGTGGCCCAGTAGATGATTAGACCTAAATGGACCAACAAACGAGTGGACCTTAGTGGCCTAGCAGATGAGCAGACCTTAGTATCCCAACATACTTCACTGACAACCAGACCTCAATGTCCCATCAGACCATAGTGACGAGCGGACCTCCGTAGCCCAGTAGGAAAAAATGACTCATTGGGGATGATTCCCTCAGCAGTACGAAATGTTAAGAATTACCACTTATAATATTTATTTCTATTAATTAGGTTATACTTGTGTGAGATGACTCTAGTGACTCTCCTAACTGTGATTATGAGAAGCTATACTTTTTGTTCCTATTTGGTAGTCTTCTTTGTGTTTTTCTTTGTGGTATACCTTTTTGGTTTGGGGTCACTATTGTGTATTGTTTTACTCACCCATGCATGGGATTCACCTGCACATGTTGTGTCATGTGCAGACGTTTGATGCTTTGATCGAGCCCTTGTTGGACTGGGGCCAGCTGGTGCTTAGAGTGATCCAACAGACGAGACGTGCTTTTTTGACTTTAGATGGATATTTCTATACCTACCCTTTAGATAGGGTTTTTGTAGAGGAGTTCCACAGACCTGTACTTTTACTTTCTTATTTCAGTTGGGATTATATTCTGGCCCTGTTTACCTTCTTTTTCTACTATCGTACCTTGTGTTTGTTTACTTAGTGTATTCACTTTCCAGCATATGTGGCTTGGAGTTTTTTGTGTATGTAAATGCACTTAGGAAAATTCCTCCCATTTGTTTGGGGTATTCCTACTCAATGCTAGTCGCCATCCCCTGGCCTATGAGAGGTGGGCTTGGGGTAGTCACAACACATGCCTTGGGGGATGGGTCATGACATGTAATGTCTCAATAAAGAAACCCAACAACCTTTATATTTTACTGGTTGCATTAAGAAAATCTTCACATAATGTAAGAACCTTTTTTTAGTGGTTGGTACAAAGAAACCCAAATCATGACTAGAATTTTAGTGGTTGTGATTATAAACCCTGATCTACTCACTTTAAATGTAGTGATCACATATCCCCCTCACACTCAATGGTAGTGACCACCTAAAAAAATAACAAGGAAGATAATTTCTTAGTATAATCCATTTAAAGTACACTCTCTACCCCACAATAAGGATTCACCAAGAAAAGAGTGGGATAAAGAGATACAAATGTAAGAGAGCATAAGAATGGGAAAAAATGACACAATTTTTGTTTTATAATGGATCTTCAAGGTAAATGGTACCAACGAAAGACCCTTGGGGTATATTTATATCCTATAATATATTTATAATCATTATGAAACCCTTTAAGGGATTAGATAGCCATTGGGGGTCAAATTAAAGAAAGTGAGGATCTATAAAAAAACTATATTTTTTATATAAAACGACCACTAGGTATCCAGTGAGTGTTATTGGACCATTTGTTTCCCTTGGACAGAACCACCATTTTTTCTAGACCCCACTAGTCCTTTAATGGTATCCCATCAGGTAGATTATAGAACCTTTCTTCTTGGGACTTAAAAGGAGATATTCTCATGCATTTTTATCCCTAAATTTAGTCTAGAAGCATATTGGAATAGTAACTAATAGAAAAACACTGAAATCAAAGAAATAAAATTTTCATAAACATAATTTGGTGTTTTAGATCATTAAAACCACTTAAGAGAGTGGGGTGTAAAAAATTATCTACTTTTTTGATGATAAAAAAACATAAGTAATTTAATAATATAAGGTTATACATGATTCATTTCACATGAATATAACTCAAAGTAATTTTAGTATTTCATAATGAAATTTAAAAAGCTATTTTTATGAATATTTTTAATTATTAAGGGAAAAAAATTTTAAGTTTGAAATATTTTACCAATTTGAAATAATTTTCCCCCATTTTCAAAAATAAAATTACCATTAATGACCACTATCAAGATCTTTACACCCTTTTTGATTATAAAAAATCCTTAATAACATTAACAACATATATAAAATTGATTAGAATACTTTTTGTATGATTTTTTTAATCAATATAAAACATACCTTTTATAACATCAAAGTTCTCTCACCCTTTGAAGATATAAAATCATAACTATGGAAAAGCTTTAAATAATTTGAAAATGATTTGAATCCATTTTAAAATACACAATATTATAAAAAATAAGTGTAAACAAGTTATTATAGAAATTATAATTTACATTTCATTACCTTATCCACCTTTTTCATTATCATAATTCTCATAAGGTTAATGCATTCATAATAAGATAAAGTCAAAAAATTGAAATGAAAATTTTCATAACTCATAATGATCCATCAAGGAAGTTTAAAATTGAAAATGAACATGAAGAATTTAAAACTTTCAACATTACAAAACATATTTAGAGTACTAAAAAATATATATACATGTGTTTAAACATTAAAAACCCATTCTTAAAATTTGAGAGAAAATAAACATATGATCATGTTTTAAAAAACGATAACTTCAAAATATTAATAATTGTTAAAAAAATAGTGTTTATCTAGGAATTTATTTAGAAAAATATATTTGGACACCCTAAATTAGAGCACAGGAGGCCATAAATTATTTAAAATTTAGTTCAAGAGAGAAAAATTATGAATCTAAAATTACAAAAAAAATATTCTAAAATAAAATTTCAAATACTAAAAAGTTACCAAATATAAAAACAGGATTTAGAAATGAAAAAATGGGCACCCATGTTCTTGGAAATTCAATTTCAAAAAAATATTAGAGTACAAAACATATTTTATAACGCTAGTGTTCATTCAAAAATTTATGTTTCTCTTTAGGAACATTTTAGATTTAAAAATAGTTGTCTCCCCCTTAAATTATTCTTACTATTAAAAGTATAAAAGACCAAAAAAAATATAAATCAAGATTTAAAAAAAGAAAATAAAAAAAACTCACCTAAGTGAGTGAAATAAATCAATTAATCAATTCAAGATTAAAAAAGGAACTAAATGAATTAATGATATCAAGGTTTAAATAAAATAAATTGGTCAATGATATTCAAGACTTAAAGTAAATAATATAATTCAATAAATCTCAATATTAAAGAAAATCATACTTCAAAAAAGTTTAATATATTAAAAATTAAAATAGAGGTAAAACCTCATGCTTACTAAAGATCAAAAGAGATAAAAATTCCTTAAAAATAACTTCCATTTAAAAAATCATATAGGAAAATGATTAAATATGAATCTTTGATGTTCAAGAGGAATCATTAACTAACGTATTAAATTCAAGATTTTAAAAATAATTAAGTAAATAGATAAGACAATTAAATATATTAAAGGAAAAATTCATGACCAAAGGTTAGATAATATGAATAGAGAATATAAAAATAAAATACATGTTTCAACATCCCACACAAAAGCTTAGATATATGAATTCATACATCACATAATGCCAAATAAATCCTACACCAATAGTAAAAAACATCCTATTATCTTTGGGTAAGGGGCCACATCATGACATTTAATGTTGGAGGGATTATACTAGAGATCAAATCTCCTTGGTAGTCTACTCCCCCAACTTGTGGTATGAGGAGTTGGTATGCTCTATCTTAATGAGTTTCCTATCCATGGATATTTTGAGATAAGTGAGATAATTATTAATCCTATCGCAAAAATGTCTCATATCCTTATTGAAATATGTCCAACTAGGTGGTAGCTCTCCCTTAGCAGCAGTGTCATCTCGAGGAGGCTCTTCATTGACCCTGAAATCAAAATATTCTTGGCCTTAATCTTCAGACTCATTTTATCTCTCTTTACCGACCTCTTCTTTTTCTTCCTATTTTTCCTATTCTTTTAACTTATTCTCATAAATTGGATATTCCTTGTATATTACAAGGGGAATCATAATATTTGGGGAATTAGGCTTGGTTTGTGGAGAAAAATTATTAAAAATTCCAGGATGGTCATAAAAACACTATTGGAACCATGGATTCTAATGGATAAACATGTGTTGAACCATTAAATAGTTTAAAATTTTATCCTTTTATGGTTTTTCAAATGATATTTCATTAATCCCAATGACCATGTAGGAGAAAATACAAGTGATGAAATGAAAAAAAGGTAAATACTTGGACCACCAAGGATGAGAAGTGATATAGAACATGGATCAAAAGATAAATTGAATGATATTGAAATGTATGTCCCTTATAATGAAATAGAGGAAATAAATATCAATATACTTGACATTATCATGATCTCCAAGACTAGTGGGGGGAATTGAGGTTTTAATAAATTTATTAATGATTCAGTTTTGAATAGATTGATCTAATATATCAACAATATAAGAGGAGTTTTGGATGGATAAAAATTAAAGGTCAACTTTAATATTGAATGATAAATCACATGGAATTTATCCTTAGGTAGAGGATAAAGGACCCAAGTATGGTATTCCTATAAAATAATATATTTCTAGAGAAGTGACCCTAAGAGGTGTTCTATTTACTTTGGAAGTAATGGTATAAAAATCATCTTTATGCTCTAAAATGATAAGGGCATATAATTCCTTGATCAAGGATGAATAAACACTTCTTTTGATGGTGGTTGAAATAAATAGAGACACCCTTGAAAATTAATAACCCTTATAAGATTAAGATGATAATTTTTTATTGAATAAGGATTGATGATCATAACTAACATAATGATTTTCATGCCAAATAGGATTTATATTCTCAACCAGATGAGGGGACAATGACTCTACAAACTTTCCTTTTCCTTTGGAAGATGAAGAAAAAGTTCTTTGAGTGTCCATATTAGAAATTATCAAAAAATTTGATATTGTATTTTTGGGAGTGATGAAAAAGGTTAAGATAAAAATAAAGCATGGAAAGAATTAAATGACTTGGAAAATTCAATAACCTTTGTAAGGAGTGAATATCTGGAGGAGAGGATGAGTTAGAGATTCAGGGAAGTGAAGGGGGTTGGAGAAGAGAAAATTTCAATTAGAAATCAAGTGAAAGGAGGGGGATTTATCTTAAAAGACCCTACATTATCCAAATTAAATGATCCTATCTCAACAAAACTGGATAAATGGTGAGTTCTAATAGCTAGAATGTGGGAGAATTCTAGAACTTGGGTTCTGTGATGAACCCACAACTATCCGGTGAGGTTCCACTAGAGTGGGGGTGTGCACCTAGGAAACCTAAATAGATAAATTTAAATAAAGAATAATGATGTCCTAAAATTCATGTAAAAATATTTTAAGAGTGACTAACAAATATTCCAAATAATAAGTATTGTATTTATTCAAATATACTTCATAAAAGATAACACAAGACTTAAAATCCAAAGAGATTAACTGTATAATTCAACACAATTTGAATTTATAAAGCTTTAAAGAATGAAAAAATATCAATATATATTATGTTCAATGAAGGAATCATAATCTATACTTACCAATAAAAAATTTATACCACATAAGTGACTTAATAAACCACCATCCATGTAGTTAATCATGAATCCCTTTTGACACAACCTTCCTATAAAGAAATTTAATAGGATTGAGATTTTAGTACCTAATATTTTGGGTTCAAAAATGTTATCCAAAAGATATTTTGAAACCCATAATTTCATTGGAAGATTTTATAGAATAAACATTCAAAGAAATATTAATGGATTTGAGCCTTCAATAGAAAGAATTTTTATAATTATATTCATAAATCAAGTGCCATGTCATTCTAAAATAATTATAAATCATATAATGAGAAACAAATTTAATAAAAGTGGTATTTTTAGAACTTTTAGATGTGATTTCTTGATTAGAATAACCAATATCAGAAGTTCCTTTCATATGAACTTGGGAACCCAAAATAAAATTAAAATTATTTTCACTTTGGGTGAATTTTGTAAGAGAATTTTTGAGCTCCTTGATTATATTTTATAATTTTTCAATGTTGGGTTCATACTTGAGACAAACCCTTCCACCCTTAAATTTATATATATGTTTTAGTTTTTATTTTCTTCCACTGATAAATTGAATCTACTATATTGATCTTCACCATTATTTTAAAGAAAATCCTTTTCCTTTTTATTATCCTCTTTTATATTATCATTTTATTTTAAAATTTGGTCTTTCTAATTAAAAACTATATTATATTAATTTTTAAGATCTTTCAACTTAATCGTATGCTCATAAAATAAGTTTTAATATTGGTATCTTGAATATATTATATCTTCATAATTTAAATGTATATAGGATCAAGAATAAATGTAAAAATTTTCCTCATGAGTTACCTCAATTTATTCCATGAGGCACTTAGAGCATTCATTACTTGAGTATGATGAGGAGAGGGAATCATCACTTAAAATACATATTGATACCTTAAAGGACCTTTTTATTTCATTCATCTTCCTTGTATTCTTTTTGAGAGTGGGAAACTATGGTTTTATGTGACCTTTTTTGTTTCAATTTTAGAATCTTAACTCTGGTTTATTTTTTTTATTCTATTTATTGTCACTATGGTAAGCCTTATTCTTCTTGGAAAGAGTAGAAATATGATGGTAATGGGCACAAAAAGAAATCCCCAAAAATTAATATTTTGAAAATTTTCACCAAAAATCAACATGACTATGTTGTTTTCAGAGAAGCACTACATGTTTAACTCCCAAGGATCTTTAAGTGAATAATTTCGGAACAAAAAATAAACTGAATAAATTCCTCTTTCAATCTGAAGTGGCGTTGGACATCTGCACATCGCCAATAATAATTACTCGAAGGATATGAAGTTGAATCCCTTTAGATCATACACACATTCCTCTAAAGATTTTCATAACATTGATCATTTGAATCTGGGTGATATCACATAGTTCTAACGACATCTTTGACATCCTGATGATCACCACTGCTCTATTATATCGATATGTGAAGAAGTAATGTGATCAAACACTTGGAACCATATAATCTTTCTCTAATAATTATAAGAGAGAAGAAGAGTGATAGAATCACACCATTGAGCATTGAATAGTGTATATCATGAGCTCTCACTACCCTATTTATAGAGAATCAATAAATATCTGAAATAAACTCCTAATACCTAAATATTAATTTCTCACTAAATAAATGATATATTATGACTACTTTACTGAATCATAAACATCATTTATATTTTTATCATATATCATGTGAAGAAACCCGAGCCATTAACTTGACACATCATTCCCACAAATATTAAATGAACCTTGAATATTTTAAAGTAATATTCATTCAAATAATATTTTTAATGTATTTAATTTAACACCTATAAATACATATAATAAATAAATTCAATACCAATTATTATTAACCTAAATAATATGAATTTATTTATTCCTTTGGTGACTATACATCCTTGGAAAAAACCCAGACCCTAGTGGTGGGGCCCACCATATCCAAAACTCCTATTCACCATAATAGGGAATAATTTTGAATACTCTATTGTGTGTGAACCTTTAGGCCCTTGTCACGATATCATTGAATAAAATTCATAGACCAAGTATAGAGTCTACCAAACCATCATGGCCCCAAAAGAGATAAGGAGTATTCATAGTAATGAAAAACAAATTACGATCACATATTGTGTAATATAATCTCTTTGTATTAGGATATCTCATAAATAAGGACACACACATGTGTCATCGTCATTTTATTAATTTATTATTTGTTAATATATTTGGATGGATTTACCTTAGACTATCATGGCCATTGATTATCAAGGTACTACCATCCAGATAAACCAGGCCTGAGATATATAACTTCCTCAACTCAGAAGTGACAAATTATATCTTTAAAATTCATCCAACATCATACCAATAATGACACACCCAACATAATCTACCTTATTACTATTTCATTATCTTGGGTTTTTCCTTGAATCAAAGTATGTGATCAAATGGAGCACATTTATAATGATCTCATGTTAAGAGACCAATACACATGTTCTTAGATAGGATTAACCAAGGACACCCAAAACATGTGGTGTTCCTATTGGTAGGTTTGTCATCATGATCTCAACTACTAGAGATCACTAAGTGAAAACTTCATGAGAAGAAGTCTCAATGCTTATGATCCCCCAATACCTAATAGTTAGACATAAATTGTATCCATTTAGTATGATATACCTATACTATAGGACATATGTTTAAGATTAATGCCATAGTATCTTGAGGTCCTCTTTATATCATGGGATCTACTATAACCTTTTGACATGACAAATAATATATGAAAATTACCATTTAAATAGTGGAAACCAATTTTTTATACTATAATTGTAAGAAAAAATCATGCATATCTCACTATATACATGATATAGTAATCAAAATTATTGTTTAGTTGGGTCTAGAGAACCCACTTTTACAACTCTCCCACTTTCACTAGAGAAAAATTTATAACCAACCTCGTTTTCTCTCACATGATTAAGATCATGTATCTATAGATTCATGACTTTAGTTGCTAGATTTAACACATTTCCACTATGGGGCGAATTTTCTACGTGCGACCTCACCTCCTTGAGTAAAACATCTCAAGAGATGGTATCTATGATCATATACTTTTTTTACACTTTGAAAACTTTACATGATAGCAATTAAGAGTATCAAAATTTAAATTATGATAATACTCTACTTATTAGGTGAAATTCCAAGAACTGGAACAAATCATTACATTTAACTCCTTCTTATCTACCTTATAAGTTAAAACATACTCAATATTTGTAGGTATAGATACTAATGGATTATATGAGATATTATCAATCATCTCATTATCCTGAATGTGATATTAGATCCCATGGATCTAGGGAAGACTAGTTTGTGTCCCCTAAAAACTAATATCCTTTATTCTTCACTTACCAGGTACATATCATTCATTATACTTTCTCATGTATGATATGATAGTTCTGACTGCTTCCCTTACAGTTCTCCTAGATATAACTCATATTTTTCAAATGACATGATTCTCGATGAGGCATATTAATCATTCCACTTTATCTGTAGTAGTGTTATGACTTTATTACTATCTAGTAACATCATTTGGGGCATATTAATTTGAATATTGGGACATTGATTCACAAAGTGTCCCATTTTCATGCAGTTGAATCACTATACACTGAAAACCATTTTCTTACCATTGAAATAATGAAATTTTTGGCCCTTTTATCCACACTTAAAGTATACTCTTTTTCCTTTTAAGTAGTCTCTAGGGTTTTTCCTTCCACAAGTACCACATGTTGGAAAACTACCCTTTTTATTATTCCCTTTATAAACTATTTCCTCTTCCACCCTCTTCTTCTATTTCTTCCCTTCAAATCCATAGGTCTTATAGAATTATTTATATACATTGTTAACACATGATATTATCTCTTAATATTATGAGGATACTTTGGGGACTATCTTCCTTAGAAATAATGGCTTAAGACTATAAGAGATATAATTATTTTTAATCTTTTCATCATGTGAATTGGTGATGTTCTCATTAATTTTGCTAGGTGCCATTTCTAATCAATTACATATACTAAATTAGATCATAAAATTATGAAATCTATATAACCATAAACATGGTATAGTACATAATATAAATTTATTCATCAAAAATCCTAGTACCATATACTTTGGATACTTTAGGGGTATAAATCCTTCATAATGGCTTGTAATAAAAATGTGAATTATCCTAAACATATCCCCTGAGAGTGTCAAACTAGGAGAACATTAAGGCCCATTTTAATGTACCAGGTTACCCTGGGTCTAGCCCGAAACACATTTTTGGAGTGGTTAATCCTAGGTACATCTGTTCCAGAACCACGTCCACTTATAGTATCCAGACATGGATTTATTTTCTAGGAAGATCCAAATAATCTATTACTTACCAAAATTCTAGTATGTTATTGTATGTGTATTTTAAATTATATATTAGGGTTTTGTTTCCTAATATACATTTTCTAAATCTAGTTTCCAAGTTTTCTACTAAACTTCCTTTGATACCAACTACAACACCCCGACTCCAGAATCCCAAAGTTAGTACATTATTTCATTACATTAGCATGATTACAAGGAAGTTGTATCCTGAAGGACCAAATAGTTTAGTAGTTTTGGAATAATAGGTTAAAAAATTGGTTCAAAATTACAAATTGAAATGAAAAACAACATATAAGTTTTATTGGGAACATCCACAACACTAAGTTTATCCCTGAAATTCATTCATAATACACCTTTTCGCATCTTGGGGAAAAATAAAACATAAAAAAATGGGTGATCTCAGATACTCAGTAAGGGTAAAAAATACCATGGAAGATATCATAAACATAAAAATTAGGCATGGTGAATAACTAAAAACACATTCCATTAAAAATAAACTTGTACATACTATGGGAGGAATAAGAGCTAAATAAATAATGCCATAATAAAACATAATCATGGGTATTATACTAGTTAAATAACCACATGAAATTTCAATTAATAGCTTCATAATGAGGAAAATTCATATGCTGGGCATTATGAAACATACCATCAAGGCCTCATCCAAGACATATAAAAATGATTAAGGCCTCAGCCTAAACTATATCTAAAAATGGGCAAGGCCTCAGCCAAGTCCACATCTATTTGTCTCATGATACCCACTGATGCATTGAGAGGCTATAGTAGACACCAACCATCACTTAATAAGTCTAATTAATTCCTCATATGAAAGGTATGAACATAAAAAACATATACAATCATATTGAAACTAACATATAAAATGTAAATAACTTTCCCCAATAATTTAACATAAACACTTACCATTCAGAGGTATCAAGATATCACAACTACAATCAAACTAATCAGAAACCCTTCAACAAACTATTTTATATGACAACATAAGATATAAACCTCAATGAATTACTATATTAAACAAGGTATGTTTACATAGATGAAGATACTTTTAAATGATACCATTGAAAAATTATTGAGGAAATAATCCTTAAACATTCCAAAGTATCCCATACAAAATTGAAAAATTCAAATAATAATCTCTAAGAATATCATGAGAATAAGGATACTCTTGATATGATATAAAAAAGATAAGTACATACACCATAATAAATAAATAAGTGGTGAACATGGCATATATCTCATAAAAGTTAATGTGAGATGAGAAAAGTCCTTTTTTACTTTAGAAAGATGAGTTCTTTTGGAAAATCGTTTTTATTTATTATAAAATAATATTTTAAACATGTATATATCCAAAAATAAAAGGTAAGGTCATTGAAATATTATTTTAGGCTTAAATAAATTCTTATTAAGGTGAAATAATTTAAAAATAGTTTTTAAAGAAACTTTAGAAATAAAACATTTTAGTGCGGTTTAAGGAAAATATTAAAGGATTTTAAAGTGAAAAAGGAATGTTTGCTTTAAAAAAACCATAAATGAACCAAAATATATTTTTTATGTTAAAATTAGTGATTTTATAAAGATAAATATGGCATAAAATATATTATACAGTGAAATTTATAATATTTAAGAATTCGAGAAGTTCCTTGAATCAAGCTTGCATTTCAGAACAATTTTTTGAAGGATTATTTTAAAACATGTAACTCCCCATAAAATAAAAAAGGATTATTATTGGTAAAAATATATATAACATTAAAACATAATTTATTAGGTGTAAATAAGAATAAATAAAAATTTCATTGTGGGGAGTAGAGAACAAGAGTAACCTGAATGAAAATGGAGGTTCAGGTAGAAAATACTCAAAACATTGTAATCAATCATATTCCAAAAAATTAATAATTATCAAATGATACATTGTATATCATGAAAATAAATAGATTAATTATATGAAACATCAATGGTAAGTATACATACACCATGCATAAGTATTAGCAGTGAATATAGAATATCTCACAAAAATGGAAGTGAGATGAAGAAACCCTTACATTAAGTCTGAAGGTGTTCTCCACTTTGATCTTAATGACCTGAATAATAAAATTTATGTTCATTAATTAATAATTCCATAACTCCCTATAAATTTTATTAATTTATTATAACCTTATTAAATTCATTCATGGCCTTTTTTATGGGTTAATATGTTCAATTTCATTGTTCGGGTCCGTTTGTTTCATGATCGGTATACTTATATACATGAATAGAGAATCATGTAAAATGGGGATGGATCTCTAGAAATGATGTTATATGTTATTAGTGAAAATTAATAAGGTTACATGGTTGAAAATTGTATTTGGTTACTTGGAGTGAAGATGAATCATTATATAAATTATTTAATGATAACCGTTTGGGATAATTAGCGTTTTTTGAAAACAATGAACTCATTTTACTTTATAAACAAAAAACATATGTAAAAAAAGATTCCAGACCCATATATGAGACATAATAAATATATTATAGTCTGTTTAGACCATAATAATGGTTTCTTGACCAAAATTGAATATGGTAATATAAATTGAAAACCCATCGTTCTTGAATGTGGTAAATTAGCACATCTTAGATGGTGTTTTTTTACTACTAACATAAATAAGGGTAAAGAAGAGATGATAATAACTTATTCCATAATCATAACAAAATTATAGTACATGTAAGGTACTAGAGTTTTCATTAAAATTTGATGAGTATAGGTGAGGGTAGAAAAGAAAACAAAAAAACTTGAAAATAAAGTAAAAGAATTGAAAAGGGAAATTTACCTCTTGAATTAATCTTCCTTGGGATACTCTTTTGGGGAGAGGATTTGGAATTTTTGTGAGAAAAAGGGAATATTCACATGGGGAAGGATCTTGGGAGGATATTTGGTTAGAATTTAGAAAAATAACAAGGATTTATAGAAGTGAATGTTAGAGGTAAGGAGGGTGGGTATTTATAGTGGAAGAGAGGAGGGGTTTCTCATTATTTTAATCATTAGTTTAATATTTTTGCTCAAGACTATGAATATTATTGATTCATGTGACCAAAAAAGTAATAAGTTTATGTGAGTTCTAACCA
The DNA here is from genome assembly GCA_963277665.1 of Viscum album. Lineage (NCBI taxonomy): Eukaryota > Viridiplantae > Streptophyta > Magnoliopsida > Santalales > Viscaceae > Viscum > Viscum album. The sequence continues at coordinate 465,424,142 of OY728137.1, read as the reverse complement.
AGTATACCTAAATCATCCTTAAATCACATATGACTCAATAAACCATTTATTTTGCATTAATCATAAATTATTGTATTTTACTATTCATTCAAAATTCATGTATTTTAGACAAATACCAACAATTCAACCTAACCATTTTTTGATATGCAGAATAAAAAATTAGACTCTATTTTATCAAAATAATTTTCTAAATATTTGAAATTTAATTTTTAAATAAAATCATTATTTATTTAAAAAATATAGATTTTATATTTAAAACTTCCTTTATAATGCTTTCAAAAAATAACTACGGTCTCATAAAATCATCCTAAACTCATAGAAAAAAAATATTTATTTAGGGAACCATTTTATAAAAATGAATTAATTTATAATTATAATTAAAAATTTATCACTCACAAAAATTCAAATAATTAATAATTTATAAAATATTCTACTTCATTTATAAGGTGCCTAAATTTTATTTGTACTTTCATGGGTGAGGTTACTATTTATAAAGGTCATATTACTATTCATAAGGGTAAAATTACTATTCATAAGGGTATATTACTATTCATAAGGATGGGTTACTATTCATAAGGGTATGTTACTATTCACCAAAAATTAAGTTTGTTCTATAAGATTCCAAAAATTACCCTAAACGCAACCGTGTATGTCAAATTTTCCAAATTCAAATCATAGAAGTGGAAAAATTATGTTTATTAGCTCATTTATTTCAAAAATTTGTTTTATATAGACTCAGTGTTTCATGCATTCAATATTAATTTTATTTGTAAATACTTGGGGTGTTACAACACTCACAATGGTGAAGAAGTCCATGGAATTTGGTCTCGTGAGATTCGAAAGAAGAGAAAAATATGGTGTGAATTTTCTTGAAAATAGAAAGAAACCAAGTTAGAGACTTACTTTAGGCTTCTAATTACAATAAAATACACCTCAAAAACCCTTAAATTGAAGGAGAATTATATTTGGAAGAGTTGGGACATCTTGGTTAACTCCCTAGGTTGTTGGAGGAGAAATGGGGGTGAAAATTGCGTGAGATCATATAAATTTTGTGAGGATAAAGTGGTAAATTTACAACTTTTAATGAGAAGAAAAGTTAGGCCAAATGGTTTTCCAAAATGTATTCCAACCATGAAACCTCCTTTTTCCATGTTTAAACCAAGTCACATGGTTTTTTGGGGCACCAGAACTATTTAAAAACCCCTGTGGAATCCAGAAAAATGGCTTTATCCAGACTAACATAGTTTCTTGGCCACCACTTGTATAATTTAAAAACTGATCTCCCCCTTTCCATGCCACATTATCATGGTGCACAGTTAGTACTAATCATGCTCCAACTGTGTTCCATGCACTATATATCCCTTTTCCCACTTTTCTATGTCCCACCCCCTGAGACACTCCTAAGACCTTCCCTTCTCCTAGTAGTCATTCCATTAATCATTTTAAAAATATTTTTAACTAAAATTTAGATAGAAATATACCTCCTAAAATATTTTTGGTCTTACCACCTCCTTACCTTATAACATCTTTTCCTTGATTTGTATTCCCAGCATCACTAAGATTCCAAAGTGTAGGATCGTAAGAGTGTACTGATGACTACAATAGATAGCGAATTTTAGTTATTAAAATAAAGCATAAAATTTTATTATCTTATTTATAAAATATTTTATAATTTTTCCCCTATTTTATAAGAAAATGATCAGATAGACTTTTATATCGACACTTTATAAAATAAAATTTAGGAAAATTTTATAACAAAAGGTATGAAACTTTCCTTAATCATGAACAACAGAAATAACAAACTTGTAAAAAAAGTCATAAAAAAATTTATGAAGTTCTTAAAAAACTTAACAAAAACTTTATAAAAGGAATATTTACACTTTAACCTTTAGTTTAAAGGGATTCAAAAGCCTTGAATTTTGGTATTCATAGTTTTAACCAAACCATAACAAGATGTCTTCCTTAAACAATGATTCCCTCAATACTAATATCGAAAGAACCTATATTTCCCTAGACCTAGGAACCATCAATCAACAAGATTAGAATATCTATCTTCTAAACCTCAAAATCCCTCGATCAAAACAAACCAAATGTAGCAATTAAAAACAAAAAATAAACTTAAGGAATTTACAAGAATCCTTATAATCGAATGCCTTATGTAAAAACTCACTAAAGGTTACAATGAATTGTTCACTCATAACAAGTTGTTACAACCTCTTAAAAGTAACTTTAGTTTACTTGGGTTCTAAAATATTCCTCCTCCTTGAATTTGGATTATATTTATAATCATTTATCCAAAGGTAATATTCTTTATTCTTCAGAGTTTCTTTCAATGACTTTAGATGAACTCATTATTCTCTTCAATGGTTAAACATAGATTCATTTTATGGTCACCTTAGTAGAAAAATTACTATTCATCAGTATTCCATATAGTATAGTGAATTTTCTTTTCCTAATATAATAATTTTTTTTCATCTGGTGTGTAATGAACCCACTTGGGTCAACCCAACCCATCACCTGAGTAGGCCCATCACACAACCCGAAGCACCTCAGGGGGACAATCATTGCATTTCCCGTCACATTCCGCATTAACACGGTTCCTTCGAGTTCCAGCCATTGACTAAAACCAAGAATAATAGTGTGAGCAACACTAATTATAATAGGAAAACCACATAATCAAGAATAAAATTTCACACTTAAGGTCTTATCCTAGGTTATTCATGGCCATTTCTAAAACACTAAGATTGTGTTCTATGCTTAGAATTATCCTTATGATTCTTACTAAGGCTTTCACATCCTAGTTTCCAAAGGTTTACTATACCTTTCCTCTGATACCAACTATAACGACCCATACTTTACATACATTTTTAATACTTCAAAATTTAAGCACCCTTATTACAACATATAACAAAACCATGAAAGGACCGTATAGGTATAGTGTCTTTAGAAACTGGGAAACATAAACAACTGGTTCATAAAGCATCTACATTGTCTCCCATTTATTTCATCATATCTAGAGTCCCTTTTGGCATATCCTACTTAATAACCTTCTTCCTGACCTGGGGGAAAGAAAACATATAAAAGGGTGAGCTCAAATTCTCAGTAAGGGTAAACAAAAGAAATATCAATCACATCATATTCATAAGAACATAACATTTTGGAAATCTTAACCTGCAAAAGAGATCATAATTTCATAACATGGGATAAATCATGGTAGTGAAATGTAATCACAATAATCATAACTTAAAACATGAATCTTTGTGTCATAGACACATAATCATATAGAATCATTTCTTATTAGTCAAGACTCATTTCCAAGACTATCTTAGTGTAAAAAGTCCATTTCTGAACCGAGTTCATTTCTCGTTTCAGTCCTGTTTCACTGAACCGGTTTAACCTGCCGTTCCAGCCATGTATATCTCATGAGATATAAAATCTTTACCCAATGAATTGGAGGGAGATATAGGTCTTACCCATCTCATAATGATACCATTCTTATGTGCTCCACAAAATCATAAACCATACATCATAGCATAACCCATGTAATAAAAACGGGATTCTTAAACATTGTGACATCATAAAACAATTCATATAAGATAAAGGAATTCATAAAAATAATTCCATCACAACATAATCAAATCAATTTAATAATAGGGATAGAAACAGAACCCTTTATTATCTTAGATGGAAAATAATTTTGATAAAATACTTGAACTCCATTCTCGAGGAAAATATCCTTTCTACTTCAAAAACACTTTTCATTTCTTAGCATGTCATACAATTCTAAAATAAATTAAGTTGATTAAAAATAAAATTGAAAACTTGTAAAGGAAGCTTCTTGGAAATAATGTTTTAAAAATCCATTCATGCCTTATATGTTAAAAAAAACATTCTTCTCGTACTTTTGTAGGAAAAGTCAAAAAGTACCTCGTACAAAAAACGACAAAAGATTACTTTCATATATTTTACTAAAAACTCACCGAAGGGTAAAATTGGATATAAACTATTTTAGAAGGATATAAATATTACATATTGAGGAAACATGGACGTGGATGATAAAATACACCCCAGTAATTTGCAAAGTATAAACAATCTCGGATAAAAATGAGATTGTGATATTTCCCTTACCTTAGGTCCGATTTGCTTCGTAAGTGTCCGAACCTCCTGTATAATGATTTAAATAATGTCATTGACTTATTCCAGAATCATACTCATTTTTATGATATCATATATGGTCATATTCTTAGCTTATTATTAGTAATATTTCATTGCTACTTGTTATTCAGGTGTTTATTACTTTTTGTTCTTATGCGTGTTTTGTCGAATAAATTCTTATTCTTCTTTTTAGGTTATAGATACCTCATTTCTAGAATGGTATTAGTGTAATATATATCATATTTATTCACTCAATTCATTTATGAAATCATTATACAATCAAAATCATGTAGAACGAGTCACATCACATTGTGGAGACGGTATTCCCTACGTACGCACGAGCGATGATATCGTTCCCATGATCGTGGAATTGTATTGGAGTGTATGTATACTATTTCAGAATCAATATCACTTTACAATAATCATATATATTCATTCTTTACACCATTATACACATCCAAGTAAGGAAAATAGATTACAACACGACGTAGAGACGGTATTCCGTACGTACGCACGCGCGGTGATTTCGTTTTCCGTAGGATGGATAGATGGTGAAATAGGGTTGTTTCATACTTATAATAAAATTTCAGTATATTAGTGATACTGATGTTATTAATTCATAATGAAACAACTAAATAAGAAGAAGTGTAAGAAGAAATAAAGTTGAAAGAATCGGTAATGGACATTACCTCTTCTTTGAAGCGCTTCTTTGAGACCTCCTTTTAGGGCACTAAAATTGGTATTTCAAGAAGAACATGACCTCTAGGATGTTTCTAGGGAAGTGGAGATGATAAATCGGCAGGGGTTGTCCGAGCTTGAATTTTCAAAGTGGTGTGAGGAAGAGAGGGAGGAGGTGCCCTTTTATAAGGGAGGAGAGGGGCACCTTTGGAAAAACAAAAATATTATTTTATTATAAAGCCATATTCGGTTTTAAATAGCTCCAAATTGATTTATTTCGAAGCTAAGATGGGGATGGGTCTAAATCCTCTCATACTATAGAATTTGGAAAAGTTTAGTTTAATATTTTAACCTTATCATTTAGATTTAACTTTAATTTAGATAATTTTACTTTTACCGTGTCTTTTTGTGTTCTTACACTATAAGGTTAATAAACTTACTATAACAAGCCAAACGAACCCCAAGTTGTTTATTATTAATATATATAACCTTATCTAAGTCATTTGACCTAACCTTAGATTTTTTGGAATAAAATAACAATTAATAATATAATATTTGTTTTAAAAACTATTTTATGTCAATTTTGACACTATATAGTAATTGATTTTAGTGAAAATCATAAAAGAATTATTAGTTCGAAAAAAGTTAATTAAATCAATACTAACATGTCATATTAACCTAGAAAATTAGTGTAATTCATAAAAAGTCTCAAATTACATTTATTTGGGTATTTATAACATCAATTATGTCAATATTTCATTAATAAGATAATTACTGCATCATCTTTGTGTCATAAATAAATTAAATTATTTAATGTCTAAAAATTAAAAATAAAATACCATTATGTAGGAAATATTTTTAGATTTCTAATGAATATTTATAGTCGAATTTATCTTATGTATAACCCTATATTAAAAATTATTTACTTATTAAACTTTGATTTTAACTATTTTAACCCTTCTTTAAATAAATTAATAATAAATGTCCTAATCTAATCCAAGTGGGCCTAAATGGTCATATTTTATTCCTAATGTTGTTTTTGGTCGAATTAAACTTATCCAATAGAATTAGGACATGTGTTAGGGTAATAATAATATCATTTTTACCCTTAATTACCCTATTTACTTTTAACCGTGGTAAATAAAAGTAAAAAGTTACTATTCACCAAAAATTATTTTCATCTCATTGAACCACATTTTACTTACTGACATCAACCGTGTCTCTCAGATTTTTGAAATTCCACTCACAGAAGCGGTAAAATTAAGTTTTATGTAAATTTGCAAATTCTCATAGGAGGTGGGTAAAAGACGGTGAAAAGTTCAATAAAAATTTTATATATCTAAAATTATTATAAAATTACTCCAATGAATTACATTGAACTTATATAGGTATTATGTATCAATTTTGACCTAAAATAAATTTAAATAAAATAAATAATTATTTAAATAAAAATTCGGTTTTTAAATAGTAACTCAGTGTTTTCACTATTCATCAAAAATTGAAAGTTTCCAGAAAAATACCAAAATTTCACCCTAGACTAATTTCGATATTACGAATCCAAAAATGAAGTCCATTTTGAAAAATAAAAATTAAAAAATTTCAAAAAGTGGTTATTACTATTCATAACGGCTAGTTTTAATAATATTTTAATAGTATATCGTTGTTTAGTGAAACTCGGTATTGCGTACGACGCAAGCTATCAAGGAAGGTCACGATTGAGTGTAAAGAAAGCCAAGCTAGTGTTGTGTGTAGTGAAAGATTCCTTTGATGATTTATATAAAATAGGAACAAAATATTTCTTATAAAAGTCTCGGGTGTTATAATAACCCCATGGTTATCTATTTGATAAAATATATATTCCCAAAAATAAACTTATTCTTCATCCATTAAATCATTTAACTAAAAAAGAAAATTAATACTACCTATAATTCACATAGGTTGGTGGTAGTCAATTCACCCTTTTCACCCTTTGATTGTGGGTTTGATTCCCACAACCATGCCGAACGTGATGGGTTGACACCCATACTATAGGTTGTTATTTTTCTAAAACTATATAATTCTTATAACATTCCCAAAATAAGATAAATTCCTAAAAAATAACCATGACATGTTTTATACTCAAATTTTATCTCATACCTTTCATTTTTCATCCCAAAATGCAATAACCCATAATTACATCAAAAATAAATGTCTCCAAAAAATGCCGTTAATCAACCTAAAATTTCATAACTTAAAGTATCAAAATGGTTTATAGGACATTAAACTTACGATCAACCTGAAAATTGAAAACCACGATGATATACCTAAGTCTTAAGAATAAATCCTAATTTCAAAATTTGTATAAAACTCCCTTTGTTTCCAACTCTAAAGACCCATCCATAAACATTTTATGTTAGTTTGAACTAGAATTCACATTCTAGGAGCTTTTCAATTTAGAGTTTTAGTGAATTTGGATAAAATCTTATATGGTAAACCCATACATTACAAGTGAAAACTTATACTAAGTATCCATTTTTTTCATAAAACAAAAGAAAACATTCTAAAATAAAACATGGTTTCTTTCTATAACATCAAAATCATCATATTTTCCTCATCCTTTTCCTCATCCTTTCTCGATACTATCTGGGCCACCCCATGTATAAGTTGTATCTAGAAAAACCATTTCCAATAATTCTCAAGTACCACATCTTTAATAAAACACTTTCATCATAAAAACATTTTGAAAAACTATTTTAACCTTATATTAAAAACACTTTCTTATAAAAATTCCATTTTCATTTAAAAATCATTTTTAATACCAAAACATCAATTTTCATTAAAAACCCATTCTCAATTCCAAAATACCAAAAAATATAGTGATAGTTTTCCATTTAAGTAAACATGAAATATTGAAAATGAAGATGATAATAAAATAATGTCCATGCCGACAGAAAAGTCACTGTCACCATATATGTTAAGAATAGAACATTATTATTTTTGTTTTTGAAAAAGTTCAGTATAAAAACATGTAAAAAGATTAACTTTTGATTTTTTTTGATTAAAATTAAAAATAGATATAAAAATTCCTTTATAAATTTTTTTTATTAATATAAATAAATATGTAAAATAAGATCAAGAATATTGATATATAGAAAAATATTTGATACTTAAATCTTTAAACATTCAAGGAGTCCCATAGAAATTTGAAAATTTAAATGATAATTTTCATGAAAGAATAAATTTAACAAAGAATAAAATAACACGATTATCAAAAAAATATAGATATTAAGTTTCATATCACCTTATACAGATCTTATAAAAGAATAAAGGTTCATATCATAAATGCCTTAATGAAAGGAGAGCAAGACAAAATCCCTTACCTTGGGTCTAATTCATCACGTATGTCCTTTATATTCCTAAATAATAAAATTATGTTAATATTTTATTTTATTGGTAAATTTTTTAAATTTTATTATTCCTTTTATATTAATTATCACCATGTTATAAAAATTACATAATTATTTAATTTCATGACATATGTTTTGATGATATTCAGTACATGAATCCAAAATGACCTTTGTATGATGTATATAGTCAAAGTTGGTAATTAATACATCATCTACAAAATAATAATCATTAAATGAGTATTAATTTTAAGCGTTCATTATAATTTTAAATCAAACAATTAATTATGGTTATGAAAAATGAACTACATTATAATCGTAGAGATGGTAGGCCGTACACATGTAAGAGTGGCATTTTCATTTTTTAATGATCATTATGAAAAGAAGGTAAGTATTATTATATATTTCCATAATTATAAAAATATAATTAATATAATATCAATTATTTAAACATACTTATATATATTATCTATGTGATGTGGTGATTAAAAACGAATCACATCGCTTCATGGAGGTGATAGTTCACACGCACGCATGATCACCGTTATCAATTTTATGTGCATGGAAAGTAAGAAGATAATTGATATATTATTCTATTATAATGATAAATATTTCATTAATATCATATATAGACACTAATTCCAACATTATATCCAGTATTGAGAGATGGTGATGGAAAATGAATTATTTCAGTCAGTGGAGGTGATAGTTCACATGTACGCATAAACGATTAATTCTTTTCTCATTTCATGGAAGTGGAGATGGATTTAAGTGATGATATTAAAATAATAATATCTCAGAATATTGGGGATACTATATTAATTATTTCATCATGGTTGAAGAAGATATGAAGGATGTGGAAGAAGAAATTAAATTGAAATACTTAATTAAAAATGATACCTCTTCTTCAGACAATGTCCTTTGATTAACAACTTAACACTTATAAGGAGGGTGTTATGCCAAAAATAAGGCATATATAATGAGTTTAAGGATTATAGGAAGGTATTTGGGATTATTATGGAAGAAAAAATAGGCATTTAAGTGTGAAGAAAATAGAATAATGGGTTCCCTTTTATAGGAGAGGAGAGGGGTAGTCTTAGAATTATCCAAAATATTAAAATATAAAAAGGAAATTATAGATCCAAAGACTTAAAAATGGAAAACAAATGAACAGGTTAATAAAATTTGGACCATATATTATCCCTTTTGTGATTATTTTACATTTTTATTATTTTTAAATAATTTAATAACATATTAATTTGATAAAATATCGTTATTGTCAAATTTGATACTATTCATTTAATTTGAGTTAAAATACATCAATACAAAGTGGGAATTCAAATATAATAATTTAAAATATCTATAATATATCTTATAGATATGGAAAATTCATTATACACATTAAATGATTCAAAAAATATCAAAATTATTATTTTTAAAATCAATTATTTTTTTCTCTCTTAATTAAATAAATATTATTTTAGCTTTAATGAAACATTTAAGATCATTATATAATATATAAAAATTAAAAATGAAATTATATAATGAAACTAATTTCATTATGATAAAAATAGACATTTATTTTCATAAATATATTTATTTTATCATATGTGGAAAAGTAAAAAGATATTAAATACAAATAGTGTGATATTTTGTAACTATCTTTGACTTAAATAATATATTTATTATTTTCATGTAAAAGTGTACATTAAAAAACAAAAATTATATATTAATGTGATAAGGTTAGGACAATATTCATATAATATTTTTTAAAAATGTTTTTATTATTATTTTATTCCTTATATTTTTGTTTTAACCCTTATCTTACCCTTTTAACTTTTATCATGTTATCATGCAATTTATACTTTTAGGGTTAATATAATTAATATAACATGAAAAATGGTTGATAAATGAGTTATTTATTAAATTTTAGAACTTTAAACAATTATTTAGCTGAATATTAGTTTTTTAGAAATTTTATATCATTTTATAAAATATTATTTATTTTAAAATATCAATAATGTCAAATTTGACACTATTCATTACATGAATTTTTAAAAATATCATAAATTTTTTATATATTTTAAAAAAATATATAAAATAATACCAAAAAGTTAATTTCATTGATAAAATTAGTGGATGACATTAATTATATCACATTATATTAATATTAATATTTTTAATATCGTTTATTTGATTCTTTAATTAATTAAACAATTACTACATCATAATTGTGTCATCATTTAAGATAATTATTTTATCACTAAAAATTATAAATAAATTTCAATAATGTAGATAAATATTTTATATTTAAAATGACTATTTATAGTATAACATATCACCTATATATCTATATATTAAAAATATATCATTTGTTAAAAACCTAAGTGTGAAAAAATTAACTTTTCTTTGAATATAATATTATAAATGTATTATTTTCATCAAAGTGGATAAATGAGCTAAAAAAATCATTCCACGGATTATTTAATTCTAAAATAACTCATCCAATAAAATTAGGACAAGTTTTAGGGTAATTTTATAATAATTATAATATTATTTTTACCTTTAATTACCTAATTTACCCTTAACCATGGTAATAAAAAATAATTACTAAGTTACTATTATTATTGTAAAAAATTTAATTTTATCCTATTATAATATAAATATAATAATTATTATATCCGTTTATGTCAGTTTTCAAAATTAAATTCACAGAAGTGGCTAAATTAATTTTAACGCTAATCTCGTAGATGTGGAGAGAAAGCAGGTTAAAGTGAAAATTTACAAAATTTTAATAAGTTTTTATATCCAATTTCGATTTAAAATTGATTAAAATGAAAATAATAGGATTAAATGATAAAAACATGATTTAATTATTCTTTAAAACCATTAGAATATATAATTTAACACTAAAAAATTGGATGAAAATGAAAATTTTAATTAAAATACGATATTTTCACTATTCATCAAAACAAGAAACTTATTAGAAAAATAGAAAAAAATAAAAGTAAAATTTGAAACTATTATTAAAAATAATAAGTTTATTTTTTAGATATAATTTATTAAAGTGTCAAAAAATCTATTGAAAATAGGTGCACCATTAAAAGACGTCAAAACTACCTTTTTAGAAAAATACTTCTTTTGTCCATAAAATTGAATTTGTTCTTATATCATGTCCAAAAAATATTTAAGATGAATTGTAAACATTAAATTGATTATATGATATATATATATATTATTAATAGAATCTAATAAGAGTATTTTTTTATTTTATAAAAACCCCTATTTTCATTTAAATAGTTTTTTAGAAAAACATTTCCTTTTATTTTAAATAGAATTTTATTTTAATTTATAATTAATCGATCACCAAATAATTAATTATATATATAAACCATATTTTTATAATTCATTTAATCCTATTCATTCCCGCCATTCTAACAACTATGTGATTACTACCATGTTAAAAAAATAATATTTAGTTGTTCATTTAAGTTTGATATGAAATATCATGTACACTATCAAACATAATATTTATTTCTTAACATATTGGTATGTTACATTCTCCAAAATTTAATAAATTATGTCCTCACAATTTGAACTTGGGATTGAAAACCAGGGGTTTGAGTTTTCAAAATTCCTTTGTTGAAATCCCACATCGGAAAAAGGATAAATGAAACATCCACATTAAAATAAAGAAGGTGAAATATGAAGGTCACATAAGGTAAAAAATAATATGTTTACATAGAGGAAACCATGGATATGGAAGGAAAAATAAATATCATGTTCTTATAGAGAGTGATAGAGAACATGATCATGAGATAGTTAACAATCAAAAAATCATAAAATTGTGATTAGTTAAAAGGTCATTGATTTTTTTTATAAAAGTAAAAGGATAACATATTTGTTTTAATATAATTTTCTTAGAGTTGAGAAATTATTTTACTACATAGAATAAGAACATAAAGAAACATACTTAATTTAAAAGTCGAGTTTCATCCTTTATCAAATTTCCACCACAAAGGCATATTTTTCTCCAAATGATGAGTATTCAAGATGAATTTTTCAAGCAGAAAGCACTAGAATCAACTTCTAGAGATTCCCATAATTTAAAACAAATAACTATCCATTCCTATCATCTTTAAAAATTAACCAAAACCTAAACGGTTAGGATAAGATAAGACAATTCCCAAAAATAATAAACCTTTAAAAGAGGAAATACTACTTTTAATATCCAATATTCAATAGTAATTCCCAAATTTCAACATAGATCATTCAACTATCCTTAAAATTACTCAAAAAGATATTATAAATAAATATTTAATCCCAAAAATGATTTTATCACATATTCTTCCTAGATAAATTTTACGAATTATCTTTAAATAACATCAAATACTCTTGAAGTCTCATTCTAAAAAGTAACTGTCCTAATAATCTTCAAGTTATGCTAACTATTTCACAAATAACCAAATTCACCAAAAGTGAACAATGAAATACTATATGCTTTCAAAATATGATTAAAACTTTATTCATAAAATAAAATCCCATATTATTCTGGTTACCTTGATTATACAGTGTTCCCAAAATAGTGAATATCTTTTAAAATAACATTAATCACTGAATCACCAAATCATTTTCCAATCCCATGGTTATCTATTAGATAAAACATATATTACATGATTCAACTTATTCTTCATACATCAAATAATTTTTTAAAAAAGGAAAATTTATATGACCATAAATTCACATAAGCTAGTGGTAGGCAATGCACCATTGTCACCCTTCGATTGTGGGTTCAATTCCCATGACCATGTCAGACGCAACAGGTTGACACCCATCCTACAAGTTGTTATTTTTATAAAACCATATAATTCTTATAAAATTCCCAAAATAAGATAAATTCCTAAAAAATAACCATAAAATGTTTTAACACCAAATTTTATCTCAAACCTTTCGTTTTTCATCCCAAAATATAATAATATATATTTACATAAAAAATAAATCTTTCAAAAATACTGTTATCCAACCTAAAATTTTATAACATAAAGTCTAAAAAGGGTTTCTAGGACATTAAAATTAAGATAAAACTAAAAATTGAAAACCCATGATGATATACCTAACTTTTAAGAAGAAATCCTAATTTACAAAGTTGTCTAAACCTCCCTTTGGTACCAACTGCAATGACCCATCCATAAAAATTACATATTCTATTATTGTTTGAACTAAAATTCACATGCAAGTATATTTTTAGTTTAGAGTTTTAGAGAATTTGGATAAAATATTATATGGTAATACCAAACATTACCTGTGGATACTTATACTAAGTATCCATTTTTTTATAAAATAAAAGAAAAAATTCTAAAATAAAATATATTTTATTTCTATGACATCAAAATTCACATATTTTTCTCATCCTTGTCCGTACTTGTACTTTAACCCTACAAAAAAACATTTTAAAACATGGGATAAGAATTAAAATCTCAGTAATGGACATAAAAAGTAATAAAACCATTAATCTAGTGAAAAACATGAAAATCCATTTAATTTTCATTGAGTGAATAGAACAAAACAATTTCACATGAAAAACACACATACATTTTTCTAAAAGAAAATCATTAAATACAATATAAACCAATCGAAACTCCTTTAGGTGACTTAGTGCATCATATAAATAAAACCCATTCAAAACCCCTTTAAATTGGAATAAACATAAGGCCAAATTATAGTTAAGATATTAAGGGATTACTGAGAATTATCTAAGCCACCCCATGTTATTCTATAATGGTATTTAGAAGCTCTATCTGGGCCACCCCATGTTAATATATAATGGAATTTTCTGATGCTATCTAGGCCACCCATGTCAAAATATTACAGTCTTTACTAGAACTATCTGAGCCACCCCATGTATAAGATGTATTGGGATCAACCTTTTCCTATAATTATCAAGTGCCATATATTTAGTAAAATACTTTCATCATAAAACCCTTTTGAAAAACTCTTTTAATCCCATATGAAAAACATTTTCTTATAAAAATACAATTTTTGTTTAAAAACTATTTTCAACACCAAAAAAAAATTTTCATTGAAAAACCATTTTTAATAAAAAAACACCAAAAATGATAAATATGGTTTTTCATTTAAAGAAACATGAAATCTTACAAATTAATATGATAATAAAATAATATCCATGATGGCGGAAAATTCATTGTCATTGTATACATAAAGAATAAGAAATTCTTATTATTGTTTTTGAAAAATTTATGTATAAAAACATGTAAAAATATTCTTTTTTTAAAACCTTTTAATTAAATTCAAAATAGACATAAAAATTTCTTTATAATACTTTTATATCTATATAAATAAATATGTAAAATAATATCAAGAATATTGGCATGGAGAAAAAGAGTTGATAATTAAATCTTCAAACATTCAAGGTGTCCCATAGAACATTGAACATTTAAATAATAATCTACATGAAATAATAAATATATCAAAACATAAAATAACTTGTTTATAGATAAAATACGAATATAAATTTTTATATTATCTGTACACACACCTTATAAAATAACAAAGGTTTATATCATAAATGCCTCAACGAAAGGAGATTGAGACGAAAACCCTTACCTTGGGTCTGATTCATCACGTATGTCCTTTATATTAATGAATAATAAAATTATGTAAATAATTTAATTTATTGATAACATTTTTAAATTTTATTATTCCTTTTATATCAATGATTTCCATTTTATAAAAATTAAATTTATTTATGTTCTCAACAGACGTTTTGATTATATTCGGTACATGAGACCAAAATGACTTTGGTATGATGTATATAATCAAAGTTGTTCATTATTACATCATATCTAGAATAATATTCATGACATGATTATCATTTTTAAACATCAACTTTGCTTTTAAATCAAATAATTATGTATGGTTATGAAAAATGAACTACGTCATAATCATGGAGACGGTAGGTCGTACGTACGCATGAGTAACGTTTTCATTTTTCAATAATCATTATGGAAAGAAAGAAAGTATTTTTTTTACATTTAAAAAATTATAAAAAAATAATTAATATAATATTAATAATTTTAATAAACTTATATATATTATCCATGCGAGGTGGTGATTCGAAACAAATCACATTGCTTCGTGGAGGTGATAGTTCACACACACGTATGATCGACATTATCATTTTTATGTGCATGGAATGTAAGAAGATATTTGATATATTATTCTTTTATAATGAAAATTATGTAATTAATATTATATATATAAATTTATTCCAACATTATAAACACTGTTGAGAGTTGTTGATGGAAAACAAGTTATATTTGTCTGTGTAGGTGATAATTCACACATACGAACAAACGATTAATTATTTTCCCATTTCATAGAATTGGAGATGGATTTATGTGATTATATTAACATAATAAAATATCATTATATTTAGGATACTTTATTTATTATTTCATCACGATTGATTAAGATCTGAAGGATGTTGAAGAAGAAATTAAATAGAAATACTTAATTAAAAACAATACCTCTTCTTCAAATGATGTCCTTTAATTAACACCTTAACACCTATAAAGAAAGTGTTATGCCTAAAATATGGCCTATATAATGTGTTTAAGGATTTTAGGAAGGTATTTGGGTTTATTTTGGCATAAAAAATAGGTTTTTAAGTGAGAATAAAAGAGAATAATGAGTTCCCTTTTATGAGAGAGGAGAGGGGGCACTCTTGAAATTCTCCAAAATATTAAAATGTAAATGGAAATTATATATCCAAAGACATCAAAATTAAAAATAAATGAATATGTGGGGACATTTTAGACCACACATTACCCTATTTTTGATTATTTTATATTTTCATGGTTTTTAAATAATTTATTAATATATTAATTCAATAAAATATCATTATTTTTAAATTTGATAATTTTCATTTAATTTGAATTAAAATACATCTAGAAAAAGTGGGAAGTAGAATATAATTGTTTGAAACATCTATAATAAATCTTATATATCTTGAAAATTTGTTATACACATTAAATAACCCCAAAAATATCAAAATTAATATTTTTAAAATAAATTATTTTGTTTTGCCATTAATTAAATAAATATTATTTTAGCATTAATGGAAAATTTAAGGTAATTATGTAATATCTAAAAAATAAAAATAAAATTATATAATTAAAACAATTTAATTATGGTCAAAATATACATTTATATTCATTCATATCTTGATTTTTTACTATGTGAAAAAATAAAAGATATCAAATACAAATAGATTGATATTTTGTAACTATCCTTTACTTAAATAATATATAAGTTATTTTCAAGGAAAAGAGTACATTAAAAAACTAAAATTATATATTAAGGTTATAAGGGTAGAATAATATTCATATAATATTTTTTGGATTTTTTTATTTTTTTAATCTTTATATTTTTGTTTTGACCCTTATTTTACCCTTTTAACTCTTACCGTGTGATCATGTAATTTACACTTTGAGGGTTAATATAATTACTATAACATGGAACATGACTGATAAATTAATCATTTATGAAATTTTAATAATTTTCCCAATTATTTTTCTTAATATTAGTTTTTTATAAATTTTATAGCATTTAATAAAATATTATATATTTTAAAATATCAATAATGTCCATTTTGACACAATTCATTACTTGAATTTTTTAAAAAATCATAACTTTATATATTTGAAAAAAATATATTAAACAATCCCTAACATGTTAATTTAATCCATAAAATTCATGGATGAAATTAATTGTATCAAATTATATTTATATTAATATTTTCAATATCATTTATTTTATTCTTCCATTAATTAGACAATTACTTCATCATAATTGTGTCACCATTTAAGATAATTATTTTAGCACTAAAAATTATAAATAAATTTCCATGATGTAGATAAATATTTTATATTTAAAATGACTATTTACAGTAGAATATATCACTTATATAACGACATATTAAAAATACATCATTTGTTAAAAACAAAATTGTAACAAAATTGAATTTTCATTGAATATAATATTATAAATGTCTTAAAGTCATCCAAGTGAATCCATGAGCTCAAAAAATCATCCCAATTATAATTTGGGTCAAAAATAAATCATCCAATAAAATTAGGATATGTGTTATTTTAATTTTATAATATTTATAAATTTTTTTTTACCTTTAATTACTCAATTTACCTTTAACCGTGGTAATAAAAAATAATTACTAAGTTACAATTCATAATGTCCAAAAATTAATTTTATCTTATTAGACTATAAGTATTATACTGATTATGACAGTTTATGTTTGTTTTTTAAAATTCAATTCATAGAAGTGGCTAAATTAAGTTTGAGGATAATCCCTCAGACATGGAGAGAAAGCGGTTTAAAGTGAAAATGTCCAAAAGTTCAATAAGTTTTTATATCCAATTTCAATGTGAAATTTATTCAAATGAACTTAATTAGATTAAATGATAAAAATTTGATTTAATTTTACTTTAACACCATTTAAATATATAATTTAACACTATTAATAAATTTTATGAAAAATCAATTTTCTATTAAGATGAGGTATTTTTTACTATTCATAAAAACCTAAAACTTATCAGAAAAAAACAAAAAACTCAACCAAATTATGTTTTTATACTCATATTTCAAATAATAAGTTTATTTTTTATATATAATTTATAAAAGTGTCATAAACTATATATAAAATAGGTGCACCATCAAAAGGCGGAAAAACCGCCTTTTTTGAAAAATACTCTTTTTATCTATAAAATTAAATTTGTTCTTATATCATGTATAGAAAATATATAAGATAAATTTTAAACATTAAATTGATCATGTTATTTATATAATTCATTAATATAATCCAATAAGAGTGATTTTATTAATTTATAAATACACTTATATTCATTTATAATGTTTAAAAAAAACATTTCCATTCATTTTAAATAGGGGTTTATTTTAATTTATAATTAATTGACCGCAAAATAATTAATTATATATACATGTTTAAACTATATTTTCATAATTCAGTTAATACTATTCATTCCCTCCATTCTAACAACTATGTGATAATTACCATATTAAAAAATAATATTTAGCTATTCATTTAAGCTCGATGTGGCGTATCATGTACACTATCAAACATAATATTTTTTTCTTAAAGTATTTGGATACTACATAACACGTAGAACTGGAATTGAAATATGTTTTATTTAGTTTATTTACTACTTTTTTAATTTATTACTTGCACAATGCCCCATCATATATTCACAAACTGGATAGTACTATACACCATTGGTTGTGGCCGATTGAGTTTTACTCACAACCTATTCAGGTCACTAATTAATACCAAAATTGACTTCATGGATTAATATAGGTATAAGGAAAAGTTTATAGATGTGTATGTTTGATTCTCTCTATTAGGATGAATTATGGGTGTTTAGGACCGAGATAATTCATGTGATTCCATTGGAGATTGTTTTTGTCATTTTTTTCCTTCTATTTTTAGTGCATGACTTTTATATGATTGTTTATATGTTTTCCCCTTTTATATACATTTTGTATATCATCATGTAATTCCACCATTACATATATGTTACTAGATATTGGTACTTCTTATGGGTTTTTCCTTACTGTTCATTATATCTGTATGATTTTTTTATATTGTTCCTCATTTTTAGTGTTTATTATTTTTATTCACATATTTTAATATTGTGATGCTACTATAATATAAGAGTGTATAACATTCCCACCTTACCATTAAAAACCCTCTAGTAAACATCCTCTAGCATACGCAGAGGCATGCTTGAGGCCATGTGGAAAACTAGGTTCAATTACTTAAGAGTGAACCAAGTCTGGGATGTTACAAGTGGTATGAGTGGTCTTTTTTCCTTTTTTCATACTATTTCAAGTTGGTAGATAAGAGATTAGGAATGCTTCAAAATTAGGTATTGAGTCTTCTCTTGGGAGCAGCTAACCCATATATAGGGAAAAATCCATGTTTCATCAGATTGGACTTGTTGTTCTGGTTTTCTCCTTTTATAGTTGTATTGATTTCACCAATAGTTGACACATAAGATTTATGGTGTTTATTATCATTATTATTATGGATTATCTTTTTACCCTTGGCTAGTAAAAAAATGAAGTAATTTTTTCATGCATTGTTATAGTAACATGAGGATTTATATGTCATGTATATGTTATTCAATGTCTTCTCTATTGCGTTCACTTCTTACAGCTTGTTTTAGTGACATGATTTCTATGTCTGAAAAATATATCAACATTTTTTGCATGATAGGGATAAATGAGATACAAAATTTATTAATTAAAGTGTCTATGTCAACCTAAATGGTGTTTTCCCATATATCTTGATAGTAACACCTTAACTATCAAATTATCACATCTTTGTGACATGAACCATTGGTTGAATGGGATGAAATATTAGTGGTTGAAATTAAATGGATGCTAATTATAATTTATAAGGTGTATGGACAACTATAAATTAGAATAGAAAATCCATATAATTAAACTGTCTTAAAAGGTTGGTTACAGTTACATGAAATGCTAATTTCAACTTATAATTCATACAGACGAATTTTTAACTTGGGAAAGAAAATGGAATCTAGATGAACCATAATATATATATATATATATATATATATATATAAATATGGACTTTTAATTATTAAATTTAATGGTTACCATTAAATGGGGACGTAAATTATGAATTAAAGGGAATTTTCCTCTATAACTTTCAATTTACACTTTATATATTGGGAACCTTGATTTGAGACTTGAACTTTGACCCGAACCTAGCCTTAGTAGTGGTTATTTGAGAGTAACTCATAGGTATGAAGTATTTTTACCAATCATATTTTATTTATATATGATCTATTTTTTTATCTAATATTTTTAGGCATGTGTTTACAAATTATATAAATATTTCACCACAACATCCTCAAGTAAAATTCATAGAAGGTGGTAGTGACCATGCTTTGGAGGTAGTGGGACCTATAACACTAGTATAAAATCCTTTTGTTCCACCTATGAAACCTCATTCTATTCCTAATTAGGGAACCAATTCTCAGTTCTGAGAGGGTTTCGTCTGACTAGTGAATTCTATATAGAGAGTTCTATGACATGTACCATCTATAGTAGAGTTGACTAGGGAGTTTCAGAAGAAGTATCCTCCCACCTTTTTAGGGGAATGTGGTCCCCAGGTTTTTGAGTCATAGATGGAGGCCATGTTATTAATCATTAATCATCTGGAGACACCACCTGAGTGGAGAGTGAAGCTCATAACATAAATTCTTTATGGTTCCTCCAAGATGTGGTAGGATATTAACACGTAGGAAAACTGACATCGTGTTATGGTTTAGGGGTATTTCTAAATGGGATTTTATGATTAATTCTATACTAAGAAATTAAGGGATAATTGGGATAAGGAGTTTATGCACCTACGGTTGGGAACACTTTCTGTTATGTACTATTAATATCACTTTACTGAGATTTAGTTATTTTCACTAATTATTTTAGGTGATGATATATCAATGGATAAGTTATTTAAGGATGGAAATAGGTATGACATAAAATCAAAGGTGAACATCTTCATATTGACTATGGTGTTTGGAATAGTGAACCCAACCCTCATCACTGAGCATAATATAAGGGAAGATGAAGGTGTGGTTTGGAGTAGTGTATCTCCCAGACAATATAGTTCTTTGACCAGTGGTCAGAATCATCTTCTATAGTGTTCTCTTTAGGGAAGTGGTGGTTAGAGTATCTACTCTAGTACCTAGGTGTTATTCCATCTGGGTTTGAATCAAGGTCACATGACGTATAATTAAGAGAGAGACCCCATTGATTTCTAAGAATATGGAAGGATGCGATATATCCATTAGTTTTGTAGGACCTTTCTATATGTACCTAGTAGGAGAGGATCCACACTAGATCTGGATTCAAGAGTGGGGGTAGAAGATCATCTCCAGGCGGGCAACTAGAGTACTATCTACCATTCAGGTCAAAGAGGTGGTCATGGTTGAGGGATCCAAACATTAGACTTACAACACCAGCAGAGCGAACCTGGTCAGGGCAGTCAGGTTGTGACTTATGTTCATGGATCAAACCAGATATATACAGCACAACATACTTCTAAGGAGCATTGTTATGGTCTTTCTATAGTTTGAAGTGAAATTTTCAGTAGCTTCTACTTTAGTTTATACTTTATTTGACTAAGGCACATCACACTCCTTCATATTTATGACTATTATTTAATCTATTGTCCTTAAAATTAAATACTTATGTGGGGTGATGACTTTTCATACTCATTTGGGATTTTAATTCGAGAGAGTATGCTAATGTAAATAATGAACCTTTTTGATAGGAAAATATCATTTTTCATGGAGCCTTTTTGTTCTCTATATTACGATATTTAGTGTAATTATTTGGATAGATTGGTTAGTTCCCTTTTATGCCCATATCGTCTGTTATTGTAGATGGGGTCCTTCATATCTCTCTAGGGTGGTGACTATATCTATAAAGAAGAATGGGATGTATAGGAGAGTTGAGATAGACCCGATCATCATGGGTTAAGTGGAGTATCATCCCAGACTTCCAGTCTATTTTCAGATGATTAGGTAATATCTACAGAAAATTTCACTACAGCGGTGGATCACTTTAGGTATGTCTTCCCTAATGATTTTTCAAGCCCAACTTCTATGAATGTTGTAAAATTCACTATAGATATAGTTCCAAGAGCATCACTAGTATCTATTTATCCATACATGATGAAACCAACTGAGCTTCAGAAGATCAAGAGGTAGTTGGAGGACTTATACTTTAAGGGATTTATCTAGAGAAATAGTTCACCTTGGGGTTGACGTGTGATTTTATCCAATATGGTGGAATGGAACCTTATTATTTGCGTGTATTACCAAAAATTAAATCAAATTATGGTTAGGAACTAATATCCTTTACCTCGTATAGATGACCTCTTTGACTAGGTACGAGGAGGACAAGTTTTCTCATAGATTTATTTGACGTCAATCTATCATCAGGTGCATGTCATACCATTATAAATACCTTGTATAACTTTTAGAAGTATGTATGGTTTATATGAGTATTTGGTAATGTTGATCATTCTCTTGAATGTGCTGACTATTTTCATGGTTCTCATGAATATGGTTTTTCATAAGTATCTAGATTATTTTGTGGTCATTTTCATGGAATACATCTTGGTGTACTCACAGACTCAACATGATCATTCAAAACACCTTGAAATTGTATTAATTACACTTGGAGAGAATGGGTTGAATTCCAAAATCACAAAATGTAACTTATTGCCTAATGATGTCTACTTCTTAGGTCACTTAATAATAGAGGTAGGAGTATTTCTTGACATAGATAATGTGAGATCTGTGGTCTCTTGGGAGCATATTAGTAATGTCTTTAACATATAGAGTTTCTTGGGGACAACTTGCTATTATAGGATCACTATTTAGAAAATTTCCAACATGGAAGCACCTATGACAGGCTTAACCAAGAAGGGAGTTATGTTTACATAGCGTGAAGTTTGTGGGAAATCATTTCTAGAGTTGAAAGGAAAGATGAATTTAGCACTGATCTTGATTCTTCTAGAGTTGGGTAGAATCTATACAGCTTATTATGATGCACATAATATTGATCTAGGATAAGTTTTGATAAAAGGGGATCAAGTTTTGGAATATAGGTCATGTCAAGTAATACATCACAAGGGTAATTACCTGATGCATGATCTTTAGTTATTAGTAGTTGTTTAATCCTTATATTGTTAGAAACATTACTTATTGGGAGAGAAGTTTTTGGTATATAAAAACCAAAAAATCAAAAAATTCATATTCAATCTATGTGATTTGAACCTAAAAAACATATATGGGTTTAATAACAATAATGTTTTGACTTATAGTTTTCTTATATGCATGGGAAGGGAAATTCAATGGCTGGAACTCTAAGATGAAAAACCCATACACAGGATCTTTAGGAGGCCAATAGTGAGTGATAGTTGATGGCATTATTTTCTAAGATAAATTTTGAGGTGAAACACCATTATTGGAATCATGTAATTCCATCATAATTAGTGACCTATTCACTTTCTGATAGAGTTAAGATGAGGTAGATTTCAGATCCTGAGGACTTGGTCCTAAGGGAGAGTGTTTCAGGTGAGGACCTACCTTATGATTGGGTCATTGAAAGAGATGAGATATTGAACATTAAAAGATGTGTATGGGTACCTATGGAAATATGAGAATATATTATATGAGAATATCATGAATCCAAATGGGTAGTGCATCATGGACTCACCAAGATATACCATGACATTTTCTTTCTGTATTGGTGGCCTGGTATGAAGAAACAAATTGCATGTTTTTTTACTAGGTGTTCCACCTACCAGTAGGTGAAGGTGGAACACCAATGAAATTATATAATTTTATATCCTTTTACCATTATTTAGTAGATATGGGATGAATTCACTATATATTTAGTGACGGGTTTACCAAATTCACCTCAAGGTAGTGACATAGTATGGGTGACTGTTGACAGGTTGATGAAGGTAAACCAATTTCTACCCTTAGAGAGAACTTTTTAGTGGATGATCTTAGAAGTATATATATCAAGAAGATCATTTTATTTCATGGAGTACCACACACCATAATATACATGTGTTAAAGAACATGATTCAAGTATGAAAACTTTATTTTTTATGTTATTAGGATAAAAACGTACCACTTTATTAATTTTATTATAACAATAGATTTCAATCAATAATACAGATGGCTCTTTATGAGGCCCAATACGGTATGCTATTCCATTATTCCCTGTGATAGTTAGAGGTAGGAGAGGCAATGCTACTATGAACTCATATCATTAAGGGGACTACGAAGTATGTAAATTTTATCAGGAAGTATATGACTACAACTCAGTCAAGGTAAAAGTCATATACTGATAATCACCAAAGACCTATGGAATTTGAGGTGGGATATTGGGTCTTCATGCAAGTTTCTTAAAGATTGGGTCATAGACATATTTGGAGGTAGGTAAAGCTATCAACTTAATTGGTTAAACCTTTTGAGATATTGTAGAGTGTTAAACTAGTGTCTTATCTGTTAGTACATCCTCAAACATATAAGGTCATGCATGAAGTCTTCCATGTATCATAAATTATTTTTTATTATTCTGACCCATCTCATTCTTTTGATCCTGAGGAAATTAAATTAGAGGCCGATGCTTCATTTTAGGCGTATCCAATTCATATCATTAATCATATAAGAAAGGCTATTCTAGGTAGGATAGTTCCTCTAGTTAAGGTGCTATGGTAGCACAACTATATATAGTATGAGACCTAGGAGAGAAAGGTTGATGTACGTTCTTAGTGGTAGGAATTTTTCTCAGATGACATTCAACCACCCTCATAAGGGAAACTCAGGGATGAGTTATTTTAAGGATGGGATATTTTAATGTATGGGTTTTTACTAAAGTTATGAATCTATTTGATTTTAATTTGTGTCTCTCATTTTATCAAAAATAAAGTTCCCATGGGTTTAAGGAAGAGTTCAAGAGAGTCCATGGATTTTACTAACCCTATAGCTCTGGTTTTTGGGAGAAATATGAGTGGTGAATGGTTGCTGAATGGTTAATGATTACCATGAAACTCAACCATGTGGGCCTTGTAGGGTGCCTCATGGTTAGTTAAACCACGTACGTGAGGTTGTATGATGGTTCTAAATACTGCAAACATATTACAGGGCTGAAACACATGGTTTGTATAATTGAGAACCTAACCATGTAATGGGATATGGTTTATGGGTAGTGAGAATGAATGATTTATTAATAGTTTGGAAAATCATGCACCTATCCATGTGAGGGGGTGTACAACTTTGATAGTGGTGGCATGTGGTTGGTGTACATTTTGGAAAAAAGTGTAGCCAAACCATGAACCCTTTGTAATGTGTGTAAAATATTGGGTTTCCCTCCTTCTAATATAATCTCACTTTCTTCCCTCTCAAATACACACCATTCCATTAATCAAGCTCCCTCATATGTATACTCTAGTATTTGATAATTCTCCTACATACAATGTATGATTCAACTACCGTTCGTCACACTAGATCCATCTTAGTAAGTCTCTCATTCCTATTGAATATTTTTTTTCATTTATCTCCTGGTATGCAATGCTAAATTCATGAAAAAAAATATTCCCTAGTTCGGGATATTTGTCTAATTATTTAATTTCTATCATTCTAGCCTAAGTTAAAGGCTAATAACAAATGATTAGTCAACTCTCTATCCAAGGTAAGTGGTTTTATACTTTTCACTAAAAGTTTGGGTGTTTATATTATGTTTTCATTGTTCCATATGCCAGACCTTTTGGGTTTTTCTCCTAAAATTGATAATAAATTACATTAAAT
Organism: Viscum album; assembly: GCA_963277665.1. Classification (NCBI taxonomy): domain Eukaryota; kingdom Viridiplantae; phylum Streptophyta; class Magnoliopsida; order Santalales; family Viscaceae; genus Viscum; species Viscum album. The sequence continues at coordinate 465,398,452 of OY728137.1, read as the reverse complement.
TCTTTAAACCTTGTTATGGAATTTCTAGGAAACCCTTTTACTTGCTTTGAGGTGGATAAACTCAATACAAACCACCCTTTGGGTGAGATCGATTATAGGACTTAATGAACTATGTTTCCCTTATGACCAAAACACCAAAAAGGTGTATTTATCCTGGTGTGTTTATCATGGTGTTGGATAGTGAAATTTTATTAAATGAGTTAATGAAATGATTTTGTGGAATGGATATTTCACCTTGGACCCCTTCATATTACATATATGTTATAAGGATTAAATGATTAAATAAATAAAATAATGGAAAGAGTGATATTCTTTAGCCTTAACTGTAATTTTATATGGATGTGATTACATCATGATTATCTTATGTAATGGATATGATATTCCATATTTTCTATTTATAATTTTGGGACATGAAATTACTTATTTTCCATAATGTATTATAGAGATAATGTTTTTTATTGTTAATTAGGAATAGTGGACATGATATTCCATATTATTTATTTTAAATCAAAGGACATGATATTCATTCTTGTTTATTATAGTTAATGGACAAGATATTCCATATTTTATATGCTTAATAAATAAAAATGATATTCCATATTTGTTAGTTATAATTAATAGACATGATGTTCCCTATTGACTATGCCATATTCATGGTTATGATGCCAGTTATTATTTGTAAAATAAAAAAATTTCAAAAACATTCCAGATTATTCTAAAACGAGTAGTATCAGATGAGTGTCCCATGTGGAACTCGATCCAACATGAGTTTTATTTAGTTAATTTAATACTTTTTTAATTTATTACATGAAAAATATCCCATCTTATATTCATAAACTGGATAGTTTTATAAACCATTAGTGGTGGCCTACCAAGTTTTACACATAGCCTATTCGAGCCCCTGATTGGTACCCGAACAGACTTCATAGATATAGGTAGGGAGAAGGGAAAGCATCTATTTATGGATTCTAGATTTTATATACAAGGATAGAGTACAGAAGAATAGGAATGATATAGTGCTCATAATTCCATTTCAGTTAGTTTTTATCATTTTTTTTCTTTTTTATAGAATATATTTTATATGATTGTTGCTCTATTTTCCTATTGTATCCCCATTTTCTTTAGGATCATGACATGACCCTGTTATGTATATGTTACTAGATATTGGTTCTACTTATGGTTTTTTTTCTGATTTTTATTATATTCAGACGATTTTCTATTTGATATTCCTCATTTTCTATGTTTCTAATATTTATTCACAAATTTTACCATTGTATTACCACTTTGATATACGAGGGTATAATATACCCACCATACTATTACAAATATTCACTACTATTTAGAATAATCTAGTGTATGGGGGGGGGGGGGGTACACTTGAGTCCATGTAGCCAACTGAGTTCAGTTACATAAGAGAGAACCATGTATAGGACACTACACACTATCATTCAATAGAGAAAATATATACTCTTGACTTCTTTCATATTGATATGCATCACTAAAATCCATTACATACCTTTTCAGATATCCTTATAATCCCAAACAACATCTCCCTATGAACTCCATCTTAGTACATTAGTGATTACATTATAATTTACAGGGTTTTATGAGACTTCAATATCATAATCACTAAAACAATTCATCCACCTCCACTAACATTGGTTCAAATACTACTGAGATAATACATACCTCATACTCTTATGGTTAGTAAAGTCCACAAATTAATGAATTATGAGGTAATACTAAAACAAATTTCAGGAAAACACTACAACTTCCAACTCTAGGTTATATTTTTTCATATTTATACTCATGGGGTTTAAAATACCTAAACCTATAAGAGATAAATACCCTTTATGCATCGATATACACCTCAATCCTAGATATGAAGTGTAAAAAAATACCTTAGACACCACCATTTCATATATCAATTGAAGCACATGAGTACTGATCAATCTCTCCATAAGGTATTCAAAATCTGCTTGACACTGATAATTCTATATGAAGGACAATTCATTCATTTTTTAAAGTTATTCATTTGGATTTAATCTAAGATAATTTGAAAAAAACCTCCATTAATAGCATGTAAGACCAAGGAAGATGTAAACCTCTACCAAATTCTTGGGTATTTCCTTGAAAACAAATTCCTTAATCTTTGATGGGTTTATGAACACACCCGCCTAATACACTACATGGCCAAGTAAATTCACCTATCCTATCTAAAATTTTCACTTGGATAACTTTCCATATAGTTGATGGTGCCTAAGAACCTACAGAAAAATTTTGAGATGCTTGACATGATCCTCCTTTAACCTTGAGTATATAAGGATGTTTTCAGGGAACAAAAACCTGAACTAGTTTATAAACTCATGGAATATATATTTATGATCTAGATTGACACATTTGGTTCACTCGTGAAATTTAACAACTTGACAGAAAAGTAAAAGTGTTCATATCTATACCAGAAGGTAGTATTTGGGATATATTTCTCCTTCACCCTCATATGGTGATATCTTGATCATATATTGATCTTTGAAAAGTGACTAACCCCATTCATCTAGTTGAAAAAATCATTTATTCTTGAAAGAGGGTAATGGTTCTTGAATTTCACCTGATTCAACTTCTGTTAATCTATAGGCAACCATAGATTGTTAGAAACTAGAGCTTTATGGAAGATTAAAAATATTTATATTAAAATTAATAGGGAAAAATTCATGTTAAAATATAAAATATGGTCTAAACTTACTAGGATTAATCCATATATTTTGTCTAATTTAATTTAACCACAAATAAAAAAATTGAAATAGTAATCCAAAATTGAAACCTTACCTCTTTCAATTTTGATTGAATGTGTGTTATACTCACTACTATAGATCATCACTTGAAGGAACTAAATCTAAAACCCTATCGATCACCCAAAAAAAATTAGAAAACTTTATTGAATGCAAATATTCTCTATTCAGGTTCTAGAACAGAGATTCAAAGTGACTTTTGATGCCGTCATGATCATGAGATATCATAATGATCAATCCTTTAACTTTGATCAATCCATTATTGAAATTCAATTTCCTTTTATATCTCTAAAAATTGAGATAGAGGTTTAAAAGTGATAGAATTCAGGAAAATTATATGAATTATCATTATTGGGTATTAAAATGTTTAATGAATTAGGTTATAACTTCTATAAATTACATTTAGGTTCTTATGAAAGTTAACCCTTCAAATAGACCTAAAAATTACAAAGAAGACACATAAAAATTACTACAGTTGTCATAAATATTTTATCAAAAAAAATCTAAAAATTAATGTTACAAGATAAAATATGTGTCATTATCTTGTGTTGATTATCCTATTAAATATTTAAGAAACATTGAATAAATGAATATTCGTTCACAAAACTTTTTTCTAGTATTTAGTTAATAATTTTTGTATAATTTTATTTTATAACTTAAATAATTACTATTATATACTTGAATAATATTGAATTTATTTATTTATTTTTATTATTTAATCTTGAACATATCCCAAACCTAGTAATGGGGCCCACCTTGTCCTAAATTCCAATTCTTTTGAGTTGGACAAACTGTTGAATATGATTTCTGTGTGACCATCTAGGACCATATCTCAATATTATAAAGTGATAATCATAAACCAAGAGTTGATTGTAGCAACCCATCAAGGACCCTAAGAAGATAAGGTATAGTCAACATTATGTCAACCTCATATGAACACACATCATGTAATATAATCTCTTTATCTTACGATATCTCATAAAGAAGGATTCGTACTTTGTATCATTTCCTTTATTAATTTATTATTTTATGAACTAACTAATTAGACTTACCCTTTTCTACCATGGAAATGGATTTAATAATTGTATTAACATTCTAGTTAACTACTCCCCATATATATCCTCTTTTCGGAAGACTTAAATTATATCTTGATCATTCAACTAATGTCATACCACTAATGATGCACCCAACAGAAGTTACCATGAAACAATATAAAATTTTCTTTTTTACTAGAAGAAAATATGAAATCAAATGATATACGTTGATAATGATCTTAAGTCAAGAGACCGACTAACATTATCTCAGATAGGAACATCTAATGACACTTGCAACATGCAGTGTTTTTATTAGCACAATAGTCCTCATAATCTCATGCACTCAGAATCAAAAAGTGAGGAATTCATGAGAAGAAGTCTAAATGGTCATGAGACCCCAATAAATCATAGTCATACATCATCTATGTCCTCTAATATGACGTATCTAGACCATATCAAAAATATTTAATATTACTATCATAGTATATAGTGGTTCTCATTATGTCCTGAGAACTTATATAACATGTTGATATGACATGTAATTTTTGAAATTACCATGAAAATAGTGGGAAAAGAAGTATTAAAACTAAAATGGTAAGAGAAGAAGATGTATATATATATATATATTTATATTTATATAACTGTATACATGTAATAGTTATCAAATTATATTTTAGTTTTGGGTTTAGGGATCTCACTCTCAACAATCCCACTTGCACTAGAGCCAACTGCTGACAACCCATAACCCGCTAACACTCACATGAGAAGCATTATTTTACTGAGATATAGATTTCCTCAAGGTATTTTCAACATTATCCTTTGTGTATCTACTATAATAATTGGTACTTCACCACTCTAAGTAAAATCCTTTAAGATATTAATCTTTTTAAGTATATTATTTTTCCTCTAGTGTGACATGGGATCCTTGGAAAGTACCATTGTAATAGTATTATCACAATAAAAAGTAATAGGGGTTATACTTCTAGGAATAACACCAATACCCAAGAAAAACTATGTATCCACACTAACTCTTTATATGAATAATATGCCTCTATATACTCATATTTTATAGCAGAATTAGTGAATAAAGGTTTCATTGAGATTTTCCAGCTCACCACACCACTATTCAAGAAAAATTAATTGAATGAATATGTTTTTTGATCATTATGATATATATAGAAACTATCATAAGTGTATCCTATCAATACTAGATCCTTGTACCCTCCATACACCAGGAATATATCCTTTGTGCATCTCAAGTACTTTAGGATAGTTTTCACAGCTTCCCAATACAACTCTTATAGTTTAACTTGATATCTATGCACTATACTAAAAGAAAAGTCAATATCAAACCCAGTGAAAAACATGGCGTACATGATTGATCCAACTACCAAATCATAAGGGATTCTACTTATATTTTAAGTATCCACTCATATTTATCAACACATTTTTTTGAAGTGATTGATTCCATGTTATACTATTAACAACCCACTCTTGTAGTGTTCTATATTGTACCCTTTGAGTAACTTTTCAATATATGTACTTTGAATTATCCCAAAAATACTCTGATATCTATCTCAATATATCTTGATTTATGGAATGTAGACTAGCAAACTTATTTATTTAATGGGGAATTATTCATTTAACCAAGTATTAACTAACTCTAAGGCTTTCACTTCATTTCCCATAATTAATATTCCATATACATATAATACTTGGAAAACAATGACATTTACACTAAACTTATTATATACACATGACTATATTTTTTTATTGAAGAAACTATATTCTATTATGGCCTCATAAAAATAAATATTACATGATTGTGATTCCTACTTTAATTCATAAGTATATTTATAAAGGTTTTGTACCTTATTGGATCTCTTTAACCTAATAAAACCTTCATGTTGTGTCGTATAACACTTTTAACCAACTTACCATTTATAAAATCGGTTTTGAAATCCATTTTCTAAATTTTAAAATCATGGAAGGTTTCTCTTATAAGTAATATTATGAAGGATTTTAGCATCATGATTGGTGAGAATATTTCATTTTAGTTTATTCCTTAATATTTCCAAGAATCATTTATAATGGTTCATGATTTTTAGGTACTAATCTGACCATATATGACTAGAATTTTCTTGAACACCCATTTACACCCAAAATAATGGACATAAACTAGAGGTTCTATAAAAATAAAAACTCTATTTTGATACATGGAATCCATCTAAAAAATAAATGCCTTCTACCATTTTGCATTATCTTTTCCATCTACTACTTCCTTATAGGTTTTAGGTTCATTATCCTCAAGGAGTAACGAGTCACCTAACTTTGTTATGGTGGGGCTAGAGATCATTTGAGGCATGTTCAAATTGTTTAGTACTCTTGTATGCACCTTGTTTTATTTAGGAGATTTTAACTCCTCTATTTCACCTAGTCTAGCCTATGCTTTGGGACTATACATTAAGAGACTTTCCATTTCCTTAGTGTTTAGTACACTAGTCGGAGGCCAAAACATATTGTTTGATGTTTTCCGAGGAAGTAGAATGATGTTGACTCCACATCAGTCCAGTGGGGATCTATTATTTCTATAGATACAACCATAAAATTCCATCCATGGAGTTGACTGGCTATTTTCCATGCATGATGTTATTGACTGCTTTGGGAGAAGAGTTTTGTTTTCAAATAAAGATAGCTAGCATGTAGCTTTCATTGGCGAGCATAGTTTTTAGGTGGGAAGCCATCATGTGGAGGCTCATCTTTCATTGTTGGACGAGCTGTCAATGGGGTTGATGGATACTGAAATGGTGGAGGTTCTGAGAGTTTTCAGAGAGTTCCTATATTTTTTACCCAAGGAGGTTGTGACTCTATGCCCTCAACATAACATTGTGTTTAGGATAAAATTACAACCCAATGCTAGTACATTTTCAATGGATCCTTATTGGATGACACCTTATGAACAGTGAGAGCTTAGGATTTAGATTGATGATATGATGAAGAAGGGATTTATCTGGCCCAATGAGTCTCTATGAGGTGCTTCGGTCTTGTTTTTGAAGAAGTCATTTGGTGGTATGAGGATGTGCATAGACTACTGAAGGTTGAATCAGGTAAGGGTCAAGAACCGGTACCCTCTCCTGAGGATAGATTATCTTTTTGACCATTTTAGGGGAGAAATTTTCTTCTCTATGATTGATCTGTAGTATGTATATCACTATTTGAGGGTGAAGGATGATGATATCTTGAAGATTTCTTTCAGATGAAGGTATGAGAACTTTGAGTTCGTGGTCATTCCATTTGATATTACGAATGCACCAGTCATGTTCATGGAACTTATGAACTTCATCTTTCACGAGTTTCTAGACCAGTTCATCATCATATTCTTTAATGAAATTCTGATTTACTCTAAGTCATTGGAGGAGTATACCAAGAATTTTAGAAATTTCCTGGAGGTCCTTTAATTCCACCAACTCTATGGAAAGTTTTCTAAGTGAAATTTTTGGACATGGGATGTCCACTTAATTGGACATGTGGTATCTCAGTAGGATATGGAAGTGGACTTGTCAAAGTTATAGGAATTTGTTTCTTGGAAAGCTCCCACGAATGTGGAAGCTATTCACAATTTTCTTGGTCTAAAAGGCTATTACTAGAAATTTGTACCCAATTTCTCTCAAGTAGTAGCTTCATTGAAATATTTGACTAGAAAGGACTAGGCCTTTGTGTTGAGTGAGTAGTTTCAGGAAACTTTCAGCTGTCTAAAGGATAATTTGGTCAGTGCTCTAGTGCTCTGGTTGCTAGAGGAGGGTTTTATGTTCATGGTATTTTTTATAACTTATAGTCTAGGCCTGGGGTGTGTACAGATGTAGTGTTGAGGAGTGATCTCTTATGGTTCTAGAAATTTATGTCCCTATGAACATAACTATGCCACCCTTGATCTATAGTTTGCAGGGGTCGTGTTCGCACTGAATTTGTGGAAGCATTACCTTATTGGAGATTTCTTTTTAGTATTTATAGATCACAATAGATTGAGGTACATATTTTCCTAGCAAGATATGAACTTGCGATAGTGGAGGTGGACAGAGTTTATTTAGGATTACAACTTCGAAATCTCTTACACCTTAGGAAAGGGGAATGTTGTGGAAAATTATTTGAGCAGGAAGTCACAAAGGAGCTTGTTTAGGAATCTGTGGATGCTTGGAGAGTGATGGAGGAGTTGGGTTCCTTGCACTTAGATGCATGGATGGATGGTATTAGAGGCTGTCTATTTTAGATGGTGGTGAATTCATCTCTAAGGCATCATGTGAAGGAGTATCAGTGGGGAGACTCAAAGGCAGAGGTGATGTGTGATCACATTGAACAAGGTGATGCTCTAGAGGGATGGTCAGAGGATGGTCAGAATCAGGTATTGTTCCATGGAAATCAATTTGTTCAGTGGCGATACATGAGGGAGTTCTCTATGAGTTTCATTTATCACTGCTAGTGGTACAACCAGGATTTCCCAAGATGCACTACATCTTGAGAGAATTGTTTTGGTGGCCCAAGATAAAGTGGGATGTAGTGGAATTTGTGGTGAAGTTCTTGGTGCACCAGTAAGTAAAGGATAAGCACTGTGTTCTCGATGGGTTTTTTCAGCCCTAAGATTCACCTGAGTGGAAGTGGGATGAAATATCAATAGATTTATTCAAAAAATTATCCTGGTATTAGTGAGGATGAGATGCAATATGTGTAGTGGTGGGTAAGATGAAAAAATTGGATCACTTATTAGCGAGTAAGGAGTCGAGCATAATGGATGACTTGGAGAGTAGGTATGTGGATGAGGTGGTGTAGTTTCATGGAGTTTCAAGATCCATTATCTCAGATCAGGATATGTGTTTTACCTCATGAGTCTGGAGGGGATTAAAGCATTCTTTTGACACTCAGTCATACCTTAACAATGATTTCCACCCTCAAATATATGGGTAGATAGAGAGGACCATCCGTATGTTAGAGGACATGTTGCGAGCATGCATCTTGGACTTTGGTGGGTCTTGGGTGCGGCACTTTCCTTTGGTGGATTTTGCTTAAAATAATACCTATCACACTTCCATTAGTCTTTTCTACTTGAAGACTTATACAGGAGGACATTTCATTTACTTTTTTTCTAGATAGAAGTTGGGGAGGCAATTGTTTTTGGTTCGACATGGTGCAAAGTATGACTGAGAAGGTACAACTTGTCTGTGAGAGGATGAAGGCAAAATAAGACCGAAAGAAGTCGTATGATGATCGTAAGAGAATGTCCTTGGAGTTTGATTTTAGGGACCATGTGTTCTTAATGGTTTCTCCTCGACATAGAAAACATAGGTTTAGTAGAGGGAGTAAGATTTATCTAAGGTTCATCAGACCTTTTGAGGTTTTGGGGTGATTTAGTGAATTGGAATACTAGTTGGAATTTCCACCACTGTTAGAGAGGATCCACAACATCTTTCATGTCTCCCAGCTTCATCAGTATCTTCATGATAAATCCCATGTCATTAACTGGGGAGACTTGGATATTGAGGGAAACACAATGTTCATGGATAGGACAGTGGAGACCCTGGATCATTGGGAGAAGGTTCTATGTTTATTGAATATTCTTATGGTTCACGTGTTGTTGAGGCATGGTGTCATGGAGGAGAGTACCTGGGAAAGGGAGATGCAGATGCATGCCTAGTACCTAGAGTTGTTTGGAGTTTTTCTTGTGTGTTTTTCCTTGTGATATAATAATCAAACCTTGTTTATAAGATGTGTTATTTTATTGTTCTATAAATTATGATAAATTACTAACATGTGGAAAGGATAGAGACTAGATTATTAATCAATATTCATTAATTGAGATGTGATTAAACCCATGTGGGCAAGTCAGTACCACCCAGAATAGATAGTATCTTGACAGTGAGGATGGAATTTCCTAATTCATGGGTCAAGATAGTTGGTTCTTTTGCAGTTTATCTTGTGTTTTTTGGGTTAGTAGATGTGGGAGGAGTTGTTCTTGTATGATTTGGTTTCACTCTAGATTTCTAACAATATAGGGTGGTTTATCCTTGAGAGGTATCTTATGGGGTAGTTCTTTATAACTCTCTTTATTCTAGGTCTAGTTTTGAATTCATGAGGGAAATAATAGTTTGAGAGGTATCTAATATAATGGCCTAGACCAACCCAGTACATTACATTGTCAAAATATATCATTTGGGGTGTTCTGGGAGGGAACAGTAGCTCATTTCAAGAGTTATCCAAAATTTCAGTTTTTCATTAGTAAGTCGTGTCGGTAGGTCATGTTGGCAGGTGGTATTAGTATCATGTGTCAGTGACTTGGCATCAGTGACTCAACATCAGTGACTCAGTGATGGTGGATCAGCATCAATAGGTCAGGCTTCGATAGGTCGGGTTTCAGTAGGTCGGGCATTGGTAGGTCAGGCATCGATATGTCGGGCGTCGGTAACTCATGTCGATGAGTCAACCATTAGTGGGTCACATTAGTGACTCACTGTCGGTGGTGTTGAAATAGTGGGTTCCCCAAACCCAACTATTTCGTTCTTTTGATTACCATATCATGTATACAGTTATCTATACATGATGTAATCTTACCATTATAGTGTAGACTTTTCTGCATCCACTATTTTAATGGTAATGTCCAAAGATTAATTATCATATCGAAAGGTTATAGTAGTTCCCAGGCTATAATGAGAACCTCAAGATACTATGACATTAATATTAATCATATTTTCTATGGTCTAGATACATCTTACTGATTAGATATAGTATATGTTTGACCATCACGTGTTGGGGGCTCATAAGCATTGAGACTTCTTCTCATGAAGTTCGCACATGGTGATCTCTAGTAGTGAGATCATGAGGACTGACACGCCAATAGGAACACCACATGTTTTGGGTGTCATTGGACGCTCCTATCTATGGTCATTTGTAATGGTCTCCACACTTGAGATCATTACCAATGTATGTCATTTTATTGCATACTTTGATGCAAGATGAAAACCATGGAAACAAAGTCGTGGTGAGGAAGTTTGTGTTGGGCGAGTCATTGGTGGAATGACATTGACTGAATGGTCAAGAAAGTATTTCTTTCTTCTAGGTTATGGAAGTAATATATCTCAGTCCATGTTGATATGGATGACAATAACTTTATAAGACAATGGACAAGGCAGTCACAGGTAAATTAGTCCAGTTAAATCAATAAATAATAAAGCAAGATAAGGTTGGTTACACGTGAGTGCATCCTGCTTTATGAGATATTAAAGAAAAAGAGATTATATTACATAGTTTGTGTTTGTAGATTTTTTGACGCTGCTGTGACAATCCTTATCTCTTCAGGGGTCATGATGGGTTGTATATCCCACTCTTGGTCTATGAATACTATTCACTACTATCGAGATAATGGCATAAAGGGTCACACATAAAAGTGTATTCAAGAATCTGCCCAATTCAGTTGAATAGGAGTTTTGGACATGGTGGGCCCCACCCTAGGGGTATGAGATTTTTCCCAGGTAAAATAATCAGCAATTAAATAAATAAATTCATATTATTTGAGTTTATAATAATGAGTATTAAATTTATTTATTAAATTTATTTATGAGTTTTAAGTAAAAACATGAAAAATATTAATTGAAAAATATTATATTATTCAAGGTTCAATTAATATTTATGGGAGTGATGAGTTGAGTTAATGACTTAATTATTATCATGTAATATATTTTAATATATTACAAATGAGTGATAATAATATATTTGACTCAGAAAAGAAGTCATAAAATGTCATTGATAGTGCATTAATTATTCGGGGGTGGGGGGTTTCAATTTCCGAGTAATTAATTAACCATTATAAATATTAGAGGAGAATAGATTTATATTTACTATTCCTGGTGCTTATCTCTCTTCTTATCTCTCCCATAATCTAGAGAGAGGCTCTGAATCCAAGGAGCTTGGATCAAGCTCTCTCTCAGGCATCGCCAACAAAGCGATGCGGTAGTTGTTGGAGCATTTAAGGCATCGTCGTAATTCCATACTAGTACCCAGATTACGATGAACGACGCTCCTATAGATTCCTTAAATCATGTTTGGATGATCTATAGGAATTCAAGTTCGGTTTATTCGAGAAGAAATCACCAATGATGAGTAGAATTTGTGAGAGGATTCAAATTAAACCAGGTTTTTTTACATTTTATGTTTGTGCTTAAAATACTTCACGTGAGTTCCTCAGATATGATCAGGCTTCTCTTCACCAACTTCGACAAGTTTACGCCTATCATCAATGGAATTTTTCTAAAACCCACCTATTTATGGATTCCACTACATACCCAGTACCAATAGGTGGGTCGTATCAGTTACTCACTGTCGGTGAGTCTCTATCAGTGACTCATGTCAGTGACTCACCCATCAGTGATTCATTTCCATTTTTTTTCCAGTTTTTCCAGTTTTGACCCTCTTACATTTTATTTGAAATAAATCAATTTTAGAACCTTGTTTGAGTGTTTCTAAAGGAATTTAAAGGATATTAATTATATATTTAATATCCTAATTCACCAAAGACTTTGAAATATTCAGACTATGTAATCTTGAACACAATCTGACTTTAATGGACCTTGGAACCATTTATTTATGTTGATATAGGATCTGTCTCTTCTAAGCCAATATCTTCTCTTCCCCTTGTGTTTCCATTTTATCTTCATGTTAATAGAGCCTTTAGTCCTAGAGGAGTTGCATATATGATACATATGTGGCTCTAGTTTTCCTTGGATTCCTTCCTACTACACATGCACCCCCCTATTTTTGGCACAAGGAGGAATCGTTGGCTGCTTGTTATTCGAAGTAGGGATCCCTTCGTCTCTCTTTTATTTTTGTATCATGTAGGGGGGTGTACTCATATCTCTTTGTGAATACAGTTGGACCCAAATTTAAAGAAGATAATAAGAAGTAATAAATGAGGGTATGAGAAGATGATTATTATGATCACATTTTTTTATATTTTATCATTGATCCATGTTTTGTTTTGTATGGGATGTTTGACTTCTGAAAATCATGGTTGTTGGGGGCCTCAATTTTTGCATCTTTATGAAATGTGAATATTTATTGTTGATCCTCTGTTGAATGGCCAAAATTATGAAAAATTGATTAATAAAGTATACTTGGTTAAATATATGTATTCCCTAGGATCAATTTTTTTTTGTGATCACCTCTAAATAATGAAAATGGAATTAAAGAATGAGGGTTTTTAAATCTGAATACACCTTGCTGTTTGGTTTGGTTGTGTGCTGTGTATGGTTCTATTCAACCTTGTATTTGTGATGGTCTTGTGATGCTATAGATGGGAGTGTGGATATGTGTATGAGGTCATACAGGTTGTGTAATGGAATCTCAGGTTGAGATATTGGTTGATTGAGGGATGGATGGAATTTTTATGTAGTGGGACTGCATCTGGGTAGTGGTTGGGTAGTGAGGTTGTAGTTTTAGGTTTTTCTATGTTTATCTCACTGGGTGTGGAATTGTTATACAACAGGGCTATTGAGTGTGGTTGTGATGAGGTGTGTTGGGGGTTTTCTTGTTGAGAGGAAGGACATGGAGGCATGACATTGAAGAATGATGGTGGCAGTGGTTAGATAGGTGTTCAAGAAAGGTGAGTGTACAGTGGGTTGTTTTACCTTTTTCCTTATTTCTGGTGTATTATGGCTGACTGTGTGGCTGTTTCTTGTGTTGTGTTCGATAGTTTCCCAGGTAGGGATGGAATGGATATATTTTTGTTAAAAAATGAATGATAGTTGGTGAAATTAATTGGTTGGGGGGTTATTATTTGGGTTTATGGCTATTTTTGTGGTTGTGAATTTAGATGTAGTAGAAATGGTATTTTTGTGTGGGATGGTTTGTTTTGAAAAATCATAGGTTTTTCTGGGTGTTTGGTACCTATATATATACTTATAGTTCCTTGTGATTTAAATATGCACCCCACTTGTGTTGAGAACTATGTGTCGAACACCCCCATTGTTATGGGGGAGGGTGTATTTTCCCAATATCTTAGTGGGAGGATAGATGGATTATTATTGGATCTTATCTAATACCTATTATAGGAATTGGTATCTATATACTATTCGGGCATATTGTTGTGTGGTTGTGAGGCCCAGGTTTCTGTGGGTGAGGTGTGCTTCCCTGGTGTCTTCGGGATGAGATCTGTTGTACTTTCCTAGGTCTCATGAGGATGAAGTTGTGGTTTGTGGCCCATGTGTCTATGAGTGGGATGTGATGTGGTTGTTTCCCATGTGTCTATGGGTGGGATGTTATGTTTTATGTGACCCAGGTGTGTGCGGGAAGTTCGTGATAGTGGGGCTTGTGGAAGAGTGTGGTATAGTTATGATGTTTGCTGTTAGGGATGAGCAGTTAACTGGTGGGAAGTGGTGTGGGGTACCCAAATATTGTTTTTCTTACTACTTTACTTTACTTAAATTGCATTATTTGGTGAGAATGACTTAGTGAAGTTGGGATGGATAATATACCTTGTTAGGTGCTTATGGGTTTATTGTTTTCTCACAGGTGAATTATTATGCTTCTCCACCTGTGCATGGGAGACCTTGGATTATTTTCTTATGAGTATACTTGTATTCTCACCCTAAATATATAAAACTATTTTTAGGTTTACAAGGATATTTCACGGACTGTGATAGACCTTACTAGCTCAGATTTTGGGGAAAATTTTCATGTTGCTTCTCAGCTTGTCTTTTTGGTATTTACATTGGAGACTCTTGTTTTTGTATCAGTTACATTTTAAAACATGCATGTGGGATGGTTTCAGTTTTCTTATATATATATATATTTGTGTGTGTGTGTGTGTGTGTCCTAGAGTTATTTTAGGTTTATACATATTATTTCCCAATATTGGTTACTATAAAAAGAGAAATTCCTTCCATTTGTGACATTTTACACCATTGGTTCTTGTCTCCACCCTGAGGCCTACTAGAGGTGGGAATCAGGGGTCATTATCTCCCTTTCTTCCTTGCCATCCCAGGAGGGGTATCTTTGGAGGGAGGTGGTTGTGACATTATATGTTTATGGTATGTACATTTTTGGAGATAAATTCTCGGTTTATCTTGTACGATGATGTGATCAAATCCTTTTGAATTTTGGGGTTCGATATTAATATGAAATATTTTGACTAATTTTAATGATGGTTATTTTCTGAATGATCTAATTTGAACTTTGGTATTACTGTTTAATTTTGGAGACTAAAATTAGTTTTTTCCATTAGAAAGTTTATTCATTTTTGGAATTACCATACCTTATGGTCAACATTTTGGGTTTGGTTAATTCCATAAGGTAAGATGGATAATTTTTTACTCTTTTAAGGATTATGTGGTCCATTAGAAGTTTATATTAATGAATGAGGCATGAAATATTCTTCTTGAATATCTATTTTTTGGAGAAGAAGATTATATTGTTGTAGAAATTGAAAAAATGATGAAATTATACTCATCAAGTAAGTATATTTCCTTATGCTCCTAGCCTAGATTATAATGGAATGCCTAAAATATATAAAAAGGATCTTATGAAAAAAATTTTCTCCTATAACCTTAATTTTTGAGGAATTTATGGTCTTTTCCACATATGTGGTTTATGATTTTATGAATTTTATTTTTCTCAAGATCATTCAGTTTCTTCTGATCAATGATCTCAGGACATTAATTTTCTTCCATGTAAATATCTTAAATTCCCACTAATGGTATTCTATTTTAAAACCTATTATGTGTAATCATAGATGAACTTTGTACTTTCCTTCTCTATTTTCAAGAGAAAGTTTTATCAGCCCTTTTTATGATATGGGTTTCCATAAAGAAATTTTCAAATGTCAAACCTTTGATTTTCAATCACAAGTTCAAATTGTGATGAAAAAATTTATTAAGGTTGGGGGGGAATTAACACCCTGATATTTTAGAAAATATTTCACTTAAAATAATTTTATTTCTTCGATGGCATGTATTTCACGCAACACCAAATTTAAACGAACCGTGATACACTATTAAAATATTATTATTTAATGTGACAGTTATAACCTAGACATTAATTTGGAAGGTATGAATATGGTTTAATAATTTATGATATATATATATATATATATATATTTCCTACTCAATATAATTTTATTGATATATTCTTATTAAATAATCATTCAATTTTTAGTAACTTTATTTTATTCTTTAAAAATATGTTTTCTCGGAAAATGAGTTTTCTTGTGAGTAAATATTATAATTAATTTATAATAGTTTTAGAAAATTTATTTAAAATAATTAATTTCATTTTATAATTCATAATTTTAAAATTATCTTGAGTTTATTTTTTGAGAATTTTATGAAAAGATTGATTTTCAATGAATAGTGAAAATACTGATTTTTATTGAAAACTATATTTTTATTTTAAAGTATTTACAAATAAAATTTTCATTTTGATTGATATGAAATTTTTTATTAGTTATTTTTGATTTAAAAAATTTAAATTATAGTTTTTAAAAGGATTTTATACTTTAATTTAGTGTAAAAACATTTTATATTTTAAAAGGGAAATTTTATGAAAAACCATTTTTCATAGAATTTTTCCTGTTTAATTTTAAATTATATTATGAGAATTATATGCTTTGAATTTTTTAAAAATTGATTACATATTTGGAATTAGGAGGTCCAAATTTTTTAAATAGTACCCATTTTTAGACATTATGAATATTAACATTATTAATTTTTAATATCACGGTAAAGGGTAAATCGGGTAATTAAAAGTTATAAATAAAATGATAAGAACAATAAATGACCCAAACCATTGCCTAAATCTTATTATACTAGTATATAATGACAATAATCATCAAATGGTCTAATTTATAACCTTTTAGGGCAAATTGGATGAGATTTGGACATTTATAATATATTATTTATAGAAAAGACAAACAAGTCACCCTCTTGTTTTTAATAAATATTTTTTTTGACATGGAGTTATCTAGATAAAATGTTTGAATATAAATATTATTTTGAAATATAAAGCATTTATATTCATCAGTTTATTTTTTTTATTTTTTAGGGAATAAATAATTACCTTAGTTTCTAACACTACACTAACGCATTAATTATTCAATGAATTGAAAAATAAAATAAATGATATTAATAATATTAAAAGTATTATAATTTGATGTAATTTGTGTGATCTAAAAAAAATTTAGATGAAAACTAAATTTTAGATATGTATTGAAAGATTAGGTTTAAATTTATATTTTTTTCATCATTTTATTAAATTCAAAGTAATGAATAGTTGAAAATTTGACAATAATGATATTTTATAAAAATAATAAATTATTAAATTATTAAAAAACCATAAAAATATTAAATAAGGAAAAAGGGGATAATATATGGTAAAAAATTCCATCTCATGTACCTTTACAAGACATTTGAAATCATTTGTATCTAAAATAGTCTTATTATAATTTAATCATTCGTGAAATTCCAAAAGTGATCCCAACCTCAATTATTAAAGGGCCCCTCCTCCCTTACTTCTTTACACCACTTAGAGAATTCTAGATCAACAATTCACTGAAAATAAGACCATCCATAGAGACCATAATAGGTGCTAAGGGAACTAAAATTCCTATATTCTCAACTTATGCACATTTTAGAGGTTCTATTCTTATCAAAAGACCAACCCTAGATCCCTTAATAGGAGATCTAAGTGATTTGCCTTAAAGAAGAGGTAATCATCCTAACTAAACACTTTCTTTTTATATTATATTCTATTAATCATAAAATAATAACTTCAGTATACTCAATATTATTAAACTTCATTAGGATTATGAAAACATCACTATAAACCCTCTTTCCCATTAAACAAGAAGTGAAAGTATCACTAATGAATACATATAACTTACTATCTCCACGCATCAATACAATTAATTTTCTATCACCATATTTCATGGATAATTACTATTATGGGTTTAAATTTTATATATTATACTTATGACGTAATTACTCTTCTTGAATTAAAATGTAATATCTAGCTTATTACCTTCGAAACCGTTTGAAAATAATAACATCTTTCATGCGTAAGTGAGGACTACCACCTATATGAAGTGGTGTGATTCATTTTTTTATTTTTATATTAAATGGATAGTCAAGATGATGGATATTATGAATATATATTTAATATAAATAATAATAAATATGTAAATTCAAATTATTATTTACCTTTATTTCATTATACTCTTAAAAAATTGAATACAACGTTCATGCGTACGTATGGCCTACCTTCTCTATGAATGATGTAATTAATTTTCTATCACTATAATTATAAATAAATTTAAATATATACAATATAATAATCATTTAAATAATTATAGTATATATTTATAACAAATTTAAATTTATTATACTGGAGGTTAAATAAATTTCAAAGGAATTCATACCCAAGGTAATGGATTTTCGTCTTACTTTTATTTATGTATGACACATGCCATTTTTACCACATTTTTCTTTTGAGTGGTGTATATAATACCCATAAATGACTTTTATGATACATATTATAAATGTTTTTGGGATTTATATATCCAGTTTTTTATTTTCTTTGTAGGATTATGATTCAAAAGTTAATAAAGTGGTAAGGGTTTATTGCACTATCTCAAAATAATTTTGGATTTTTTCTATTTAAGTATCAAGTGTGGAATATTTATCTTCTATGTATATGTTTTATAATTTTTTTCTAAAAATATTATTACTATTCTCCTAAAATTTTTAAATTCATTTTTATCTTTGTTTAACTTTTTACTAAATGGTTTTAAAGGAATATTTTTTTTATTTTCCAAATGAGATACATTATGATTTTCTAAAAAAAATGGAAGGAATTTTATTTTCTAACTTATACGAAATAATTGTATTTTTATGACACCATAAAAAATAATTTTTTTAATATTCCTTTATTAATTTACATGTTTATTTTAATTTTTTTAATTTATAAGTGCACAAATTTTTAAAAATTGGAGTGATTTTAAGATAGAAAATATATTTTTCTAAAAAATTATTCCAAGTGATCTTTCAAAATCATTTTCTATCTAAGATGAAATCATTTGATATTAATTAATATTTAATGGGTATATTTTCCAAGAATAAACCACTTATTATTTTTCTTGATCGTTTATGTTTATGATGAAAATATGAAATGTTTGTGAAACCTGTTTCTTTTCTATAGGTTTTGTTAAGTTGAAATGTTTATGAAACCCATTTTTTTCATGTTTTATGATTTTATTAATGATTTATAATATATTGGAACACATTTATATGGTTTTAATTTTGTGATTGTTGCTATATTATAACCAATGACGGGTGGGAACTACATTTCTTTCTAATGAATTGGGTAAAGAATGATATCTCATGAGATAAATGATACTGGAATGGGGGTTAAATCCAGTTTATTAAGGGAGATTATCCAATATGATAGTCTTGGGAGTTAATCTTGACTACTAAAATGGCTTAAGGAGTGAACCGATTCAACTATTATTGTCTTGGGAGTGAACTTTGACTATTAAGATGGTTTGGGGAGTGAAATCATTCCACTATGATAGTATTGAGAGTAAACCTTGACTAATACATTGGGTTGGGGGTTGAACCCATTCCACTATGATAGTCTTGGTAGTGAACCTTGACTACTACAATTTTGTTGGGAGTAAACCCATTGCACTATGATTGTCTTGTAAAAGAGCCTTGACTACTAAGGAAATGTTTTTTTTGTGATTATGGATATTCCACAATTCTGTGTCTTAAACTAATGTTATTTTATCATGGATCATGTTACTTTGAGATTCAAGTATTATAAACTTCCAATATTTATTCCATTACTCTAGTTTATGATCTTTGATATGTAGGGTATAATTTTCATTTGTTATATTTATGTTCTTTTTACCTTATTCTCATGTTATGATTATTTAATAATTGATATCTCACTTGTTTACCCTTACCAAGAATGTGATCTCACCCTTTTATTATGTTTTTTTCATTAGGTTATGAAGAAATGTTTAAGTAGGGTTTTTCTAATAATGGTGATATAAGTGAATAAATTTTGGGATATTATGCCGATTTTTTATGATCCAGTTCTTTATTTTTCTAAGATATGTAAGAGTTTCTCATAATTCTTCAAGACTATAAAACTAAAATTCACTTTATTATGAAATTGATATAATATTTCCATTGATATTTTTTTTAAGTTTATGATGGTTGAAATTTGGTCATATTTATTGGTGTCAAAGATAGACATGTAAAGATTATGTTTTTAGCATCAGATCCGGGAGTCCTGGTCTCATTCCATTAAAATGGAAAAATATTTGGAGCCATGAATATTTATCCTAGGTCAGTTTGGAACTAAATTAGGTGTATGAATCATCAAGTATAGTGTCACACCATGATAGGTTTGTGGATCTAGAATTTTATGAAATTTATAGTGAAATATCCTAAAAATTTATTTATTACACATATTTTACATGATATGAACATTAAATTTCATAAATAATAATATCCAAGGACTGATAGGTTCAATTCCATTGGAGACTGACTACATAATTATATTATTTTACAATAAATGAGATAAAATCTCCATGAAGGCACCATAATATCCCTTATTCTTGATATCTCATTAGTAAGGATCATCCTCATAACTATGGGATTGAAAAAATAATAAAGGGGAGAGCACAAATGATATGTATGGTGTAAATAAAAATTTCATCAATTATTTTTTCATAAGAATATGTAAAATCATAAGAATAATATAAATATCATAACAACATGATAGATAACCATAAAAAAGTGATCTTCAATGTACAAGGCATGAAAATATAAATCCAAAAATATCAACATGGAAACATAATAGTAATAACATGGATTAAAATACATTAACATATCCCTTGAATCATGAGTATATAAGATCATATTAAATAATATAATTTAGAAAAGGAACATAAATTATCATAGGAAATAATTACTCTCACAATCCCCATCATTTGTACCAACTCTTACAAGAAACTAAAATGTAATCATGAATACCTATCTCATGAGATACAAACTTTTAACCAATGCGTTGGGGGATATAACAAACCTTCCCATCTTAGGTTTATAATATAACTACTCATACTTGGTTTATAAAGGAACTAAACATACTTGGTTTATAATAGAACCACTCATCCTTGGTTTATAATGGAACCAACCATAATACATATGTATTCCACTTAAAAATAATTCAATAAAATTTGCTTTATAAAACAACCAAATAAAAACAACTCAATTATCATAAAGAAACCATGTAAATAAAGTGGGTTTTATAAAAAATTCCATTGGAAATCTTTTAAACTTAATAAATAACCATTTTAAATAAAATGTTCTTCATAATGATATAAAATATCATCATGAAAAAAAACATTTTATATTAAAAACTTGATCACACAAAATAATTACACAAAGAATATCCATTTAAATACGGATAAGGTGTATTTTTTATTCTGTAATATTTCTTTTTATTTTAAATATATATTATCTTAGTTATCTTATTATTATATGAATTTCTACTCTTTTTTTATTTCTTTTATTTTATGTGTTTCTCTCACCGTGTTACCTTCACAACCCCTATAAAAATGGAGAACTAAACTTGTCGCTTGTTTAAGTTAGGTAATTATGGATTTATTGAGATTTATTTTGATAATTTTTTATCTATTTATTCAATTTTGGGAATTTTGGTGGTGGTTAAATCGATTAGAGTGAGTGGTCACCCCACTTTCTCTACCACCAAGTTACTCTTCTTGTTTATTAATCATTCTTACCTTCACTATCTAAGACATGTATATGGTGGATTACAGTTTGGGTAGTGATGGTTAGTTAATATGTCTCATATATTACATTTTTAAGAGGATTACCCAATATTTTTAGGTCTTAGTATGGTGTAATCACATTTCAACGAGAGTATAGTTTGAAAAATGTGGTCCGAATTGTGAGAAGATTTTGGGCCTCCAAAAAAATGGATTTAACTTTAGGTACAGAAGGATTAAATTAATAAAATGATATAATTAAGAATAAAAAAAATGTAATTTTACCATTGTATTTAGTTAAGAACAAGTTATTTCCTAAATATAGAATAAAAATAAAACAGTTAAAATCAAAAAATAGGCCATTTTTTTCAATTAATCTCAAAATACCAAAAAAACCTAGAAATGTGACAATTTTGTATAAAATAAAACATATGTTGAGTTTAAAAACATTTTATTATAGTATTAAATATGTTAAAATATTATCTTTCTCACTCCCCTACACTTAAAAATTTCACTCCTAGGAAATCATCATACATTCAAATGAATGTCCACATAATAATCAAAAATGAGAAAATTTTAAAGATCACTTACAGAAAAAATTCATTCATGTCTCATATATGAAAAAAATCTATATAATTTTAATTAATCACATTTAAATTCATTCAAAATTATAAATCCATCTATGTCCCAATCGTAACCTACCTCATAATGAATTTTATGTCACTCTTCACTCAAGAGAAATTGAATACGAGGTAATGATCATACTTTGAAAATGCCTGTATAACCATAGGCCTCTGAAAATTTTCATTTCTACATAGCATGATACATGGAAATGAATTCAATCATGATGAATTTATCAAGGTAAATTATGTGGATTAGGGTTGGTTGTAATATGATTGAAAAAATTTAAGGCTGAAAAGAGGTGGTTTGACTCTTATGTACAACGCATGAATAATCAAGTAAAAACACATGACATTACACACTTAATTCCCCTTAAAATTTTCAAAACACAACACCAAACAATTTTTTTATGACATGGGATATGAGCCAAGTAATGATTACAATTAATGATATCATCCATATTCTCACTATTTTTTTATTTTTTTAAAGATCCAGAATGAAACAACTTTATTTTATTTTATTTTTCATGAAGGATAACCTAAAAATTGAAAATAATAAATAAATTAAAATTCATTACCTAGATTTTTTATAGGGATATGAGTCATAAAAGAAATTAAAATGATAAATTCAAACTTATCTCTATTTTTTCTATTTCTATTTTATTTTAATTTTTTAATATTTTAATTTTATTTGGAGAAGGACCATATGAATCAAATAAAGAATACTTAATTGATGATTTATTCCCAATTTTAAAGTTACCCATTTACCAAATTTTTTACACACACCTCACACCACTTGAAAATAAAATAAATCCCAAATAACTCACATTAAAGGTCCTTCCTCCACACTCAAACTTGAAATATCCATGTAAAAATACCAAGAGTGTGGGTATATAAGGGAAAATGGTCTTGAATATGGATTAAACTTATATGTAAATTCATGTAATATAATGGATAATGAAGGATATATTTAAGGATGGGTATTAGGTTAAAAATGTGGCTAACCAATGATGTTCCTCAATCATATCAAAAACATTTCCTGAAATAAAAATATTTGAAAGAGAAAAATCACAAGTTTTGGTTCTCACAAAAAATCCATGTTTCTCTAAATAAAGTGTGGGTATTAGGAATAAGATTTAAAAATGGTTCATAATACCTCATAGGAATGGAATTTTTTTTGTGTTAGTGTTTAATGTTAATGGATTTCAAAAATTAGTAAAACTCAAAAAAATGAATGATAATCCAATTCAAGGAAAAGATTTCACATCAATAATAATTTTAAATCCATTCTTCCAAAAATCATTTCAATTTTCTCAGAATTATTCTCTATGTGAAAAATGATAAGAATATTCATTGAATCTAAATAATAATAAAAATATAAAAAAATAAAAACAACTATATATTTTGACACTCCCCCACACCTATATTTCATTACCCCTTATTACATATCTAAAAAAATAAGATAGAAGGGAAGAAAAACTAAAGAGATGGTAAGATTCAAACTGACTTTATTTTTCAGTGGAATCCCTAATTTAATATCTTATATAATACCACTTATTCCTATATAGCATGAAATAAAGAAAAACATAATAAATGTAAATAAAAAAAAGTGAAAGGGAAAAAACGATGGAGTATGGTTTGGACCTTCTTGTGGGTGATAAGTTTTTACTACACCTAGTTAGGCAGTTGTAGTAGTTTAACCCCAACTTGAATGTGGATGGGGTTTATTTCTTAAAATCCACCAAATTTTATTTCACCCAACATCCATGATTGAATGAAAAAATTTATGACCCCCAAAGAAAAGAAATATATCCCCAAACCCCAGAAGAGATGAAAACAAAAAATTAAGGGTTAGAGGGGAGGAAAAAGAATAAACCGGTGATCCCTGTTTAGCTTAGCTGGGGGAGTGGTGTCCACTATTATGGAAGGTAGTAGGATAAGAAGTTTCTTCTCTTCTATTTTGGGTTAAAAAATGATTCCTTAGTGATTTATTCTTTTATACCATCATCCTCAATTGCACCAGTGTATAGCTCGACATGCTCCTCCCTTATATCTTCAACAAATGAAATTTCTTCTTCTTGTTCATTCAGGGACTATAATAGCGGTGTTTAAGCTGTGAAATAAGAATAAAAAAGATCCATTTTTTATTCAAAATTAATAATCTTTGAAAAAAGAGAATGTTCAGAAATTAAATCTCCCTCAAAATAGATTCAAATTATTTTCCTTCAAGCAAGGCATATTGGAATTCATTTATTGGAGGAGGATGTGGATTTTCAAGTAAGGCTTAAAACTCACCAATGTATTATTTTAATATAGGTGAAATAATAATTTCATTCAATTTATATTGTCTTTTTTTCCATTTCATACATATAATTTTCACTTCTTCAACTTCTGTGGCCATAAATGCAACCATCATGATTTATTTTTCAAGAATATAGAAATTATTTTGAATCACTAAGGCATCTTGTTCCATTTGAAACATAAATTTCTATTCCCTGATGGAAATTTCAGTACTAGGAAATACATATTAATAATTATTTAATTAATCCATGAACTGAAGAAACAATTATATTCAATAATATTCTTTTTTTATATTTTTAAAATATTTAGTTTTTTGTTTTTTTTATTTAAAAAAGAATTTGTAGGCACCTAACCTCCCCAAAAACAATGCCAAATTGATGGTAGAGGTTTTTTGTGAACTACTAATCAATTAAATTTTAATTTTCATAATAATTCACGATAGTGTAAATTTATAGGGTCAATGACCAAGAGGCCACTCACACACACTATTTTTCTATTATCACTATTATAATTCAAACGAATACAATACTAATAAACTAGTATAAAGAAGGGTTTTTGAAAATACATGAAATATAAAATAATATAATAATGAAAATGAAATTGCAATAAAGAATTAAGTTAGGTATAAATAATGAAGGAAAATGTTCTTAGGAGTTTATGGTTAATGATATGATTGTTCAAAAGTATCTCAATAACCAATTCAATGTAGTGATCAAGACTTGTCACACTACACCTTCTCATTTGAAAAGTGATTACCCCATACCGAGCCCTATTTATATAGGGTAATACTATTTAAAACATTAAAAATGATACCTCTTCACCACCCAAAATTACCTAAGCCATACTCCACTGTATGCACGAGTTAGATTGTGAAGGGAAGGATGATTTATAAAAGAGAAGAAGAACACAATGGTAGAGAAAATGGGGAGAATTCTCACCATAATCAGGTAAAACACCACTTAAATTTCTAGAATTGAATAAATAAATAGAATATTAAGCACAATTAAACTAAATAAATCCACTATTCCCTCCTTTAAACAATTATTGGGGTTAGTTATCCATTTTTATTAGAGTTGGGAAGGCCACATAGTGGGAGAAACACATAAAATAAAAGAAATGGAAGAATAAGAGAATACACATAAGAAGAATATAAATAATATATTATATATTCAAAATTAAAAGAAATATTAAAGTATAAAAATTCAACCTTATCCCCCTTGAAATGACTATCCTTTTTAAAGGGAGGTGAGACACATATTTATAGGAAAAAGGGATAAAATTTGGCTCCAAAATATGTAATCTAAAATTTTTCGTATGTATAACAAATTATATTCTTAATTGGTTTAATGTGTATTATTTAATGTTCTTCCATATCAAATCCTATGTTCACAATTAAAATTTAAGAATGATTGGACACCATATGAAGGAGTTATATCTATTTTACTTGGGAATATTTAATCTAGCTATACGACTCTTCGTATTCCCAAATTTCAACTTCCCATGCCATTATGGAATTGAAAAATGAGTATTCACACATTTTCACCTTAATTAAAGATGTTAATTAATGGATTCTCCATATTCATGTATAATTTCAGCTTTATTTCACTGACTCTTTATGATATACAGTCCCACCATAGAAAATCTTCAGATCCATGCATGATTTTCGAGGTCTAGATTGTGAGAAAATTTTTGGCCTCCAAAAGAAGGATTGAAATTTTGGTCCAGAAGTATGAAATAAATCCAAATATTTAAGGAATCCTAAAATATTTAATTTTACAATTTCATTTAGTTAATAAAGTGTTATGTCCAAAATAAAGAATAAAAATAAAATAGTTAAAATCGAAAAATATTCCAATTTTGCAATTAAGCTTAAAATAACACTAAAACCAAGAAATGAAACAATTGGCCATAAAATAACACTATTATGGGTTTAAAAACATTGAATTATAGTATAAGAGGGAAAATATTATCTTAATAACCAAGATAAACACGCCTTTATTACACATATTTTATATGATATAAACATTACATTTCATAGATAATAATATTCAAATAATGATGGGTTCAATATATTTAGAGAATACGTAAATAATCATCTTATATTACAATAATTGAGATAAATTATCATTAAAGGATCCATACTAGACCACCTTCTATATATCTCATTACTAATACTCATCCTCATAACCTGGGGAATGAAAACATAAGAAAGTAGTGAGATCAAATTATCATTACTGTTTAAATAGTCATTTTATCAATGAATATTTCATAAGAATATATAAAATCATAATAATAAGATAAATTTTATAAAAAAATAATATATATCCATAAAATATAAGCGAACTTCAAGGTTCAAGGAATGAAAACATAAATACACAAAAGATCAACATAAAAACATAACAGCTATAACATAGTTTCAAATAATTTAACATAAACCTTAAGTCATTAGGGAATAAGATCATAAAAAACAATATCCCTAACTATAACATAAAAATATTAAAATGGAAACATTACTTTCATAATCCACACCATCAGTTACCATTATTACGAGTAACTAAAATGTACTCATGAATACCTATCTCATGAGATATAAAATATTAACCAATGTATTGAGGGCTATAAAGGACCCAACTATCTCAGGTTTCTAATGTAAACACCCATACATGGTTTATAATGGAACCACCTATCCTTGTTTTATAATGGAACTCGCCATCCTTGGTTTATAACGGATCCACACATCACTCATCCATACATATGTGGTCCACTTAAAAATCACAAAGTTTTCGCCACTTAAATAACCCCTGGAAATAAAATGGGTTTTATAAAATAACAAAATGGAAATCATTCAATTTCTATAAAAAACCCATGTAAATAAGGCGGGATCCATAAAAAATTCTAGTGGAAATTATTAACATTTCATAAAGAACCCATAAAAATAAAATAGTTTTTATAATGGTATAAGTTATCATCATGAAAAAACATTTGATATAAAAGACATAATCTACCTAAATAATAAAATAATTAATGAAAATATAGGGAGAAACATGAAACATAACCCCTTTATAGATAGATCATAGTGAGGAACAAACTATGAAAATATTTTTTTGAAAATATTTTTTATTCATAATTTTAAATGTCAAACTCAAGAGTCTCTTTTCAAAAAATCTCATTTTAAAAGAAAAAATGGAAACAAAACCTTTCCGAAAAATATAATTTGTTTAGAAACTGTTTTACATAAAAATAAAAAGATAAAATCATTTTAAATGTAATGTATTAGAAAAAATGAAGTTTAAATAATAAATTGTGTAACTCAAATAAGGAGTTTGAGTTACCAAGTCCCTCACCTTTACCCTTGATTTACATGAAAGTAATTTAAACTCCTTATATCTCAGATTGTGTCACCTTTAAAAAGGGATTAAATATTTAAGAGATGGTCTTTTGAGAAGAAAATGACCTCTATAAGGTTTATAGGCACAAGTAAGAGAGAATTAGGTAGATTTTGTGTTGAGTGTAAGAGGTTTTTGTTTCAAGTAAAGTTAGGATAGGAGTAACCCTTTTATAATTAAAAAGTGTGGAATTTTAGTAAATACCCAAAAATTTTCAATAATGGAAAGTCACTCTCAAGTCTAGTGTATAAAAAATTAACATTTAACAGATTTTATAGGAGATATGGTCAAGCCACACCTCCACCATTAAAATAGAATAAAGTTTTAAACATGTTAGTTTATTTAACTATAATGTTACACATTTTTACAAATTTAGTTTTCACCATAGTAACTAGTTTTTACATAAAAAATTTATACTTTAAGAATAAAAACAAAATGGTAATTATTATTTAATTTCTACCTAATAATTTTAAATTTGGAATCCATTTTTTATTTAATTTCTAAAAGTGATAAAAATTAATTTTAAAATACTATATGCATAATATATTAAAAAACAATTTTTTGAAAAAAATAAAACCTAAATTTTAAAATTTCATATATGGATTTATAAATTAAAAATTTTATTTTAAAAATTATAATTTACTTATAATATAAGTAAGTGGTCCTATAAAAATTATTAATAAATTTCCAATTCAAAATTATATACTAATAATATAATAAAGTCATGTTATTCCTAAAAAACAATTTTTTTACTTTTCGCCTAAAAATCAATATTTTTAAAAAAATATCCAAAATCAATCTTAAAATAATTTTTAAATGATAAATTAAAAAATGATGTTAATTTTTTTTTAAATTCAAAACCTAAAATATATAAATTTAACTTTAAAATAAAATCATTAAATATCCTGAATAACAATTTTTCCAGGAAACCGTTTTTTGGTATATTAACTATTCTTCTAAAATTAGCGATAATAATAAATATATAAAACATGGAAAATATAAATTTTATGAAATAAATTTTAATCGTAAAAGATGATTTTATTTATTTCTTAGATGCACGAATTGAGTCGATGTTTAAAATGAATTTTATTTTCTATTTTTAATTTATATATATATTTATATATATTTAATAATTATTCTATCACTATTCATACTTCATAATTGTATGATTACCTAAAAATGGTCTATATTATTTTGGTTTCAGTATTTCATGTGAAGATATACCTCAAAAATAATATTTATTTAAGGTTGAAAACTTGGGTTTTTACAAAATTCATTCCACAAAATTATCATTGTTTAAATATTAGTTTTTACCCATAAATGTGGATATTGCAGATTAAAAGAAATATTTTAATGGTTTATGAAATATCACTATGATTACATAGTTTTTAATAAGGCTTAAACCATGATAATGGAGGTCATACCACAAATAATGTTAATCCATGAAGATCCAGCTATTAAAATTTATCAAAAACATTGCTGGACTTGGTTGATTTAATGGGTATTTAATAGGCTGTTTGAAGACCTAATAAGTGGATTACATGTAGTAAATTCATGGGAAAAGTTTTTATAAAGATGATTATTTATTTATGGAAGTATTAGTAGAAAGAAAAAAGAGTAACATTATTTACATATTTATAAAATAGATTTAAATGGGAGTATTGTGGAAAAAACTATTAAAGATTAGGAATGAAAGGAAGAACCGAAGCACAAAATCAACACCCTCATTGGATTAGTGTTTTGTTTTAGAAAAGAATTATTGTAAGTGATCAGCATATCAAATCTTCTTGTATTCCATATCTCCAAGTAATTCATGAAGATTTAAGAAGTGAGAGTACCCATAGGATTAACAATACATCTTTCAAAAACTATAATAACACATAAAATGCATAGTGTTAACCCCTAATATGTTATAAAAATATTAAAATATACTCATTTTAATATCCATTTATGATGAACTAAGTAAAATAATCACATCCATGCTTTAAAATAATGCATTTTAATATCATGTGTGTTTGAAGATTGATAGATTGGAGTTATTCTTACTACCACAAGAATAAGATCCATATGAGAGGAAAAAAACTTAAATACCCTAATTAAACACCCTCTTAGGGTGTATTTTTAATATGGTTTTAAAAATTGGTATTAAATAAAAAAATTTCTTGTATGATGAATATGTAATTATAAGGATACAATTATGGAACATATAGTTAATTTAAAAGGGTTTCCTTTATTTGATGGTAGTAATATCTAGATATAATAAAATCAGATGGGATATCACTTATGATGTATTATACATGATTTTTTTTGTAAAGACCTGGAATTTCCATGGAATTTTTTTTCTTAAATACAAGAGAATTTTAGGAGTCTGTGAAAACTAATGGCGCGTGATACCAAGGCCCGGTGTGATCAGAATTAATTTCGAAAGTTTGTTCGGGTACATTCAGCAAACGTACGAGCAGGTTTTTATAACTTTTGAACCAGTGCTCGGAATTGAAATCCTAGGGCACTGTTGAACTCGCAGCACCGATATTCACTTAATAAGACTTTCACCTTGAAAGCAGTTGGTCGAGAATAAAAGATAGTTTTGGGGTTTTTAGAGAATGTTTTAAATAAAAATAAAGTGTGTGGCTTTATTTTTATTTATTGGTTGAAACCTCCACATGGATGTTGGAGGTGGGACCACCACACCTTAACCTCCCATGAGAGGTTATGGTGGTGGGGCCCACCCGAATCTGAAATCCTCTTCATATTTAATATGGTGGGGACCACCTGAGGTTAAAACCTCTTGAACTCCTCATTAAGTGGGGAGAAACCTCTTGAGCTCCCCACTTTATGGTGTCAAATCATCTCAATTAATTAATTTTAATCTTTTTGAATTATGTGCCAATTATTAAATAATAGGTAAGGATAACATATTATTTTAGGTTGGAATTTGTCTTTTGGGTGGAACTTGGGATAGGGGAGAACTTGGGGGAAGGATCCCAGTGAAGAACGTGTTCCACCGACGAAGAATGCTCCAACCGACGAAGAACGTCGACCTCGATCCTGACTTCGACTTCCTTCCTCGGAAACTCCTCGACGTAGGATGTGTTCGTTTACAATGAATCGACATCCGCCTTTCTATGACTTCGTCAATGATCAATGAACAAATGTAGGGGTACAAGCTTTGTTAATTGTTGCACGTTCTTCCTTTTCCGTCGAGGATTATAATTCAAAGCCACATGATATCACCCTAACGCGGAGGGTGCAGGCCAAACAAACACAACCCAACCCCTCTTCCTTTTTTATGGAATTTGACACTAAACATGGCATGATACGGGGATGAGAGATTCTCATCAACATTGATTGCAGATTGAAGGTGACATCCTGAGGAATGTGCGACTTCTTTCGGAATGATAATCGGGCCACCATAACTCGTTCAGTGACCCTTAGAAAGTTTGATAATGGATGGAGCAACAACCGTCACTGCATGGGAGGGGGCGGCGCAACCACGCCGCCGAAGGAGTAACTGGTGGCCGACGGGCCGTGGCGGTGCAACGGCAGCCCGCCCAAGCCCGGCCGCGAAAGAAACCGGCGGCCCGAGCCACCGGGGAAGACGCGATGCAACCAAGATACACGGTGGAGTAAAAAGGGGGCCACAGCCCCTTGGTTACGATGGTGTAGTGGTGGCCGGTGCAATGCTGGCCATGAGGAAGACCGGCGGCCTGGGCCGTCGGGTCGCCGAAGGAGGCGTGGCGCAACTACGCCACGTTGGAGGTGGCTGGCCGCTCGGCCAGCCGGGAGGAGCGGGACTCGTTGCTAGGTCCCACGTGACGTGGACCAGCGCCACATGGTGCTTGTTTGACTTCCACCCAAATGTCTAAGCCATTCGGGATTTCCATGGGGTGCAGTCTCCCCCCTGGACGTGGCTAGGGTGGACCCTGCGGGCCGCCATCCGCGCGGGCCGCCAGCCACACAGGCCGGACCCATCGCCGGTCAGGCCTCCCTCGCGAGCCGGGCAACCCTCGTGGTCTGGGTAGGACCCACAGACCGGGTCATACCTCAGTCTGGACCCAGGTCAGGCCGGGTTGGCCGACTGGGCCGGACCGGACCCACACCCGTTTGACCTGTTTCCACTCTTTTGCCTGTAACGTGAGCTACGGGCATCCGATTGATGAACTATCTATAGCGACATAAACCTTGGAAGGAGGTAGTTATTTTGGTATACCTCACTTGAGGTTTGGACATAGCTGGGTTATGTTCGGGTTGGATCGAACATAAATCCAACCGGGCCCTCGGAACGAAAATGCCAATAAATCTCAGACCGAACGTCCGATTGATGCACTGTCTGTCGCGTTGAGATTCTTATGTCAAGACGAATCTTTTGGATACAACAACTTGGGACTTCGTGTAAGTTGATGTATCGAAACTTGGCTTGAGGAGAAGACCCTCCCGGAATCAAGCATATTTTGTGTGGAACCATGTGGCTGGCTGTGCACTGACGACTGTTCCTGGATCCTGTGTGGGTTCGACAGCACTGACGACTGTTCATAGATCCTATGTGGGTTTGACAGCACTGATTACTGTTCCTAGATCCTGTGTGGGTTCGATAGCTTCGACCACTATTCCTAGATCCGGTGTGGGTTCGACAGCTCTTTTTACTGTTTCTGGATCCTATGTGGGTTCAATAGTTTTGATTTCTATTCCTGGATCTTGTGTGGGTTTGACAGAATAGATGATTCAGTGGCTACATCTGGTCATCTATATCTCTCTACTTAAGTTGTATACCTGTGTGATCTGAGTCATTAACTTTGTGTTTTCCTCATGATTAAGATGGATTACTTGATAACTTAGTTATATGTATGGGTATATACCTAAGTAGGGTTATCTGTTGATTTCATACCTTGTGGTTTATTATTGTTGGATTTTGCGAGACCTTGAGGGTCTCGGGATACCTACTGAGTATCGTTACACTCACCCCTACATGGGCTATGCCTGAACCTCATTGTGTTGGATGCATACGACGTACAACGCTGACCGAGGCTGAGTGTACTAGGACTGGACGGTGCCCAGAGGTGGTCCTCATGACGAGTCTGTACCTGGAGGAGACTGACGGATGTGGAGTGCTGAGGAGGCTATCTGTACCTACCCTTTATGTAGGATCCATGGTGGAAGATCCAGGAGATGCTTTTCATCTTTCATCTATTTTCCCCTTTTCAGTTGTAGTTGTACTTTATAGTTGGGCTTGTATTTCTGGCCCCTTTACTTATTAGTACTCTATTGTTATACAATTTTTCTTAGTTTTTTGTATCCATCTATGTTCTCTATTTTGTCTGTGTTTACAGTTATAAAGGCAATGTCTTCCCAGATTTAGAGAATTACACCTTTGGTTCTAGTCTCCATCCCCTGACCTATGGAATGCGGGCTTGGGGTAGTCTGACACGGGCCCCCGGGGGATGGGTCGTGACAAATTGGTATCAGAGGAGTCAATTCTACCGAAGAACATAGGACTTTGATATTTTCTATGAATCAATATTTCTAAGGGTACTGAGTGTGGTTTTCAGTTCAGGGAGTCCAGTGTTTGTGCGACGGCTGACATATCCATACACCAAGACCCTGACTTTTGATTTCCAACTCAGTGCACGAAAACACTGATTGCGTGTGTGTTTTGAAGAGATTTCTTTGTGATCTCTTTGATTCAGCTCACTAGGTATACCTTTTTGACCGTGGTGCACCTATTTCTTTACAGGATGCCTCCATGGAAACAACCATCAAGGGTTCCAGGCTCTATATGAGATGGTATCCCATCGAGCAACGAGGCCTCAGTGTAGGGCCCTATCATAGCGGAGGCACCAACGGTACCACTACCCATTGGGCCACTGATGCCACCAGCCCCAGCAGCAGAGAGTGCACACCGCCTGAGCGTATTGCATGAGTTACAGCACCTGAGGCCACCTATGTACATAGGTGAGACAGACCCACATGCAGCTGAGGATTGGCTGGAGGCTGTGGTGAGAGTCCTCAGACTGGTAGGGACACCAGCAGACTTTATGGTGATCATTTCCGTGAGTCTCCTTTAAGAAGTAGTAGGCAGATGGTGGAGCCTGATGCTCCCAGTTCATGACGAGGTGACACTACTCTGGGCAGACTTTGAGAGCCTATTTTGGGCAGAGTTTGTCCCAGCCACCCTACAAGTAGTGCAGATACAAGAGCTACTTCATCTACAACAGGGTAGCATGACAGTGGAATAGTACTTAGTGAGGTTTAAAGACCTCTCGCGCTACTCCACAGATATGGCACGGGACCCATTCTTCAGGGATTGAACCTTAGAGAAGGGGCTTAGGTGAGAGATCGGGGCTGCGATGATCTCCCTTAGAATCGCGACGCAGGCGGGGGTATTGGAGTGAGCCATCTTAGTGGAGAGTTTCCTTGCTGAGTAGTCACCAGCAACGAGACCCGCCACCGGGCATCATGTAGTGGAGTCTTCTGTAGTTGGTAGTAGAAAGAT
The DNA here is from genome assembly GCA_963277665.1 of Viscum album. NCBI lineage: Eukaryota > Viridiplantae > Streptophyta > Magnoliopsida > Santalales > Viscaceae > Viscum > Viscum album. The sequence goes on along the minus strand of OY728137.1, from coordinate 465,364,005 downwards.
GTCGCAAAGGTTCAAGTGGACCATACCATCTGGTGGATGACCTCAGGACACATGTTCGATTGTACGAGGAACACGAGACAGAGCTAGTCATTCGAGGAACATGTAGTGTTTCACATGCGGCGGGCAAGGTCACATGGCTCGTGGCTGTTTGACCCGCCATTCGGATAATCAACAGACAGTTGAGGGACCTCCCAGGTAGAGGAAGAGGTTCGGTTGAGGTGGTCCGTAAGGCATAGGTGGACATGTCAGAGGAGCTGGTCTTGCAGTTGTCGGTGGATGACACTACAAGGTGTTACCACCACCACCACCAGGAGGTCCACCTCGACTGCAGGGAGTAGGTGGACAGGGGATAGCTCGGCTCCATGCACCTGAGACATACGATCATGGCACTCTAGAGATTATTCGAGGTACGATCTGTGTCTACTCCACCATAGCTGTAGTTCTTATAGACATAGGTTACAGTCATTCTTTCACTGCCACTGCCCTCGTTCGGAGCTCGGAGATTTTGACAGAGCCGTTAGCTCGATCCTCACAGCTAGAGACTCCTACAAGAGTAGAATCGATGATCACGCACTGGTGATGACAGTGTGAGATTACTCTAGGAGGCGAGATCTTCGGATGGGATCTCCTCATAGCAGCGTCGATGCATTACGACGTCATCTTGGGTATGGACTGGTTATCTACAGTATATGCTCAGATCGATTGCATTAGGCATAAAGTGCGGTGTATCCACACAGATGGGACCAGGTTCACCTTCACTGGTGAGAAGGGAGCCTTTGCAGCACATGACAGACTTACTCGGAGGAGGGTGCATCCAATAACTCATCAGTTGGCCCGCATTACCCTCAGAGTAGTTGATGTGGAGAGTCCAAGATATCCTGTAGTGGTGGACCAGTATGCGGATGTTTTCCCTGATGATGTTCCAGGTCTACCTCCTCGTAGATAAGTGGATTTCTACATTGAATTGTACCCCGGGATGACACCAATATCTACAACAGCATATCATATGGCTCCTGTTGAGCTTCGTGAGATGTGGGTATAACTAGAGGACTTGTAGGGGAAGGGATTCATTCGGTCCAATGTTTCTCCCTGGGCAGCCCTGATTTTGTTCGCCAAGAAGGCGGATGGGAGCTTGAGGCTTTGTGTTGACTACCGTTGCCTGAACCAGGTGACCGTGAAGAATAAGTACCCACTCCCAATGATTGAATAACTCTTTGATCAGCTGAAGGGAGCATGCTGGTTCTCAAAGATAGACCTCAGACAAGGCTATCACCAGCTCAGAGTTCGAGACAAGGATGTGCAGACGACGACCTTCAGATGTCGGTACAACCACTACGAGTTCTTGGTTATGTCTTTTGGCATAACCAACACTCCAGCAGTGTTCATGGGACTCATGAACAAGATTTTCTCACCATACCTCAATCGCTTTTTCATAGTATTCATTGGAGACATTCTGATCTACTCGACTACTGAGGAGAAGCATGCCTACAATTTGCAGGTAGTATTGGACACACTCTAAGAGCACCAGCTTTATGGTAAGCTCTCAAAGTTCCAGTTTTAGATCCAAGAGGTTCAATTTTTGGGACATGTCATCTCAGAGGCTAGAGTTGCACTAGATCTAGTGAAGATTGAGGCAGTACTTACTTGGGAGCCACCTAGGAGTGTGATGGAGGTACGAAGTTTCCTGGGTTTGGCTGGTTATTACCGGAGGTTCATACCAGACTTCTCCAGAGTTGCAGCACCACTATCAGCCTTGATGAATAAGGGGAAACCCTTCGTGTGGTTGGAGAGATTCCAGTAGAGCTTTCAGGAGATGAGGCAGAGGCTGACTAGTGCCCCCATTTTGAGGCTTCTAGAGGAAGGCGTAGGGTACATAGTTTACTGCGATGAATCAGGGACCAGAATCAGATGTTACCTGATGCCGAAGTGAGAAGTGATTGTTTATGGTTCTCATAAGTTGAGACAACATGAGAAGAACTATGCCACCCATGACCTGGAGTTAGTAGCAGTGGTCTTCGCCTTGAAGATGTGGCATCACTATCTGAGGGGCGAGCATTTGACAGTCTACTATGACCACCAGAGTCTCAAGTATATCTTCTCTCAGAAGGACCTGAACCTGAGACAATGACATTGGATGGAGTTCCTCCAGGACTATGACATTGAGATAGTCTATACTCTTGGGAAGGGGAACATTGTTGATGATTCACTCAATAGAATATCTGGTATGCAGCTGGTAGACGAGGCGACAGAGCAGCTGGCTGCTTTGTAGATATCCTTTGTGGATAAGGGTGGAGCAGCTTTCCTTCAGTCCCTTACAGTCACTCCCCCACTTCTTCAGTGAGTCAGGGAGGCTCAATGTGGGGATTCTGACTGCGAGACATGACATGCTCAGATATCCATAGGGTAGGAACCTGATGGATTTTCTGAAGGTGGGGAGCATGTCATCCTCTTCAGAGGATATACTATGGTACTAATGTCACTTCAGGAGGAAGTGTTGAGGGAGTTCCACACATCCCCTTTAGTGCTACATCCAGGTGTGGCAAAGATGTACCAGGACCTTCGACGATAGCACTGGTGGCCAGGTATGAAGAAGGAAGAAGCGGAGTTTGTCTCTCGATGCCTCACTTGTCTGTAAGTGAAGGTGAAGCGTCAAGTACCAATAGGCTTGGTTCAGCCTTTAGAGGTCCCAAAGTGGAAGTGAGATGGGATATCCATGGACTTTGTGATAGTATTTCCACGTACATCTAGGGGTCACAACTCGATTTGGGTGATCATTGAATGACTCACCAAGTCGGCCCGTTTACTACAGATTAGAGAGTAGGGTTCAGTAGAGAGCTTGGGATGCCTCTATATGTAGAATATTGTGTGGCTATATGGAGTACCTTCTTCTATTGTCTCCGATCATGACAGACAGTTTACTTCCCGACTATAGAAGGGGTTTCTGGAGGCTTTCAGGACACAAATTCATCTTAGCACTGCCTTCCATCCTCAGACGGATGGCCAGACTGAGCGGACCATTCAGACCCTCGAGGACATGCTGTGTGCTTGTGTCCTCGACATCAGTAGTAGTTGTAAGGATCACTTACCTTTGGTGGATTTTGCATACAACAACAGCTATCACTCCACTATAGGGATTACACCTTTTGAGGCGTTATACAGGAGACCTTGAAGATCACCCTTGTGCTAGACTGACCCTGGGGAGTCAACACTAGTGGGACCAGAGATGGTACGAGCTACCTCGGAGAAAGTGCAGATCATCCCGAAGCAGATGAAGACTACACAGAGCAAATATAAGTCGAATGATGACAGGATATTGATACCTCTAGATTTTGAAGATGGAGACCACACCTTTTTATGGATCTCATCTCGACGAGGATTATGAAGATTTGTTTGAGGCAGCAAGTTATCTCTGCGTTTCATCAGACATTTTTAGGTCCTCAACAGATTTGGTGAGGTGTAATACCGCTTAGCTCTTCCACCTCAGTTGCACCGGGTGCACGACTTCTTTCATGTATCTCAACTGAGGAGATAAGGTACAACCCTTCTCACATCATCAACCATGGAGAGTTGGACGTCGACGATGGGGATACTTTAACAGAGTTTTCAGTAGAGATTTAAGATTGATAGGAGTGGGTCCTTCATGGACGGTCGATACCTCTGGTGTGCATTCGTTGACAGCACGAGAACCTCTAGAAGTGCACTTGGGAGTGGGAGGCTCATATGCGTGCTCAGTATCCCCACTTGTTCCATTAGTTATAGTTGTAGCTTACAAGGATGTAAAGACCTGAGGTGGGGAGAATGTAATGACCCAGATTTTTTTTGGATTGTTTTTCTTAAATACATGGGAATTTTACGAGTCCATAAAAACTGACGGCGGGTGATACCGAGGCCCGATGTGCCCGAAATCAATTTCGGAAGTTTGTTCGGGTATGTTTAGTAAATGTATGAGAATGTTTTTATAACTTTTGAACCAGTGCTTGGAATGGTAATCTGAGGGAACCGTTGAACTTGCAACACCGATATCTGCTTAATAAGTCTTTCACCTTGACGACAGTTGGTCAAGAATAAAAGATAGTTTTGGGGTTTTTAGAGAATGTTTTAAATAAAAATAAAGTTTGTGGATTTATTTTTATTCATTGGTTAAAACCTCCACATGGAAGTTGGAGGTGGGACCAACAAACCTTAACCTCCCATGAGAGGTTATGGTGGTGGGGTCCACCCGAACCTATCCTCCTCTTCATATTTAATATGGTGGGGACCACCCGAGGTTAAAACCACTTGAACTCCCCATTAAGTAGGGAGAAACCTCTTGAGATCCCCACTTTATAGTTTCAAATCCTCTCAATTAATTAATTGAGGACATCAATTAATTAATTTGAATCTTTTTGAATTATGTGCCAATGATTAAATAATTGTTAAGGATAATCTATTATTTTGGTTTGGAATTTGTCTTTTGGGTGGAACTTCGAAGAGGTGAGAACTTGGGGGAATGCTCCCAATAAAGAATGTGTTCCACTGATGAAGAACAATCCAACCGATGAAGAATGTTGATCTCGATCCAGACTTTGACTTCCTTCCTTGAAACCTCCTCAATGTAGGATGCGTTCGTCTACAACGAATCGACGTCCAGCTCTCTGCGACTTCATCAAAGATCAATGAACAAAGGTAGGGGGTACAAGATTTGTTAATTATTGTACGTTCTTCATTTTCCGTTGATGATTATAATTCAGAGCCGCATGATATCACCCTAACATGGAGGGTGCAGTCTAAACAAACACGGCCTAAACCCTCCACCTTCTTTGTGGAATTTGATGCTAAACGCGGCATGAGACCGGGATGAGAGATTCTCGTCAACATTGATTGCAGATCGAAGCGGATGTCCTGGGGAATGCGCGTCTACTTTCAGAACAATAATCGGTCCACTGGAACTTGTCAGGTGACCTGCGGAAAGTTCGCTAATGGATGGAGCGACAACCGTCACCGCATAGAAGGTGGTGGCGCAACCGCGCCACCAGAGGAGTAACCCATGGTTGACGGGCCACGGTGGTGCAGTGGCGGACGGCACAAGCCCATCCGCGAAGAAAACCGGCGGCCTGAGCCACCAGTTTGCTAGAGAAGGTGCTCCATAATCGCGCCACGCGGTGGATCAAAAAGGGGGCCACAAACCCCTGGCCACGGCGGTGCAGCGGTGACCGGTGCAAGGTCGACTACGAGGAAGACTAGTGGCCCGAGCCGTCGGGTTTCCAGAAGAGGCGCAGCGCAACTGCGCCATGCGGGAGGTGGCTAGCCTGGAAGAGCGGGACCGGCGTTGGGCCTTGCGTGATGCAGACCGGTGCCAATGTGGGCTGGACCCAGTGCAGGCCAGACCCAGCGTGGGCTGGGTCAGACCCGTAGACCTGGTCATGCCGGGTCAGTCCGACTGGGCCGGACTGGACCCGGACCCGTTTGAACTGTTTCCACTCTTTTTTCCGTAACTTGAGCTACGTGAATCTAATTGAAGAACCGTCTATAGTGATGGAAACCTTGGAAGGATATGGTTCTTTTTCTACACCCCACTTGAGGTTTGGAAAAAGTTTGTGTATAGCCAGTTTGGATTGAATGTAAATCTAACCAGGCTCTTGGAATGAAAATGCCAATAACTCTCATACCGGGCGTCCGATTGACGCACCATCTTCCACATTGAGTTTCTTATGAAAAGATGGATCTTTTGGATACATCAACTTGGGACTTTGTGGCAGTTGATGTATTGACAATTGGCTTGAGGAGCGGACCCTCCTGGAATAAAGCATGCTTTGTGCAAAACCCTGTGGATGGCTGTGCACTGACGACTGTTCTAGGATCCTGTGTGGGTTCGACAGCACTGACGACTGTTCCTGGATCCTGTGTGGGTTCAACAGCTTCAACAACTGTTCCTGGATCCTATGTCTATTTGAAAGCTCTGTTTACTGTTTTTGGATCCTATGTGGGTTCAACAGTTCTGATTTTTGTTCCTGGATCCTGTGTGGGTTTGATAGAATAGATGATTCAGTGCCTACATTTGATCACCTTTATCTCTCTACATAAGTTGTATACCTGTGTGAGATTAGTCAGTAACTTTTTGTTTTCCTCATGATTGAGATGAATTACTTGATTACTTAGGTATATGTATGGGAATATACCTACGTAGGGTTATCTGTTGATTTCATACCTTGTGGTTTATCCTTGTTGGTTTTTTTGAGACCTTGAGGGTCTTGGGGTCCCTACTGAGTATTGTTATACTCACCCCTGCATGGGCTATTCCCACACCTTGTTGTGTTGGATGAAAATGATGGACATCACTAACTGATGCTGATTGTACTAGGATTGGACGGTGCCTGGAGGTGGTCCTCATGACGAGTCGGTACCCAGAGGAGACTGCAAGACATGGAGAACTAAGGAGGTTATCTGTATCCACCCTTCAGGTAGGATCCGTGGTGGACGATCCATGAGTTGCTTTTCATATTTCAGCTATTTTTTCCTTTTTCAGTTGTACATGTACTTTACAGTTGGGCTTATATTTCTGGCCCCATTACTTTTAAGTTATCTATTGTTATACAGTTTTTCTTAGTGTTTTGTATCCAGCTGTGTGCTCTATTGTGTGTGTGTGTTTACAGTTATAAAGGCAATGCCTTCCCATATTTAGGGAATTACGCCTTTTTTGCTAGTCGCCAGCCCCTGGCCTATGGAAGGCGGGCTTGGGGTAGTCACGACATGGGCCCCGGGGATGGTTCATGAATTTTTTTTATTAAAATTCACGAAATACATGTCAGTTATACTACAATAATGTTAATTACTAAAGCTAAAATTAATCTAGTAAATTCCATTTCAAAAGCATATAATTGTCTATTCAATGACTTTCCAAACAAAATATATATCAAAATGATGGACTAAACATCAAAAAAATCCATTTGGGATAAATTATAAAATATTTATAAAATAGATAAAAAGGTAAAATAAACAATGATACAAGTTTTATATTGAATGTTTGATGATTTAAAGATGATAAATAATGAAAATATTGTGGTTTTCTTCAACTATCCCATTTAAGTTGTGGGGGTCATATATAGACTTGGTGACTAAATTAAAGATGTTAAAATCATGAAGAAAATTCTTAGAAGACTACCTACTCTCTAAAATCAAAAAGTGTCATCTCTTGAAGAGAAAAATATCATAAAAATGTCTCTCGAGGAACTTCACGACATGTTAGTGGCTTACAAAATGTGTGTGAGGCCTAAAAGCATATACAACCAATCATCAAAATATATTGATTTTAAATACATGAAAAAATATTGAAAAATGATTTTGGAATAAATTATGAAGATTCCAATGATGAATTTATATCACTCATAGAATGAATGTGAATGAAAGGTAAAGGGAAGTATGAAGGAAAGCTACCATTGGATTGTTTTAAGTTTGGAAAGGTTGGTAACATCACAAAAATATACCCAATAAAGGATGATAAATAATATAAGGATGAAGTTGTATCAATGCTACAAACTCTTCAAATGACTTGGTATTTATAGGTGATATCCTAATGGTCATATTTCCATATTTTTTGTAACAGCCTTAGATAGTTGATGCTTGATAGCTCATTTTTAATTAAATACCCAACAATGTATTGATTAACACCATTATAGTGTTAAAGGTATTCCTTATAACATAAAAAAGTCTTGGTATTCTGATTATAAACTTAGGTAATTCTGATGGGCTTCCTTAACTATTTTATATTTGATAATCCTTATGGGTGTTTTTCCGATTTATCGGTACTAGAATCAGTATGATAGTTATGATTTTTGTCAATATGATAGAAAAGGAAAATTATAACTCCTGGTTTGATTAAATTTGAATCCAATAATTGTAATCATGGTCAATTAGATAATTGTAATGAAGAATAATATGTTTATATTATTAACACAATAGAAAAATTTATATATATGAAAAAATATTATGTTTTCTATAAAAAATAAAAAAAAACTTTTATAAAAAATAGTAAACATGTTTTAATAACTTTTTTTATGATTTCTAAAACTAAAAGAATGAAAAATTAAGAAGTAATAATTCTAACTCAACAACCTCCCCTGTTTGGAATACACAAACCCGAAAACTTAAATGAAAAATAACTTTGAAAATCTTACAACCCATTTTTTTTCTTCTGAACTTCATATTCAGAGATATCATTTAAACCTTAACTTCCCCCAATTTTATAACTCTTCTGAATATGATATTGAATATGATGGTGTGTATTGGAATAGTTATTCATTTAGAAAAATTTCCCCTTCATAAAATTTCTCCCCCTAAGGATCATAATCTCCATTTGAAATATATTATACCTTTTAATAAAATTTTCTCCCCCTTCATGAAACATATCCCCCTTTATAGAAACCTCCCCTTTATAAAATCTTCCCTCCTTTGTTAATATTTTCCCCCTTTTATTTTAAAAAAGTAAAATGGAATGAAAATGAAGTTTCCTAAAATGTTAGAGACATAACATAATAAACAATATTGAACCAACTAATCATTCAAAAAAGATATGAAAGAACATATATCCAATCGGAATTAGAAATCATTGTAGAAAGTTATAATTATATGAAAATTCAATTCATTAAAAAACATTTTAATGTTTTATAAAATACTTATAAAAAAATAAATCAAGAGTTCAAAAGAAAAAAATAATACTTTCTTCATTAATGTCTTAAAAAAATCCTTATTCTTCTTGAAATATTGAAAATATTTATCTAACCATGGAAATTTTTCTTTGAGAGTCCGATCCTGAGTCACTAATGTGTTTATTTCCTCATAAAAATCATTGTTCTAATTTCTCAATATGATTACTTCATCTTCACATGACCTTATCCTGCTCATCTATAGATCCATTTTACAAATATTTTGTTTTAAAACATTAACATATTCTATCCTTTTAGCGGTGGAATCCATGAACTCCTCAAAAAACCTGAATATGTCATTCATGTTTGATGATAACTTTTTAATAGAATCATAATATTCTAACATAAGTTTCATACCTTCCTCAAACTTCATATCATGTGTCCAAATGTCTAAAAAATTTGGTTTGACCACTTAAACATTTTATTTCATCATCTCTTGTGAGTTGGGGAACTTTTTTGAAGATTCCTTAACTTTTATTCATTTTAAATTACTAAATATATCAAATGTTATATTGTCTCTGATTTCGAATTGATAATTTCTTGGATTATCTAACTCTGAGCCTCGAGCTTAGGAAAGTAATGAATTGTTACTTTTAACCTTCTAATTTCATGGAATATATAATAAAAATCCTTTTAAACTATTGTTCCCACAAAATTTGATTATTTAGGATTAAGATGAGGAGGTTTTATTCTACTCGTTCTAACTTCCACTTATTTAACTTTTTTTGAAACGTTCCTTTTAAATTCCTTATAAACATTCTTGTCATATGAGATTTCCATAATATCTACATCTTCATCGGTCTTGGATTTATTATTAATTTTTTTTAAAATTTTATCTTATTCTTTATTATAATAGGATTTTTATTCTTCTTCTAATAAGGATGATTCTTCCTGATAACTTACTAACTTCTCATCTTTATCAGTTTTGAAGTGTAATATTAACGAGGATGAGGATGATTCGGATGAATCCTCTTCTGATTGTGTTTCCTTATCATCATTCTATTATTTATTTTTCTCTTCCTCTTCCTATTATTATTTTATCTCTTCTTTAATTTATGTAAATTATTCTTCTTACACTCATTCTTCTCCTTATTTTCCTTCAAAAACTTCATCAACTTCCTTATCAAGGTCTTCTTGAAGTTTTCTTGTGGTCCTAAGAGATTATTTTTGTAGATAATTTTAGTTTTGATTATTTTATTGGGACTGATTATTAAAAAAAAAAATTTCCTTTGTCTTTGATAGATGTAATTTTAAATGGAACTATTAATATTTCTTGAAAAGGTAATCCACCTTCCATTATTATATGACCGGTACATGAAATTGTAATAACTAGTTTCTTGTAATATCTCTCAACATCTTTCATCAAGTTTTCACAAACTCCAGATTCTTTTAATCTTTTATTTTGTTTCATACTTTTATCTACTTTATCCAATGTTTCAGTAGATATTATTTTCAAATGTTCTTCCTCTATGGGGTAAATTCTGAAATCTCGATCCCCAAGATTCTTATGTGATTTCTTAGTTATCATATCCTCAAAAACCTCATTAGTTATTTTCTTCTCTTTCTTGTGTTTCTTAGAAGGATATGTTTATGCCTTTATCTTTTTTTTCTTTTCTTCTTCCTTAGGTTTCCTATATTGCTATTCCTCTGATAAAAAACAATCAAATTTATCAAAAAACTTCTTAGTCTTGGAATTAAAAAAACCTCATTCCGGACATTGCATCATCCCTGATAAAATAAATCTTTTCTATGACCAGATATGATTTTTTTGCAACTTTGAAAACTTTCATACACTATAAAGCCATATTACTCAAAAAGTCTAGAAACATGAACATATTAGTATTGATTTAAGGGGTTTTGAAATTATCCATAGTGCTAAAGATAAAATTCACCTTGTTTATATTTCCTATGTTCACCAATAATCTAAAACAAAAACATCAGATACCTTTAACATATTTCTATATCCTTTTATTGAAATAAAAAAACTTGAATCAAGATGGAAAACACTCTATTATCTGATATTAAGTGTGAAACCTTTATAACTTTAACATATTCTAAGAATAGAAAATCTTTGACTTTATTGTTTTTAAACATACCAGGATTGTTTGGGATCTTGTAAGAAGGACAATAAGCTTCACCTTCTGAGGTTACACTAATGAAATCCAAAAATTTCTTATAATATAATTAATTTCTCTTCAGAGTCATTTTAAAAGAAATTTTCTCTTTCCCATACTCTTTCATGAATTGAAATGTGGAATATAATTCAAAAACAACATTTGGATAATAAAACTCAAAATCCTTATCAGGTTTTTTTGACACATATCATTTCCTATTCTTGAAATGAAATGATATTATTTAGCATAGAATCATAATTTTCATACCATGACCTTTCAACCAACCTCTCCCTAAATAAGAAACACTTTGAAAAACCTTCCTTGATTTTCATCAAATTTGGGTACTGAAACTGAACAACATATAAAAAGGAAAACAACCGCACTAGGAAACATAAAGGATGGAGAAACTTCATGAAAAAATCAATGAACAACCAATGTGGGACTCATGGTGTATTTTCTTTATATAGGCACTTGGGAAATGATTCAAATTCCATAAGAAAACTGATTGAAAATATTCAAAACCATTTTAATCTGGCGATCAAGAATGAGTTGAAGAAATATTAAAAAGTTTAAAACTCTAAAAGTTTTTGATACTTTTATTTGAACGAGGATGAATTTGATTAGAAAAAGTTTTAGAAATATGAAAAACAAATCTATGTTCCTATAAAAATGAAAATTTTAACAACAAAAATCACAAACTAATCATAATTAAATAACACAAAAATTAAAAGAATATAAGAGTAACTTTTTGAGTGAAAAGATATATTATTATGATTGAACTTTTATTCTTGGTTTTTGGAAGATTATGATATTTTTTAAATAAAAACTGAATATTATATTCTCAACTAAACATGATAGTTTTATTATATAAAACTGATTATGATGTTTTTATTATGAATAATGAATATGATATTATCTTTTAAAAAAACCTTTGAGACTAGAAATTTTCTAACATGTTTAGAGTCTGAAAATCATTTTGGAAATTTAATCTTTGAAAATTTTATTAAAAGCATGATTATGGAAATACTAATTATGTTAAATGTTTTAGATTTTTTTATATAAAATTAAGAAACTTTTAAAAAAACTAAAAATTATTGAATAAAAAAGACATAGGTACTCCCCATATGAAAATAATTATCTTAATATAGAAATATGATTAAATAATAAGTAGATATGTTTGATAGCTTTACATTGATCATTTCTAGTTTCTATTTAATTTATTCAATTCCATTAGAACTAATGGGTTTTGTAAAAATGTCATTACGTTTTTATTTTATTTCATTGAGTTATAAAATGATATCTCCTTTGATTGTTTGATCCTGAATGAAATGGTTTCTTATATCTATGTTCTTATAATGTGAGTGATGTTATATGTTTTTACTAAAATCAATGGAACTTTTAATATCAAAATCTATTTGAGTTTTATTAAAACTCAAGCCATAGTCAGTGATTGTGTGTTTCATCCATAACACTTGAGAACAACTACTTCCAGCTGCCACATATTATGCTTTAGTAATAGAAAGTACTATTTAGTGTAATTTATTACATGAACAAAAAAACTGAACAATCCTATAAGAAATGAAAATTTCTAGAAATAAATTCCCTATCCATTTTACATCCACCAAAGTCATCATCTGAAATTATTTTTAGTTTAAAAACATTTCTAGATGAATATAAAAGGCTTAAATCCATAGTTTCCTCAAGATAATGAAAAATTGTTTTTACAAATTTTAAATGAGATTCTTTTGGATTGGATTAATATCTTACAGATAATCATACAGAAAACATTAATTCTAGATAATGATATTTTAGGTAGAATAAACCTCTTATCACACGTCTAAATGTTTTCTGATCAACTAATTTTCCAGCCTCATCTAGATCAAGGGTGTTGGAGGCACCAATATGAGTACTAATAATTTTAGTATTATTATATCCAAATTTATTAAGAATATGTTTTATATACTTAGTATAAGATTTAAAATTTCCTTATAGTTTTTGTGAAATTTGAAAACCAATGAAATATAATAAATTACCCATAATACTCATTTCAAAATCAAAATTCATAAGATTTGCAAAGGAATTAGTTATGGATTGTTGAGTTGAAAAAAATATAATGCCATCAATATATATATTTTTACAATCATAATGTTTTTATTAACTTATTTTATAAAAGGTGTTGGATCTAAATCTCCATTAACAAATGTTTTTTGAAAAAAAATTCCGGTTAACCTAGAATACTAGGATTGAGGGGATTTCTTAAATCCATATAATGCTTTGGTAAGTTTGTAAACATATTCCAGATGTTTTTTATTTTAAAAACTAGGGGTTTTTTCAGCATAAAATTCTTCATGACCATATCTATTCAGAAAAGAACACTTCACATCCATTTGAAATAGTTTTAAATTAAAGAATGTTACAAAATAAATAAGTATTCAAATCGCTTAAAATATTTTTACTAGAGCATAAGTTTATTAATAATCGAATCCTTATCTTTTATTATATCCTTTATCAACAAGAATTTCTTTATTTATAATAATCATTCCATTTTCATCACATTTTTTCCTAAAAACCATTTTACTCCAATTATAGAAGTTTCTTTAGGTCCTTAAACTAAATTCAATACTTTGTTCCTAAAAAAATAATTGAGTTCATATTGAATTTCCTTAATCTAGTCCTTATTAACCAAAGCCTCATAATGATTCTAAGGTTCAAATTGGGATAAGAAATCAAGTTTTTCAATTTCATTCCTTAAGAAACTTCTAGTCCTAACTATATGATCTACATCACTAATGATACTTTCACTAGAATGATTCCTAAGAAATAACTGACTTATTGGGTTTTCAAAATTATGATATACAACAATAGATAGAAAATATTTTTGAGGAAAAACTTTAGAAACTAGTTATTGAGTTTTTTCATTATGACAGGAACTTTCTAAAAAAGGTTGAAAACCAGTTTTAGAAATAAAAATTGAGGATGTAGGTTGAGTTTTTTTGAAAACAAAAGGACCAGTTTAATCAAACATAACATGTACTATTTCTCCAACATTATAATAATTTTTATTAAATACTCTATAATAATTATAAGTATTGGAATAACCCTAAAATATTACTTTAATGGATTTGGGTTCAAATTTATGTAAATTATCTTTAATATTTATGATGAATTCTTGAAACCAAAAAAATTGAAGGAACATTTTTTTATTCCTGTCCAAAACTCATTATTATTATTATTAAGAAAATTTCTAATGAAAACTTGATTTATAGTATAATAGGAAGTACTAACTGATTTATCCCCAAAATGGTTAGAAACTATGTATTTACTTTGTATGGTTTTATTTATTTCTTGAGAAATTCTCTTTATACTTTCAACAACACCATTTTATATGGAGTTCTAGGTTCTGAAAAGTTATGTTTAATACATTTCTTACTACAAAAAGTTTTAAAATAATAATTTTAAACTCTCTACCATGATCACTATAAATAGTTATTAGGGAGATATTTTTCTCATTTTAACTCTATATTCAAAATTATTTAAATAACTAATGGATTCATATCTCTTTTTGTTAAAATAAACCCAAGTATATCTAGTGTAATCATAAACTAATACATATACATAGTTTTTGACAAAAATAATTCCAGTTTTTATAGGACCAAATAAGTCCATTTTCACTAACTATAAAGCATTAGAAGTTTAGACTTCACAAATAGATTTAAAACTTGACTTATTTTTCTTACCGTATTGACAAGGGTCATAAACTTTTGAAGTATCAAACCACAGTTCTAGTAGATATTTAAGTAGTGTTTTATTAGTAAATATAGATAAGTTTTAAGGATATATTTTCCAAAAATTATATTCCACAATCAAGATTGATCTTACATTTCAATTAGACAAGGTATGTCCTTCATCCTAATGTCTTATAATTTAAGTGTATAAACATTCTCATGACGATTGATAGAAAGAATAAATAAATTATTTAAACTATATACCAAAAATTTACTATTCATAAAGTTCACAAGATAACCTTCATCACATAATTGAATTATGTTTATAAGGTTTTTCTTAATACCTATAATAAATAAAAAATTTGAAATAAGATATTTTCCAAGAAGAAAAATGTTACCTATTTTGATAATCTCTCCTTGAGAATTATATCCTAAAGTGACTTTCCCATATTTCATTTTCATTATCTTTTTGGAGAAGTATTTATTTCTAGTCATGTTTCTGGAACATCCACTATCCATGTACCATATAATATTCTTGTTGTTTCTATATTTTTTATCCTAGAAACAAAAATATTAGACTTTTGGAACCCAAACCTTCATGGATTTGTTATTATTAGAAAACAAATATTTTGTAACCACATTTTTCTGACTTTTTTTTGGGAAAATTCTATTTCCTTTGAAAAATAGGATTTATAAAATCCTATTGATTGAAATTTAATTAAGGAATAATTCTTTTTTGAGTGGACAACACTTTGGCACTTGGTGCCAAATGGTACAATTTTTGGAATAATGTATTTGTTACTTAAAATAGACTTTTTATAAGTATAACCCATTTCATTATTATCACTGTAAAGATGAATTTTTTTTTTACATTTTATCAAAATTTTTATTTAAAGTGTTAAACATTGAAAGGAGTTTCTTCAGAGAATAAATTTCATATTTTTGTTTAATAACTAACTTTTTATTCTCAATAGTAATAGTTTTGGAACAAATTTTATCCAAACCGTCTTGTAAAATAT
The DNA here is from genome assembly GCA_963277665.1 of Viscum album. Taxonomy (NCBI): domain Eukaryota; kingdom Viridiplantae; phylum Streptophyta; class Magnoliopsida; order Santalales; family Viscaceae; genus Viscum; species Viscum album. Next base: position 465,348,466 of record OY728137.1, on the reverse strand, counting down.
TTATCTTAGAAACAAAATTTTCAAAGTCTCTTAAAATATATTCTTTTTATAAATTAGTTTTATCATGATATTTAGAAAGATATGATATTTGATTAGTCAAAACACTTATTCTTTAATAATCTTTATCAAGCTTAGATTTAACATTATAGGATTTTTTTTCAAATCTTATATTTTTTATTTTCTAAAAGTTTTGAGAATATGGAAACTTCAGCAAAAGATGGTAAATAATTATCTTCTTCTAAAACTAGAAGTTGTAGAATTTTTCTCATCAAGATAATTTTCACTTAAATACATATTGATTAAGGATTCAACTTTATATGCCTTTTCCATGAGATACATATTTACAATGGGTACATTTGAACAAATATTTATGTTCATCTATCCTAAAATTTCATTATTTGAAGAAATTTCAAAAGAATCCCCACCAATGTAACTCCATGTGTCAAAATATTTATTGAATTTATTTCATTTGGATATGTATCAATTATTGGAATTTATTTCATAATTCATTTCTTATTTATCTTTCCTCTTTATCATTGGAAAATCAAGATATATACGTCCAGATTTATTATATTCATAGCATGTGACATCATAATCATTCTTCTGACCTTTATCTTTGTAACTCATTTTGCATCGGTATTGAAAACCATTCTTCCCAAATATATTATTCATTATTCTAGTGAGATTAGATAATTCATTCTAAGAGTTTTCTGATGTGCTAGAATCTGATTGAATAACAAATTTCTTATTCCTCAAAGATTTAACAACTTTCTTAGGTGTTTTAACTTTAGTAGGAATATTAGTAGTAGAAAAAGAAACACCATCATTTTTTTTCTTTATCAAAATATCCCTTGAGTATACCTTTGTATAGAAAAAGTGTTCCAATAATATTTTCCAAAGTAATATTTTTCAGATTTATTATCTCATCCACAACTGTTCTTTTTTCTTTTCCCACTCATTAGGCATGATATCAATATTCTTTTCAAAATTTATTTAATTACCAAAAAAAATTTGAATCATATATTGAAAACTATTAATAATTATCATGAACCTCTAGGGAATATTTGAAACTATTTATCTAGGTAGAAAATAAAAGGCCTGATAGTCTTCTATAAGCATATCTCTTCTAGTCTCAACATAATTATATGTTACAGAAAGTGTGACTTAAATCCTTTTCCATATACTATTTTAAGATTCACATGAAGATATCTGACTATATATGCTTCCTATCATGGAACAAAATAGAGTATTCCTTACTCTATAATTTAACACCACTCTTTTTTGCTTGATGTGTAAAAGTATTTATTTCATTATTAGAAATCTTGCACTCTCTAGTAAGTATAAATAAATTATCAACTCCAGTATTAATAACAAAAGTTTTCATCCTATCTATCTAGTAATCATAATAAACACTTTCAAAGTTAGGATGTATGTTTTGATTTATATTTTATATAGAATAAAAATTAAGACCTGGAATCTTAATAATAATAGAAACTCGTTTTCTACAATCATGTTAGTGTAAAAAAATTTATAAACAAGAAGTTTATAAAAAACTTAATAAAACTCGTAGTTGATATAAGAAGTTAAGACTTAGCAAGAAAAAAAGTATAAACTGCTATGATACTAGTTATAGGATCATAAGATTATCTTATGATGGATATAATTATAGGAGGTGGAGGGGTTGAATTGTATTTTAAAAAACATTATCTAAAATATTTAAACAAAAAAATCCTCTTAAAGTAATTCTATTAGACTCAGACTCAATCTGATTATTAGAGTCACAAAATCTTAACTAGAATTAATACAATTAAACTAGGGAAATGGAATCATAATCATAATATATCTGAGTATCAAAGTATGTTTATCATATTCATAATGATACTGATAAATCCAATTGTATAGAAATCTATGTACAATGACTATCTTTCTATAACATGCACAATGGAAAATAAACTTGTAAAAATAAGTAATTGCAAGAAATAGTAAGAATGAATAATAATATATTTAAAACATTTTTCTCTTTAAACCTTAATAGTAAGGTATTAAATAAACCCAACTATAGGTATACAAAATTTAATAATTCCTCACCAGGAAGTACCTCGATATGATGACATGACTTCCTTATCTTTCTATCCTCAAAATCCCTCAATATGATGATGAAATTTTCTATATCTTCATATCCTTGTAAATCCATGATATGATGATTTAATATGTATTCCTATACCCATAATCCCTTGATATGATTACTAGATTCTATATCTTAATATCCACATAATCCCTTGATCCAATGGATCAGATTCACCATCTTTCAATCCCCCAAATCCCTTGATTGTAACAATGATCGGACATAGACTATAATTGAAAATGTACTTAAGGAAATATCCCTAAAAATAATTCCTTAAGAATTATAACTCTCTAAATAATTACAATAAATAATAAAAAGTTGTTGACATAGAGAAATCTTTAGATGAATTTAATTGTGAAAGTGATCTACTCCAAACTCTTCAAATGAATCAGTATTTATATGAGATCTCCCAATGGTCATACTTCCATGTTTCTTGCAAAGGCCTCAGAAATATAGCACTTGAAAACTTATTTGTAACTGAATGATCAAAATCATATTTATTAACACCATTATTTTTTTATAGTTATTTATTACGATAGAAAAATATCTAGGTATCCTGATTATAAACTTAGGTTAGTCCGATAGACTTCCTTAACTATTGTCAGTATGATAATCCTTTTGAGTGTTAGTCTAATTTATCGGTACCAGAATCGGTCTGATAGTTATGAATTTTTTAGTATGATAGAAAATACAAAGTATAACTCTAGATCTGATTAAATTTAGATCCAATAATCATACTCATGGTCAATTTGATAATCTTAATAAAGAATAGTAAGTTTATATTCATAATACAATAAAACTATTTGTATATGGAAATATATTATGTTTTCTACAAAAACAAACCAAAAAATTGGGACATTAAAAAATATTAAACATGTTTTAAGAATGTTCTTGTGATTTAAAAAATAAAATAATGGAAAATTTTAAAGTAATACTATAACTCAACATAAGAATGATAAGGCTATCATGGTAGATATTTCCATTAAAGCTACTAAAAACTAAAGCACATGAATCCTTGACTATGGGTTCTCATCCCACATTAGCCACAAAAAATATCCTAAATAATTTGAAGTTATTTTTTGATGTTACAATTAAATTTGGTAATGGAATATCATTAAAAATTAGGGTAAGTGGAAAGACAAGGTTGGTTAGAGATGAACTAAATAATGCATAAGTACTTGATGCAGATGTAATTTGATATCAAATATTGAGTGATAGTCAACCACGTGTCTCTAAAATTGAGGTCACATTAAATCATACGGGTTTTATTATAAAAGGAAAATATAGGGACTCTCTGATTATTGGATAGAGAATGAATGACAATCTATACTTGGTGAATAGAAAAGAGAAAATTTGTCTCCTTTGAGTTGAAGAATAAAACATACATTAACATAGAAGGATCAGGAATATAAATCAATAAATCATATAAATTTTTTCAAATTGAAAATATATGATAAGAATTATAAATCTAATATAGAATCAATAAAGGACTTGTGATGCTTTTGTAAGAGGGAAATTGGTCAGAGTTCAATACCGACCAAAGAAGAAGAAATCTTAAAATATGCTAGATCTAATCCACCCCAATATATATGGACCCATGGCGATTATAAAATAATATATTGAGTAGTATTTTATTCTATTTCTTGATTATTATATAAAAATGGGTTTAATTATAATTCTATATAAAAGAACTAAATTGATTGAGTGCATCATGTGACTTCTTAGAAGAGTTGATAATGAAAATAAAAGGACAATTAAGGATCTATATCCTGATAATGTCTTAGATTAAACCTCTCAGGAGGTATAAAAACACTTATAGAATCATGAAATTAAGAATAAAGTATCATCAGTGAGAATAGAAAAACAAAATAGTGTGGTGAAATTTTTAATTTAGTGATTAATCAAATTAAGTTCATTGGAATAAACATTTTTATTCTTATAAGGCATTTTTTTAAAACCAATTTTTCATTGAGTTTTGTGTTTTTAACATAAATTAATTTATTTCAATTATTGAAATTGAATCAAGAAAAATGGATTCCATATTTAGAATTAATAGTTAATTTTTTTGTAAATTATTCCCTTTTATTTTTATTCAAGTTTAATAGAAACCAGCGTAATTTTTTGTTATAGTGATAAATGTAAAATGGGTTAATTAGGGTTAAAACTAATTTGATAAGGATTTCAATAAATTCAAAAAATTTAATTTATTTAATATTATGATTATATATATAATCATCCAAACTTTGAAAATATGACCTTTTATTCTATTTAACTTAAATTTATTCCTTTCTAATATTTAAGTAAAAGATAAAGTAAAAAATATCTCTTTCATAATTTTAAAATATATAGAGTTTCGTGATAAGGATAAAAAAAATTATATTTAGTTATAAATTTATATTTTAAATACGAATAATTTTTTTATCATGGTAATTTATTTTTTATTTTTAGTGATGAAATAGTTACATTAAATTCTTATGCAACACTGATATAGTGATTTACAAGCAATAAAAAATCAAGCAAATGATTTTAAAAACTATAAAAGTAATTTTATTTTACTTATTTATAGTGTGATATTAATTTTATAGATAAATATAATATATTAGGGATGTATTAATGGTTTATATTGAAATATATTTTCTATCAATTTTTTTTCAAAGTCAAATTAAATGAATAATTCCAAAAAATGACATTAATGAAATTTTATAAGAAATAATATTTGATTAAATTTTTTAAAATTAATAATAATCTTATAATAATCCTAATTAATGAGATATGGTTTAAAATATCAACCATTTTCTATTTATGAGACACTTTTCCTTTTATGGTAACATTCATAACTCTTAAATCATAGAAAACTTTGATATTGTGGTAATTGTCAAAAGGGTTAATGAGGGGTTAAAACTAAGAGATAAGGGTAAAAACATAACTAAATCTTATTAAGATTTTATTTGATGTGTGGATTACAACTTATAATTATCTTATGTTATTATTATAACAATTTTTATGTTTTTACCTTTTAAAATTAATTCATATTAATTTAATACATTAAGTAATTCAAAGAGTGCCCCTCCCCTCACTTATAATAGGGAATCTACTATCCTTTTTAATTCACAATGTTTTAGCCTTATATATTAGCCAATAAATACCCTAATAAACTATTATATTTCTTAAAAACATCCTAGATATCGTGGTTCTAAAAAAATACAATCATTTCACGGCTTAAGGTATAAGCGAAAAAGTTTTCTCAATGAAGAGGTATAACTCTTAACTAAGCATTTTAAATTTTATTTCTCATTATACCTCATATAAATCTATGGTATCCATTATAAAATAATTAATTAATTATATTAAATATTTTTAATTATTATTATGATGATTGGAAAACCATTATCCACCTTATTCCCATCTGTTGAAAAATGATAATGTCCCTCATGGGTACGTGTGGACTTCCACCTCCGTGAACTGAAGTGATTCATTTTTCACTTTCGCTTCAAATGGATGGTAATAAGGATAAATTAAGTCAATATATATAATATATATGATATCATTATTATTATTTAATGTTTAATTATTAATTACATTTTTTTCATTCCATCCATTGAAAAATGGAAACATCACTCGTGTGTACGTATGGACTACCGTCTTCATGAAGTAAAGTAATTTATTTTTTATAACCACTTTATATGAATAGTTATCAAATTATATATAATGATTAAATATTATAATAATTAAATTATTAAAATTATGGATCTGGTGGTACTATGATCATTGTATTAGGATTGGGTCTTCCGAACTAAAATATATATGAAAAACAAAACAGTTATCACATGAAACATTGATATTAATAACAAATTATTAATAAATGGAAAATAAAAATTTATAAGTAAATAATTTATGGAATTATATATATGGTTATGATTATAAAATAAATTTATAATAAATCTATATTTATTATTTATAATGTTCAAATGTGTATAAATAAATATGAGACTTGAGGTAAGGGATTTACATCTCAATCCCATTTTATTCAGGATTGTTTATTATAGAATTTTCATTGAATAAATTATTAGATCCTTATCTAATAATTCCGTTAAATTTTTATTTTTATTTATATATATAAAATGCATTTTTTCTTTCATTTCACTCACTTTAAGTACACAAAATACTGAAATAATGTTTTTAAGGGAAACTAACAATGTTTTACTATTCAGTTGGGAATGTTTTTCTTTAATGTCCAAGTTTTCTTTAAAATATTTTCCATAATGGTTTAATATTATCATATAAAAGTTTAAATTCATTTTTAACCATGATTTAATTTTTATTAAAATGCTTGAAAGTAATATTTTTTTTATTTTCTAAATGATTAACTTTTGACTTTTTACCAAAAAAGTGAATGAATATTTTTTTACCATAAAAAGTATGAATGAAATATTCTACCACCATGAATGAAAAATATTTGAAGACTAATTTAAAATATTATATGCTTTGTTTCAAATAATTTTTTTTCCAATAATATTTTATAAATTCTTATATTTTTAAGAAGTGATTTCAAAATGAAAAGTATATTTTCCTGAAGAAATATTATAGTGATATTTTAATGGAATTTTCATATATGATAACATACTTTGACATTAATTATTCTTTATTGAGGATATAATCTAATGATACCATCCTTATTATTTATACATATGGTTTTTTATTATGATAATTATATTTTTATAAAACCTTTTTATTTTTTTTCGGGTTATGTTATGATGGAATTATGAATTGTTTATGAAACCTATTTCCTTTTCCTAACTTATGTTATGATGATATGATGAATGTTTTATGATATTATGGAACACATATATTTCATTCTCATTATGTGATTGGTGGTATCAAAATTATATATCCCTAAAATGCATTAAGTAATGTTTTTTATCTCATGAGATAATAGTGAGATGTGATTTTATGTGCTTGATCCACTATGGGAAACTAGTTTAGATGCTTGATCCATTATGAGAAACATGTGGTGATTACTGATCCTATATCAGAAACTAGTGGTGATTCCTGATCTGTTATGATATGGTAAGAATGTATTGATGCTTAATCCACTATGATTTGATTGCCTTTATAGTTATCCTTGAAATATTAAATGGTTTCTTTGCCTATGGTGGTTCTGAAATTTTATGTCATGTTTATGATATGAAATGATGGTTAATGATTCATTAGTGATGTTTTCTCACTATTAAGATTCATATTTTTTGAAAGGATAAATTTTTATGCCTTTACTCATGATTTTGATATATTATATATTGGTTATGCTCTTTGTAAGTTACAATCATGGACTCATAACCTTATGATTATTTTATGCTTGATTATATTCATTGATTGATATCTCCCAGGTTTACCATTACCAAGCATTCGAGATCACCCTTTATTATGTTTAATTTCCATAGGTTATGAAAAATGGTCTTAAGTAGTGTATGTAAAGAAGGGTACAAAGTAAGAATAACTTTTTGAGATATGTTTAATAATATACCTAAAAAATGTGTTCATGTATAGAGTATCCAAAGATACTAAAAATTTATGGTTCTGTCATGAATTGTAATATTATACATTGAATATTAATCTAAAATGATGTAATATTTATGTATAAAAATCTTGGGTCACTATAGTTGGTATCAAATTAGGGTTTAGTTAATCATCAAATATTAAGATTAGGTAAATTTGATAAAAAACATGTGGATAAATCTAAGTATAAGATAGTATCCTATTGTTTTTTATAATAGATATTGTGTGGTTTCTCTCTATGAATATTGTCTCCTACACAATAACTTTTAAGTTTATTCAATTCTTGGAACCAAAAGACATCGTGATAACAATGTATTTGTCTAAGAATTCCATGATTATGCACCTAAGCAATGAAATGCTACATGAGTTAGAATGTAGAATATTATTTCTATGATCAAAAAAATTTCCAAGGACATGAATCATTTTTAGCTTCCAAATGATCAAAGGAGGGAATAATGCATTGTTGAGTCTTTATTGAGGAATAATCCACATTATTTTAGTTTTTCATATAATACACCAGTGGATGAGAAATGGGTCAACAACATTGAAAAAATATTTTCTATTCTCCAATGATCAAAACATAAAAATGTTATCCTATATAATAATCATTTAGAAGGTGAAGCAAATCAATGGTGGAATATTATTAGAAATATGAAGAAAGAGGAATAAATTGAATCCATGGAATGAGGTCCTAGTTTAAGTGGATATTTTTTAGTATTCACTTCCCTCATATTATATTTAAAAAAAATGGAGAAGGAATTACTCGAGCATAAGAGGAAGAATATTGAATCCATTGGTACTTATGGGGAAAATTTTACAAGACATTCAATGTATAATTCTTTTTTATTCTTCATCCTTGAAAATAAAATTGACCAATTATTTTGTGTCTTAAAAAGTCTCTGAAAGGAATTATGAAACATCCCATTACCTAAATTCATGTATTTACCATCTGAATTTTGGTTTCCCTCTTTGTTTGGGTGCATTTGGGGGCTTCTAAGGATGGATAACCTTTGCTGGGGAGAATGACCTAATGTTTAGGGATGTATGTTTTTATTAATTAATAGAGTATATGTATAAATAAGTTAAAGTATTCATATGTTTATCCCTAGTTTTTGATAATTCCAATGTGGGTTTGGATTTTTCAGGAGAATCTAGGATGTTTGTTATCAGTTGGCTGATTTAATGCTGTGAGATGATTACACATCATGAAAAATTTACATACCATGTAAAGTATACATGTTCTGTATTGGTAACTAGGAAAATGAAATGATTTTGGTTTAGATCATGGAAAGTATACACACCATGAAAGGATTACATGACATGAATATGATTCATTTCATGTATTGTTTTCTAAGAAGATTTTGTGAACCGATACAAGTCCTGAAAGTATTACATTCCATAAATATTTTTCATGTCAGTAAATGGGGAGAATTATGGTTTTTATTATGATGTTATGTGATTTTCACCATTTTTGGCCTTCATGTATTAAAATACATGAAATGGGGTTTCATGCAATGTAATTACTGTATATTCTTATTTTTAGGATGCTTCACACATGATTTTTTTTATTTGAAAACATACCTATTATCTCTTAACCAAGGAGATATAACAAGAAATTTTGGAGACTTCCTCTCCTTTTAGATAACTTCATTCAGCAATTGATCTCCATTGCAGTTATAGTGTGTTTTTCTAGGGGAGTAATCCTTCTGCTTCTTAATTTACCTTAATTGTAGAAGTGTTGTTGGGATACTATTTTTGATCCATTGATATTTGATAATAATATTCTTGATCCTTTCTAGATCTGTTATGTGATCTTATTATAGGGGATGATCCTTTGTTAGTTATAGAGTGTCAGGTGTGTGTTATTTGAGGTTTTTCATTATCTACCCTTTCCTCTATCATATTTTTTGAAATGTGATTCTAATATATGGGAATAAATATTAGGGCCTTTGTTATTCAACTCATGTTCCTTTCTTTTTGGTGGATCCCATTGCGAGCATGTATGACCAAAATTTTAGGTAGGTAGTTTTTTATCTCTCTTATATTGGAGGAACTATATTTCTTTGGTTTTATAAATTGTTTTTATAAATAAATTATAATGATTGAATTATGTGTCTAGAAATGGGGTTTTGAGAATAGGTGGGTTTCCCTTTATTTTGGTAAAATAAAATGTATTTTCAAATCATTGTTAAATGGATTTATGAAATGGTTTTTAAAGTATGGTTTTTATGAAATGGATTAGAAAATAGAACACATTGAGTGCTTGGGTACTTTGTTGGAAGGTTAAGTAATATGACTCATCTATTAATAATTTCAGGGGGTTCACTCATGGGGTATTCCTATTCTCCTAAGGACTATTGTTTTAGGGACTTGGTAGATACTGTTGTGAGGTTCACTTTTTCAGGTGTTCTTCTACACTATAGATTTTATGCACATGTCTAGAGGCTTGATTAATGCTATTGTATATGTTTGGGTATAATTTTCCTAACTATAATGAACTATAGAGATCCTTGGTTGGATGACACATATTCATTTTCTTTTAGTCTTTTATCATGTAATAACATGGATTTTATATGATATGTGATACATGATTTTATTTGATTTGACTACTTTGATGTATATGAAATGCTTTCAAACTGTTTTACCTTGCTTATTTTGGAAATGTAAAAAAGGGGGGAATTAAATTTTTTACCATGATTTTTATATAAAAACACTATTTAGGTTTTTCTCATCCATGTTTTGTTTAATGTTGATCATTTTCATATTGTTTTACGAAGACTTGTTATGGAACACCTGGGTGGGATCCTACTGATCCAATTTATCTCAAACCCTATGTACCCCTTTGGTGGTATATAGACTATTGTATGTATTTTGATGTAGGTGAATAAAATGTTCTGTAGTGAGGTGGTAGGTTTTCATTAGCTGATTCTTGGTAGTTGGTGGTGAGATCAAGGGATTTTTCCCATGATATCACTTAAAGTAACTATTTAAGTTTTTTCTTCTTTCCTGTCAGACTTGTCTCTTGGAGATTGTTAGATACTTTTGAGATTTTTTTCTTCTATTTTTATTTTTTTATTACATATTTATTTTTTTATTCTTATGCTGTTTCTTACTTCCCAACATTAGGTTGGGATAATTTAAGAACCCAGATCTTCTTTTAAGGTATGTTTTTCCTTTTTTGGTCGTTTTTGAGAAAAAAGAGGAAATTCTGGAAAATTTTGAAGTACACGCCGGGTACATTATTCATACACACCGTGTACTCGGTTACCATGGGTAGCCATGTGCTGGCCGTGTAGCGGCCAAGAACATGGATACGTTTCCATGTTATAATGTGTACTCTACCAATAAGGGCATAGTTTGCCGACTATCACACCCAAGGCCCTCACTGCTAGTCGGTAGCCTTTAGAATTCGAGGAAATGCACTTGTGGCTATATAACTAACCGGGTACGGGGTGCCTCTAGGTGGGTTCCAAAACTGGGAAATTACATATAATCCACTCACTTTTTTTTGTTTTTGATGGATTTGTATTAGTCACCTACCTATGTTCGTTCATGACACCCTATTAGTATGTAAAAATTCAGGTCAGGTACAAGTTTGAGAGGGAATCTAGGCCATACTCACCATAGTTTGGTATCAAAGGGGGTCTACCCCTGAGATTTCCTATCTTGGGACATTTTTTTGACTAGAGATAATATAGTCCATACATGAGTTACCATGGGATATTGGGATGTGTCTTTTCTATTTTTAGTTCTTGATCTTAATATCAGTTTTTGGTTAATGTGTTCTGGTTTGAAATGAGTAATCCTATTTTATAATCATTTCATAAATTTTAGTGTGTAGAAGTATTCCTACGATACATCTTCCATGGGTTTCTTAGTAGTTTTAAGAGGATGATTCTCAAGGGAATCTTCATGTAGACCAGAACCACATCGAGTCTATCGAATGGGTGGTTTGTGCTATTAACCAAAATGTGTTACTAGTCTAGAAGACAGTTGTTGTGGTATAACCAAGAGCTCGAGAAGATAGGGATCAATCATGTGTGTTATTATATGAAAATAAACCATAATTTAAGGGTATGAATGAACCTCAAGAGGTGGAAGACTATATTGAAAAGATTGATCAGATCTTTGAAATTTTGGATACATCTGATAGTATCATGGTGAAGTGTGTGGTATTTTTACTTGAAGATCCCCAAAGATATAGTGGGATTTCATAGTACAGATGGATATATAGGTGGTATTAAACATGAAGGGTTTCAAGAACTCTTCATTCAATAGTTTTAACCAGAGTAATTGATGACAAATAAGTATCTTGAGTTCCTCTCCATGCAGTAAGGAGATTATTTGGTGTCAGCATACACTAATAAGTTTTCTAAGTTTGTTTGTTCTACTCTAGAGTTAGTATATAATTAACAGCTAATAGTTCAGAAGTACCATTAGGTTTTTTTATTTGATATTATATTATAGTTATTTATGATAAACCTTTTGACCAATGAAAATATGGTAGAAAGAGTGATGAAGGAAGAGATGAATATGATAATCAAGTTTGGTTATTCTTCCACTTATCTTCCATCCATAGACAACTATATTAGCACAAAAGGGAAAATGGGGAAGTGGAAGGATCATCATAGGAGTTTTAGAGGTGGTTATTAGTATAAGGAATCATTTATACCTTCAGTTATATCTAGTATTGCTCCATTTACTCGATATCTATGTGGAGAGGTCAGGCATACAAGGAGTTTTTGTTCTTCACCTTAAAAGATGTGTAATAGTTGTGCACATTATGGTAATCTATAGTATTTTTGTTAGGATATGTCTATTCCTCATTATGGCCAGGGATCATTCTCTCTAAAGGATACTTTATTTTTATCATATGTTTCAAAGAATATAGGGCTCCAACCACAAGCCTCAAATTTGAATCACCTTCACACAATATATGCATTTTTAGGGGAGGAAGATTCGGGTATAGTGACAACAAGAAACACTATCTTTATCATATCTTTAGCAGTGATTTATTTGTTTAATATTGGTGTCTCCCACTTGTTTATATCTATCCATTTTTTGATATAATAAAAATCCCAATAGAGCTCATTTTCTTTATTATAGAGTTAGAGAAAAATATTGTAAAGAGGAAAGAGAAAGTGTTTTGGTTTAGTTCCTATTTTTTTATAAATGATGTAGATTTTGTCTAGGATTTCCTCATTCTTGATCAATTTTTTTAAATAATACTTGGGATGGAATAGATTGTCTCTTATCATTCTGAGGTTGATTATTATCATTGGCGTGTCTTGTTTCTTGCGATCGATGGGAGCTATCGAGTGTTTTGAGGAGAGTGGGATCTGAGGTCTGGTTATGTAATAACTTCCCACCTAGAGCTCAAGAGTTTGTTGTCTATTTTAGTAGTTTATCCCAATAAAGTTTCTTATATTGTTTACCTTCATGCTGCTATTCATGATTTTCTTAATGTTTCCCAAATTAATTCATTGATATTCCTCAAAAGATGGAGGTAGATTTGATGATTGACCTATTTTTAGGTATGTTTATTATTTAGATACCATTTTATTGCATATTAATACTGGATATGAAAGAGTTCAATATTTAGTTGGATGATTTTATGGTGAAAGGTTCTATTCAACCTAGTTTTTGACCTTAGGAATCCCTTGTTCTCTTTGCTAATAAGGTAGATGTTTCACTATAATTGTGTATGAGCTATCAGAAGTTGAACCATGTAATGATTAAGAACGTGTATCCTTTTCCTCATGTGGATTATTTGTTTGATTATTTAAATGGGGAAATGTGGTTTTAGAAGATTTATCATCATCGTATCATCAATTAATAGTTCGGGAGTCTGATATACCAAAGATGACATTCAGGATCCAATATGGCCATTAAAAATATCTTGTGATTCCATTTGGTCTGGATAAACCCCTATAGTTTTCAAGGATTTAATGAATCAGATATTCCATGTGTATCTCAAACATTTTTTTGGTAGTGTTCATGAATGATATTTTGGTTTATTCGAGATCCAAGTGTGAGAATGATCACAATTTGAGTTTGGTTCTAGATATCATGAGGAGTCACCATTTTATATAATACTTTCAAAACTAATTTTTTTGATCCAAAAAGTGAAGTTCTTAGGGAACGTAATTTTAGATCATGGATTTACAGTTGATCCCATAAAGGTGAAGACTATTTCTTCATGGGAATATCCATGAAACTTCTCTGAGATTCATAAATTTATTGATCTTACATGATATTATAGATGGTTCATCAAGGATTTCTAAAATTTGATGTCACATCTGGATTCCATTACGAGAAGAGGGATGAAATTCATATGGGAAGCAAAGTTCCAGTCTTCTTTTGATGAGATAAAACAACTCTAGCATCAGCTCCTATTCTAATACTACCTTTTCTTAGTAAGGAGTATATGTTTTTCTATGATTCATATGGTGATGGTTTTGGTTTCCTTCTTATGTAGGATAATCATGTGTTAAATTATAGATCTTTATATCTTCAACCTCATGAGATTAATTACCCCTCTCATGATTTAGATCTTTCTATAGTTATTTATGTGATTAAGTGTTGGAAACACATTATTTTTGGGGAGTGTCTCATGGTCTTTTATGACCATAAGAGTTAAAGCTATATCTTTTCTTATAAATAATTGAATCTGAGATAAATAAGGTGGGTGGAATACCTGCATACACTTTAATTCAACATCACATGTACCCTGGGAAAGTGGAATGTCATTGAATATTCTCTTAGTAGGAAAGTACTGTTATAGACTATTCTAGAATTAGAGCAAGGGTGGAACATTATACATCTTTTCACCCAGTTGAACCTAGATTCTCAGGAGAGAGTTTCAGGTTTTGTTCTTAACAATTTTTAGTTATCATTATCTCTCCTTGAGCTTATTCTATTGAGTCATTAACATGATGATTATTTTAGAGAAATTTGAGAAAACCTATATAGTGGGGTGAATGTTTCTGGTTTTTCTCTCTCTTTAGATGGTATTCCTAATTTTAGTGATCATTTTGTCATCCCAACTTCTTTTAGGAGCTTAATTTTGTTTTAATATCACATTTATTAATGGTCCATTCATATGGGAACTAAGAAGATGTATTATGACATGAGTAAAAAGTTTTGGTCAGTGTGTATGAAGCGGGACATTACATATTATGTTTCCCACTATTACACCTACCTATAAATAAATCTATAGTATCTCAAACCCTTTAGTTTTCTCCAAAAATTTCTAGAACTAGTTTGGAAATGGGAATAGGTGTCTATGGACATTGTTGTTTGATTAACACAAACTTCCCACGAGAGGAAATTTATATGGGAGGTGATTAATCAGTTGACAATGTTTACAAATTTTATTCTGATTAGGGATTCCTTTAAAGTTGAAGATATAGGTAAGCTACATGTGCCGAAGGTGGGGAGGTTATATGGGGTTTCCTATACCATTGTTTTGTCCATGGGTCCTTGGTTTACCTCAGGGTTTTATAATAGTATCCAATAAAGGATGTGAAATTATGTATGAATGAGTATAACTTATCATCCACAGACAGATGGACAGATATATCATGATATTAAAATCTTTAAGGATATGCTCTGTGCCTACATCTTGGATTTTGGTGGATTATGGGATAGCCATTAGGGGATTTTTGAGTTTTATTTTAACAAATTTTATTAGTTTTTGATCAAAATTAATCCTTTTATGGATTTTTATTTTTTCCCTTAAAGGTCACCTATTTATTGGGAAGAGGTGGTCAAGGCCTATTTTTTGAGACTCAGCCTCATTTATAATACATTAGTGATGATTCAAGATATATTTCAGCATCTTTATCCTTGTTTGGGTCACCTTTATCTTATAAAATATGAAAATATAGCTCCAAGATATATGAGAATATTTTAGTTCACCGAGTGGCTTGGGAAATTTTCTTATTGGTTGGAATTTCTAGTTCCATTGACTAATATTTATGATGTTTTAATCATATTAAATCTCAGGTAATACCATACTGATCCCTCTCATGTTTTTAGTTGGGAAGAGATCTATTTATATCCATAAATTTATATAATAGAGAAACTAATGGAGGTTATTCACTCTCAGGTGAAACTCTTGTGTGGGTTTTCTATTCAATAGGTCAGAGTGTAATGGAGACACAAAAAAGATTTTCATGATACTTTGGAGCATGTGTTTTTGATGAGGTATTGGTGGCATCACCTATTTTCTGGATATCATTATCTCACATATCTTATTGGGGATGAAAATTATTATATTGGAGAGTTTTTAACATTCTGTTTTCCCAATTTCAGGTATTTCTCAACTCTATTTCAATTTTCCTCTTTATTTGGGTCTATTTGAGGGCATACTTTGTTGGAGAACCTTTGCTGGGGAGAATGACCTAAAATTTTAGGATGTATGCTTATTGGAATTAATGGAGTCTAGTTATAAATTTGTTAAAAGATTTGTGGGGTTCTCCCCGATTTTGAAGAACTCCAGTGATAAATTCGGTTTTTAAAAAGAATCTAGACTGTTTGATGTTTTGTTGGTTATATACCTTAATGAGATGATTGCCCATCATGAAAAATTTACATGTTATGTAAATTATACACACCGTGTATTGGTCACTAAGAAAATATCATGAGTTTGGTTCAAAGTGTGAAAATATTACATTTTGTGAAAGGATTTCATGTCGTGAATATGGTTCATGTAATGTGTTGTTTATCATGTAGATGTCATGTAATAGTACAAGACATGAAAGGATTACACACCATGAATATGTTTCACCTCTCGAATTGGTGAAAATTGGGGTTTTTAAACTATGGTGATGTTTTTTTAGAGTTTTTGGGTTTCATGGATTACATGATGTGAAATGGGGTCTGAAACCAGGTAATTATCATGCCTTGTTCTTTTTAGGGATATACACATATGATTTGTTTTCATTCAACCATATTCCTCTTATCTCTATACCTAAGAGATCTCCCAGGAAATTTTAGATATTTCCACTCCTTATGGATCATTTTGTTCAATGATTGATATTCATTAGGGTTGTGGTACATTACACCAGGTGAGTAATCCTGATACTTATTCTTGAGCATGATCACAACAACACTGTTGCACTATGTTTTTGGATTTGTTGATCTACGATTATAATCTTATTGATCGTTTCTAGATCTGTTGTGTGATATTATTCTTGGGGATGAACCTTTGTTGGTTGTGGTGTGATAGGTGTGTGTTATTTTATGTTTTTCATAATCTACCATTTCCACTATCGAATTTTCTAGTAGGATATGATTCTAATATATAAGAATCAATCTCAGGGCCTCCGTTGTTTACCTTGTGTTATTTTTTGGTTGGAATATTTCATTGTGGGCATATAAGAACTTAGTTTTGGGTTGGTGGTTCCATCTCTAGCCTATATTGGATGAATTGCAAATTTCTATTTTTATAAATTGTATTATAAATGAATTTTCATGATTTATTTGTGTGCGTGGAAATAGGTTTTTGAGAAAAGATGATTTCCCCTTGTTTTGGGAAGATAAAAGGTACATTCAAAGCAATGTGAAATGGATTTATGGAATGATTTTCAAATAATGGTTTTGATGAAATGTTTGGAAAATAGAGAACACGAGAAGCCTTTGATAATTAGGTGGAAGGTGTAGTAATAGGCCTCACCCATTGATACTATTGGGGGGCTTACTCATGAGTGTTCCTCTTCTCTCAAGGCCTATTTATATAGGGAAATGGTAAACACTATTATATTGTTTACTTTTTCGGATGTTTCTATTCTCTCTAGATTATATCCATTTGTATAAATGCTTGATTCACACTATTTTATATGTCTAGGTATGAGAGTGCTGGCTAGCCTAACCTGTAGTGTTCTTTGGCATGATGTAACCTATGATTTTTATTATATCATTTTAGATTGTACTTCCATAGATATGATATGATATTGGATACATGATTCTCTTTTATTTTAATTATTTGATTTATATGAAATGCATTGGAACTATTTTATTAGGATTATTTTTGAAATGTCGAAGAGGGAGATTAAATGTTTTACCATGATTTTGATATAAAAAAAGGTTCAACTATTTATCATTCCTTGTTTTGTTTAAATTTGAGAATGCTCATACTGATATATAGTGACTTATTATGGAACATGTGGTTGGGATCATACTAATCTTGTTTATCTCACACCTTGCGCACCCCTTCAGCGGTGTGTAGAAATTTGTATGACTTTCAATGTAGGGAAAGTCAAGGCGCTATAATGAGGTGACAAGATCTTTATTAGATGGGTCTGGGTAGTTGGTGGTAAGACGGTGGGAGTTTTCCCACAATATCACATGGGGTAGTTATTTTGGTTTATTTATTCTTTACTGTAGAACTTCTCTCTGGGAGATTTTTAGATGCTTTTGTATTGTATCACTTTAGATGTTTTCCTTTTTATTATGACATATATACTTGTTTATTATTACTATATTTCATTCCATTATGTATATAGATATTTGTAAACTTCAGGTTGTGTGAAATAGTTACCACAGGTTATTATTAATGCCATGGTTCTATTCAATAGCTCGTGGGGATTAGGAATGCCCTTCAGGTATGTGGAAACTTAGGACAAGTATAAGTTTGAGAGGGTATTCGAGTCAGGTTCATCACACAATATCTATATGATACGTTATTAGCTTCAAAAAAATCATTCTATGTGAAATAAAGGTAGATATAGAAATTAGATATTCCCACCATTCCCTTGGTTTAGATAGGAAAATAATGATTGAGTCTCATGAAAACCCAAATAAATCCCATGGTGGAAAGAAATTCTAGACATCTACATGCTATAAATATGGGAAGAACCATCATGGAAAATGCATGAATGTAAATTGTAGGTTCTTTAATTATAGAAAGGTGGGTCATGAAGATCATGAATTTTGAAAGGTGATAAAGAGTCCAGTTGATAAAATTAAGGAAAGAAAGATTCCATCTAATTAACCATCCATGCTCCAATGCTTCAAATACAAGGAGAATGGGAATTAATACATTTGGTGTATGAATAAAAAAATTTATGAATATTATTGGCATCAACAACATATTAATCCCAAAGATAAATATGATTATCATGCATTCATGATTTCCAATGTTGGTTACAATAATGATGGGGTGAATGGTACACTTATCATCCACTATAGAATGACCAATGTCATATTTTATTCTATATATACCCACACTTTTATATATAATTAATTTTATAAGGGTATAAAATTACAACCTTAATGATTAGATGTTGATTTAGTGGTGAAAATCCCTAATATTATGATAGTCACATCTTAATTAAATTGTTCCTATTCAATATAACTTTTTGGGAATGTGCTTCATACAAATCCTTTTATTATCCCTCTAGTTGAATTAAATGTAACTCATGAATCCCATATATAGTTTTGAGAAAGGGAAGTAAAATTTTATATTTCAAAGTAACCTATGATATGTTATCTATGCGAGGATGAATAAAAAATTCAAATATAAACTACTTTTATATTTTGTGTATGAATTTCTATCCATGAAAGTTATTTTTCTCAAATGATTAGAGAGAAACTGAAAATTTTGGATATACCTATTGTATGGAAGTTTATTGATGTCTTTAAAAAATAATTTTCAAGTCTTTATCATAATTTTGAAGTTTATTTTTCAATATAACTCATTTATGGTGATAAACCTATTTAAAATAATCATTATAGAATATCCCAAATGGAGTTACTAGAAATTAAGAAGAAAATATAGGTTAATCTTGCTAAGGGATTCAAATTATATAGTCTATTACCATTGAGTGAACCTATTCATTTTTTAAAATAAAGATGGTATAATGCATCTTGGTATTGACTATTGATTACTTAAAAATGTTAGTATCTAGAATAAGTATCATCTAACCTGTATCGATGGTTTTTTTGGTCAATTATGAGAGCCCAATAATTTTCCAATATTTACCTTCATTCTAGATATCATCAATTAAGGTTTAAAGAGGATATACCCATGACAACCTTCCATATACGTTATGTTCATTATGAATTTATAGTGATGTAATTAAGACTTTATAATTCTCATGTTATCTTCATATATTTAATGCCTAAATACTTTGGAGATTAACTTGAATAGTTTATGGTAGTATTTATAGATGATATTCGAATATATTCCAAGAGTAAGAAACATTCTAAAGAATAATTGAGAATAATATCAAGGACTCTAAATAATAAGAATCTATTTAAAGAATTTACCATTTATAAATCTTGTATTTAGAAAGTTTCATTATTAGGTTATATAATCTCACGTGTGGGCATTTCAATGGATCCTTCAAATATGGAAGTTATTGATAATTATCCCTGAAAAACCATGGTTAATAAGATATGTTGTTTTATTGGGTTGGAATGGTATTATCGATTCTTTGTGATAGAGTTCTCATGAATATCTAATCAACTGACCAAGTTGAATCATAAGGGGGTTACGTTATTGTTTAAAAATGAATGCGAAGAGAATTTCAAGGAACAAAAGGGAGGGTTGGTCAGTGCACCTATTCTCACACTACCATATATTGGAGAATTTTTTATGAACTATAGTGATTCACAAATTAATGAGATAGGATGTTTCCCTATAAAAAATTATACAGTTAGAGTATATGCTTCATGACAATTGAAAATACTTAAGAAAAATGACCTGAATCATGATTTAGACATGGAAATGGTAATTTATTCATTGAAGATATGGAGGAATTATATTTATTGTGAATGGTGTGACATATACACATATTATAAATGTTTGAAGTATATCTTCACAAAAAAAGAGTTGAAAATGAACAAGAGAATATGGTTGGAATTGATTAAATATTATCTCTTCTCAATACATTATCACCTTGAGAAGGAGAACAAGGTGGATGATGCTTTGAGTCATAAAGACCATGATAGTTTGTCCATGATGAGGATTTAAAGAGATTTAATACTTATGGATTTTTATAATATAGAACTTAACATCTTGAGAAAAGGGAATAAATTCTATACATCTCGGATGAATGTTTAACCATCCATCCATCTTCGGATTAAAGAGGTTCAGAGGGAAGATATAGAACTATAGAAGAAAGGAGTATTCTCAAGTTCAATTATAGTGATGTAATGGTAAGGATCAGGAATAGAGTATGTTCCCCGTCAATACCAGAATTGAATAAGTAACTATTAGATGAATCTTATAGCTCATCATTATATATTCATCTTGGATGTATGAAGATGAATAAAAATATAAAAGAATATTTTTAGTGTGACAACATGAAAAGGGATATTTTAGAGTATGTATCTAGATTCCTGGTATATTATAAATTTAATTCTCAGAGACAGAAGAAAAAATAGGATGTTACAACCATTAACCAAACTTGAATGTTAATAGGAAAACATTTCTTTGTATTTTTAGTTATACACCCCAAAATATATAAAATGATCATTGATATTTGGGTTTTAATAGACTTCTTTATGATGTTAGTAAACTATATTTACATTAGAGAATATTTATATTTTTCTAAGTTTTCTAGGTTATACATTAAGGAAGTGGTGATATTTCATGGAGTAATACATTCTATTATATCTAATTATGATCTAAGATTTACCTCAATGTTTTGGTAATGGAATCAATAAGCTTTGGATTTAGAGTTGTTTTTTAGTATTTCTTATCATAATTAGAAATATGGTTAGTTTTAGAGGACTATTCAATCTATAGAGGATATTTTTGAGATCATATTATCTATATTTCAAATGTTATTGGGAAAAAAACCTTTCTATAGTCAACTTTTCTTACAAAAATATCTTTCATTTGATCATTCAGATGGATCTATATAAAGCCCTTTATGGTTTGGAATGAAGAAATACAATGTTCTTGGATGAAGATAGTGAAATAAATCTATTGATAATTTATATAAATTAGGATATGGAATAAAATGTTATATACATTCAGTATCATATAAGGGAAGCTTATTGTTGACAAAAAAGTTATGGTGAAAAACATTAGTGAGATCGGGAGTTCAAAGTTGGTGAAAAGGTATTCCTATGAATATATCATGGAAGAAGATTATGAGATTTGGAAAAATTTAAATATAATCCCTAGATATATTAATATATTTTAAATTCTAGATCTTTTTTTTGAGAGTATCTTATCATTTGTCACTTCCATTGAATCTCTCTAAAGTTTACAATGTGTTCCATACATCTTTCCTGAGGAAGTAAATACCTCATCATTCACATGTACTATACTCATAGGTAACACCACTAGGGAATGATATATCTTTTGAGGAATGACCAGTTGAGATTATATATCATTTATATAAAGTTATATGAAATAATACCACTCACCCGATCAATGTTTTTTTACAAAACCATAAATCAGAGGAAGCTACTTAGGAACCCGATGATGTGATGAAACAGATATATCCTCAATTGATTTTATTAGAGTGATAAAATTTAGAGGGTTAAATTACTTTTAAAGGGGAATAATACAACACACCTATATTTTATTATATATTTCTCAATAAATAATTTTTATTTCTTTGATATCTTATTTTACACACAACACCGATTTTAAATAAATCACATTATACAATTAAAATATAATAATTAATATGAAAGTTATCACTTAGAAGTTGAATTGGAGGGAATTAATAGGATTAAAAACCTTATGAAATATATATATAAAGTTCCTAATAAATATAAATTATCAATTAATTTTTAATAAATAATCAATCAATTTTTAGTAATGTTATTTTATTATTTAAAAACATGTTTTCTTTAAAAATGGGGTTTCTTGATTTTTTTGAGTGAATTTTATTATTAATTTATGTTAATTTAATAAATTTTATTTCATAAAAATGATATAATTTTTTAAATAATTATATAAAAACTATCTTAGGAATTAATTTTTGGGGTTTTCTAAAAAGATTGTGTTTATAGTGAATACTGAAAATACTATTTTTTACTAAAAAATGTATTTCTATTTCAAAAATTTACAAAGTTACATTTTTGTTAAATAAATGAAAATTATAATTTCTTCTATTATATTATTAATAATCCAACTAAGTTCATTGTAATCAATTTATTTTGGGTTGTATTTGGAATAAAAACATTTTTATACACAAAATACATTTTTCTGAAAAACTCGTATTCCTTTCATTTTTTGTTTTTATATTAAATTAATTTATATAACTTATATAAAATTAATATTAAAAAATTTAATCCATATTTCGAATCAAGTGGTCAAATTTTTTTACTATATTTTCTTTATTTTTGTTCAATATGAATAGTAACCTCAGGAAATTTTTATTACCACGATAAAGGTATAATTGGCTAATTAAGGTTACAACTAATGTTATGTGGCTTTAATTTAATTCAAACACTTTCTTTTATTTCATTTCTTGAGTCTATTTCATACATAATCATCTCAAATTCTTAAATATGTCCCTTTTTTAAATTTAACTTTGATTTTGAGTTGTATAATATTTAAGTAAAAGATAAAGTAAAAAAATTTACTTTATTGGTTTTAATATCTACAATAATTTATGATAGAGACATAAAAAAATTATTTTAGCTTAAAAATTGTTATTTCAAATAGTAAGTAGTTTTTTATAATATTTTTTTATAAAATTTTTAGTGATGAAATAATTACCTTAAATGTATACGCAACACCAATATGGTCCTTATTCATATAGTTGAAAAAAATAAGTAAATGGTCTTAAAAACATTAAAAGTAAATTTTTTGACTAATTTATAGTGTCCTATAAATTTTAATGATAAATATAACATATTATGGATGTTTTATAGTTCTATATTTGAATTATTTTGCTGTAATATTGTTTTGAATGTCAAATTAAATGAATAGTTCCAAAAATGGCATTAATGATATTTTCTAAAAAATTTATATCTTATTTAATGATTTAAGATTAATAAAAATAAAATATCAAAAAAAATAGAATGGTATATGGTTAAAAATATCAATAATGGTCAATTTATGAGTCTCTTTTCCTTTTATGGTAATATTTTTATCCCTTAATGATTATAAAACTTTTATAGTGCCATAATTATCAAAAGGGTTAATGGGGGGGGGGGGGTTAAAATAAAGAGATAAAGGTAAAAAATAACCAAAACCTATTAAACTTTTATTTTATTAGAGGATATAGAATCTTAATATACTTATATTCTAATTATAAAAAATTGGACATATTTTTCCTTGAAAATTAATTTATATTAATTTAATACTTTAATTAATTCCAAGAGTGTCCCTTTACTCACTTATAAAAGGTAACCTCATCTCTTTCGTGATTCAAAATGTTTGAGGATTATATATTGGAATATACCTACACTAATATCATCCTATTATTATTCACCATATCCTAGATCTTCTGGTTCTCCTAAAATACCATCCTGCCAAGGCTTAAGATGTAAGTCAAAGAGGGATTCTAAATGAATAAGTTTAACTCTTAATCAAGAATTTTAAATTTTATTTATTATTGTAACTCCTCTAAATATATGGTATCCATTATAAAATAAATAAATAATTATACTAAATATACTGAATTGTTATTATGATTATGTAATAACCATTATCCCACTTTCCATCAGTTGTAAAATAATAACATTGCTCGTACGTATGTGTGGACCATTACCACCATGAATTAATGTGGTTCCTTTTTCTTTTACTCTTTACATGGATGGTAATAAGGATAAATTTAATGAATATATATGATATATATTATATAATAATGATTCTATGAAGTTTAAATATAATTATCTTTTCTTATTCTCTATCCATAAAAAATGGAAACATCACTCATACAAACATACATACTACCATCTCCACAAAGTGATGCAATTCATATTTCATCCCCACTATATATGAATAATTTTAAAAGTATATATAATTATTAAACATGATACTCAGGAAATTATTAACATTCTAGAGATTATGGAACCATTATCAAAGTATAAGGATGGAGAATTATGAAAAAATAAGTATTTATCACTAGGAACCATGATTTTAATAAAAAATTGTTAATAAATTGGTGATAATATATTATAAGTAAATAATATATGGAATGATATATATGAGTATGGTTATATAATACATGTATAATTAATATATTTTTTATATATAGGAGGTTTGAATACATATGAATAAAGGTGAGACTTGAGGTAAGATATTTAAATCTCATTCCCATTCTATTTGGGATTTCTTATGCCTAAATTTACATTGAAGAAATTATATGAAAATTATCAAATAAATCTATTTATTTTTTATCCTCCTATGTTTATTTCTGTATAATATTGTTTTTCCTTTTATTTTCCTCATTTAAATTCACAAGAGACTAAAATATTTTTTAAGGAAAACCAACTATGTTTTACTATTTAGTCAAGAAATTTTTTTCTTCAATGTCTATGGTTTGTTTAGAACGTTTTAAAGTATATTTTAATATTATCCAATTAAATATTAAATTCATTTTAACCAATTTCTGAATCTTCAAAAAAAAAAATTCAAATGAATATTCTTATCATTTTATGAATAAGGTATATTTTTTATTTTTACCAAATATGTGAAAGGAATATTAATTTTAGCACACATGAGATGAATAAAATTTACTAGCATCATGACCGATCAAATATTTAAGGATTAATTTATAGGTTTACATGGTTCATTTAAAAAGAAAATTTTTCTATAATATTTTTATCCTTTTTATATTTTAATGAAGTGGTTTAAAAATTAGAAGGATATTTTCCTTAAGAAATATTCTAGTGGCATTTTATAGGAATATTCATCTATGATAAAATACTTTTATTTTAATTAAGATTTACTAGGGATATAACCTAGTTATACCATACTTATTCGTTCTTTAAAAAGTTTAAAATTATTATTATGTTATTTTTATGAAACCTATTTATTTTTCATATTTTATGCTATGATTGAATTATTTAATGTTTATAAGACCTATTTTCCTTCCACAAGGTATCTTATTATGATAAGTTAATGTTTTTTATCTTGTGGCACACATTTTTATGATTTTTATCATGTGATTGGTGGGACTAGAATTATATAACCCTCCTATTAGTTTATAAAATCATTATACCTCATAAGAATATTATGGGATTCAAGTTGATGTGCTTGATATACTATGGTAAATAGGTAGGGAAGCCTGATCTACTAGGGAAATCAAGTGGCGATGACTGGTCCAATATAGAAAATATGTGATGATTCTTGATCTATTATGATATAGGAAACATGTGTTGATTCCTGATCCACTATTATTTGATTTTCGCGATAGGTAGAAATGATATATGAAATATTTTCAATGACTATGATGGTCCCACACTTTTATGAATTGATTATGATATGAACTTATGGTCCATGATTTATTTATGATGTTTTCCAACTCTTATGATTCATGTATTTTGAAATAATAAATCATGATGCCATGAATCATGATTTTGATCCATTATAAATTGGGTATAAACTTTGTAAGTTATGATCATGAACTTATACCATTATTATTATCTTATTCTTTCTTATGATCAATGATTTATATCTCTCATGTTTACCCTTACTAAGAATCTGAGCTTACCCTTTCTTATGTTTACATTTCCCAGGTTGTGAAGAAATATATAAAGTAGTGTATGCTTAGGAGGGTATAAATAGAGAATAACTTGATGAGATATATTGAGGAATTTGCATATATAATATGTTCATGTATCTAATATCCAATGAAAATTAAAATTTATAGTTTGGGAGTGGATCTGAATGTTATGTACTGAATATTCATCTAGAATAATGTAATATTTTCATAAAAAAATTATTAGGACACTATAATTCATGGGGAATTGGAAGAAAAATAGAGGTTTGACAAGTAATTATGGATTAAATTATTGTGATAAATTCTTTTACTTATTTCTTATAAATAACTTAGACTCATACAAGCTTATTTTTTTTTAAAATAACTTTCCATTGTTTTTGAAGCTTTGGTAGTTTCACGAATTCCAGTATATGATCAGAAATGGAACACAAAATACTTTTAATTTTATTTAAATTTTTGGAGAAATAATCTATGGTTAGATAAAATATAGATCAAAATGGAGATCACGATTTAAATGAATAGTCTAGACATGAATAAATTGAGGTTTTGAAAATAAGGTGGATTGAAAACAAATATATAGGGGGAGATTATTATGTACATACTTTGTAATGGTTGGATTTTTTGACCATTGGATATATATTGGGAATTTTAAAATGTCTAGTAGAATGGATAGAGAAATACTATGAATATTTTGGAAGTAGAAGGATCATGTTGTGGAACGAGTACATGGGTCACTTCTTGAACGGAGTTAGTTTATAGAAAAATTGAAAAGCCTATTTATAAAAAAGTATTTTATTTTGGATTCATAAAGATATCATTCGGGATGCATGATAATTTTATATAGGTTCATAAGGTTTTATCATTTTCTATTTTTTAGAAGAAGAGTCAGTTATTTTATGGGAGGTATGGATATGCCTTGAAGTACTAGTATGAATAACTAGATAATTGTTAAAGAACACTGTGATACATAATGGTATAAAAAATATCATATAAAGGTAATCTGAGAAAAATAAATGATTTTTTACTTTGATTTTTTTTGAAATTCTCTATCATACCATGAAATATCATCAAAACCATGAATATAATCAAATATATTTTTATAGTACTGTCTATTTGTATATTACCACTACCTGGAGGATGATCATGTTAGGATAAATTAATACACACCACTATAAAGATGACCAAAACATCACTAGTTCAAGTATTGAGAGGTTTTAAAGTTTTAAATGCACAAAGTTTGAAAATAGAAATGTAGTAGGATCCATGAATGTCAAAATTAGGGTTTTTTAGAACTAAATCATGTGTACATTCTAAGAACCATATAATCATGTCAAGATAGGTTTATGTATCAAGAATTTTATGAAAATATCCTCATAGAATTACCATGGTAATGTGTGGGTTTTGGACAAGAAATATGTATCAGGATAATTTATTTGAATCATTCTATGCCGTAGGACATCATACCATGATCCGAGAGTTTCTAGAAAGGTTCAGAATATTATAATGGAGGTCATTCAATGAATACAGTTAATATATTATATTCTTGAAGTTCGATTTTATCTCATAAATCATGGGATCTAGTTAAATTAATGGGTAGTTAATAAGTGGTTTAATGATCCGTTAAGTAGACTATTGGTAGAAAATTCATTGGACACATTTTCAAGAGATTATTCCTTTTTTATAGATGAATTGAAAAAAGAAAAAAGAATAAAATTATTAATTGATCTGTAAAATAGAGATTAATGGGACTAAAATGGGAAGAAATAATAAATATCAAGAATTGAAAGAATACCAGAAGAACGATGAAAACACCCTCAATAGAAGAAGGTTTTGTTTTTGAAAATAATCATTTTAGGTTGTTATCATATCACATATTCTTGAATTCCTTTTCTTAAATAAGTTCACAAATAAAACATAATAGGGAGTTTAACTTAGATCAATAATAAATATTTTTTAAACTATTATCACACATATAATGCATAGTGTTAACCCCATGTATTTCCACACACCATTTAAGCATGAAACATACACTATCCCTTTTTAGAGAACCAATTAAAATTCTCATATCCATGATTTTAATTTATATATCTAAATATCATATTAGAATTCGAAGTCTGACAGATTCAAGTTGTTCTTGCCAACATGGGAAAATGATCCAGTGGGGAGGAATAAAAATTCAACTCTCTAATTCATCCCCACTCTTAGGATTCATTGGGACCATGGTTATAACAAACTCTCTATTCCCATTCAATAGTGACATGATGTTGAATTACGATAAAAAAACTTGAATATATCTCTATCCTTAAAATTTTACTGACTTAATTCTTATGATGAGATTAATATAGATATAAAGATATTCTAAAATCCCTTGGTTTGTGGCCATTTAGGAACATTTTTTGAGGTAAATAGGTCTAACTTATAGACCAAGAGTTGTATCCATAAACACATCATAACCCAAAAATATAAATAGAGAATTCATAGTAACAAAAAACACCTATGAATTCAACTAATATAACCCATTTTTTAATTGATATCTCATCAAGCGGTATGTACAACCATTTCATCATCCTTTAATGATTGATATATCATTCCATGAATTTTCATGATATCCTTTCCTATAACTACCATGGCCATGTATTTAACTAATGAACTTTAATTATAATCAATGGACCCCACATATATATATATATTCCTCTATAACTTATAAAGTACAAATCCTATCTTTATCATTCAATTAATCATCATATCACTCACAAAAAACCCAATATAATCTATTTTTCTAATAGAATATTTGTAAAAATTTTCTTCATAAATAAAAGTAATCCCGTCATGATATACTTTATCAATAAACTCAAGTATAAGGACCAACACACACACACACACACACACTCATATGTATAAATATCAAAAAAAAGTTGTGATATATGGAAATCCTTTTATGGGTTTATCTTAATGATCTCCCCACTTAATGATCTACAGGGGTAATTTTTTTGAGAAGTTGTATCAATTATTATAATCCCCTAACAATTTAGAGTAAAATATCATTCATATTCTATCCTAATGACGTGTCTAAAATATGTGATATATCTTTGGGAGTATTTTCATATTATACTGAGATTCTCATTATAGTAGAGAACTACCATAACCTATTAGTATGAAAAATATTCTATAGAAATTATCACATTAAGAATGAATAATTATTTATAGTAAATGATAATAATAATTATCATGAATATATAAAACAATATACATGGAGTATTAATAAAAATTACATAATATAGAGTTGTCTTTAGGTAACTTACCTGAATAATATCTAATTTTCACTAGGGTAAACTTATAACATTCACAACCTACTATATATCAAATTATATTCACGCCTCTATGATGAAATTACTTTAGTAAATGAGTCCACCAAATTATCCTCTATGTCAACTCTACTAATTTCAACTTCATCTTTTTGGGTAAAATCCCTAAGGGATGATACTTTCTAAGTATATTGTTTTCTATTTGATGTGATGTGATTTATTTGGATAGAACCAACAATTTATTGATATTATAATACACTGTGATAAGATATATATTTTTTTGGAATCACATGATTCTCTCAGAAAAATTTACATATCCAAAATTCTTTATTAGTTTCATCAAAACACACAATATACTAAGATTCTACTATTAAATTAGATACCACTGGTTGTTTAATCTTATCTTGTTAACTAAAGAAATTTTTTGGATAAATACATAACCTAATTATAAATTAAGTTCATCATGATCTATTTCATAACTGATATCCATATACCCTATCATTGATAATTATCCTCCTCTTATATAAACAAGAACAAATCCTTTGTATAATACATTTACTTTATGATATGTTTAATTACTACCCAATGTAGTTCTCTAATATTTTATTGATTTTTTTCTTACCATTATCAAAGTTAAATGTACATCATGTCTAGTACATATCATGAAATACTAGATAGACCTAATTATCAAGATATGAATTTATGATCAATATTTATTTCTCTTCCTATGTTAGAGGATAAATGTTCTTGGAGATATTTCTGCCCCAAGACATAGGAAACCACCCCCTATTGGATTGTTATATATTGTATATTTAAATTAGATTATATATATTTATTTTAATTAGTCTAAAAAGAACCTTGGATATTTATAAATTGATCCTAATCCCTAGAATATATGCCACTTCACCTAATTCTATTATGGGGAGACAATCATTTAGCTAGTTATTAACTAATTATAAGATGAGTACCTCATTTAAATTTATTAATATGTCAATGATATAAATTAATAGGGAAGCTATAGAACTGTCACTAACCATATTATCATGAAGAAACCCGAGCCATCATTGTATGAGACACTCAAGACTATCCATGACATCCCTAAGGCACACTCTCAATCACCACGGGATGGAACCAAGTTCTGTGGGAATCATTATTAACTAGTAAGTACAATTTTTAACACAAAAAGGTTTAAGGAATAAATCATAAAATGAGAATAAACCATTTATATGTTATATTTACATTCTGAAATCAAATAATAATTTCAATATAAAAGTATAAAAACAAGGAAGTTGAAAAAAAATACCAATCCATCCACTCACCCCATTCTCCCACCCCTATAATAAAAATATGTAAAAAATACACCTTTATATGACTTTACATAGACCACCAGTAGATATATATAAACTCCCTCTACAGAAATTTGTAAAAGGGAATACATAAGTGATTTAATAAAATAAATAAAAAATAAATAAAAAATAAACATACCTCTAATTGACTATACAAGACACCATTAAACAAATATCTAAATTCTCCATGGGTGGTAATAGACAAGATGAAACTTGGAACTAAAAATTATGATAGGTGAGAAAAATAATATTAATAGGTATTCAATGTAAACCAAACCCCATATTTTAGTCTTTTAATAAAATATTCTTTTTATGGTAGTTTAAAATAAAATATTCAATACAGTTATTTCTTCCAATTTTAAATGAAAATAGTCAGATTAAAATAAGTTATAAGTCATAATCATATTTTATATAAAAACCTCTTTAAAACACTATTGAAATATGGTTCTAGATGCATGTTAAATACCATTTTAAATAATGGAAATAAGGCTCAATAAAGAATAAAAATACTATAATTCATAAGTAGTGTAAAAACTAGAAAGAAAAAGTGTAATTCATACAAGAATTTATTTCAAATGGATCTATGGGAAACTAAGGATAGGGGAAACATATAACTAATAACACTAATTAGGGTGACCCTAAATTAGTGGAAAGAGTATCATGTATCTAGATAGTGGATGGAGAATCAAATTTATTTAATTGGGAATAACTAGTTGAAAGGGAACCCACCCTAAACTAGGCTCTCATAGTATAGCACACAGTGCACACATGAAATTTGAACTATAATAAAAATTTCATTATAGTAATGTGAAAAAACATTAGGAAATTCAATAGTATACAATAATAAAAAAATATCATTAACAACCAAGGGAATATTTAAAACCACACATCAATTTATTTTAGAATGTGATTACCAAATAACATCCTAGGTTTTTCAATCAAATAAAAAAGGTTTTAAATATTTATTTTAAAAGTTACATCTTGGATTTATAATATATTTTAGAAATCTATTTAAATTTCAGCTGGAAAATAAATTTTTAGTATCAAATTTAAATCCCCAAGGTTCTAATTTTTACCCTTTTACCCATGTACTCTTATACACACACACATGACATATATTATTAAAATTAATATATCCCATGTGAATTCATACAAACATGTGTATATTTGTACCCATGTATATGGGTGTAACCATCTAATGAACACTAAGAAAAAGAAAAAATAGATTATTAAACTATTTTAAAAAAGAAACTATAAATATTTACAGAAAAACCAAAATATTTAAAAGGTTTTGAACCCATTTTTTTAAAATTTGAGAGTATCTTGGAAAAAATTAACTTAAAATCTAAACACCTCTTATTAATTTTAAAATCCATTTATAAACACCATCTAGTAAATTTATGAATCACTAGAAATGTTTAATTTAATAAAATGTGATATTTCTAAACATTCAATTAGATAAATTTATTGAATTGAAATGAAAGTCAAGTAAAAAAAATTAAAAAATTAAATAAATCCATATATACATATTTACTACCATAAATAAACAACAAAACATTTAATTGAAAGAACAAGAGGTTTGGATTTTTTAATTTAATTAAAAAATAAAGGTAAAAACTACCTTAGATCAATCATGGAGGGTTTAAAGATTTTATTACTGGTTAGATAACACCTAAAGAGGACATTACATACCCAAGAAAAAAACTAAAAAAATTTGAATAAAAACTCTCTAGGATTAAATTTATAAAAATAAATAATGGGAGAGGGAAGAATATAGAAACAAATAGTAAGAA
Source organism: Viscum album (assembly GCA_963277665.1). Classification (NCBI taxonomy): domain Eukaryota; kingdom Viridiplantae; phylum Streptophyta; class Magnoliopsida; order Santalales; family Viscaceae; genus Viscum; species Viscum album. The sequence goes on along the minus strand of OY728137.1, from coordinate 465,315,700 downwards.
GAAGGAGGATGAGAAGAAATCATAACATGAATGTATAACATAAGAAATTTGAGTAGAAATGGTTGCCAGAGGGAGAGTTAATTGATAGAATAAATGTGTGGGATACCCCTGGATAGGGAATCAAGAATGATATGTTGTATGGGGAGAGTGAATCCCTTTATGGGTTTTATTTTCATTAAGGGTAGAAAAGGTATTTAAAAATATTAAAGGATGGGTTATGTGTAGGGGTTGACAACAAAGTTAGCCAAAATATGCCTGAACTATGTGAGCCTTACTATAGGGATATGATATACTGCATGTTCAGGAAAAACATTTAGATTATTAAAGTGATGTCCACGTAGTAAGATCTATTAAGAGTTTGTGATCATAGTTTTTTCATGAAGAAATTATGTGGTGTGATGGTGGTCATTTCCCAAGTGGTGGATATAGATGTAATTTATACAATAATAATGAGAGTGTTTGATCAACCCTAGATCTGGCATGTATGGTGCAATTTTTTTGGTGAAATCAGTGGTTGTAGAGGATCAGGTGAAGAGGCGTGAACTTTCTAGAATTTTTGTGACATTCCTGACTACATAGAGTGTAGTCATATTAACACACACCATGTACTCCCCTATGTGTGGATCTAGGGTTTCCATATACATATAAGTATTACACTCTATTTGAAACATCTCATAAGCATTGTGACACTTTTCTGACTAGCTAAGTGTGTATAGGGTGCACATACCCAGGAATTCATGTAGTGTTACATGCCATGTTTTCCAAGTCACATTACTTCTATCACATGGATGTTGGGTTAGTGTGTATAAAGAGTACATTTCCAGGTGGCCATGTGTCCACATGCCACGTACTTGAGAAGTAAATAGGAAGGCCAAAGTACATAGGCAGAGTCTTGTACATAGACATGGACAAGTAAAAAAACAGAACTTGGTGTACACATTTATAGGTAGAATGACACACTAATTTTCATGGATATGTCTACATGTTGTGTACCTAAAGAGACACATTGTGTATTGTGGAGAAGTTCATTCCATGTTAGTTAGAGACACAGGCGGTGCTAGTATTTGTGAGACATGTTGTGTACCCCTTGGGACACACTGTATAATCCTTTTAGGATAGGTTAGAGTCCTATTTTTTATTAGTAAATATTTTTTTGTGATCTTTTGTGAGCTTCCTTGGACTAGTATCGAATGAGTTTTTTTTTTCTTGGTCCACTCATATGAGTGTTCAGTGAAGTATCTGGTTCTATTCATTGAGGTTGAAACCTCTGAAGATTCCAATTTATTGGTGTCGTGTGGGGGAGTTACCTTAATATAAAAGTGTGTTGTGTAAGTCTACTTTAAATATAGACCACTCATTTTCTTTGATCTTGTATCCATTTTATAGGTTTGGAGGAATCCTTTTTTCCTTAGTGTTTTCCCTAGGTAGTTTTTATGGAATTGTCAAGAGAAAAACTCACACATAAATCAATCCCCTATATTGCAGGATTTTTGAGTAAGGTATGGCGTCTCCACAATTATCCCTATGAATTGAGCCCCCTCTGTGTATCACGATATGAGATTTCTAATGGGGTGTTAGCCCGATGGATTGTGTATCTCAGATGGACCCTCTCAATGTTTTATTTTCTTCCACTTGTATAGACCTGACGAGTGTGGTCTATGGGTTGCGTGTTTTTAGTGTTATTATGGGTCAGGGAGTGGTTCCTCACTAACAAAAATTACCTCTGAGATTAGTGTCATCAGTGGAAGTATATCTTTGGAGTGGTTCCTCCTAGTTGAGTGTTACTTTGATATATCGATCTAATCTATGACTAGTAGTGGTTGAGACTATTTGTGCCTCAAAGGATTTATGAGTATATCTAGGTTATCCTTAGTTATCATTATGTCCCATATCTTGTTTAACATACCTATGTTTGATTACATGACTACTATTTATGCTTTATGTTTGTTGTTTTTAGTGTGTCTTACTATGTATTTTTATACTCACTTCTATATGAGTTTTTCCCACACATGTCATTTATTATATATATAGTGAACCTTTTTGTGGAGTCCTTGGAGGAATAGTAGTAGGTGGATTTTAGTTTTATCTAGAAATACTGAGGTGTATACCATTGTTTCATTGACATCAGTCCCTTCCTTCAAAGTATGTTGGAATTTTTTTCTAGTTTTAGTTGGGCTTTTATTTGGAACCTTTTTGTGATTTATAATACTTTATGTTATTCTATGATTGTTGGATTTTATATGTATGTATGCATTGTTATCAGTTTTTATATATTCTTAGCATTGTATTGGCCTAGAGATTTGTGCATGTGTATAGGTACATTAGGAAAAGGACTCCCATTTTAGATATATCTTCGTGGAACTTTTCTTCTTCCCCTAGCCTATGAAGGTAGAATTAGGGTAGTTGAAGCTCAAACATCCACCAGTCAGGCATGCCTTAATGGGAAAGGTCATGAAAGAGTGGTATCATAGGTGGTTAAACCCTAGTATGGTGTTTAGAGTTTTTCACCTTATGAGGTTTGGTTTGGAATTTAGTGAAACTGTTTCAAAGTGTCTCGAGTGTGGATTTCTAGCCAGGGACCCAGTATTGGCATGGTAGAAAACCTATACATACACCAAGACTCTAAATACAAGATTTATGACTTAAAATACTAGAAAATATTTTTTAGTGAACATTGGAATATGAATCATATAGGATTTACTCCTTTGACTATCCGTGAATTATGTCACTAGATATACTCATTGACCATTGTATGTCTTATCTCTTGTTGGATGTTTCAACCCTAATATCTAGTGAGGTTTCCATATATGAGTCGAGTGTTATAACTAATGAGTGATGAGAACTACATTAAGGGGCTTGTTCATGAGGTGATATTTATTCATGGTGGGGAAAATGTGGTGATTTCTCCTAATGATCAGTTTTTAGGCCCACCTCTAGTGGTTCAGGTGGATGCATCTTGTCATATTGATTCATTAATGAATCTTTTATTGATGGATGAAGATGTATTGGTTTCTAGTTTGTATCATGATCTTATGAGGTAGATATTACCTTGGAGTTCATGTTAGTAGGACCTACATATAATAAGTGTTTGATTCAAGTCATGAAACATGAGGTTTCATCTAAGGACTCAGGGAAAGATTAGTTCCCTAAGGTTGATATATTACTATGCTTATTATGGGAGAGAAAATATCATTCCGGATTTTGTTACCTATCATGTTAAAGTTAAAGAGATGGTTTATGTACAAACAAGGTAGAGGAAGAGGATAAAGAAAATAGGTCCATGGGTACGCAACTGTGATGGGAGATCCAGGGGAGTAATAAGATGTGGATGGTGCTTTTCTTTAATGCTACCACCACCATCCTAGATAGAACACTCTAGAAATAGAAATTTGGTGGTCAGAATAATAGATAACTTTAGGCACTGGGGAATTTTCACCTTGAGGATCCAAGAGTGTTTCTAGGTATGATCTATGTTTCTTATACTTATGTTATTTTATTGTTAAATATATGTAATGAACACTCTTTTTTTACTTTATTCATTTACATGGAGATGTGGGGAATAATGAGATCCCTATTTTGGTGATATTTGGTGTGAATTTGGACATTAAAGGAAGAGGGAAAATTCACCCAGTTTGATGCAATCTGAAGAGGTGATCCAAAACCTTACAGGGAAGTCTGTGCTTTCCAAAGAAGATTATGTTGAGGTTAGGTGGATGGGTTCCTTTTAATTGTGTGTTTGAGAATCTATTGAAATGGTAAGGTGTCAGAACAAGACCAGGTTATGTTAAACATGTGGGAAAGGGAAAGGATGATTTCCATGTAGTAGGAGATTGTAGATGCTTTAAGTGCTGTTTGAGGTATGACGTGTGTCGTCACTTACCTAGTTTAAGTTTCCACATGGAGTGATGAACCACATATCCTTGATAGTATCCTCTGTTGAGACATTGTGATATTAGTGGATCCTTTATTATTTAACCCTATATTGGAGGTTCCATCTAATAGGATAAATGATTATATTCTTACCAATAGTTTGACCTGACTATAAGATGAGAGAGAGACTCTCATGGAATCTCTTCACAGTGGCATTAATACCCAAAAATGATTTCCTCATTATGGATTGGCTACCTACCATCTATGATAATTTTTCTTCCATGAGGGAGTGTGGTGGTTTTATTTTGGTTTTTTGGGATGGAGTTTTCATCTTTTGATAAGGAGTAGTTCTAGGTAGATCTGTATGAGCTCATGTTTAGGATGTTATGGATGGATTATTTTCAGTTTTCTAGTAATAAAGTTGATGTAGTAGATTATATAACATTTTTTCCTTCAGTACTGGGGGATCATGAGGATGTCATTCTTAGTGACATGCCATGTTTATCTCTACACACAAAGATTTCTTTTTATAAGGACTAACACCATGTTTCACCCCTATTTTTTTTTGATTTCTCATAAAGTGGGACCCATTGAGCTTTATAAAATGTATTTTTAGTTAATATTTTAAAGATAAAGCGATTTTTAAATACCCAATGTGTTCACATGGATATAACTATGTTGTTGGTCTAAGAGAAGAATTAATACTTGATGTTGTGTGTGATTTGGTATCACTTAGACTAGGTGATGGGAGGAATAATATATAATCTCAAGAATCATTGAGTTATTTGACCAGTGGTTTGGGGTGAAGTGGTTCTTAGAATTTTACCTTGAGATAGGTTATTAGTATCTTTAGATTTGTAAAAGTATATAATGAAAGTGGTTTTCTAAAGACACTATGATTTTTTTAGTTCATGATGATACCATTCTATGTGTTTTATGCATTATTAGAGTTATTATACTTATAGATTGAATGCTTAACCCTCTATGGATTAGTTCATAGTAGTATTCTTCGATTACATCCATGAGTGATCAGAATTTGAGTGGGACCATGAGATACACCTAAGGATGGTGTGGTTTACCTATACTAGATAGTTGTTACAACTTCAGTTCGTTAGAGAGACATATAGTTATAAATTAGGGATATAAATTGCGATATGTTTCATGATCGTATATCCATTGGATATGTTCTTGATGTATTTTCCAAAGTTAACAATCTATTCAACCTTGTTTGAGTAGTGATGATGACATAAGTCACACCATGAAAGTAGGGGATGAGGAGGCTATTTTCCCTTAGTAGTACATCCAATGGAGGTGAGGATATATTAAGATCTCTTGGAATCAGTTGGGTAGCTAAGGGAGTTTTAATAAGTTTTCAATATAAACTATTGGTGTCTCACCATTCTAAGGGTGATGGAAAATAGGTAATTGCAGAGAATTTTGGAAACTTGGAATATAGGAGGTAGTCCAAATTCATTGAATTACATTGAATATTGTTGAATAATATGATAATATATTCATGACATGATTAGGGAGAGTAAGTAAAAAGAATTTCGGGACATAGTTATAGTTGAGAGAAGTGTTTTACCCCAGTTAGCTAGGAAGGTAAAGTGAACCATTCTAGTTTGGGATAAAATGATTTGGTTCACATGTCAGTTTTGAGACATAATTGGGAGGATCATCTATAATTAGTGGATTTTTCATATCATAATGACCACTACTCCACAACCAGTGTAGAAAATTTTTGAGGCCATGTATGAGAGACCTTACTAGTCACTATTATACTTGTTGAAGCTAATGGGTGACACCACTTGTGTCTTAATTTTTATTCTAGTGATGGTTGTAATGGTGTAGTTCATCTAGGGGAGGATAAGGACTACCTAGAAACATTATGAGTTCTTTATGTACCAATGATTAAGGCCTTTATTATTCAATAACTACGAAGTATTATCCAGGATGATAGGCTATATTTTAAGTTCTTAGGACCTTTCTTTTTCCCACTACTGTGTCAGATTAGAGAGATGGTTTGACGCTTAACCTCATGACCATAGTAGTTCTAGTTTATTGGTGTTCTCAACATGTTGTAGATGGTGTGGTATGTTCATGAATAATTTCATGATATCAACCTTGGTCAGGCCATCTGAGTGGAGTTTCATTTTTCAAAGATATGGTGGTGTTGAGGAATATAAACTAAAGATACTTTATTGGAATTTTTTTCTGTGGACGCATGTTTGTTGATAGAACATGAAACCTTATTGGGAGATTGTGGGAGTGGGAGAAATAGTTGAGAGCTAAAAATCCCTACCTTTTTTTAGTTTGTGATTTTAGAGGATTAAAATCCTTGAATTGGTGAATAATGTAATGTCTCATTTTTTTCTATTTAAGAATTTAGAATATTTTTAGGAATATTTATTGATATAGAAACTGAGAGAACATAATATTCCTAGGACTAGTGATACTAGAATTGATATTATGAAGATATTAAATATGTTAATATCACTCACACACAGTATTCCTAAAAATGTTAAATAGAATCTAAATAGAGTCTCAGATTGAAAATATGATACTACCATTGAGTTTAGAATATGGGGTTTTCCCTAGGCATGACATAATCTTTTTCATCATTCAGACTTTGTCAAGAATTCATTGTAGAAGAAAATAATGATATAAATTAATAAAATCAATTTATTTATTACATTGTTGGAGTGACCTATTTTTTACCTTATAAATTCGATGTCATGACCATTTCTTGGGGTTATCCTCATAACCCTTGAAGTTGAGAGGAGAGCATGAAGGGATGTTAGAAAGCATCAGGATCATGGATTGATTATTGGAGTATCGTAAGGAATTCCAATGATAATACAACTTGTTCATCTCACCAACAACAATGATGTGTAATCATTATTGGTCATAAATTGATCCAAATCAAGGTAGCATGTTGTTTTTTGTGGATTTATCTCATTTTTATTTACCCATGACTAATGTGAATTAATAACCTAATAGATTAATTCATGGAACAATCATTTGATTCAGGTATTTACTTTATATTTCTGTGGTATTGGAATTGATATTATTTTGGTTTATTTATTTCTCCCTGTTCATCGCCCATATGACAATGAATCGAGTCCAATACAAACATTGGATGAGGTCCATTACTAATGTTTTTGTTTTGTGAATTTATCTCCCTGTTCTACATGAATTCATTATTAGTATTTTATTTTGGGCCATGGTTTGGAAAATACACGATGAAGGATCATTGCGTATTCAACCTTTGGAATAATGGATCACTACCATGGGTTTGGGATGGAGATATGACATTATGATTGTAGTATATAATGACAAATGGAGATCTATAGATGGATTAAAAGTTTACGATAACTGTTTTGGAATATGGTAGTGATATGGTGAGACAATGGTCATTTCTCTAGTGGCAGATATGGATGGGATATAGCCAAAAAAAAGTGAGAGGGTTTGGTCACCCCCAGATCTGTTATGTATGGTGCGATTTATGGTGAAATCGGTGGCAATAAATGCTTGGGTGGAAATGTTTGAACATTATAAAATTTATGTGAAATTACCTACTACACAACATATAATCCCATGAACACTTTTTGTGTAGTCCCCTCAGTGTGGGGATAAGGTTTATATATAGAGATAAGTATCACACATCGTGTGCCATGCGTGAAATGACTTGTGAGACTTTGTCGACTAGATCAGTGTGAAAAGAGTTTAAATACATAGTAATCCATGTAGTGTTACATGTCATGCGTTCCCAGTCACATTCCATGTAGTAAATGGTAAAAAAAATTGGTGTGTACATGGAGTATAGTCCCAAGTAGACATGTGGAATCACATGATGTGTACTTGGGAAGTATACGGGTTGGATGGAGTACATGACCAAATCCATATACTCAGACATGAACAAGTACACATGAAAAACTTGGTGTACATGGTTATAGGTAGAACGACATGATATGTTTTGGGGAAACATCTACAATTAGTGAAATGCAAGGGACACACCACATATTGTAGAAAAGTGAAATCAATGTGAGCATAAGACAGGGTAAGTTCCAAGATTTTTGATACAAACCATATACCCTTAGGGACATGATGTGTTCTTCTTTGAGGATAGATTGAATTCCTATTTCTTTTCAGTTAATATTATTCTTGAGACTCTTTGATCTTCCTTAGACCAGTATCATTTGAGTGTGTTCCCTTGGACTATTACTTAGAGGGTTTGGTGTAGCATCCCATTCTCCTCAAAGAGAGTGACCACTATGTGATTTCTTATTTAAAGTCTAGTGTGGTTGAGTTACCTTATTCTATAGTGAGTTTTCTTGGTCCACTTTGACTGCAGACCCCTAACCATCTTGAAGCATTTATCCCTCTAAGAGGCCCAAATAAATCCTTACATCCTTCATATTTTACCTAGGTAGGGTTTGTGAAATTAGTGTGACAAAAAATTATATGGGCATCAATACCCTATCAAGTATGATATTTCTAGTAGGTCATGGTGTCCCCCAAGGAGCCCTGGGCATTGAACCCTATCTATGTATCGAGATATGATATTTTCATTGGGGTATTAGTTCGATCGAGTGTGTATCTCGGATGAACCCTCTCAATTTCCTACGAGCATTATATTGGATATACATGATGAATATGACCACTAGGATGAGTGTCATCAGTGGAGTTATGTATTGGGGAGTGGTTCCTCCCTAAAGTATGTGAACTATGGGATGAGTGTCATTTATGGAACTATAGCTCAAGGAGTGGTTCCTCCTCAATGAACATTACCTTGATATATTGAGAGGATCTATGGATAGAGGTGGTTGAGACCATTTGTGACTTAAATAATTGTATGAGTTTATTTGGGATATCCTTATTCATCATTATGTCTCATATCTTATTTAACATACATGTGTTTAATGAGATGACCACTCTTGATGCTTTATGTTTTGTGTTTTTGGGGTGTCATACATGGTATTTCTATACTCACCCCTATATGAGATCTTCCAACACATTTCATGGATTATACAAATGAAGGACCTTTTTATGGATCCCCTAGTGGATTAGGATTAGGTGGATCTTAGTTTAGTCTAGATAGACAGAGGGGTAGTTTGATGTTGTATTAATATAAGTCTCCTCTATTTGAGAAGGTTGGAATTTATTTTTTTCTTCCAATTTTGGGAGGTCTTGAATTCGGACAATTTTTATGCTTTCTAGTAGTTTTTTCATACTATTCTTGTGGTATTATAGATGTATGTATTCATTTTTATAATTTTTTTTTACATTTCTGAAATGTGTGGTCTTGGATATGTGTGTGTGTGTGAATACATGTACATTAAGTAAAGGTGTCCCATATTAGATATTCCTTCTCAAAACTTGTCATCAGTACATTCCCTATGGAGGTGGGCTTGGGGTAGTTGTGGCTTGGCCTTCGACCAGCCAGATAGGTCTCAGTGGGCTGAGTCATGACATATATAATCCCACCAATAGAAAATTAAATATTTTTATTAATAAGAGGGAAAATATCTTCAATAGAAATATTTTGGGAGGTGTGAAGTGGTAGAGCCTATGATAATCCGCATTTAAAATTTCCATACAGTCCTAGTAAAGGGAACTAATGATTGAATAAATTTTTATAATTTTGTTTCGTTATTATTTTGACATGTGGAGGCCATTCACCATATAACCCCACACTATTTAATATACTAAATTATTTTTTTCTTCAATAGTCTCCACCTCAATCCAATTAGAGTTTGTTTATCTTCTTCCAAAATTAAAATTTTATTTCAATTTTATATTCCATAAATTTCACAAAAAAATAAAACGTATACCTTATTAGGTATACATATCCATATGTATTAAAATCATCAATAAAAGTGATGAAATAAGAGAATAATATTCATGATTCTATTAGAAATGGTCCATATACATACATATGTGCCAATTATAGAAGAATTTTGGATCTTTCACCTTTAAAATAAAATGATCTCTCGTTATATTTATTTTTAAATAAGCTAAAACCTATTTAAGGGATTAAACCAAAATAGTCAAAGTACTATTATTGGTTAATATTATTCAAGTGATTCAAGTTCACATGACCTAATAGATTATGCCACAATTGGGAATAATATGGGTTATGTGTGTTTATTTAATCATTAATTTATTATACGGTATTTTAATAATTTAGGTATATATCAACTATTTTTTAAATGTTCTATACCATAACATCTGCTATCTTTATAAAATATACAATTTAAATTTCCAAACATGTAGTAAAAACAACTCACGTATAAACTCAACATAGATATTTAGTTATTGGTAATTATAAGAACATAATAACAATATTCTAACATGAGAACATTCCACTAGGAAAAGTATGTTTTTATTCTTCTATAACTAATTTTTTCAATCCTATCTATATTATTAGCTCAAAAATCTACCTCACCTCTTGAAATCTTTCTGAATGTACTTGTTTTCTGTATTTGGAAACAAATATTTGAGATGAAGGATTTATCTAGTAACCATGATATAGAATATAAAAGATTACAATCAGTAATGAATTGTTCTAAAGTGGATTCATCCAATTGATTACCTATAGTTATTCCAATGGTCTTCCTTTCCATATGAAAAAAACATCCTCATTTTCATTTCCCCTTCTTATAATATTTGGATTCAAGGAAGGATGTTGCACCTATACTTTATGGTTATTCACTATAAAAGCATTATATTTTTCTTTATTAATATTATTATTAGCTTATAGATTTTATTTATAATATATAGATGTATCTTATTTATATTATTCATCTTATAACTATGAAAAAACATATAGAATCTTTTTAGAAAGGATGAAAGAATGATTTGTGTTGATGGGTCTCTACCTTACACAAATTCTAAATCTGAAAATAACTTTTTTATATGAGATCATATTTATTACAGGAGGATATATTTGGATTTTATCTTATAACTTACATGTAAAAAATACAATGAATATATCATCTATCTATTGTGTCACTTTCTCCTAGAACATATCTCAGATACAAGACAATAAGGTGTATCCATCCATATCCAGAGGTCCCTTTTTTAACTAACTAGAAATTGATGAATTTATGATGTTATTCACAGAATATGAGTCATATATGTGCCTCCTATAGGATTAATGTTTTCCCCATATAGTCCTATAAAGATTTCTCATTAGTAATGGGGATTCAAATATATAAAATTTCCTATAATGGTTTAGTACTATACAAAAGTTCTTGTAACACTCATGGAAATTCATACTGGAGAGAAAATTTTATTTGTCTAAAATAATAGATAGTATTAATGAAATAATAGCGTTACTAGATATTTTTATAAAAAAAAGGAAATATAAATTTTTTCCTTTATCTTAATACCTCTTATGGAAAATATTAATTAATTTAATATGTCTCCCACTATTTTATCAAATCCTAACAAACCTCCCCATTAAACTTGGAATATTGATTTTTCATACATTATAATGGAACATATCCATATTTAAATTATTTTACTATAGACTATGGCTATGATACCACTTCACATTATTTTTTTGGAAACTCTCTAGAAACTATATTGATACACAGATCCTCAATTTTTTGAGTAGACTCCCTAATCCCTGAATCCTAGTCCCAGTTTGGCTCAAAGATTACCTTCAAATTATAAAATATAGGGTATGAAGAATTATGTTGATCATAATTTGGTTAATTCAATCCATACATTTTATTATAAATTCATAATAACATTATGTTCTCATGACTATTTATAGACCAACAACTCATGTTGTGGTTGTATCGCATCTAGATGATGGAAGGAATCTAACTTAATAACTATCTTTAAGGGATTTTATTTGGGAATAAGTAATCTAGTTTTATCAGATAATAATTGTTAAAAATTATATAAAATCACTTACATTAATAATTAATTAATAAAAATCAGACAAACTTTCACACAATCCATTTTTATTTGAGAAATCTAGTTAATCAACCTATTCTATATGTTCACATAAACCAATAAATAATTATGAATTGATAAATATAATTGTATAATTATCATGAGAGTTAATAAGTGTCTGGTTCATCGAGTAGTGAAAATATAATTCAAAACCTAAGTGGAACAACTCATTGAGTCTGGTTTGACTTGAGTTACAACATCCTCCATTCTCCAATGGTTCAGCTTGTTTGGTTCACATTCATCTTTCCACTTGAACAACCTCTACATGGGTTATTCTATTTTATAGTGATAACTTATTTAGGATAGGGGGACCATTGGTAAGGGGTTATATAAAATTAAAAATTTACACACATACCCATACATCAAAAATATGGGAATGGATTATAAGAAAATCATATTTAACTATAATAAAAATAAGTTTATGAATATGTTTTCTCATTTTTGAGAAATTTTAACCACCATTTATTTATTTATATATATATTTATAAACCATTGAATATTTCATGGAAAGAAATCAATCAGTTAAAATTTATATTAACTTCTTGTTGGTTTAAAAGTTTTCTAATTTTTTAGAATTAACTGTTGTTTTAATTTCTTCAATAGTAGTTTATATCACTGAATTTATTATTCACATAATAGAAATTTATCCAAAGTAATTATAAAAATATAATATAATTAAAAATAATATTGTAAGATAACCACTACCAAATTATCTAATAGTAGTTTAATTTAACATTAGTTTATTCAAACCGACACTAAATGGTGATAAATAGATAAATAAAATATGATTTTAAATGAATAATATATGAAACACATATAAATAACATATAAATAACCAAAATTTTGGTAATATTAATAAATTTAAAAAACAAACATAGCTAGATAACTAATTTATAAGAAACACACACACACACATATCAAAATCATTCATCAACCATCAGTTATAAATTCAATTGTCATATAGAAAATGTATTTAACTTTAACAAACATCCACCCTCATCTAATTCATATCCATTGATCCACTACTGCCACTATATCAAATCACATACATAACCATATAAAGGATCATTAAACCAAAATACCATTATATCACCATCATATCAACTGAAAAAAATGAAAATAATTAGTAAAAGTTATCATAGTAAACAAAAATTACAAAAGAGTCCATGATAATGATTAACCATATAACAAAAAATATTAGGAATTATGAGCACCTTCTGAAGAGTCTCGTGGGTTAGAAGGATTACCCCTAATATTGGATTTTTCAAATGAAATAAAAAACTATAAAATTCAATAAAAGGACCATGAAATACAATTGGCACAAAATATATTTTTACAAAACATTGTATAATGAGCCAAACACATTTCAAATAGAGAAAAACCTTTCAAATTAAATAAAATAGAATCAAATTGAAAATATAATCATTAAATTACAACATTTAAATGAAAAATATATACAAACTACAACAAAATAAACACATCACATATCCATGAAACAACTATAACATAATTAAAAAACACAAATCCAGAAAAAAATATATAACCACCCAAAACGCATCAAAGTGGTTTTTTAAAAATATATAATTAAAATTAAAATTAGTAAAACCACAATAACATAACTAAATAATCCATAAACCACTAAAGACAACTAAATAAAAATTTTAACTCAAAATTACATATTTTTATTTCAAAGTAAAAATAGATTTTTCCGATTTAATTTCATTTCATTTATATATAAAAAATAATTTATAGGTTTTAAAACACACTAAAAAGAACACCATTATGGTAAAAAAACACATTTCACTCAGTTAAAAACTAACCTAAACTCTTTTTTCAGCTAAAATAATTTTCTTGTAGATTTTTAATTGTCTTTTAAAATGAAAAATAAGTTTTAAAAAACTAATTTTAAAATCACACTTGTATTAAAAAATTCAAATTTTCACATAAATATAATCTTGAAATCATTGATAATACCCATTGGGTTTAATAAATTATTTATAAGAGAAAAATATTCATTAAATATAGAAAAATAATATCCTAAAATATAAAAAATCCATAAAACTATCAAAACACTTAAAAAAATCCAAAATAGAATTTTAAATGGTAATAAATTTGAATGAATAAATTTTTTATGTTCATTATAATAATAAAATGATCATTTAATATACAATATATATAACAAAAAATTACATTAAAAAATCATTTTTAAACATTTATAACACATTTTTAAACAAATTGTATTTCTATATATAAAATCATCGTATACATGACCAACAAGATACTTAGTCTTCAAAAGAAACCCAAAAATAAAACCTAATATTTATTAGGTTAACTTTTTTTAAAACCAAATTCATTTGAAATTAAATTATAAGGGATTTTTCATGGTTTGAGTTTAGAATTTAACCTTATAAGATGATGTATAAGTGGAAATTTCATCTATAAGTATTTTTTAAATAATCTAGAATATAAAAATGAAGGAATTTACCAATTAAAAAATTAATAAAGAAATATATAGTCTTTTATAGTGACTTAAATACCAATAATTTCCACCCACCGATATACCTTAGTAGGTGGACTGACCAACTACTCACCCTCTAGAGGTGCATCACATTTATTTGATTTCAAATGAATAAAATATATTAATTTCATAGAGAATAATATATAAGTATAATATTTATATATTTAAAAAGGTATAATATATATATATATATGAGAATTATAATAACCCAGTAAGTATGAATGTTTAATAGAGTGACATAACTGATTTTTATGTTCAATTATAATCATGTTCATTGTCATCATTATTTTAAATATCTATTGATAATTTTACTACGTCATTTTAAACTTATATTTTGATATATTTTATTTAAATATTGTTCGGAAAAAATGTTAAATATTTTTTTTGATGGGGTTCACTATCAGGAAATACCAATAGATTTTCAACACCCATATTATACACAGCTCTCTATTTTAGGTGTAAAATAAAAATAAACCCTTCATATATTTGATCATCCATATAATAAACAATATTCATCTATGAATAAAATGTAAACAGATAATTCTCAACATGCTATCTAATATCAGTAAAGGGATAGAAGTTGATAGAAGTAAAATATAATGAATATTTCATTATATCCCTATAAAAAATGACCTAATTTATTTTGAATAATAAAAAAATTAACCATGATAGTTTAATTTGATTATCTCAACCATATTTCCATATTATTAAACCTATAAAAATATAAATATACCAATATTTTTAGATTTAAATCAACCTTCATGATAGTTTTACAAAACATAAAGCTATTAATATTGTAAGCATTGAATATCTTAGCTTTCCATAAAGGAACTCAAGACAATAATCATTACATAATTCAACATTTCTACTAGATTAACAAAATTCATGATCTAAAAATTATGATAAAATCTATTAATTTTAAAATAGAGAAAAAATAAAACAATAATAATATAAATAATAGTATATAATTACACCATTAGTGGATTATTCAATAATTTATTTTGTAAAAGCTTATATTATTTCCATATCATATAGATCTAATCGTCTTATTCATATATTTTTTTTCAATATAAACTCTTTATAGAATGAATATAAAATATTTCTTTTTATTAGAATGTATCTCTGTGCCTATACTTAATACAATTCATTCAATGTAACATTTGAGCCCTTTTCCAACTAGTTAACCTAAAGTTGAAAAAATTGATGATTAATTTTTTATATCACAATTATTAATGATTTCATCAACACATCTAGTATGATTAAATATTTTCGAAATTATATATAAATAATTATAAGAGATGTTAAAACACTCTATAGATATGTAACCATAAATAATTGAGCCTTTATATTGAAATTTATTTCTTATATAAGAATTTAATTGACCTAAGTACCCGATGAATATAATATAAGAAACATATTAATGTTTGGACATACTGTATTTGAAAAAATTATATTCATCAATGAGAATAAAAATATTATTAATTTACCTCTTAATTGGATACATCCATTGATAATGTATATTCCTACCAAGTTTAACTTCCTCGACTAAATAAACAGTCAAATGAATCATGAAAGAGAAAAATGAGGAATAATATATCTAAATTAAAATGTTTCATTAAAATTATTTATTGATGTTTATTATAATCATTTTGATTTTGAGTTTTTTCACATATATGTATAAATAAGGTGAAAAAATCAACTATAATTTTATTTAATTTTATAGGTAATAATTTACGCAATTCTAAGCCCAATAACTGATCGATAAAAATATGAAATGAAGGATTTTTAATCCACATAACATTTTAAGTTTTTAGTAAATTTATCTTAATATGTTACTTGAATATTCAAAATTTACTTTTATATTCATTAAATCTTGAAGGGATACATATTTTTCATTACAAAACCCATTGTAGGATACTGCTTGTTATCATTTTCCCATAACCCTGATTCATCTTCATTGCATCAAAGTCCTTATAAGTGTTAATAATATACTTTAATTTAACCCACTCATTATGAAATATAAAATTCATATTATCATATAATTTCTTCTCAATATACATTTCATAAATATTATGATGTAGAAAGCTATAATTATAATAAGGAAGTTTGAAAAATACAATCATTTTCTTCAACTATTGTGTTTTAACTACTTTAGATGTTATTATTAGGATTGATAAGACACATTAAAGGATTTGGAATTAGTTTATCTAAATTTTGTAACTCATTTCACTAGAATAAGGCATTAGTTTGATGACTTCATCAATGGTAGGATTTCAGGTCCTCAGAATATTAGGTTTTCTATTTACTAGAAGTTTTAGGAGTCTTCATTCGATTACTCTTCACATGTAAATGCATGTTAAAAAGTTAGGGCATAGAAGAAATATTTAAATACCATTGATTAGTGGTCAAACTGGAGAAATATATTTGGGATCTGCAATTACATAGTTTAATAGATGGAAATCCTCAATTATAGGATATCGATGTTACCAGATGATTGGGTGAGGCCCTCTCTAAATGTTAGGTGGGAACACTTTAGTGATATAGTGATCTGTTTTTTAGTTTTTGATATATGTGGAGGTATAATCATATTTATTTTAAATATTTTACTTTTGATGTTATAAAATAATGCAACGTTCTATCATGCACGTAAGATGAAAATATGAACCACATAAAACTAAAGTGTTTTTACTATTTTCTTATCTGAGGTGTGCCTATTTTTCTTGGATGAAATTATTCTGGTTGATCTAGTGTACTATCAAGATTCCTATTTTCTAGAGAATTTAGTTAGAGAGGTGTGGAATATCATTGTATATAATGTATTAAGAGTGAAATTCAAGTGGATTTAATATTAAAACTTCATTTTTTAACTTTTTATGGACTTGTTGTTTACACATATGTCTCCGTCAGAAAAGTGTTATTAGAGCTTGGTTCATAGAACAATAATTTTATCATACTAAATTATCATCTCTTAATTTTTATTACAATTTATTAGAGTAAGATTTATTATTCTAGGGAGATTTAATTTTTATAAGGTAAGGTTTGAGTGGATAGTTTTGATGGAATGAACTTTAGTTTTGAGTGGATGTAGATGAAATATTATACAATCCAAAAGGATATTAAATTTCCCTTTATGAGACATAAATTATACAAGTAATACGTGGCTAAATTAGAGAAAATGGATTAGAAATATCTTACTTTGATTTAAGTGATGTTGATAATCAATATTTCTTTCAATATCTTGGTTATGAAGAAAATTGTGGAAATTAGGGTAGTGCTTATGAATATGTATAAAAATCCAAATACACTCATCAATGTGTTCCTTGTTTTGATGTTATTAATTATGATATTATAGTGAGGGAGATCAATGAAATATCATGTGAATGATATTATAATGATCCAAAATAATATTGAAATAATAAAGGTAACATTTACTAATGATTTTTGAGAAATTATGTTGCTATCAACTTTACCAAAATTATGGTAAGCGATGGTGAAATAAGTTAAAAAATCTTCTAATAAAACTATATTGTGTTTGATGTTTTCTAAAAACCAAATTTTGATGATAAAATCTCAAATAAGGAAGTGTATAGATCTTCTAAAAATTAAATGAACGATGATAGAATAGTTCTTTCACCTCATCAATAAAATCAAATACATTTTGTGGATAAATATAGAGGTAAGAATAAAGGTAAATGAACAACAATTAGGCTTGCATGTTAGAATTGTGGGAAGAGATGAAACCTCATTAAAATTATTAGTTTTAGAAGGATATGAGAAGGATAACTTCTATAAGATTAAGTTTTTGATATATAACAATAGATAAAGGAAGGAATATGATTTTTAGTTTTAATTTTTCAATATAATCATGGATTAAATATTCCAGAGTATATTTTCATTCTAAATGTGAAAGAGATTACATTTGAACATTTTTTTTGGAAATTTTAGTAAAGTTCATTTAGTGGATGATAAATATTTTCATATTATGGGAAAGGGAAATGTAAAATTCTGTTGAATAATGGAGCGTTTCTGAATTTAGAAACTATTTGATATATCATTTTCCTTTAAAAGAATATTATTTTTATTGTTTAGTTAGATAATAATGGTTTTGGAATAAAATTCCAAATAGGGTGTAGGAAATTAGTTACGGTTACCTAATAATTTTTAAAGGGTTGAAATATGGAAATATTTTACTTTTTATAATAATAGAAAGAATAAAAATTTAGAGTGTTTCAACTTTTATAAGATAAGATTTATTGAAATTTCAGTTAGTTCATCTCAGTTAAATGTGTATGAAGATTCTATTAGATATTGGAATGTTGAAGCTAGATCATGTAAACTTAAAATTTGTGAATGTTATATATTTTAGAAGAAATGGAATTTATAATTCAATTTTAGGGAATAAAATCATAAGAGTTAGAAGATAGAACATATACATACTTATTTCTAGGGATAATCCTAGTAAAATCTTAGAGTGGTTCATAATAATTTTTGACTTTCATTAAAAAATCCATAATGAAAGTTTGGGTTTATTTATTGATACACAAGCTAGATATGTTTGGAGTATTTATTCAGTGGAGTGTAATGGTGGTGAGAGAAAACAAATGTAATGTAAAGGGATTAATATATGATAATAGAGGTTAGTTCAGTATAAATTATTTTCGAAACAACTATATAAATATGGGAATTGAAAATGAGAAAAACATTCTTGAAACACCTAATAAAAATTGAATTCTAGAGAGAATGAATCAAATATTGGTGGATAAAGAGAAATTCATGAGTATTCACTCTATAAAGCCTAAGGAATTTTGGGAAGAAGATCTTTATTTGAATGAAAAATAATCAATATAACCCATTCTTCAATAGTTAGGTATGATTTTATAGAATCATTGTGGAATGGTAAAACAACAAAAATATCATCATCTCAAGATCTTTGAATGTTTTTACATGAAGAAATGTCTCAAAAATGTTTCTTTGTTCTTATGGAAATGAAGAATTTGGATTTAGAATTTAGGATGAAAGTATGATACAATTCTCCAGTAGTATAAATTTTCTCACTAATGATTAGGTTATTTTTAAGGAATAGAACTTGGTGGAAATGAATGATGGGAAAATATAATCATCTCAATTAGAAGATAAAATAAGTGGATGTTCTAAAGAAATTCATATTCTATAATGTTTAAGTGATACTTAGTCTACTATAATCTATAAAATTCGCTAGTAATGTTTAGACATTCAATTAATAGACAAGTACATGTTTTACATAAAATATCAGAAATCTATTAATCTCAAGATAGAGAGATGAAATTAAAATTTCTAGAATTATCCGGATTATAAAGAGATAAACCAAAAGTAAAATTTTGAAGTTCATCTTGAATCACATAAAGAGAATATTGGTATAGTGTTAATCGTAACTTCTTAATTTTAATAGATTAAGGGTAACATAAAAGTCTTTAATAAGAATTTAGTTTTAGTGATTAAACTAATTGAGAGTTATTTATGAAGAACCATTTGGATTTTTTATATATGAATGACACATGGGAACTAGAAAAAAGTATATACATATTAATGAAAGTGGAAAATAAATAGGTTTTTTTGGTTAAAGGATGAAGATAATGGAAGTAAAGGTTATAAGTATTAGTTAGTGGTGAACAAGTTACCTAAAAATTAAGGTATTTATTTTTTAAAACTTTTTCACCAGTCATAAAGTATACTAAAATCATAAAAATTATTAGTGTGGTTTTTTTGATGATATTTATCTAGAGAAAATGGATGTGAAGTATTATTTCCTTCATGGTGATATGGAGAAGGAAATTTTCCCAAGAAAACCTAGTGGTTTTATAGAAAAATAGAATCATGAATTAATGTGGAAACTCTAAAAGAGTATTTATGGGTTAAAATAAGAACTAAGTCATTATAACATTCAATGTAACCGTTTTATGTATAAAAAGGCTTCATAAAGAGAAAATCATATCATTTTTAACACTAAAGGAAGAATTAGGATATAATTTTTATTATATTTATCTTAAATGTGGATGATATACTTTTATTTATTCCTAATTTTATATAGATTTAGGAGTTCAATAAATATTTTTCAAGATTTTTTAAAATGAAATTTATTGTTGAAGATAAGTAGTTATTGGGAATGTAGATTGAAAGAGATAAGAGTTATGAAAGTTTGGATAAGTCTTTAAAGAAGAAAATTTGGAAGTTCATTTATCATTTTGAGATAGTTGGATACAAATCTATTTCTATTTCTTTTAGTGATAACTGAAAATTTTCCAAAAAGTAATATCCTTGAATGAAAGATGAGGTGAAGAACATGGATAAATCCCGTTTTGAATTTTCCATCATAATTTTTTTGTATACTATTGTGTGTACTCCTCTAGAAATTTTCCACATAGTGGGAGTTGTTATCTAGTTCATAAAAATATCAGGGAAGAACAATGATAATATGTGAAATGAATTCTCTAGAATCTTATTAGAAAAAAATAAACTAGCATTTTTTACGGTCTAACTGAACCATTGAAATGATATGTTGATATTGACTTTGGGAGAGATTAAAATAGTCTAAAGAGTATTTTGATATATGTATTTACCTAAGAAGGAATTAAAATCTATTTAATGTAATTATTATTTCTTGTTATCTCTCTTTCATCAATAGAAGTAGATTATGTTATTGCAATGGAATATGGAATGGAAATGGTATAGTTTAGGCATGTTTTTTAAGAACATAGAAAGGTTCAATAGGGGGGAACTTTAATATGATTGTTAAATTTCCATTCACTTAAAAAAACCATATTTTTCATGCATGAAAAAAATATTGACCCAAAGTTATATTAAATCTAGAAGTTTCTAGAATATGGGGATCTTTGGATATGAAACATATTTGCGAAACAAAAAATAGTGTAAATTTTGACTAAAATATTTGCCCAATAATTTTTGAATCTATATAGTGCCTCAATGGGGTTGGGGTGAACAGATGGAGGATAAATAATACTGCATTGATCAAAATCAGATGAAGTTAACATTTTTTCCCAAACTATTATTGGTTTCTAGGAATCATTTAAGTAATCTTCAAGTGGGATATTTTTAGGATTTTGATGTTGTTTAAAGGCTCTAGATTCAAATTACTATAAGTTCATGACTCATTCCATAAAAAGAAGGTAGTGGAAATAATAATTTATTAACAAAATAATGTCATATCATTATAATCTTAGATTTTCAGTTCATTATATGTTTGAGCACTATTCATTCAATTACTCTTCATATAGAATTTTTGGGAAAAGAGTAAGGAATTGAAGAACTATTCAACTACCCATGATTGACTGTCAAAATGGAAATGATACAGGGGATCATTAGTTGCATAATGTAAAAAATAATTTTCTATATTTGTTGGAATTTAGGGTTACTAGATGACTAGGTGGGGCCCTCTATTAAAAGATGATGGGACCACTTTACTGATGTGTTAAGAATTGTTTTGATTTTGTGATCAATCTAGTGGTAAAATTGTAATGACTCTAACTTTGTACTTTCAGATAAAATCATGAACTATTCTCCCATGGATATTGGATAAAAAATTTAACCACATAAAATGGTTTCATTACTATTTTTTTTATTGCGTTTTCTTATTTATCGTGGAATAATTTATATGTGGTGATTTAGGGTTTTTTCAATTTTCCTACATTCTGAAGAATTTAATCAAGGAGTTGTCACGTGTCTTTATGCATAATTTCTAAAGTGTGAAATTTTGGTGGTTTAAAGAACGAAACATAAAATGTTTTAAATTATCATTACATTACAATTATATGATTTTATATACTTATATCATTTCACCTCATAAACTTTTCACCTTCTTTATACAAATATTGTTTTACAAATTTTACTATAACATTCACCAATTGTCCCAAAATTTCTAAACTAAATAAAACCTTAGGTGACTTTCTATTTTTAATTTCTACACTGAATTCTATCTTGTTAAACATAAATTTATGAGATGTATCATGAAATCAATGATGAAACATGAATCACTATTTTTTCTAAGACATAATGAATAGGGTTCAAGATCAATATTACAATCCAAAAAAATCCAAACTAGCATGAGTGTTCAGTTCTCCCAGATAAACAAATGTATGATGAATTTAAGAGGGGGGAGTGAATTTAAGTGGAAAAACAAACACAAAATTTTTACCCACTAAAAAAATTGGTTGTCTGAAAGATTTAATTTTTGAATTACTAGAGTTATATAAAGAAATAACATACAATAAAAATGTGATAAACATAGAAAAAATAAATCAAAAAGAAAATTAAAACATAACTGATAATAACAATACAATTAAGAATAAATAAAATCCTTTTGAAATAAATATGAAGTATTGGATAACAATAAAAATAATTCTTAAAGTATATTTATTACCCAAAAGTCACAATTACATATATCTTTAATTTTACTCTAAATTGGTAAAAAGTTCATTTTTCAAAACCAAAGCATCCAAGTTCTATAAAAGAAACTTCATCAACTTAACCATATTAGAGGTTTATTTTTCACACTTGGGACTTTTTTAGTAATACATAGAAAATATGTGGCTCTATCCTCAAGATATTATTTGGTAAATATGATAAAAATCAAGCCTTTTCACCATGGACATCACCAAATAAAATATTTATAAAGAAATATATTTCACATAAGGAATATCATCAATAAAAATGATTAGAAGGAATAGATTCCTCATCAAAATTTCATTGATTATGTAGATAATATTTAAAAATATTATAAAAGAAAAACTAAGGGATTTTATAATTAAGTCTCACACACATAATATCTTAGAAAACCATAATAAAAAAACAATACCACCAATTATCTCAAAAAAACTAAAATCATGTAGAAGTTATTGATTGATGTTTGTCCAGAAATACTATATATATTTAATTTTTGAAATACCAGTCCAATTTAAAGAATACATTATAAAAAAACTTCTAATTGTAATATATTATTTATTTGGGTTTGGTTGTAACATAATTTTAATTTGAAAGATATTCTAAAAAATTATTTTTTGGAAAATTTATATAATTTAGTGTAACTTCATGATTTTTTAAAAATTATATTTTTCTAATCAGTTTACCCAAACATAGACAATTAGAAATTATAAATTTTTCAAATAAAACATAAAAAAAATCAATTTATATCATATTAAAATTATATTATATTTTTATTTTCAAAATAAAAATTCTGAAGAGTCATTTGACTCCACAATCTTACCCTTTTGGAAAATCCCAAAAAAACATAAGAAAGGTAAGTTTTAATGAAATATAATGGAAAAATTAATGTAACTCCTAATAAAACTCCATATTGGTTTAAAATATTTATATATTATATTCTTAAATATATCTCTGTATATTTATTATAAAATCAACTTAAAAAACATTTTATTATAGTAAACTCTCCATCTTAACTAGAGGAAACAATTACTGTTCTTAAGTCTCCTCAAATTTCAAAGGAAAAAATACTTCTCTAAAAATTATCACCCATTTTAATTTTAAAAAAGAAATAAAAAAAGAAGAGTTAGAAAATAATAAATAACCACAAAGCAAAAATTTAAAATAAATAAAATATTAAATATTTTTTTAAATTCCTTTTATTTTACTCTTCCTTTAGATATACAATGAATATATAAGATTAATATTTCCACTTTCAATTTTCAATTCCTCCCCTTTGGATGCACTATCAACCACAATAAAATATTATAATAAAAATTAAACATAGATTACCCTATTAGATTAATAAAAAAAGAGTGTCATCAATAATAACCAATGAAAGATAAGAATATATGAAATAAATATTCATAAAGGTATCTTACGATGAGTACATATGATCTTCTTCTTTGAATTTGGTTTTAAAAAATATTATAAACAATTTTTATTATCTTATGTATAATTAAAAAGTAAAGACTAATATAAAGGGACAAATAAATCAATCACCCTTTCTCAAGACTTTATTAGAATGAGTATCAAATTCTAGCATTATAATAAATCATATATAAAAGTAAATATTAGAAAAGTCTATTCAAACAAAAGTGTAACTTTATAGACTCATAAAATTAAACACTAATATATGTAAGATTAAATTTTAAAAATATGAAAAATTAATGTTAATAAAATGTAAAAGTTACCTCAAATATTAATGTGGGTATTTATTCATAAGATATATCACATTATTTAAAATGTATCTTTCGAAAGATAATTACTATTAAGTTTATCAGACATGGTAACTTTAATAGGTTATAGTTTTAGATTATGTTCAAATAACATCTTATAATTTATATAAAAAACTAATTTTTCAAATATAATGTTCTTACATAAAACATTATCATAGTGCTAAATAATAAATTTTCCCCGCTTTTGTAGAGGAGTTTTTAATGTTTAGGAAAATTTTACAAAAGAAGTTAAACTTATGTTCACTTACTAATGATCATACCTAAATTCTATTTAATATATTTAAATATATAAAATTTATTGGTTTAGTGAATATTTCAACAAAATGATCTTTAGTTTTAGTAGACTTTGGAATAATATCTCTTTTTTGTGATCCCAATGAAAGTAATGTATTATATCTATGTGTTTAGAAATTGAAAGATGTTATGGTTTCTTAAGTAAATATATAAATATTTTTATATTAAAAAGAATCATAGTTTGAGTAAAACTCAAATTTAAATTCTTGATTGTGTGATACACCCAAAATAATTTAGTGCAATAATTTTGATTTAAAACATATTCAGATTCATCAGTGGACATTAAAAATCAATTTTTCATCTTTTCATCCCTAGATACCGAAGCTTCACCAATAAAGTGAAAAGTTATGGATGTTATATTCCAATCCATTATATAAACTCCAAAATTAGTGTTCAAAAAACTTTTTAAAGTAAACTATGATTTAGAAGAGTAAAAAAGTCATTGTTCTGATGTTTCTTTTAGATATTAGGATATTTATTTAATTTTATTAGGATGGGATTCCATTTGAATTACTTTGAATATCTCACACAAGAATATATTAAATATAATGTCTACTTAACTAGAAATAAAGTAAAGTAAGCTTTTGAACATTCCTTTAAACAAGTTATGATCAACCTGTTTTCTAGATTCATCAAATCAATGATACATGAGGTACTTACCAGAGAAAAAATACTAGAATCACTATAAAAATAAAATATATTAAGTAAATATATAATATAATTATTTTTAATTAAAAAATTTCATCCAATCTCTAAGTTATTTGGAATCCAAGAAAGTAATTAGGTTTACCCATAATACTTATCTCCAATTTAATTATCATAAGTTCCAAAAATCCATCTGTAATTTTTTTTTCAGGTTGAATTGAAAATAATACAATAAATATAAAACTTTAAAATAATGTTTTTATTAAAAAAATTCTTGATAAAAATATTGGGATAATATATTCCTTTTACAAATTTATTCTTAAGTAATATTCTAGAAAATCTATCATATTGGGATACTGGATATTTTTTAATTTCATAAATTTCTTTGGTAAGTCCATATACATTTTATATAATATTTATATCTTAAAAAGGAGTTTATTCAACATAAAATTACCCTTGAAAAAAATCGTTAAAGAATAAAATATTTATCTCCATTTGAAATAAAATTAAGTTTAGATGAGAAAAAACAGCTGACAAAATATATTAGGATTCGATTCAAGCTATGATAGAAAAAGTTACTCCAAAATATATGATCTCTTAATGATTACAACCCTTATAAACTAGTATTTATTTTTTTATGAATTATAATTCCATTCTCATAAAACTTATTTTGAAGGACCCATTTCACTCATACGACTAGAAAATCTCTTAGATATTCAACCAAGGTCAAAACTTAACTTCATTAGAATTGATTAATCTCATATTGAATATAATTTATCAAAGTTTTATCACCCAATGAATCATCTTCCATTTTTGATTAAAATTTAGATAAGCCTAAAATATTCAAACATATATATCTTAAGGAACTTTTAGTTATAGATTCTTAACATACATAACCAAAGATCTAACCATAGGGTTGATTCCTTAAGTTTATCTGATTTATTGATAAAAGGAATTTTGGTTTTCATATAACGGTTTATTAAATTACATCAGTATATATTAAGAAATGTTAATATTCAATTTATGTTATTCAAATTCTAAAATTTAAATATTAAGGGTTTCAAAAACATAATCTATATTAATTTCTTAATTTGGACATTTTGACTTTCCAAAAGGAGAAGCCTCATCAAACTTGACATGTAAAATTTCTTCAATCGTATTTGTTCCAATATTAAAAATGAGATACAATTTAATAGTGGTGGAGAAACCTAGAAAAATACCTTCATCATACTTTATTTTACATTTATATAAATTTTCTTTAGTACTCAAGATGAATACCTTATATATAAAAACTCTAAAATAACCATGATTTGGATTCCTACTATTCTGAAATTTATAGCGTGGTTTATTTATAAGAAGGTAAAATAAAACTTGATTTATCGTGTAATAAGAATAATTAATGGATTTAGCCTAAAAAGGGTTTTCACCATAATATTCACACAATAAAATTTAGAAAATATCCTGAAGGCTTCTATTTATTATTTTAGATACACCGTTTTTACAAATTTCTTAGTGTAAAAAAGATATGAATAATTCATTTTTAAATTCAAAAAAATTAAAAATTAAAATTTATATATACACACCATGGTAATTACTCGCAGCTAAAATAGACAGGGTTTCCCAATTTGAGTAAAATAAAAAAAAATATTATGAATCGAGTGTGCTTATTATTCATGAGAAAGAAAATTAACTCAAATAAATCTGCTATAATCATCAACTTGGAGATACACTTGGTTTTTATTCTGATACTTGTGTAGGAACATAAAGATTAATGTGTGCTATCTATAAAAGTTTTTAATTTGAGGCTTAATTTATTGGTCTAAATATCAAATTACAATGATTCCCATATTAGAAAGGGTCATAGAATTTGGAATAATTAACTCTCGTTTTAGAATTTGCCTCACTAGTACTCTCTAAGAAAGTCAATCTATGGTTCGAACATGGGAGTTTCCTAACCTCCTATTCTAAATCCTATACATATACTCAAAATTACTAAGTCAAGGTATTTTCTAGTGACTAAGTTATTCTAATTCAATAGTATAAACATTATCACCTCTATTAGTAGATAAAATGTGAACTCATTCCAAACATATTATATTAAATTTATCATTCCTAAAGTTTAAAAAGTAACTATCTTTGTGAAACTCCAGGAATTTGAAAATAAATTTAATATTGAATGCATGAAACACTAAGTATCTATAAAACAAAAATTTATTATAACCGATCCAATAAACATAATTTTTCCATGTTTGTGATTTGAATTTCAAAAACCTGACATACACAGTTGCGTTCAGGGTGATTTTTGGAGTCTGATAGAATAAACTTAATTTTTGGTGAATATTAACCTACCCTTATGAATAATAACATACCCTTATGAGTAGTAATATACACTTATAAATAGTAATGTTACCCTTATTAGTAGTAATATGATCCTTATGAATAGAAATCTCACCCATGAAAGTATAAATAAAATTTGGGCACCTTATATATGAAGTAGAATATTTTATATATTATTAATTAAGTATTCATATTTTTATTAGTTATAAATATTTAATTAGAAATCTAAATTAATAAATTAATTAAATTTTCTAAAATGTATTATTAAATAAATATTTTGTTCTCCTATAATTTTAGGGTTATTTTTATGAGACCATAGTTAATTTTTGAAAGTATTATTAAAGCAGTTTTAAATATAAAATATATATTTTTCAAGTAAATAATGAGTTCATTTAAAAATTAAATGTCACATATTTAGAAAAATATTTTTATAAAATGGATTTCATTTTTGTACTCTACATGTCAAAATATGGTTAGAGTGAATTTTTGTGATTTTTCTAAAATACATGAATTTTTGATGAATAGTAAAATATGATAATTTACGATAAATGCTAAATACATGGTTTATTGAGTCACAGGTGATGTGAGGATAATGTAGAAACACTTGGTTCTAACTAAAATAAAATTTTTACTATTTTTTGTCACATGAATCAATAAATTTTAAAGTCTTGAGAAAAAATATTAAACTAATGATTAAAATAATGAGAAACCCCTCCTCTCATCCACTATAATTACCACCCCTCCTTACATCTTCTCTTCACTCCTATAAAGACTTTTTCCTTGTCTAAATTCTACCCAAATATACTCCCAAGATCCTCCCCCACGTCTATAATAACTTGTTCTCATAAAAAGACCATTTCCTCTCCCCTAAAGAGGTTCTCAAGGAAGATTAATTCAAGAGGTAAATTCCTCTTTTCAATTATTTTACTTTCTTTTCAAGTTCCTTTGTTTTATTTTATATCATCACCTATAATAATCCAAATTCTATAAAAATTACAGTACCTTAAATTTAATTTAATGTTTTTATGATGATATAATATGTTATTATCATCTCTCCTTTACCTTCTTTTGTGGTAGTAGAAAAAAACACCATATGAGATGTGCAAATTTACCACATTCAAGAACCATGGGTTTTCAATTTCTATTAACATATTCAATTATAGCCATGAAACCATTATTATGGTTGAAAAAGACTATAATATATGTATTATATGCAATATATGGTTCATGAATATTTTTTTACAAATGTTTTTGATTTATAAAGAAAAATGTGTTTGATGTGTTCAAAACCGCTAATTAATCCAAACAGTTATCATTAAATAATTTATATAATGATTCATATTCACTCCAAATAAAAAAATAAAATTTACAACCATGTAAAATTATATATTTACACTAATAACATATAACTTCAATTATGGACAACCATAATCATTTTACACGATTCTCCATTCATGTATATAAGTATACCAATCAGAAATAAACAAAACCGAACAATGAAAATGAACCTCTTAACCCATCAAAAAGTATATGAATGAACATAATAACGTTATAATAAATCAATTAAATTAAAATTAGTTTATTTAAATATTAATTAATGAACCTAAACTTTATTATTCAGGTCATTAAGATCAAGTGGAGAACACCATCAGACTTAAGGTAAGGGTTTTTTCATCTCACTTCCATTGTTATGAGATATTCTGTATTCACTACTACTACTTGTGTATGGTGTATGTGTAATTACTCTTTATGTTTCATATAAATAATCTTTTTATTATAATTATATTAAATTCATAATTATATGATTATTAATTTTAGGGCATACTATTCAATTGATTACAAAGTCTTAAATATTTTCTACCTAAACCTCCATTTTCATTTTGGATGCGCTTTTTCTCTACTCACATCAATAGAATTTTTATTTATTTTTATTTAATTATAATAAATTATATTTTAATTATATATATATTTTTAACAATCATAATACTTCCATATTTTATGATGAGTTTCATTTTTTAAAAACAATCTTTCAAAAAAATTGTTCTGAAATGCAAACCCGATTCAAGAAACTTTTCTAATTCGTACCTATTATAAAGTTCACTCTATAATTTGTTTTAAGACATATTTATATTTCTAAAATAAAAAAAATTTTCACAAAAAAGATATTTTGGTTCATTTATGGGTTTATGAAAGCAAACATGCCTTTTCGCTTTAAAATCCATTAATATTTTCCTTAAACTTCAGAGACATGTTTTATTTCTAATGTTTTTTAAAAACTATTTTTACATGATTTCACCTCAATAAAAATTTATTTAAGACTAACTTATTGTAACATCCCAAGTAAGTATGGAATTATGGATTTTCATAACTATGTCTATTTATGAATTAGATAGTGTTTTAATAGGCTTAAAATGAGAATAAATCCAATCTTAAGCATAGAATTCTCTAATATTTTTAAAATATTATTTTACTGCCTTTTGATGTCAAACCATTTTTTTTAAATCAAAATTTCGACACTTTTATAAGATCTATTTGTCAAAATAAACTTATTAATTATAATTGGTACATTGAAATTTACTTTTGATAAATTTTTGGTATTTTTCTAACAATGTTAATTTTTTAATGAATAGTGAAAAATATTTCATTTTACTTCAAAATTTTTTTTTCATCTAATTTAATTATATGGATAGATTATCTTTATAATTGGGTTTAAAGTTTAAATAGAATATATTTTTACAATTTAATCCAATGGTGGTAATTGGTATTAATTTCAATTTGAAATTGGATAAAAACAATTGTCAAACTTTTGATAGAAATTGTTTCTAAAAAACCCGCTATTTGTTTTGACAACATGAATTATTTTTAAATTAATTATTGCAATTTCTGTGTTTGGAATTTGGTATAATGGATTCCATATTTGGAATCATAAGGTCAAAATTAAGTAATTAATACTCTTTTGTTTTTTGACATTATGAATAGTAACAACTATAATTATCTTTAATTATCCTGATTAATTAGTAATCGATTAGTCAAGGGTAATAAAATAATTTAATAATAATAAAAAATGACCCAAAAATGTTTCCTAATTCTACTAGTTGTGTCATGGAAGACCATGGGTTTCCTTGTGCCAAAATTTGGGACCCCAAGGAATCACCTTTGTGTGATCGTGACTTTTTATCATTTTATTTTTTAAAGAAAGGAGAATATCACAAAAGTAGGTAACACCTAAGTAAAACAATTTTAATTTTGTCTAAATAAATGATCTATTAGACTATAAATAGTCATTGGAAATCTAAAAAGATTTCCTACATCATAGTATTTTTTTTATAATTTTTAGACATTAAATAAATTAAATTTTTTATGACACCATGATGATGCAGCGATTACCTCATTAATGAACGATTTAAATAAAATGAAAAGATAATGTAAAAAATAAGACATGAACTTGTTAAAAACCTATTGTATGAGTATATTTAGAACCCTTATCACTTTATCCTAGAAATATATCAATGTGGGACCTTTAAAATCCAAAACTCATTTTAATATAAAGTAACATTTCTTGACTTTCCAAGAGTACCCGTCCTCCCTCTTATTAAAGGCCCCCACCTCTACCTCCTTACCCACACCTCTCAAGCTATTGGATCGGCCAAAATCTGCTCATTTAATCTATCCAAA
Organism: Viscum album; assembly: GCA_963277665.1. Taxonomy (NCBI): domain Eukaryota; kingdom Viridiplantae; phylum Streptophyta; class Magnoliopsida; order Santalales; family Viscaceae; genus Viscum; species Viscum album. The sequence goes on along the minus strand of OY728137.1, from coordinate 465,284,182 downwards.
TCCATCTCTTCATCATAGAAGCCTTAACTTAGGCAATAAGCTCTTCAAGAAACACTTTTGGTTCAATCCAAGGGGAGTTACTCGATTTAAAGGTAAAGCCTTCTCTAATGTTCTTTTATTTTATTTTGCATATCAAACCCCCTAAAATCTTTTTATTCCTTTACTTTGTAACAAAAATAGTATCTTCAGTATACTAGGATGTTTTTATAAGAAGTATTGGAGCTACACATACACACACCTCCGTTTAATGGTTAAAGAACATACTGTTTCTGTGGTTGGAGAATTTCCGCCTCACAAAACGATGATTGTTCAATCTTCTTCTAACACCTATAAAGGTGGCCATTAATATGTCACTATATTTATATATGATATATAATATGTTTATTTCTTCCTTATGATTCTGTATTTTTCATTTATGGCATACCTTTATGGTTTTCATTATGGGTAATCACGATATCTTCATTTTTGGAAGTGCGGACTACCGCCCCCTCAAAGTGATTTGAATCGTTGATACCATATATGGTACATATAAATGATAGATTTAATTATATTATATATGATACCATACTGTAATTATAATATCACTATGTATCATTATGTTTTAATTTCATTAAATATGAAATAGAAATGGAAGTAGCGTTCATGCGTACGTACGACTTACCGTCTCCATGAACGGTGCATTTCATTTCTTACCTCTAAATGTTATGTAATATTATAAATGAATGTATATAATGGATATATATGATATATATGATATCTACATCATGAATATTATTCTGGATATAATGGATATTTTACCACATGAACAACTTGTAATTATAAGGAGTTTATTTTTGACTCAAGTAGCAATGATCGACAAAACGACCATTATTAACTTAAATAATTACATAATGTTCATAACATAGTAATAAGTGATATAAAAGGAATAATGAACTTGAAAAAGGTTCTTAATCAAGTATAAATTTACTCAAGTTTATTATTTAGGAGATTAAATAACGATCGACTCAGGTCGAACACGAGGTAAGGGACTTCATCTCAATCTCCTTTCATTGAGGCATATTTTGTTTTATACACAACTTTATTTTATATGGTGTATAAACCCCTTTGAATTTTACTCAAAAGGAATATTTTTATATGAATCATTTTTACTAAACAACAAAAGGAATGTTTTGTCTTACGTATGCAGCGACAACGACTTCTCCGCCGCCGTGACCATTATTAGAGTTTTGGATTCCTCTAAAAGACATAACTTTTTTTAATGAAAAATAAATACCATGTTTTACTTTTCTTTTATTTTGGTATTGAAAATGGTTTTGATAATGTTTTTATTATATCAATGTGTTTTTGATATCTTTTGGTTGAAATGTAGAAATGTTATGTTTCCTTTATGCATGTTTTATGTGATACAATTATGTTATGGTTCTTGAGCATTGTTTATGAAGATGGGTGGTTTCGTGATAAACTGATGGTGGGTGAGCCCGCGATAGCTCAACAATGAATTGGGTAACACGAAGGGGTTAAATTCTAAGTTTTCTCTGAAGAGATTTAGGGAATATAATGTGATGAGTATTCCAAACGTAACCATGAGGGTTACTCCATACGTAAGAATGTTATGAATGCCTCAAGTTACCTTTATGTCTTAAGATTTCTATGATTTATTCATGATTTTATGAGGTATGTTAAAGTGCTTATGTTTTATGAGTAAAGTATGATTTCATTAATTCTTATGTATACATGGAATAATGTTTTCATTTTGTAATTTTATATCCCTTACTCATCTTTTTATGTTCATCCCAAGTTTTTGAAATGTTTTTCACAGGTCAAGGGAAATGTACATGATGTGATGATAGTGTCAAGGAAGAGTCATGAAAGAATCCATGTTATGTTTTAAATATGTTTCCTTTGATGGGAAAAGTGAATATTGTCTTTAATGTTACCACCTTGTTTAAATGTGGAATATAATGCATGATTTATGATCTAATTCTCTAAAACTCTAAACCTGAAAAGATCCTAAATGTGTAATCTTTTAATAACTCAAGATTAAGTAATGTTTAAGGCTAGGGCCTTATAGTTGGTATCAGAGGTTAGTTAAGATAACTTTAGGAGTTAGAACTCTATTAAATGATTATCCAAAAATATTTTTTATGGTCAAATTGAAATGATACAGCATTTGAAGATTACTATGTTGCTTCATCTAAGACATATTTGTTCAGAAAGAAATGACCTTCCGAATCAGCATCCTGAGATGGTCGGAATAGGAACTGAACATTTTGTTGCAGTAATGGCGCAGTTGACTTAAGTGATAAATGGTGGTGGTATCCATGCACAAGATCATCCAGATCAACCGTAGAGGAACATGTCAGTGTTGGAACATTTCATGAGGCAACACCCCCCATCATTCAGAGGAACATCTGACCCTGTTCTAGATGAAGGGTGGATTAAAGCACTAGAGAAGATTTTCGATGTCATGGGGTGTTCAGACAATCAAAAGGTTAGTCTTTCTATTTACTTTTTGGAGGGTGAAGCAGATCAGTGGTGGTCAATGGTTAAAAATATCAGGGACGCTGATGAGATTTATGCTCTTGACTGGGATGAATTCAAAGGTATGTTTCTTAAGAAATATTTTCCTAAGGCTGTTTGATTTAGGATGTAAAAACAATTCTTGGAATTGAGTCAAGAGGACGAATCCGTGGCTGCTTATGAAGAAAGGTTCACTCGATTGGAAAGGTATGCTCTAAATTTTATCCGAGACCTTGATAGTAAAATCAATTGTTTTTACTCAGGATTAAAGCCAAAATATCTAAGTTCATTGTATTCTCATGAGTTCAAAAGTTATGAAAAGCTTGTTCAATGTGCTGAGAAGGTGGAAATGAAGTTTGCTGATGATCAAGTGTTCTATGAAAACCAAAAAAATAAGAGACCGAGGTACAGGACAAAGGGAAGAATCCTTCAAAGAGGTCTGATGGTAAGAAAACTAAGTTTTCAGTTTGTGATAAATGTTGTAAAAGGCATGCTGAAGAATGTATTTTGAATTCTGGAAAGTGCTACCGATGTGGTAAAATGGGACATAAGGCTCTTGATTGCACTAGAAATGATCAGGGTGATGGTAAGACCAAATTTGATTTACAGTTAGTGAAGTGTTTCAAGTGAAATGAGATGGGTCATTATGCAAACGAGTGTCCGACAAAGAGCTCGAGTGATGGGAAGCAGTCAGACTACAAGCAGAAAGGGGTGGTGAAATCCTTTGCAACTACTTTAGTAGATGTTGGGCCATCAAATGAAGTGGTATCAGGTACTTTGTTTGTTTTTTAAGATTATGTCAGTGCGTTGTTTGATTGGGGGTCTACACATTCTTTCATCTCTGAAAATTTTTCCAGTAAATTGGGAATTCCATCTCAAGAAATGACTCCTGAACTTATGGTAAAAACACCTGGGGGAAATGTTGAGGGAAAAATAATTTATAAGAATCTTCCTATCCTTATCCGTGGAAAGAACCGATTTGTAAACCTTATTGTTTCACCTCTAGTAGAGTTTGATGTTATCCTATGTATGGATTGGCACTCTATTTACCATGCTAAGATTGACTGTAGAGCTAAAGAAGTTTCTTTTCAGAAAGACTTTCAGTTTATGTACAAGAATGAACCCTTACTGTTGATAGCATATCAAGCGGCTGAGAAACATGAAAAATATAGAAATGAATGTTACCTTGAATATATTGTTGAAAATAAAGGAACCATTCAGATTAATGATGTGCCAGTGGTAAATGAGTATCCTGATGTTTTTCCCGATGAGTTGCCTGGAATAATACCAGACCGGGAAGTTGAATTTACTGTTGACTTAGTTCCTGATGCTAAGACAATTTCAAAACCCCCTTATCGAATGGCTCAAATTGAACTTTTAGAGTTGAACGATCAATTACAGGATTTATTAGATAAAGGTTTCATTCGACGTAGCACATCACCATGGGGTGCTCTTGTCTTATTTATTAAAAATAAATATGGTTCTATGAGACTTTGCATTGATTATAGAGCCTTGAATAACATCACTGTTAAGAACAAATATCCTTTTCCTCATATCAATGATTTGTTTGATTAGCTCCAGGGAGCATAGTATTTTTCAAATATTGACCTGAGATCATGGTACCATCAGTTGAAGGTAAAGGAAGAAGATATTCTGAAGACCACGTTTCGTAGAAGATATGGTCATTGTGAATTTTTAGTAATGCCTTTTGGGCTAACCAATGCACCTGCTGTATTCATGGACCTTATGAATAGAATTTTCCATGAGTTCTTGGATAAGTTTGTGGTTGTTTTCATTGATGATATTTTAGTGTTTTCTAAAAGTAAAGAGGAGAATGAGAGTCATTTAAGGGTTATTTTTCAAACCTTAAAAGAAAATAAATTCTTTGGGAAATTCAGCAAGTGTGAGTTTTGGTTGCAAAAAATTTCTTTCCTTGGTCACATTGTTTCTAAAGATGGAATAACTGTTGATCCTATAAAAACAAAGGTTGTTGAAGAATGGCCAAGGCCCACAAATGTAACTGAGATTCATACTTTTCTTGGTTTGACAATCTATTACTGAAGGTTTGTTATAAATTTTTCACGGTTATCTAGTCAAATGACTAAGCTAACTTGGAATGGTGTTAAGTTAATCTGGACCAAAGAATGTGATGATTGATTTTAGGAATTGAAAAGAAGATTGGTGAATGCTCCAGTTTTGGCACTACCTTACAGGAATGATGAGTTTTTTATCTACAGTGATGCTTCATTAAAAGGACTTGGTTGCGTCCTAATACAGAATGATCAGGTAATTTATTATGTTTCACGTCAGTTGAAACCTCATGAGGTAAATTACCCTACACATGATTTGGAATTACCTGGTGTTTTTTTCACTTCAAATATTTGGAGGCATCATTTGTATGGTGTAAAGTGTGAAATATATACTGATCACAAAAGTTTAAAGTATATATTCACTCAGAAAGAATTGAACATGAGATAGAGGAAATGGCTAGAATTAATCAAGGATTATGATTGTACAATTCACTACCATCTGGGGAAATAAAATAAAGTGGCTGATGCTTTGAGTCAAAAAAGTAATGCTTCATTAACCATGTTACGTTTGGAACGTGATCCTTTGGTCAAGGATTTGATGAAATTTGGAATAGAAGTTGTTGGGGAAGGATGTTATTTTGTTTTGTTTCAAGTATCAGTGAAATCTTCTCTATCAGACATAATTAAGCAAGCACAGAAGTAAGAAAGTGAGTTGCAGAAAAAGGTAGAGCTAGTTCAGAAGAGTAAGTTGTCTGAATTCAACATTGATAATGATTGTGTTTTGAGATTTGGGAAGAGATTGTGTATGCCGTGTGATTCACAGTTGAAGAGAGAGTTATTATGTGAAGCTCATAGTTCTTCGTTTTCAGTTAATCTAGGAAGTACTAAGATGTATAGAGATCTTTAGGAGTACTATTAGTGGGATGGAGTAAAAAGAGATATTTCTGATTTTACTGTGAAGTGTTTGACTTGTCAACAGTTTAAAGAAAAGTGGTAGTTACCAAAAGGGATGCTTCAACCTTTACTAGTACCAGAGAGGAAATGGGAGAATATATCCACCGACTTCGTTGTTGGATTGCCAAAGACACCTCGAGGTAATAATGCAATCTGGGTTATTGTTGATCTCTTGACTAAATCTGCTCATTTCCTTACTATACGAGATAATTTTTCCCTAGATCAACTTTCTCGTTTGTATCTTAAAGAGATAGTCAGGTTACATGGAGTTCCACTCTCTATTGTATCTGATTGTGATCCCAGGTTTACTTCTAACTTTTGGAAAGACCTTCAGAAGTAGTTGGGTACTGAATTAAATTTTAGTACAGCTTTTCATCCTCAATCAGATGGGCAGTCAGAATGAACAATTCCGACTTTTTAGGATATGCTACGTGCTTGTTCGATTGATTATCAGGGAAGTTGGTACCAATATATTTCTTTGGTTGAGTTTTCTTATAATAACAGTTTTCATTCTAGTATAAAGATGGCACCATTTGAGGCATTATATGGGAAGCGGTGTCGAACTCCAGTTTTTTGGGATGAAGTGGGTGAAAGGAAGTTGATGGGACCAGAATTGGTAGAAGAGTTGGTAGAAAAAGTTCAACTGATTCAGAAACACATGAGAACAGCTTAGAGCAGGCAGAAAAGTTATGCAGATAATAGGAGGAAGGATCTCTCTTTTGAGGTAGGTGATCATGTCTTCCTCAAAGTTTCACCATGGAAAAGTGTGATGCAATTTGGTAAGAAAGGAAAGCTGAGTCCAAGGTTCATTAGACTATATGAAATTCTAGAGAGAGTTGGATAAGTTGCATACCGAGTGGCTTTACCTACGTGTTTATCTCAGATACACAATGTTTTTAATGTTTCAATGTTAAAGAAGTACATTCCAGATCCATCTCATGTTTTGAGTCCAGAGGTAGTTCAGTTGGAAGAGAACCTATCTTATGATGAATAACCTGTCCAGATTCTTGACCACAGGGAGAAAGTGTTACAGAATTAGGTGATTCATCAAGTAATGGTTTTGTGTAAAAAAACATGATTAAAGAGGGAACATGGGAATCTGAAAATGCAATGAGGGATAAATACCCCCACTTATTCAATAAGTAAATAAATTGAGAGGACACAATTTTAAAAAGGGGGGAAGGATGTAACATCCCAAGTAAGTAAAAAATTATTTATTTTCATATATATGTCTATTTATGAATTAGATAGTGTTTTAAGAGGCTAAAAATGAGAATAAATCTAATCTTAAGCTTAGAAAATCCTCTAATATTTTTAAAAGATTGTTTTACTGCCTTTTGATGGCAAACGATTTTTTAAATAAAACTTTTGACAATTTTATAAGCTCTATTTGTCAAAATAAAATTATTCCTTAGAATTTGTACATTTAAATTTACTTTGGATAAATTTTTGGTATTTTTCTGATAATGTTCATTTTTTAATGAATAGTGAAAAATACTGCATTTTACCTCAAAACTTATTTTTCATCTAATTTAGTCATATAGATAGATTATCATTTTAATTGGGTTTAAAGTGAAAATAGAATATATTTTTACCATTTAATCCAATGTTGGTCATTGGGATTAATTTCACTTTGAAATTGGATATAAACAATTGTCAAACTTTTGATAGAAATTGTTTCTAAAAAACCCGCTATTTGTTTTGACAAAGAGAATTATTTTGAAATTAATTATTGCAATTTCTGTGTTTGGAATTTGGTAAAATGGATTCCATATTTGGAATCAGAAGGTCCAAATTAGGTAATTAAGAATCTTTTGTTTTTGGACATTATGAATAGTAAAGACGATAATTATCTTTAATTATCGTGATTAATTAATAATTGGGTAGTTAAGGGTAATAAAATAATATCATAATAATAAAAAATGACCCCAACATGTGTCCTAATGCTACAGGTTGTGTCATGGCCGACCATGGATTGCCTTGTGCCAAACTTTGGGACCCCATGGAATCACTTTTGTGTGATAGTAACTTTTTATCATTTTATTTTTTAAAGAAAGGAGAATATCACAAAAGTATCTAACACCCAAGTAAAACAATTTTAACATTGTCTACATAAATGATCTATTGGACTATAATTAGTCATTTTAATTATAAAAATATTTACAACATCATAGTATTTTTTTATAATTTTTAGACGTTAAATAAATTAATTTTTTATGAAACCATGATGATGCAGCGATTACCTCATTAATGAACAATTTAATTAAAATGTAAAGATAATGTAAAATCTAAGACTTACACATGTCAAAAACCTATTGGATGAGTATATTTCGAACCCTTATCACCTTATCCTCGAAATATATCAATTTGGGACCTTTAAAATCCGAAACTCATTTTAATATAAAGTAACATTTCTTGACTTTCCAAGAGTGCCCCTCCTCCCTCTTATAAAAGGCCCCCACCTCTACCTCCTTACCCAAACCTCTAAAGCCATTTTCTCAGCCAAACCCTGCTCATTTCATCTCAACACATCCCTCTATTCATCATATAAGCCTTTTCTTAGGTAGAAAGCTCTTCAAGAAGCTCTTTTTGTTCAATACAAGGGAGTTAACCGATTTAAAGGTAATGTCTTCTCTAATGTTCTTTTGTTTTATTTTACTTCTCCAACCCCCTGAAATCTTTTTATTACTTTCATTTGTAACAAAAACAGTATCTTTAGTATATTAGTATTTCTTTATAAGAAGGATTCGAGCTACACATACACACACCTCCGTCTAATGGTTAAAGAACATATTGTTTCTGTGGTTGGAAAATTTCTGCCTCACGAAAAGATGATTGTTAAATATTCTTTTAACATATTTAAAGGTGGCCATTAAGATGTCACTATATTTATATATGAAATATAATATGTTTATTTCTTCCTTATGTTTCTGTATTTTTCATTTATGGCATACCTTTATGGTTCCCATTATGGGTAAACGCGATGTCTTCATTTTTGGAAGTGCGGACTACCGCCCCCTCAAAGTTATTTGAATCGTTCATACCATATGTGGTACTTATAAAGGATATATTTAATGATATTATATATGATACCATGCTGGAATTATAATAATACTATGTATCATTATGTCTTAATTACATTAAATATGAAATAGAAATGGAAGTAGCGTTTATGCGTACGTACGGCTTACCGTCTCCATGAATGGTGCATTTCATTTCATACCTCTAAATGTTATGTAATATTATAAATGCAGTAATATACTTGATATATATGATATATACATCATGAATATAATTCTGGATATAATGGATATTTTACCACATGAACAACTTGTAATTATAAGGAGTTAATTTTTGACTCAAGTACCAATGATCGACAAAATGACCATTATTAACTTAAATAATTACATAGTGTTCATAACATGGTAATAAGTGATATAAAAGGAATAATGAACTTGAAAAAGGTTCTTAATCAAGTAGAAATTAACTCAAGTTTATTATTCAGGAGATTAAAGAATGATCGAGTCAATTCAGACACAAGGTAAGGGACTTCGTCTCAATCTCCTTTCATTGAGGCATATTTTGTTTTATACACAACTTTCTTTTATACGGTGTATAAACCCATTTTACTTTTACTGAAAATTAATCTATTTATATGAATCATTTTTACTAAATGACAATAGGAATGTTTTGTCTTACGTATGCGGCGACAACGACTTCTCCGCCGCTGTGACCATTATTTGAGTTTTGGCTTCCTCTATAAGCCATAACTTTTTTTAATGAATAATAAATACCATGTTTTACTTTTCTTTTATTTGGGAATTTAAAATGGTTTTGATAATGTTTTTATTATATCAATTTGTTTTTTATATCTTGTGATTGACATGTGGAAATGTTATGTTTTCTTTTATGTATGTTTTATGTGATACAATTATGTTATGGTTCTTGGGAATTGTTTATGAAGACGGGTGGTTCCGTGACAAACTAAGGGTGGGTGAGCCCGTGATAGCTCTCCAATGAATTAGGTAACGTGAAGGGGTTAAACTCTAAGGTTTCTCTAAAGAGATTTAGGTAATATACTGTGATGGGTATTCCAAACGCAACCATGAGGGTTACTCCCTATGTAAGATTGTTATGAATACCTCAAGTTATCTTTATGTCTTATGATTTCTATGATTTATTCATGATTTGATAAGGTATGTTAAAGTGATTATGTTTTATGAGTAAAGTATTATTTCATTAATTCTTATGTATACATGGACTAATGTTTTCATTTCGTACTTTTATATCCCTTACTGAGCTTTTTATGCTCATCCCAAGTTTTTGAAATGTTTTTCACAGGTCAAGGGAAAGGTACAAGATGTGATGATAGTGTCAAGGAAGTGTCATGAAAGAATCCATGTTTTTTTTAAATATATTTCCTTTGACAGGAAAAGTGAATATTGTCTTTAATTTAAACACCCTGTCTAAATGTGGAATATAATGCATGATTTATAATCTAATTCTCTAAAACTCTAAACCTGAAAAGATCCCAAATGTGTAATCTTGTAATAATTCAAGATTAAGTAATGTTTAAGTCTAGGGCCTTATACATATAATTTCAATGTACATCCATTTTATTTTATTGGGTATACATTTTTACAGTCTGATTTTATGAAAAATACAAATGATTTTCAAAAATAACTCTTCTTTCCAATGTAAAAAGGATCTTTCTCAACTAACTTTAACTTTTATGAGATATATTCCTTGCTCTCCACTTATCTATTGCTTTTGGTGTATGTACTGACCTTTTGTATATCATATAAAGTGTCTCATTATTCTAATTATATTCTAAGGGATGATGATTTGAATGTTTCAAGGTGGTATGGGACACTTTTGAATGTTTAAAGATTATTTCCTCAAGATTTTTTCAATGGTTTGATTTAAAAGTATCTTTATCTATATCCACATCCCTTATTGAATATTTTAATTCATTGAGGTTTATATATTATTTTTTCATCTATAATATATTTTTGAAGGGTTTCTGATTAGTTTGACTATGGATGTTCTATCTTTATACCCTTCACCATATTACTCTGAATGGTTAGTGTTTATGTTAAATTATTAGGGAAAGTTATTTAATTTCATATGTTAGTTTCAATGATAATTTATATGTCGATTATGTTCACCCATTTCATTTGAGGAATGAATTTTAATTAGTAAGTGATGGGTGAGTCCTGCTATATCCTGTCCAAGCATTAGTAGGTCTCATTAGACAAATAGATATGGACTTGGACGAGGCCTTCCCCATTTTTTGATATGGGTTTGGCTAATGAATTATTAATTTTTAGATGTCTTGGCCGAGGCCTTGATAGTATGTTTTAGATTTTCTGGAATATTAATTTCTCAAATTATGAATGTAGTAATTGAAAGTTCATTTGGTTATTCTACTAGTAGAATACCCATGATTATGTTTTATTATTGAATTTTTTATTCATCTCTTATTTCTATCAAAACATGTGCAAGTTTATTTTTAATGGAATGTGTTTTTAGTTATTCACCATGCCTAATGTTTATATTTATGGTATCTTCCATTTTATCTTTTTTCCTTACTGATCATCTAAGCTCACCCATTTTTATTTGTTTTATTTTTCCTTAGGATGAAAAGAGGTGTATTATGAATGAATTATAAGGATAAACTTAGTGTTGTGGATGTTTCCAAAAAAAACTTATATTTTGTTTTTAATTTCAAGTTTTAATGTGTCTAGTTTTCCAAAACTACTAAACTATTTGGTCCTTTGGGATAAAATTTCCTTGTAATAATGTCAATTTATTGAAATAATGCACCAACTCTGGGCTTCTAGGATCTGGGCATTACAGTTGGTATTATAGGAAATATAATAGAAAACATTGAAAAAATATTTATAAAATATAGACTAAGGAACAAAACCCTAAGATAGACTTGATGATACACATACAAGAAAATCCTAGAATTTCAGTAAGGAATAGATTATTTAGATTTTCCTAAAAATAAATCCATGTATGGATACTACAAGTGGACATAGTTCTGGCACAAATGTACCTAGGAGTAGCAAATCCAATAAGGTATTTTGGGCCTAACCCAGGGTAACTTGGTACATGACAACATGCCTTACTGCATACATGTTTTGATACTCCCAATGGATATTCTTTGGATAATTCACATTTTCATTACAAGCCATTATGAAGGGTTTGGTCCCCTAAAGTATCCAAATTATATGGTTATAGGATTTGTGATTCATAATTTTATGTTATGTACTATACCATGTTTAGGGTTATATAGAGTTCATAATTTTATGATCTAATTTAGTATATGGAATTGATTATAAATGGCACCTAATAAAAGTAATGAGAACTTCACTAATTCATGTTACGAAAATATTAAGAAGGATCATATCTCTTATAGTCTTAGTCCGTCGTTTTGAAGGAAGATAGTCTCCAAAGTATCCTAATCTTATGAGGTGATAATATAATTTATTAACATGGTATAGAAATAATTCTCTGAGTCTTATGTCTTTGAAGGAAATTAAGAGAATAAGAGGGTGGAAGAGGAAAGAGTGGACAAAGGGAAGAATAAAAAGGGTAGTTTTCCAGCATGTGGTACTTTTGGAAGTAAACACCCCAGAGACTGCTTAAAAGGAAAATGAGTCTGTTAAAATTGTGGAGAAAAGGGATACACAGTTCCTTATTACAAGGGAAAGAAAATGGTTTTCAATGTATAGTGATTCACCTACAAGAAAATGGGACACTATGTGAATCAATGTCCCATGCATCAAAAGAATATGTCCCAAATTATGTTACTGGATAATTATCAAGTCATGATACAACCATAGATGAAGTAGAATGATTAATATGACTAATCAAGAATCATTTCATTTGAATATTTTATCAGTTATGTACTGGTTATAAAAATTATGGAATATATAAGGATTGTACTTCAGTACTATTTCATAAATAATTTGAGGGAGTATGATGAATTTTACCAAGGATAAGTGACTCATTAGAAATTTAATATCTTGGTAAAGTATATGGATGAGGGAAAAACAACCCTAAACATATTCCTAATGATTAAGATAATGACAAATAAATGATTTATTTGGATAAGTACTCACTACATAAAATTGATTATTGAGTTGTTTATAAGTGGTCTATGTTATCATTGATGGAGTTTACAATATTTATGACTATAAGGAATATATAAAATAGCTTGTGTAAGGTTGAGTGCATGTTTCCAATAAGGTTTTATGGTAATTTGTGTTATTACTATATTTCAAGAGGATACATGATTAAGATATTCACATGTTTGGAATTTGAAAATTTAGGGTTGCTTTATGTTGATTAATGGAAAATAAGGTAGTAGATGCATTGTGAAAAATGGACCATGGAGTTCTAAACAAAATGGGTATTTCCAAGGACCTTGTGTACATGGATATTAAATGGAGATATATGGGAATGATTCTAAAGTATTGAATCATGATCTTTTATAAATTTAATCCATTTATGAAATGGTTTAAATTGATCATTGTATGAAGTTTTAGAGTTTAAATTGACCACATGACACATCCTGTGCTAAGAGATGAAGTATATAAAGTTTAAGGGGCACACAAAGGATACGATTTTTTATGAAAAAAAAGTATTTTTATACTCTTATAGTGTGGAATAATTCCTTAAATCTAGAAAAAGAGTCTTAAAATATAGTTTTGTCCTATTATCATCTTTTTCATAACTATAGTTTATGTTTTGGTGGTAATGATCTTTTATCTAATCATGTTCTCTATCACATTCCATTAAAACACGATGGTTTGGTTATTCTTCTCAAACCATGTAATCTAATTAGAAAGATTAGTTTTGTAGTAACTAATGACTTTCCCTTTCCCACTTATTAAGAGGATATTTTAACCATATTTCTGATGTGAATTTCCCACATGGGAATTTTAAAGTATCGACCATTAACATTCAAAAATCAATTTTAAAATTTTTAGGATGGATTTTTTGTAAGGTGGGGAGAATGTAACACCCCCAAAATTTACAAATATATTTAAAATTGAATGCATGAAACACTGAGTTTCTATAAAATAACACTTTGTTATAACTTAGACAATAAACACAATTTTTCCACTTTTGTGATTTGAATTTTGAAAATCTAACATACACTGTTGCGTTCAGGGTGATTTTTGGAGTTTGATAGAACAAACATAACATTTGGTGAATAGAAAATTACCGTTCTAAATAGTAACCGACCCTTATGAATAGTAATATACCCTAATGAATAGTAATTTTACACTTATTAATATTAATATGACCCTTATGAATAATAAAATCACCCATGAAAGTATAAATAATGTTTAGGAACCTTATATATGAAGTAGAATATTTTATAAATTATTAATTAAGTATTCATATTTTTATGGGAGATAAATATTTAGTTACAATTTTAAATTAATAAATAAATTAATTTTCATATAATGGGTTCCTAAATAAATATTTTTTGTTTTATGATTTTAGGATTATTTTATAAGACCATAGTTAATTTTTGAAAGTATTATAAAAGTAGTTTATATAAAATATATATATTTCAAGTAAATAATGATTTTTTTAAAAATAAAAATCACATATTTAGAAAACTATTTGGTTAAAATGGATTCTATTTGTTGATTCAACTTTTCAAAAAATAGTTTGGGTAAATTATTGGGATTTTTCTAAAATATATGAATTTGTGATGAATAGTAAAATATAATAATTTATGATAAATGCAAAATACATGGTTTATTGAGTCATAGGTGATATAAGGATGATTTAGGAACACTTATTTAGAACTCACATGAACTTATTACTATTTTTGGTCACATTAATCAAGACAATTCATAGTCTTGAGCAAAAATATTTAACTAATGATTAAAATAATGAGAAACCCCTCTTTACCTCTTCTCTCAACTCTTATCAAGCCTTGTTCCTTGTCTAAATTCTTCCCAAATATCCTCCCAATATCCTACCCCACTTTTATAAGCACTTTGTCTCATAAAAATTCCAAATCCCTTCCCCTAAAGAGGCTATCATGCAAGATTAATTCAAGTGGTAAATTACCCTTTTCAATTCCTTTACTTTCTTTTCAAGTTCCGTTAATTTATTTTCTATACTCATATATACTCATCCAAATGTTAAGAAAACTCTAGTACCTTACATGTACTATAAATTTTTTATAATGATGGAATGATTTATTATCGTCTCTCATTTACCCCTCTTTTAAGCTAGTAGTAAAAAACACCATCTGAGATGTGCTAATTTACCACATTCAGGGACATTGGGGTTTCAATTTATATTACCATCTTCAATTATGGTAATGAAACCATTATTATGTTTGAAAAATACTATAATATATTTATTATATCTCATCTATGGTTCTGTAATCTTTTTGTACACATGTTTTTTATTTGTAAAGAAAAATGAGTTCATTGTGTTCAAAAACAACTAATTAACCCAAATTGTTATCATTAAATAATTTATATAATGATTCATATTCAATTCAAGTAACCAAATGAAATTTACATCCATTTAAACTTATGTATGTTTAATAATAATATATAACTTCAATTATGGACAACCATCTTCATTTTACATGATTCTCCAATCATGTATATTAGTATACCGATAATGAAACAAAGAGACCCAAAAAATGAAATTGAACCTCTTAACCCCTAAAAAAGGCCTTGAATGAACATAATAAGATTATAATAAATATATTAAATTAAGATGAGGTTCTGGAATTATTTATTAATTAACTTAAATTTGATTATTCTTTTCATTAAGATCAAGTGGAGAACACCTTCAGACTTAAGGTAAGGTTGTCTTCATCTCACCTCCATTTTTGTGAGATATTCTATATTCACTACTACTAATTGTATATGGTGTATATAGAGATCCCATTGATGTTTCATATCATTAATTTATTTATTTTAATTATATTTAATTTATCATTCAATGACTATTAATTTTGGGTCATATGATTCAATTGATTATAATGTTTTAAATATTTTCTACCCAAACCTCCATTTTCATTCGGATTGCACTTATTCTCTACTCACCTAAATAAAATTTTCATTTATTAATATTTACTCCAGATAAATTCTGTTTTAATGTTATATATATGTATAACAGTCATAATATTTTTTTTATTTTATGCGGAGTTACATGTTTTAAAATAGTCTTTCAAAAAATTGTCCCGAAATGTAAGCCCGATTCAAGGAACTTCTCTAATTCGCACCTATTATGAAGTTCACTCTATAATCTATTTTAATACATATTTATATTTCTAAAATAAAAAATTTTAACTTTAAAATTATTTTTGGTTCATTTATGGATTTATTAAAGCAAGCATTCCTTTGCGCTTTAAAATCATTAATATTTTCATTAAACCAAACTAAAATGTTTTATTTCTAAAGTTTCTTTAAAAACTATTTTTAAAATATTTAACCTAACTAAGAATTAATTTAAGGCTCTAATATAATTTAAATTTAATTCCCTTTTATTTTCTTGGATATACATGTTTACAATCTGATTTGATGAAAAATAAAAATGAATTTCCAAAACAACTCTTCTTTCCAATGTAAAAAAGAATTTTCTCATCTCACTTTTACATTTATGATATATATTCCTTGTTCATCCCTTATTTATTGATTATGGTGTATGTAATTTCCTTTGTTATATCATATAAAGAGTCTCATTATTCTCATGATATTGTAAGGGATTATTGTTTGAATGTTTCAAGGTGGTATGGGAAAATTTGGAATGTTTAAGGATTATTTCCACAAGAATTTTTCAATGGTATCATTTAAAAGTATCTTCATCTATGTCTACATCCCTTATTGAATCTTTTACTTCTTTGAGGTTTATTTCCTAGGTTTTCATCTACAATAAGTTTTGAAGGGTTTCTGATTAGTTTTACTGTGGATGTTCTCTCTTGATACCCTTCACCATATTACTCTGAATGGTTAGTCTTCATGTTAAATGATTGGGGAAAGTTATTTACATTCCATAAGTTAGTTTCTATATGAATTTATATTTTTATTTGGTTCACCCCTTTCATATGAGTAATGAATTAGACTTAATAAGTGACGAGTAGAGCTCGATACAGCCTCTTGATGCCTCAATAGGTATCATGAGACAAATAGATATGGACTTGGCTGAGGTTTTGCCTATTTTTATATATGGTTTTGGATGAGGCCTTAATAATTTTTAGATGTATTGACTCAGGCCTTGACTGTATGTTTTAGAATTTCCAACATATACATTTCCCTCATTATGAAGCTAGTAATTGAAAGTTCATTTGGTTATTAAACTAATAGAATACCCAGTTTTATGTTTTATTGTGTCATTATTTACTCAACTCTTATTTCTTCCATAGTATTTACAAGTTTACTTTTAATGGAATGTGTTTTTCGTTATTCAGCTTGCCTAATGTTTATGTTTATTATATCTTCTGCCATATTTTTTTACCCTTATTGATCATCTGATCTCGCCCATTTCTTATGTTTTATTTTTCCTCAGGATGCGAAGAGGTGTCTTATGAATGAATTGTAGGGATAAACATAGTGTTGTGGATATTCCTAATAAATTTTTTATGTTTTTTTTCATTTAAAGATGTAATATTGATTCTATATATGTATCTGGTTTCCAATACTACTAAACTATTTGGTCATTTGGGATGCGACTTCCTCATAATGATTCCAATGTAATGATATAATGCACCAACTCCGGGTTTCTAGGGTTGGGGCTTTACAGTTGGTATTAGAGGAATTATAGTAGAAAACTTGAAAACAAGATTTATAAAATGTAGATTAGGGAACGAAACCATAAGATAGACTTGAAGATACAAATACAAGAACATCCTATAATTTTTCTAAGGAATATATTATTTGGATCTTCCTAGAAAATAAATCCATGTTTGGATACTACAAGTAGATGTGGTTCTAGAACATATGCACCTAGGAGTAATAACTCCAACAAGGTGTTTTGGGATTTTTTCGGGGTAACCTGGTACATGAAAACATGCCTTACTGTGCACCTGGTTTGATACTCCCAAGGGATATGTTTATGATAATTCACATTTTTGTTACTATACATTATGAAGGATTTGTTCCCATAAAGTATCCAAAGTATATTGTTCTAGGATTTGTGATTCATAAATTTATGTTATGTACTATACCATGTTTAGGGTTATATAGAGTTTATAAATTTATAATCTAATTTAGTATATGGAATTGATTAGAAATGGGTCCTAGAAGAAGGAATGAAAACTTCAAAAATTCATGTAATGAAAATATCAAGAAAGATCACATATCTTATGGTCTTAAGTCATCATTTTGAAGGAAGACAGTTTCTAAAGTATCTTCATCATATGGGGATATTATATCTTGTGTTAAAAAGTTATATAAATAATTCTCTGAGCCCTATGTCTTTGAATGGAAGAAAGATAAGAAGAGGTTGGAAGAGGAAAGAGTTGATAAAGGGAATAATAAAAATGGTAGTTTTTCAACATGTGGTACTTGTGGAAGGAAACAAACTAGAGCCTGAATAAAAGGAAAAGTAGTCTATTATAAGTGTAGAGACGAGGGAAATTTTTTTTATCATTTCAAGGGTAAGAAAATGGTTTTCAATGTACAATACTTCAACTCCAAGGAAATGGGACACTACGCGAATCAATGTCCCAAGCGTCAAAGGAATATTACCTAAATGATGTTACTGGATAGTGATCAAGTCATGATACTACTGCAGATGAAGTGGAATGATTAATATGACTTATTGAGAATCATTTCATTTGAATATTTTATCCACAATTTACAAGTTATAAGAATTATGGAATATATGAGGATAATACTAGAGTAATATTTCATTAAGAATTTGAGGCCATTTGATGAATTTTACTAAGGATAAGCAACTCAGTAGAAATTTAATATCGCGGGAAAGTATATGGATGAGCAAAAGACAACCCTAAATACATTCATATTGAATAAGATAATAATGGAGAAATTATTGATGTTGATAAGTACTCACTACCTCAAAACTGATTATTGATTTGTCAACAAGTGGTCTATGTTATCATTTATGGAGTTACCAACATTTATGGGTATAATGAATATATCCAATAGCATGTGTAGGATGAGTTCATCTTTCCAAAAAGGTTTTATGGTAATTTGAGTTATTACTATATTTCAATAGGATACGTGATGAAGATATTCACATGTTTGGAATGTGAAAGTTTAGAGATTCTTCATGTTGATTAAAGGAAAATAAGGTAGAAGATGCATTGTGCAGAATGGATCATGGAGTTATAAACAAAATGAGGATGGAAAAGGACCTCATGGACATGAATCTTGAAAGAATGTATATGGGAATGATTATAAAGAGTGTTATCGTGATCTTTTGGAACGTTAAAATATTTATGAAATGGTTTAAATTGATCATTTTATGAGGATTTAAAATTTAATGTCACCACATAATGCAAGCTGTGCTAAGAGATGAAGTATAGATATTTCAAGGAACAAACAAAGGATATAATTGTGTTTATGAAATAGAAACATATATTTATAATCTTATATAGTGGAGAATTCCTAAACTCTAGGAAAAGAGTCTTAAACAAAAATGTTGTCCTATTATCATTTTTTTCATAACTATAGTTTATGGTTTGGTGGTAATGATCTTTTATCTAAGAATGTTCTGTATCACATTCTATCAGAACATGATGGTTTGTTTATTATTCCCTGACCATGTTATCTAATTAAAATGCATAGTTTTGTAGTAACTGATGCATTTCCCTTTCCCACTTATTAAGAGTATATTTTTAACCATATTTCTGATGTGGGTTCCCTATAAGAGAATTTTCAAGTATCTACCATTAAATTTCTAAATTCAATTTCAAAATTTTGAGGATGAAATTTTTTATAAGGGGAGAATGTAACACCCCAAGAATTTAAAAATAAATTTAATATTGAATGAATGAAACACCGAGTCTTTATAAAACAACACTTTTTTATAACCAATCTAATAAGCACAATTTTTCCACTTTTTGGATTTGAATTTCAAAAATCTAACATACACGATTGCGGTCAGGGTGATTTTTAGTGTTCGATAGAACAAACATAATTTTTGGTGAATAGTAACCAACCCATATGAATAGTAACCTTCCCTTATGAGCAATAATATAAACTCATGAATAGTAATGTTACTATTATTAATAGTAATACGACCCTTATGAATAGTAACCTCACCCATGAAAGTATAAATATAATTTAGGCACCTTATAAATTAAATATAATATTTTATAATTATTAATTAAGTTTTCACATTTTTATGAGCGATAAATATTTAAATAAAATTTTAATTAATTAATTAATTAATTTTTATAAAATGGGTTCTTAGATATATATATTTTTGTCTTATGATATTAGGATAATTTTATGAGGCCATAGTTAATTTTTTAAATTATTATAAAAGTAGTTTTAAATATAAAATCTATATTTTTCAAGTAAATAATGATTTTACATAAAAATTAAATATCACATATTTAGAAAACTATTTTGATATAATGGAGTCTAATTTTTTATTCTATATGTCAAAAAATGGTTCGGTTGAATTTTTAGAATTTTTATAAAATACGTGAATTTTTTATGCATAGTGAAATACAATAATTTACAATAAATGCTAATATGGTTTATTGATTCATAGGTGAAGTAAGGATGATTTAGGATCACATGGTTTGAACTCACATAAACTCATTACATTTTTTGGTCACATTAATCAAAACTATTCATAGTATTGAGAAAAAATTTTATACTAATGATTAAAATAATGAGAAACCCCTCATCTCCTCCACTATAAATACTACCCCCTCCTTAACTCTTATATTCAGTCCAGTCAATCCTTGTTATTTGTCTAAATTCTACCCCAATATCCTCCCAAGATCCTCCCCCATGTCTATCATCCCTTGGTCTCATAAAGAAAACCAAATCCTCTCCCCTAAAGAAGCTCACAAGGAAGACTAATTCAAGAGGTAAATTCCTCTTTTCAATTCTTTTAATTTCATTTCAAGTCTTGTTGTTTTCTTTTATATCATCACCTCTACACATAAAAATGTTTTGAAAAATCCTGAACCTTTAACGTACTGTATTTTTTTATGTCTATGGAATAATTTATTATCATCTCTCCTTCACCCTTCTTTTATGCTAGTAGTAAAAACACCATCCTAGATGTGCTAATTTACGACATTCAAGGATGACAGGTTTTGAATTTCTATCACGGTATTCAGTTATGGTCATGAAAACATTTTTATGGTTGAACCAGACTATAATATATTTATTGTATCCCATATATGTCTCAATAATCTTTTTTTACACATGTTTTTGATTTATAAATAAAAAAGAGTTCATTGTGTTCAAAAACTGCTAATTAACTGAAACAGTTATCATTAAATAATTTATAAAATGATTCATATTAACTCAAAGTAAAAAATGAAATTTAAAAACATGTAAACTTTTGGATGTTCAATAATAACATATAACTTCAATTCTGTACAACCATCTTCGTTTGACATGATTCTCTGTTCATGTATATACG
The DNA here is from genome assembly GCA_963277665.1 of Viscum album. Classification (NCBI taxonomy): domain Eukaryota; kingdom Viridiplantae; phylum Streptophyta; class Magnoliopsida; order Santalales; family Viscaceae; genus Viscum; species Viscum album. Next base: position 465,263,051 of record OY728137.1, on the reverse strand, counting down.
TATACCGATCATGAAATAAACAAACCCGAATAAAGAAATTGAACCACTTAACCCATCAAAAAGGAAATGAATGAAATTAATAAGGTTATAATAAATAATTTTTATTAGTATGAGGTTATGAAATTATTAATTAATGAACCTAAATTTTATTATTCAGGTCATTAATATCAAGTGGAGAAGAACTTCAGACTTAAGGTAAGGGTTTCTTCATCTCACTTCCATTTTTGTGAGATATTCTGTATTCACTACTACTACGTGTTTTTGGTGTATGTATAATAACCATTTATGTTTCATATAATTAATATTTTTTTTCATGATATTCAATGTATCATTTTATGATTATTAATTTTGGTTCATCTGATTCAATTGATTACAATGTTTTAAATATTTTCTACCTGAACCTCCATTTTCATCTAGGTTGCTCTTTTTCTCTACTCAACTCAATGAAATTATTTTTTATTCATATAGAATCCCCATAAATTATGTTTAAATGTTTTATATATGTGTACTAATCATAATACTTATTTTTTATAGGTATTTGCATGTTTTAAGATAATATTTCACAACATTTTTCTGAAATGTAAGCCCGATTCAAGGAACTTATCTAATTCTTACCTATTATGAAGTTCCTCTATAATATGTTTTAAGCCATATTGATCTTTCTAAAATAAAATATTTTAACATGAAATATCTATTTTGGTTCATTTCATGTTTTATGAAATCAAACATGCCTTTGTGCTTTAAAACCCTTTAATATTTTTCTTAAACCAAACTAAAATGTTTTATTTTCAAAGTTTCTTTAAAAGATGTTTTTAAATTATTTCACCTAAATAAGAATTTATTTATATCTGAAATATAATTTCAATGTACTTCCCTTTTATTTTCTATGATGTACATATTTACAATCTGATTTCATGACAAATAAAAATGATTTTCCAAAATAACACTTCTTTCCAATGTAAAAAAGGACCTTTCTCATCTTACTTTTACTTTTATGAGATATATGCCTTGTTCACCACATATTTCTTGATTATGGTGTATGTAATTAACTTTGTAATATAATATCCAAAGTCTCCTTATGCTCATTATATTCTAATGGATTACTATTTGAGCATTTCAAGGTGGTATGAGACACTTTGAAATGTGTAAGGATTATTTTCTCAAGATTATTTCAATGGTATATTTTAAATTTATCTTCATCTATGTTAGTATCCCTTATTGAATCTTGAAATTCATTGAGGTTTATCTATTATGTTAACATCTAAAATATGTTGTTGAAGGGTTTCTGATTAGTTTTATTGTGGATGTCCTATCTTGATACCCTTTACCATATTAATCTGAATGGTTAGTGTTTATGTTAAATGATTGGGGAAAGTTATTTACATTTCACATGTTAGTTTTAATATGAATGTATATGTTGATTATGTCCACCCCTTTCATATGAGGAATTTATTGGACATAGTAAGTGATGGGTGGGGCCTGCTATAGCCTCTCGATGCATCAGTAGGTCTCACGAGACAAATTGATATGGACTTCGTCGAAGCCTTTCCCATTTTTAGATATGATTTTTCCCAAGGACATAATCATTTTCAAATGTCTTGGATGAGGCATTGATGTTATGTTTCCAAATGTCTGTCATATAAATTTCCCTCATTATAAATCTAGTAATAGAAAGTGCATTTGGTTATTAGACTAGTATAATACCCATGATTATGTTTTATTATGGTATTATTTATTTTTCTTTTATTCATACCATAGTATGTATAAGTTCTTTTTATTGGCATGTGTTTGTAGTTATTCACCATGCCTAATTATTATGTTTATTATATCTTTCTCTGTATTGTTTCCCATTACCGAATGTCTGATCTCAACCCTTTTCTTATGTTTTATTTTTTCCCAGGATGTGAAGAGGTTTACTATAAATGAATTGCAGGGATAAACATAGTGTTGTGGATGTTCCCAATTACACTTATATGTTGTTTTTCATTTCAAGTTGTAATGTTGAACCTATTCATGTATATAGTTTTTTTAAAACTACTAAACTATTTTTTCCTTCCAGATACGACTTCATTGTAATCATGACAATATTATGAAATAATTCATGGACTCTGATCTTCTAGGTTTGGAGCATTATTTTTGGTATTAGAGGATGTATAATGGAAAAATTGGAAACCAGATTTAGAAAATGAAGATTTGGGAACAAAACACAAATATAGACTTGAGGATACACATACAAGAACATCCTATAATTTTGGTAAGGAATAGATTATTTGAATATTTCTAGAAAATAAATCCATGCATGGATACTATAAGTGGATGTAGTTTCGGAACAAATGTACCTAGGAGTAACAAATCTGATAGGGTGTTTTGGGCTTGACCCGGGGTAACCTGGTACTAGATAATGTGACTTACAATGTACTTAGTTTTACACTTCTTGGCGATATGCTTAAGATAATTCACAATTTCGTTACAATCCATTATGAAGGATTTCCCCTAAAGTATCCAAAGTGTAAGGTTATAGGATTTGTGATGCATAAATTTATGTTATGTACTATACCATGTTTAGGGTTATATAGAGTTCATAATTCTATGATATAATTTAGTATATGAAATTCATTAAAAATGGTGCCTATTAGAAGGAATGAGATCATCACCAATTCACATGATGAAAATAGTAAGACAGATCATATCTCTTATTGTCTTAAGCCATAATTTTGAAGGAATATAGTTTCCAAATCATCCTCATCGTATAAGAAGATAAAATGAAGTGTTAAAATTGTATATAAATAATTCTATGAGTCCTATGGATCTGAAAGGAAGTAACATAAGAATAGGGTGGAAGAGGAAAGAGTGGATAAAGGGAAGAAGAAAAGGGTAGTTTTCCAACATGTGGTACTTATGGAAGGTAACACCCCGAAGCTTGCTTAAAAGGAAAATGAGTTTGTTAGAAATGTTGAGAAAAGGGACACAAAGTTTATGAATTATTGGGTAATAAAATGGTTTTCAATGTACAATGCTTTAATTGCAAGGAAATGATACACTACGCGAATAAATGTCCCAAACATCAAAGGAATATTCCCAAAATAATGTTACTGGATAATGATCAAGTCATGATACTACCAAAAATGAAGTGGATTGATTAATGTGCCTCATCAAGAATCATTTCGTTTGAATATTTTATCAGTAATTTACTATGTATATGAATTATGGAATATATGAGGATTTTAGTATATTACCATTTCATTAAGAATTTGATGCCGTATGTTTAATTATACCAAGGATAAGTGGCTGAGTAGAAATTTAATATATTAGGAAAGTATGTGGATGAGGTAAGGACATCCATAAATATAGTCCTAATGATTAAGATAATGAGGAAGAAATGATTGATTTGGATAAGTACTCACTACTTCCAAACTGATTATTTACTTGTCTACAAGTGGTCTATGTTATCATTGAGTATGTTTACAACATTTATGGATATAAATAATATATCCAATAGTATGTGTAAGGATGAGTGCATGTTTCCAATAAGGTTTTATGGTAATTTGAGTTATTAAAATATTTCAATAGGATATATGATGAAGATATTCACATGTTTGGAATGTTAAATTTTAGTGCTACTTCGTGTTGATTAAAGGAAAATAAAGTAGAAGATGCATTGAGTAAAATGGATCATGGAGTTCTAAGAAAAATGAGGATTTCCAAGGACCCTGTGTACATGCATCTTGAAAGGATGTATATGGGAATAATTATAAAATGTTGGATCATGATCTTTTGTAATGTTAAATCATTTATGAAATGGTATAGATTTATCATTGTATGAGGATTTGGAGTTAAATGTCACTACATGATGTGACATGTGATAAGAGATGAAGTATATATAGTTCAAGGCACAAACAAAGGATATTAATGTTTTTATGAAATATAAATGTATATTTATACTCTTATAGAGTTGAATACTTCCTCAACTCCAGGAAAATAGTCTTAAACAAAAATGTTGTCCTATTTTTTTTTCTCATAATTGTAGTTTATGGTTTGGTGTTAATGATCTTCTATATGATCATGCTCTCTATCACTTTCCATCAGAACATGATGGTTTGGCTATTATTCCCTAATCATGTTATCCAATTTGAATGCATAGTTTTTTTAGTAACCGATGAATTTCCCTTTCCCACTTATTAAGAGGATATTTTTACCATATTTCTATTGTGGGTTTCCCAAAAGGAAATTTTCAAGTATCAACCATTAACTTTTGAAGTTGAATTTAAAAATTTTGAGGATGAAATTTTTGTTAGGGGAGAATGTAACACCCCAAGAATTTATAAATAAATTTAAAATTGAATGCATGAAATAGAGAGTCTTTATAAAACAACACTTTGTTACAACCAAGCCAATAAACATAATTTTTCCACTTTTGTGATTTGAATTTCGAAAATCTGACACACATGATTGTGTTCAGGGTGATTTTTAGAGTTTGATAGAACAAACTTAATTTTATTAAATAGTAACCTACCCTTATGAATAGTAAGATACCCTTATGAACAGTAATATGCCCTCATAAATAGTAATTTTACCCTTATTAATAGTAATATGACCGTTATGAATAGTAACCTCACCCATGAATGTATAAATAAAATTTAGGCACATTATAAATGAAGTAGAATATTTTATAAATTATTATTTATGTATTCATAATTTTTCAAAGATAAATATTTAATTAAAATTTTAAATTAATAAATTAATTCATTTTTATAAAATGGGTTCCTAAATAAATATTTTTTCCTTCGATTTTAGGATAATTTTATGAGTCCATAGTTAATTTTTTAAAGTATTATAAAAGTAGTTTTAAATATAAAATCTATATTTTTCAAGTAAATAATAATTTTATTTAAAAATTAAATATCACATATTTATAAAACTATTTTGATAAAATGGAGTCCACTTTTGGATTCTACATGTCAAAAAAATTGTTAGGGTGATTTTTTGCGATTTTTCTAAAATACATGAATTTTTGATGAATAATAAAATACACTAATTTACGATAAATTCTAAATACATTGTTTATTGATTTATATGTGATGTAAGGATAATGTAGGAACACTTGATTCGAACTCACACAAACTTACTACTTTTTTTGGTCACATTAATCAAAACTATTCATAGTATTTTGCAAAAGTATTAAACTAATGATTTAAAAAATGAGAAACCCCTCCTCTCCTCCACTATAAATAAAACCCCTCATTACCTCTTCTCTTAACTCCACTAAATCCTTGTTACTTTTCTAAATTAAACCTAAATAACATCCCCCATGTCAATCATCCCTTTCTCTCATAAAGAGACAAAATAATCTCCTTTAAAGATGCTCTTAAGGAAGATTAATTCAAGAGGTCAATTCCTCTTTTCAATTATTTTACTTTCTTTTCAAGTTTTTTTTTCTATACTCACCTCTTATCAGCCAAATTTTATAAAAACTACATTACCTTAAATGAACTATAATTTTTTTATGATGATGGAATAAGTTATTATAATCAACTCTTTACCCTTTTTTATGCTAGTAGTAAATAACAGCATCCAAGATGTTCTAATTTACCACATTTAAGGATGATGGGATTTCAATTTCTATTAATGTCTTCAATTCATGTCGTGACACCGTTATTATGGTTTTGAAAGACTATAATATATGTATTATATCTCATCAAGGGTTTTGGAATCTTTTTGTACACTTGTTTTTTATTTATAAAGAAAAATGAGTTCGTTGTGTTCAAAAACCGCTTATTAATGAAAACGATTATCATTAAATAATTTATATAATGATTAACATTCACTCCAAGTAAGCAAATGAAATTTTCAAAAATTTAACCATCTTTATTTTCAATTATAAAGTCTAACTTCAATTTTGGACAACCATCCTCATTTTACATGATTCTCCGTTCTTGTATATAAGTTTACTGATCATGAAACAAACATACCCAAACAATTAAATTGAACATATTAACCAATCAAAAAATCCATGAATGAACTTAATAAGGTCATAATAAATAAATTAAATTCATATAAAGTTATGGAATTATTAATTAATGAACCTAAATTTTATTATTCTTCTCATTAAGATCAATTGGAAAACACCTTTGGACTTAAGGTAAGGTTTTCTTCATCTCACTTCCATTTTTGTGAGATATTCTATATTCTATACTATTACTTGTGTATGGTGTATGTATAATACCCATTTATTTTTTATATCATTAATGTATTTATTATTATGAAATTCAATGTATAATTTAATGATTATTAATTTTGGGGTATACGATTCAATTGCTTTTAGTGTTTTAAATATTTTCTACCCGAAACTCTATTTTAATTTTGGTTGCACTTAGTCTCTACTCACCTCAATGAAATTATTATTTATTACTATTAAATACTTATAAATTATTTTTTAATGTTCTATATATTTTTACCAATCATAATAATTATGTATTTTAATGGTAGTTACATGTTTTAATATAATAATTCAAAACATTGTTCCGAAATACAAGCCTGATTCAAAGAACTTCTATAATTCTTACCTATTATGAAGTTCACTCTATAATGTATTTTAATCCATATTTATCTTTATAAAATTAAAAATTTCAACTTGAGAAATCTATTTTGGTTATTTATTAGTTTTATGAATGCAAACATGTATTTGCGCTTTAAAATCATTTAATATTTTCCTTAAACCGTACTAAAATATTTTATTTCTAAAGTTTTTTAAAAACCCCTTTTAAATGATTTCACCTCACTAAGACATTATTTAATCCTCAAATATAATTTCAACATCCTTAAATTTTATTTTATGAGATATAAAAATATATAATCTATTTTCATGACAAATACAAATGATTTTCCTAGAGGAATCTTCTTTCCAAAGTGAAAAAGGACATTTCACATCTCACTTTAATTTTATGAGATATATACCTTGTTCAATACTTATTTCTTGACTATGGTGTATGTAATAAAATTTGTAATATCATATCAAGTGTCTCCTTTTACTCATGATATTAAAATGGATTTTGTTTTTAATGTTTCATGGGGGTATGCGACACTTTGGAACGTTTAAAGATTATTTCCTCAATAATTTTTCAACGGTCTCATTTAAAAGTATCTTCATATATGTCAGCATCCGTTGTTGAATATTTTACTTCATTGACATTTATATCTTATGTTATCATATACATTATTTTATTGAAGGTTTTATGATTAGTTTGACTGTGGATATGCTATCTTCGTACCCTTCACCATATTTATCCGAATGGTTAGTGTATATGTTAAATGATCTGGGAAAGTTATTTACATTTAATATGTTAGTTTAAAAATGAATTTATATGTTGATTTTGTTCACCCATTTCATATTAGGAATTAATTTGAATTATTAAGTGATGGGTGGGACCTGATATAGCCTCTAAATGCATCAGTAGGTCTCAAGATACAAATAGATATGGACTTGGCCAAAGCCTTTCCCATTTATAGATATGGTTTTCAGTGAGGCCTTAATCATTTTAGATGTATTGGATGAGGCCTTAACAATATGTTTCAGAATGTTAGGCATATACATTTCCCTCCTTGTGAAGCTAGTAATTGAATTTTCATTTGGTTATTCGACCGGTAGAATACCCATGATTATATTTTGTTATTGTATTATTTATTCATCTCTTATTCCGAACATAACATGCACTAGTTTGTTTTTTAATAGCATGTGTTTTTAGTTATTCACCATGAATAATGTTTTATGTTTATGATATCTTCCGCTGTATTGTTTACCCTTACTGAGCATCTGAGCTCAACCATTTTCTTTTGTTTTATTTTTCCCCAGGATGCGAAGAGGTGTATTATGAATGAATTGTAGGGATAAACGCAGTGTTGTGGATATTCCCAATAAAAATTACATGTTTTTTTTTCATTTCAAGTTGTAATTTTGAACCTTTGTGTGTATCTAGTTTTTTAAAACTACTAAACTATTTTTTCCATTGAGATATGATTTCCTTTTAATCATTCTAATGTAATGAGATAATTCAATGACTCCGGGCTTCTAGGGTCGGGTCGTTACACTCTTCCCATAATTGACGTATAATGATAACTTCATGATTAAGCCCTAAAAAAGTACATTTTAAAAAATAATATTATTTAGAAAATAAAAACCACTAATTTAAATAATTTTTCCATGTGAATTATCTCCCAAAGTAATAGATAAACCCTCTAATTTATGTAAGTTTCAAAAGGTAGACTTGTTTACTATCATCTATCGAGAAAAAACTATATCAATATACCATGTGTTTTGAATATTGGTAATAATCCTTAATTCTATAAATAATGAAGTCTAAAAGTTTTTTACTATACTTTCTTGAGACAAGAAATGTTAGCATACAACAATTTATGACTAAAATCTATCTAACCTTATGGTGTTGAATAGATAATAGTTATCTAGAAATATAATTCCTACGAGTTTCATAGGGTCCAAAAATATACAAGGAACAATTTTTCCTCTAATTAACCCCTTCCTGAAATTTAGTATAAAAAGGTACATATTTAGGAACAAAAATTTTATAATAGATTTGTGTCTTTCTAAAAGTAAAACCTATTTTGGAAGATGTATGTATTTTTTTTAGATCTCTTAAAATGTTATCAATGTTATCCTTACTGTAAGTAAAATTATAAAGAATATTTTTATGTCTACAATATTTGGGTTTTAGTTTTGCAACTAATGTTTGATCTTTAATATTTGAAACAAATTTAGATTTATATTCCTACCCAGAAATAAGGTTATAATTATTATTTTTTGTTTTTATAATATTTTATTTAGTCTAATTAGATCCATTTTTCATGTTTTTTTTCTCTAAAAGTATCATTCATATACATCTCATAAAATAATATATAATCATATTAATATTCACCACCTAACCAAAATTTATATTTATGGTTTAGAAATAAATTATTAAGTGATTCATCCAATACCTTTCCTAAGAAAAAAAAATCTATTTCGAGTATCTTTAGTATAAAATCCAATGAATTTTTGGAAATCATATTTATCATCCCATGATTTATTAGAATAATATATTCCTTCCAATAAACTCCAAGTGTCCATATATTTCAAATCTATCTAGTCTTTCCCTTTCAAAGTTTATAAAAAATTTCTATAATTATTCTCGAGTTTTAGATAAACTGGCTTAATGAGGCCCAAATTTTTTTACTGATAACATAAAATTTATAAAAAATATTTATTCTCATACTTCTTATATTTTTTACATAATATGATCTTTTTTTAAGTACTTATTTTAATAAATATTTTTCATCAATATTTTATGTTGAAAATTTTCACCTTCACTAAATTTCAAACCACTTCCATCCTAATTATTTTTATAATTTATCTACATAATATTAGACCTAGCCATGTTAATTTGAGAAGGTAATTCTCTTTATATTGAAGCTAATGAAACTCCATTTTCCTATTTTATTTATAGAAATATATCTTCAGTGTACCTTCATACTTTTTGAGGCTTCTAATAATATCATCAAAACTAGGATTCATAATTTATTTAGTATAAAAAATCACTATACATTTTGATTCCAACTATTTATAATGAATGTCTATGATCTTATCTATAAGGTGATAATCATTGATCCCTTTCCATCCAAGTGACTGAAGGTTATTCATGATTTTCATGAACCTATGGTTCATTTAAGGCACTAAATTTCTAGGTTGAAAGTTAATTTCATGTTAATATACTTAAATCATAACTCTCCTCATCTTCAAAAATTTAGAAGTTAAAATGTGTGTAATTTGAAGTATCCTCCAAATTTTGTTTTTCCATTTCACAAGATGAAATATGAATATAGATACTTCCTTTCATCAACTAGATTAAAGTGTTTGGAAAATTTTAATTATATTTATATTCTAGTTTATAATTTTGAGTAAACTACAAAATTTATTTCCCTACAATAATGTTATTTCCAGTCATGATTTGATAATGATAAAATCCCATTTTTAAAACAATTGTATTTAACTGATCACGCATGTACTTATAGTTATCTTCATTAAAAATGGTTGATGTCTTGGATTTAAAATTTCAAATGTTCCAATTTTTATTAATACTATATCAATGGAAATATGTATTTCCCTTATGACCTAATAGTATAAGATATATATATACATATAGATGCTATGTATGATACCAATTGCTATCCTAGATAAACATGTGTATGATGATTCAAGATGGGAAGAATATTTGGCATAAATGTGATTATACCATTGTTGTAGTTTCCATTCAATCATGTTCTATTCATCTTTCATGGAAGCTCACCAACAGATGGACCAGATGTTTGGATTTTCATTACTCTAGGAATCATATTGTAACCCATATATATCGATAGGCTAATGCGCATACAGATGGTCTTGCAAACAAGGGCATAATTGTTTTTGTCTTTTAATGGGACGATCAGGTTCCAAATGATCTTATTCCTCTTCTAAAGAGGGATCAATATAATTATCCCATTTTCTAACTTGTGTAAGGTTTTTTTATTTAATAATGGGATCTTTCTTTTAGGGAAAGGTCTCAGTTTACCATTAAAAAAATTAAGGTCTCTCAAAATTATCATATAATACTAAGATAAAAAATATTAACATATAAATTTGTTTTATGAAAATAAATTTTCTATAAATTATCCTTTAATTTATAAAATTTAAAATAAACATTTATGTTTCACTGAAATACCAACACTTAGTTTATCATTTTTAAAACATTTATTTACATTTTCAATGATATAATCATATTATTTTTTCATTCGTAACATACCCCAATTTTATGTCATCTTTAATAGGTGAATATAGTACTCTATTGGTCATATAACAATTCCTAATGGTCAAATTACTATTTTAACAGTCAAATTTAAAAATATATTATGTTTTGAAACTTGGTATTTCATTAAGAATAAAATATCAAAAATATTAAATTTTAAAAGAGACATATCAGAAAATATTGGGGTGTTACACTATATGTTTATAAAACCTTTTTATTGACCAAATTAACGTTTAATGAGTAAAAATATAAAATTTTAAATATTATTGTAAATTTTTGAAACATAGTTTTAACATTTTATGAAGTTAAGTAATATTTTCAAGTAAAAGAAACCATTTTTAATCTTATATTTTTATTAAAAATTATTTCTGTAGAATTTAGTTTTGTATAAATTTTAATGTAAAATAAATTCTATTTTATTTATAATAAATAAACATATATCATGAAAATAAATGATGTTCATAATTATATATCACACATTAATTTTAAGGTCAAAATAACACTTATTCTAAATAAATAATTTTTATGTGCTACATGTCCTCATATTAATATTATTTTTTTAGACATATCAATTTTATCTATTAAAATGAATTTAATATTTGGAATCTTTAGTTATAAATTATTTAATAATATCTATGTTCTTTTTTGGAGATAAAATAATACTAAAATGATTAAAGTTAATTATTATGAAGATGGTCAAACAAATATTTTCAAAGAATTATATTATTAACATTGTGTAATTTTTATCTAATAAAATAATATAATCAATTTTTAAAAATTAATGTAAATTTTTTTTACCCTATATATAGATATTCTAAAACTCATTCAATAGTTTTTCAATATTAAATAGGATTAAGAACACTTAATGGTAAAAATGATATATTTATAAAAAATAGTATATATATATTAAATATTTTAATATAAAATACAATTTTAAATTATTTATAAATTAAATTATATTATATGGGGATTAAATTTAGGTTCATAAAACCCAAATTTGTTAATAGGGGTTATCTTATATTTGTTAATAAAACATAAATTACTGAGTTAAAAACTAGTTTCCAAAGTTCAAAGGAAAAAAATAATAAAATGTAAAACTTAATTTGTAAAAGGATTGTAAAATGTTAAAAACATGGGTTAAAATGAGTTTTAAGGGTTTATCAACCTCATATAACCCCAAATCACATTACTTCCCACTTTTGGAGAAATTGGCCCCTGAATAGTTTCAAACCATTATTGAGAATTAATGGGTATTCAAAAAATTCCCTTTTCTAGACATATGAAAGGGTATCATTTCCACCATTTAAATGGTCCCATTTTTATTCAAAATTTTATTTAACCCATGAACTATTTTCCTCCCATAGAAGTACATTTTATGCCCTAATTCTAAAAACTACTAGAAATTATCTAAATCCCTTCATTTTCAAGGATACTTTTAAGAGAATATTCGAGGTCCCAACATAGGTATTACTTAATTATTAACTTTTTGTATAAATATGTTTTAACTAAACTACCCTATCCATAGAAATATAGTGAAATAATTTTCATTATTGTAATATATTTTAGTTACATTAGTGGAAAAAATTAAATATTCCTTCTCATATAATTACAAAAACAAAATATCATTGATTATGTGTACCTGGAAACTACTGCCTCCATGTGGTAAAATATTTTGATATTAATATTGAATTTAATTCTAAATATAGAAAACCTAAAATAAAATTATCCAAAAAATATATATATAAATAATATTATCATTATCCTGTTATAATGATAGTATACACATCCTTAACCACACTCACCCATCGAGTTGTAGCATGTTCTTATTTCCGTTTGTTCAACTTGCTTCATGAATGACATTATAAAACTCAATAATGGATAAATATGTGAACTTAAATACTAATATAATTATATGATAATAAAGAAATAATTATTGGTTTATGGTTTATACAAGATTATATTATGTGTTTATCTTATTATTAAAATATTATGTTCAATTGATAAAATTACTGAAATCATCCAACACTGATTCCATTTTTACACAACATAATTGAAGCACTTGTTATGCCAGAATAATGAAGAATACACAAGGGAGGGGGGGTGAATAGTGTAATTTTAAAAACACTTAAAATATTTACAACTGATTCCCCTTTGCAACATGGAAAGTAAGGTTATTCCCTTTTCATTAAAATAATATGAAATAAAAATTAAAAGAAGAAGACTCAATAGTTTTATAGTGGTTGGGGGTATAAAGTCCCCCTATTACACTCAACAGAAACTAACTTTATAAGTTTGGTGATTTACACTGGAATTTTATTTTTCATGGGATCTTGATAGTTAAGCTCAAAAACATATACTTTCTATAAAATAGTTTACTAGTATTTAAAATAAGACTAATAGTGACCCTCAAATCACTTAACACCTGGGTGTTCATAACCAAAAGAGATTGTCGTTGGTTTTATAAATTATCATTAAATTCATTTAGATGAAAATTATAAAATAGATAGACGAATATATCTTAATAGGAATATTTTAATAACTTAAAATCACTATCCTTATGAATAATTTTCAAACTTTTTGTACATAATGTATTCTAACAACATAGCATAAATAAGAAGAACTTTTGCAGTAGGAGGATAAAAACACAAAAAATTCTATAATATATTTGTCTCCAAGGTGTAGTCATGTAATGATTAAAAAAATAGATAAATAAAATAATTGAATTTAAGAAGTTATAATAATTAGGGAAAAAAATATGTTATGTAAAAGGAAACATCAAAAGTAAAATTCCTAGTAAAATATTCTAATATTTGAGCTTCTAAGAACTAAAGATATAAATAAAAAATGTTCAACAAAGCACATAACTGCATTAAGAAATATCTGTTAAGAATAAATATGAAACTTTATTTAATTCATGTCAACCAAATTTGGAAAAGGTTTTATATATATTATGATCTTTAGAATTATCTTTTTATTTGAAATTTTAATTTTATTGAATAGTAAAAATCATATCTTCCAATATAAATAGGAATGGATTAGTCCACTATTAAAGGAACTTTTAAATGGAATCTTAATTAATTTATTGAGATATTTACTCTTGAAAAATTATAGAATAAATTTAAACAATAATTATAAATTTAAATCCCATAGATGACTGATTCAATGTTGGGATAACTCTCCATGGGAATAATTCCAAAGTATATTTACCAAAATTTAGTTGATTCTAAATGTAGAGTTCTTGAACATGGAGTATAATACCGATGTAAGGTTATTTATGTTAGGAACATAACAAACATGAGATACTCAAATGTGAGGTTCCTTAAAAGTTAGGTTCCCAAACATAACATTCAAATGAAATGTGAGTTTCCAAATGTGGTGTTAGATACCAATGTTAGGTTTCAATATCTTGTTTAAAATGATGATTCTAAACTTCTTTAAATTTTCAAGAATACATTGAGTATTACAGAACCAAGGATTCTAGAAATCACAGAAAATTAAAACCATTATTTAATTAAATAAAAACATAAAATTCACTTAACTTTATGTTATTATTGAAAAAAATATTTTTTAAAGTGTAAAACCCAAAGATATTATTTTATATTTCGATTCAAATAAATTTAATTTCTTTGATAATTTGTGATACACACAAACCCAAGTCTTAAGGAACAAAAATATAGTATATAGTTTTAAGAAAACCTTTAAATTTGAAAAATTAATAGTAATAAAAATATATTTGAAATTATGTATAAAGGTCATAGATAATGGAAATATATTAATAAACAAGAACTCAATTTTATGTAGTCATTTTATGCATCAAAAATACACATTTACTCAAAAATAGTTTTTTTTTATTTTTTGAGAAAATAAAATAAATAATTTTTTATAATATTAGGAAATTTATTTTAAAAAATGGACTTAAATTTTGAAATTATAATGTTATAAAAAATTATAATGAAATTTTATAATTTTTTTGAAATGATTTATTTTTCAACGAATTTTGAAAAATACTATTGTTTATTGAAAACATTCTTTTTAGTTTCAATAATTTATGAAGTTTCTTTTTTGAAAATGGTTTTAAAAGTCTAATTATTTCAATAATATTATTAATAATCCAATTTTGGTCAAAATAATCAATTTTATGTTGATTTTTTATACTTAATTTTTTTTAACAAAACCAATTTTTATTGCATTTTACAAAATTAATTTGAAATTAATTTATACCATTTATGTGAATTTAATATGATAAAATTTATTCCATATATTTATTCATCAGAATTAATATTTTTTAATAAGAACAACTTAATTTATGGTCATAATTAATAATAAAAAAATAAAAATTTATTACTGTAGTTAAGTTTAAAATGAGTTTACCAGTGGTGGTTAAACCTAGAAATGAGGCCATGTTTCCAAATTAGAATCGTATAAATAATATTTATGGACATATATAGACCTATTAATATCTTACATTTGGATATCTAGACATTTTAAGGCATTTTTATTGAGAATGAAATTTTTGTATTTTAATCTTTTAGGAAATTATTTGCATGTCCTCTCTATCACTTATAAAAGGGAACCCATCATAGTTATTATTTACAAAAATTTGAGTAATATAACTAGAAAAACCTAATAAATTATATTATAGACTTACAAAGACACTAATTAGAGGTTTTGTTCTACATAAAAGACCATTCCAAGGGTCTTTAATTAATAAAGGAGGCCTACTGAAGAGGAGTTCATCATTTTACCTGACCTATTTCAATTTATATATTATTATAACTACTCTAAATATATGGTATTTATAAAAAAATTAAAAATTAATTACACTAAATATACAAAAATTTTATTATTATTTTGGAACCAACAATATAAACTATCTATTTCGTCAATTGTGAAGTGAAATTATCACTCTTGTGTACGTATAGACTACCACATCTATATAAAGATATAATTAATTTTCTTTAACCATCCTTCACAGATGGTTACTATGATTAATTTAGTAAATATATATGATATTGATGAAATAATTATGCTTATGTAATTATAATATCATATCTAACTTCTTGTCTTCCAATCCATGGGAAAATGCTAACGTCGTTCATGAGTATATGTGGATGACCACCACCACCAAATGATGTGGTACGTTTTCTGATTCCAATTTACATGGATGATAACAAATATAGTTTTAATATATTTATATTATATACTAATTATTATTTTAAGGTAAATTATTATTTATATTTCTATCTTTCTATCTTTCAAAAAGTGAGTACAATGTTCATGCGTACATACGACCTACCGTCTCCTTGAATAGTGTAATTCATTTTTCTATATATAATATTTATTTATGACTATAAATATATGTAATGAATAAATATGATATTCATATCATAAATAAAATTATGGAGATGATGGATCATTGATTTAAGTATAAGTACCAGAACTACTAAAATGAAATCCTTGAAAAAACTGTAACATTTAAAACCAGGAAATGATGATTTTAATAAATAATTATTTATAAATGGGTGTTGAAATACTATGGATAATATATGATATTATATGTTTTTAATTTTTTATATATTCATAATAAATTTAATTTTATTATATAGTAGGTTATATCAATTTCTAATATAGTTGAAACTATGGAAAATTATTTATGTTACAATATCATTATTTATCAAGACTGTTCATGTTCAAGTTTCTGATGAATTTTTTTTATGAAAAATATCTTTGGAATTCCACAGGTATCCATGTCCTATGGTTATTTCTAGAGATTAAATATTTTACATTCATTTTCCTATATTTAATAACCCAAGAGATTGAAATGTTTTTTTTTAATGAAACTGACTTTATTTATATATTTGGTTGAAATCCTTTTTCTTCCATATCCATGTTTTATAAAGTTATTTTGAGAATGTTTTAAATAATATCCCCTGATTTTTTGTAGTTATTTGTACCTATGTTTTAAAATTTAGAAAAGTCGTTTTAATGGTATATTATAATAAATTTTTGAGCAAGGTACTTTTTAATTTTTGTAGAAAATTTGAAGGGAATATTTGCTTTAAAGTACTCAACATAAATATAATTTTTCACTATCATTACCACACAATGATTTGAATATAAATTTAAATGTTTCCATGTTTCTTTTCAAATAAAAAATTTTATATAATATTTTTGTAATTTTTATATTTTAAAGAAATGATTTGAAATTAAAATAGTTATTTTACTTAAGAAATATTTCAAGTGTTATTTTAGAGATATTTTCATTTGTGATAATATAATTTGATTTTAATTATTATTTACAAAGGATATTATCTATGTATACCATCCTTTTTTTGTTTGGATGGTTTATTATTTTGATGATGATATATTTATGAAACTCATTTATTTTCAATGGGTTATTTTATGATGAATTATTGAAATGTTTTTAGACTCATTTATTTTCCATGGGTTATGATATATGATGACTGTTTTTTGATATTATAGAAAAAATATGAATAGATTATGATTATGTAATAGGTGGGTCTAGAATTATATATCCGTTTAATGCATGGAGTAAAGATAGATATCCCATGAGATAATAAGTACTGGAATGGGGAGTGAACCCAGTTCAGTATGGGACTCTTTACTCAATGATAGTCTTGTGAGTAAACATTGAATGAGGATATAATGGAATGGGGAGTTAACTGAATCCACTATGATGATATTATAAGTGGTACTTTAATAAGGAAATAATTTAATATAATTATGTGAATGCCACAAATTTATTTCATATTCCAATGTTATTCTCTCATTCCTTATGTTCTTTGATTCATTTGTGACTCATATCTTATGAAATGTGATGATGTATGCCATAAATCATTATTATGATCTATGATTTTCTAGGTATGGTTTTTAAATATTTTTATCCGGTTCTCATAACCTTATACCCATGTTATGATGTATCGATCACTGATATCTCCCTTGTGTTCCCTTACTAAGTATTTAAGCTCACCCTTTCCTATGTTCCCTTTCCCCAGGTTATAAAGAAAGGGTTTAAGTTTGATATGTCTAAGATGGGATATAATTATAAAGAAAATGGTGTTAGATGATGTAAATATATCATGAAATTATTTTTTATACATCCATGTTTATGAAGACACTAAACCATTATGGTTCCTGAAAGGATCATAATGTTTTGTAACGAATATCCATCTATTAAGATGTAATATCTATGTATGAAAAATATGTTTTACAATAGTGACCATAAGAATAATTGATATATTTTTGAAAAAATTTTATATCAATATCTGCATGCCCAACACTCACACAAATTTTACAATAAAAAAACTCATTAAATTAAAGAAATAAAGGTAAAGATAAGGAAAATAGATTTTAATTAATAAATTTATTAGTTTATTGATCAAATTATTTTACTATTATAATGGAATATATAAGACATGTTTATTTTAATTTTTTGTTTATCCATATTTCCTCTCTTTTCATGAGATCACAAAGAATGTATAAAAATAAAATAAAACACAATTATTTTCTCACATATCTGTATATAAATTTCACAAAATCCAAAAATAAGAGTATTTCGAAAGTGAATAGGATTATAATATAAAATAAAAGAACACATAAAATATAAATACAACTGAATATAAAAAAATAATTTCAATTTCAATTTCCTAAATAATCCCTATGACAAATTGAATTTCAACTTAGGTGAAAAAGGATATGGTTTAGGGTTTGAGTTAGGGTTAGTAGTAGGTTAATATCATTTATAATAATAGTCATAAGGTAAATAATATTTAAGTGTCTTGTGCAAAACCATAATCTCCACTATTCAGTCATTGAATTTACTGTTCAAATTTGTATCCCACTCTCTCAAAATATTCCTTGAATCCTGACTCTCCTTGAGCACTTCATCCAAATTAACCTTTATAAAATTTTAAACTATCTTAGATAATTTTACATACTTATTAATTATACTTCTAAATTTATTTATTATATCCTTGAATCCTGGTTCAAAAAAAAGATAAATGGTTTGCCGTCTCTTTTTTATTCTCTAATAGAGTGTACAAAGGTATACTATCAAACTGAAAACTCTAAATATTCTCATATATTAAAGAAAGATCATTATATAATAACTCTAGTTTCTTTAAGACATATTTAGAACTTTATCCACTATTTATAAATGGTTTTCCATAAATTAAACTAACTCTATTTAAACTTTTAAACTAGATATCTAAAAACTTATTTAGATTAGTGAAATTGGATTTAAAAATAATATCCCCTTTAATTTTTTCAAAATGGTAAACTAAATATCTTCTAAAATAATAAAAAACATTCCTAGTGATAGTGTTTTCATTAAATTTTGATATTTAATATTAAGAACCTCATTTTTTTTGAAATTGAAGCACTTTTTATGTTATTAACATATTTCCTTGAATTCTCGAGATCTCCTTGTTTCCTGATAATTTCATCTCTTAAAAAAATTAACTTAGAAACCATATATACAATAAAGTAGTTTTTATAAGCTTTAAATTTTTTATCATCATAAAAATATGAGGATTCCTTATTAAGTATCACATATGGTTCTCCATACTCAACCAAATGAAGGGGTTCAAATTCAACATCATTAGTAGGTGAAGATGATAACTATCCAAGAACTTCTATTACTTATAAATATTTCTCAATAGTCCTTTCCATAGAACCATCATTAAAAGAAATTTGTTGTTGATTGATCATTAAATTATAGAAATAATATAAATAAGTTTCTAAAAATAATGATATTACCCTATTCTATCTAATTCATTATATTGAGTAACTTCCTCAAATATTTTTTCCTCACATAAGCTACCAAATGAATTTTAAATTCAAAAACTATAGCTAGCTGAACTACTTATTCTGTAAAAAACTCAACATAATGCTCAAAAAATTGTTCCAAAACTAGAACTGGTTGATCAACCTCACCAATAGAAGAATAAAAAAACCACTTCAAGGGTGAAGTTTACTCTCTTAAATGAGGCCTCTATGAAGGCATAAAACCACTATTTTATTTAGTTTAAGGATATTGATAAACTCTAAAAAATTGAATAACTCCATCAATATTAGTAGGAATGTTCTGATCAATTACTTCCAAACTTCTAGTTCCTACAAGACAATTTTCACTATTAACATAATAATCGTATAAACCTTCAATAACTCATGGAATTATAGTATCTCCTCCCACTTGAGATTCATTAATTTTCTCTAAACCAAGCCTTTAAGATAAACATACTTTAAGCTTCCACAACCCCCTTGATATGATCACTTGAAAGGTCGTCTGCTCCTACACCAACAAGCATAAGATTTCCATTTGTTACACTCCAAAAAAATTCTAATTTTCATAGTGTTACTATAGATAAAATATTACTTTGATGACAACTTAAATGAGTTTAGATGTCACTATTCATTCCCCTCTTAAAAATAATATGATATATTGACCTAGCGTAGGGATAAAATGACACAATACCATCCTTATAGAGGTTGTGTTTCATGTATCCTATCATGTAGTGGATTATATTGAACATGATGTCACTTAGTAGAAGTAACATGACATACATGTATAGAAAAAGAATATTCTTACACTCAAAAGTCCTTCAAAAAACATAAATCTGAATGAACACGACTTGTACATTCTATCCAGCTTCTAAATCCTTTACCAATATTTTTCAAACATGGGTTATTAAAAAAATAATGTAAATTATTTATTCAAAATTATACAGTCCATATCAAATATATCTTAGGATAAAATTGAAAATATATTCATAAGGACACATAAAAAAGTGAGCTATATCCATAATCAAAACTGAAAACTCATTGTTGTTCACCTTTGATGAAATGAAATCTGCACTGTTAGAAAAGTTTAATTCAGAATTATTTTAAGACTAATTTACTTACCTTTCAAAGACAAATCCAGAGTTACCACCATAAAAAACAAATTTCATCTCTTGAAATATCAATGATTTATTCAGCATTGGATTGGTCTTTAAAATTTATCCAAATTCAAATAATTTCACCAACATCACTAAACGATCAATATTGGAAACTCTTTTCTTCTTCACACCACTAGGACTTGCCTGATTTGTCCTCTTATTTGTTTCCAATTTCATGAGGCATTATATGTTTTAAGGTTTACTAAAACTATAGTTAGATACATCTAGATTTCGGGATATTGAAAGGATAAGGTGTTTAAGGTCATAGAGAGATAGATGATATTAATTTTGAAGGATTTAGAAGAGGATTCAATTTCTAATGAAAATAATTTAATGTAATCCCTTATATTTTTCTAAATGAAAAGACTAATTTGTGAATTAAAATAATTAACTGAAATTTTAATAAGAAAAATTAAATACTGAATAAAATATAGGAAAAATAAATCATCAAACAAATAATTAAAAATATATATTAAAAAAATCATTAATATAAGAATGGATTTAAATTTTTTAAGTCTTACTTAAAATTAAATAAACCCAAATCCCCATTAATAAAATCTAAACTAGTTTTTGGAAATTGATTATTAAAAACATCAATAATATAATGTTAAATAATAAAAATTTCAAAGAAATATTCCCTTTATGAACATGATCCCTTAGAATGTGATGCTGAATATTTTTTTCTAGAATTAATTATTGGATTTATTGAAATATTTATGGCACATGTATTATCATATAAAATAATAAAATGATTAAAATTTATTATAAAGGCTAGAAGTGTTTGTTTTATCGAAAACACATGTGCACATCAACTACTAGCAGATATGTATTCTACTTCTGTAGTTGAAAATTAAACTAAATATTACTTCTTTATAGACCATAAAAATAAGGATTAAACAAAAAAGACAATATTTTCCTAAATACCCTTTCTATATAAATAAAATCCTCCAAAATCAATATATGATTATGAAATTATATCAACAACAATGTTTTTTGGATAAAGGGATGATAGAGAAATATATCATCTTAAACATCTAAAAACTTTTGTAAAATAAATTAAATAATAATTTTAGATATGATTGAAATAATTCCCAAAATAAAATAGAAAATATTACATCTAGTCTACTAGTTGTAAGATATAATAAAATACCAATCATACCCTCATACAACATGTTGTCAACTGGTTTACCAACTTCATCCAAACCATGTTTTATATTTCTTCACATATGAGTTGTATATGGCATAATATTTTAAATACAAAATTTCTTCAACAATTAAAAAATGTATTTACTTGGATTTACAAAATTTCCATGATACTTTTAATGTATTTCAAATATAGTAATGAAATTTATATCCCTGATCTTACTCATTTCAAACTCTACACAAGTTTTGAAAAATAATTACCAATATTTTGATTAGTAGAACAAAAAATTACATCATCAACATAAATTTTATCTTATAAAATTTCATAAGAAGGTATTTTATTAAAAATAGTTGGAACACCTAGTCTTACAGAAAAACAATTTTATAAATGTAATGTTCTTAAACACTCATTCCAAGCCCTTGGTTTTCAAAACCAGGGGGTTGTTTAACGTAAAATTCCTCCATTAAAAAACCATTTCAAAAATCATATTTAACACCCATCAAGTATAATTTAAAATTCATATAATATGTATAGAATAAAAGGATTCTAATGGATTCAATCCTAAAAACTTGGGAAATTTTCTACTGATAATCTATAAAATCCGGTTAATTATAAACCTTAATAACTAGAATAGACTTATAATTAGTAAACACACCTTTATCATTTTTATTATTTCTAAAAACCCATCTAGTTCCTATTACAGAATAGAATGAGGGTCTACCAACTAATTCTAAAACATTGTTTATCTTATTAAAATTTAGCACTTATTGCACAAACAACATCCAAATACAATTGTACAAGAATTCATCTAAAAACTAACATTTTAATTGGGATAGAAAGGTATAAAACCAGACTACGTTTCTAAAATTTCTCCTTGCCCAAACTCATTCATCTAAATACACTATAAAATTATTTTAAGGATGGTCCTTCAAAGTCCTAGTTTTTTAGGTAAGACACTTTTAGGGTTCATAGTTGAATTTTATTTAGTATTAGATTGATCATGATGATGTGATAGTTTACATTAAAACCTATCCTTTGAATAATAAAGCCTCAAGTTGTTTAAATAATTAATGAATTCATTTTTTTATTTTATTTTGATCAAACAGATCACTCTCATAAAAATTCACTTGAACAAATTCTTCAACCATAATTGAATTTTTATTATGCACTCTTAAATATTTTTAAGGGGTAGAATATCCAAGAAATATTCCTTCATCATACCATAGATCAAAATTACAAATATTTTCCTTAGTATTCAAGATATTCACATTGCACCCATAAAATATAATGTATGCAACTTTAGGTTTTTTATTATTACATAACTCACAAGGTGTCTTTCAATGAAGAGGTATTATTAAATATCTATTTTTAATATGAAATTATATACTAAAATCTTATGACCAATGATAATTTGGTAAAATATACTCATTTATCGTAGTTATATCCATTTATTTAAGGGAACTATTTATTCCTTTAAGAATCATATTTTATTGGAGGTGTTATTGGAGTAAAAGAAGTATGTTTAACACCATGATTTGAGAAATAATAATTAAATTATTGATTCTAAAATTATCCTCCATGACGACTTCTCAATAAGATTATTTCAAAATCTTTTTCATTTGAAACTAACATATACATTTTAGTAAAGAATGAAAAAATCATCACATTTAAACGTTAAAAAAGTAAACCTAAGTAAATATGAAAAAATCATGAACTAAACCAAAAAAATGAATCTTTAAGCCAATATTGATACTCTAGAATCTATAAAAAATAATTATAGATAAGATCTAAATGTTTCGATAAATCAAATTTACCAATTTATACAAAACATTACTTATTATTCATGGCTATTTAGTATGCATCAAAAAGTCTTTTTTCTTCAATATTAAGACACTTAAGATAAAAAACTAAATTATTCTTAGATAATGGAGATAGAGAAAAAATAATACAATTAAAAAGAATTATATTCCATATAAATGATTAACTTAATTCAGTATTTAAATAGTTCATATTTTTTCACAGAGGGAACTAAGTTCAAATGTATAAACATTTTATATTCTAGGTTCCCTAAATATAAAAATTTTATTATAAATAATATAAAAATAATCATTAGAGAAATCATTTGTAAGTCTATAATCACAGAGTTTCGAGATACTTTTTAGATTCTCATTGATCACTTGAAAATAAATAACCTTATTTATTTAAGTAGATTTTGGATCTCCAACTGACCCATATCCAATGATATTCCCTTTAGAATTTTCACAAAATGTTAACAAACATCCATGAAATTTAAATAGTGCATGATAGTTTGAAAATTATAAACTCATATGACCTGAAAAACCACTATCCATATACCTTATAAATTTTTTGTTCCCTGGATTTTCACCTATAACAATATCAAATAATAATTTTTTTACCCAAATGCTTTTGGGACCTCAGTGTCAGCAAGCTTATATTTGGGCAAACCAATAATTTAAATTTTACCAGAATCTCAAGTATTAACTGTAGAGAAGTCTCTAGAAATATAATATTTATTTACAAAAATAATGTGGTAATACATAAAAAAATAATTATTAGAATTGTTTCAATTAATTATATAATATAAATTAGTAAATCTAGTCATGATATTTTTTTAAACAAGGAATAAAATAAAATAATATAATTTATATTCTTCAACATTACTACCAATTCTATATTTTTTATGAAAAATATTTCCATGAATTTTATTTAATGTATATTATTCTCTAGAAAATACACTGGTATCAATTTTTAGAGATTATACTTCACCACATAAATATTTAATTTTACTTTTTTGTTTAGTATGACTTGGAGTATATTTTTTTAATTTTTCTTATAATTCTAAGTGTTGTTTTAGTATATTATATTCATCAATTTTGAAAACATTTTGAATATTATTCATAGATTTATGTTTTTTATTCAAAGATTTATATTTTTATACTAAAATAGAGCAATATTCAATAAATGTATCATTAGATTAGTTTTCATAATAAAAATAATAAATAAAAGATTAATAATATTATACCTCATCTTCTTTATTCATATAGAACATATTTCCTTTATGATTTGGATATTATTGTTTAGATTCATGACATAAAGAACTAATGTAATATTTTGATATAATCCATGTATCCTTAATGAGTTTCTTCACTTTTCAGACATAATTAGATTTCATTTGAAGCTTCTTTTACTTCCTATCCATTTTCTCCTTTCATTTAGATACAAACAGTCAGGTATGATATGTCTCAATTGTTTTCATTAATAGAATCTGATTTCTTTCAGACCATTAACATTTTTCTTATATCCATTAAATAGGTTCTTAAAACCTTTCATAATTTTATAAAACTTTTTGAATATTATAGATATCTGAGAGTTTCCCTCTCCTAAATTTCAATTACTTGAATCAGCAGAGAATATAACATTTTGTTTTTACTTCTTTTCACCTTTGGGAATAAAAAATTTAGTATATATGCATTAGTTTTTAAACATTATATGATTCATATCCTCAGTTTTAATGTCAAATTCATACATCATAAGATTACCAATCAATACCTTCATATTTAATTATTTAATAGGAGTTGACTATCCAATGAAAACTAAAATATCATTCCATCTAGTAGGTAAATCTATAAGATATTTTAAATATTGATGTGGTTCAAGTATAAGTGTTTTGAGATAAGTAACACCATTGAATATTTATATCAATATTCCATTTATCTAGGTAATAATTTTACATTCATATATTTAAAAAGTATCAAAATTTAATTTAGTTTTATTGTATCCTAATTTCATAACATTTACAATACATTCATAAGAAACAAAGATTATATTCCAAATTTCAAAAGAAGTATCACACTGAGAGGCATGATCGAATTAATCGTATATCAGTACGAAAACAATAACATTTATAGATCCTGAATTTAGGCCATTTTCACCTTCTCTGTAAGTATACCATTTTTTCATTCTTTGGAATTTCATATGGCTTGAAACCCTTTAAATAAATTTCTAAACCAAGATTATTCAAATATAAAACCATTTGATATTTATAACATCCATAAATTTCACCATTGAAACATGGATCCCTATTCATAGAAATATCTTATTTTAGGTTAGATATTTACACCTTTCTTCACCAATATTGTTATCTCAATGTTGCTCGAGTTTCAAAAATATTGAATAGATAACTCCTTTGATAAATTTTTTTTATATTGAAAAGATGATGAAGACATGGGGGGGGGGTGAATATTCTACTTTTAAAAACACTATACAAATTTAAAAATGATCCCCTTTGTAACTTGGAAGGAGGTGTTGTTTTATTTTATTTAATATAATATATAACATAAATTATATGAAGAAAATAAAATAATTTTATTATTGTTCAGGGTACAAAGGCCCCCTAGTCCATTGTATCAATACTCTCTCCATGATCTTTGTGATTTTCACTATCCAATAGTTTTCCATTGAATCATGATAGTTTAATGAAAAAAACTAAAACTTATTGAAATGAATTTTAGAAGGATTTAAAAAAGGACTAACAATATCCCTCAAAAAATTCCACAACCAATTGTTCAAAACCAAAAGGTATTTTATTTGGTTGGATAAATTATATTTGAAAGTATTTAAATGAAAATTATGAAACTGATGGATGAATAGGTCTTTAGAGGAATATATGAATAAATAAAAATCGCCAACCTTATTAATAATCTCTAAACTTTTATTAAAGAGTATATCCACAGAGAACAACTGAAATAAGAAAAAAATTAGTTGTAGTAAAAAAACTCCAAATATAACATGTATATCTTCAAATTATAGTATTATAATGTTTTTATGAACTTTAAAAGATGAATAATAGATTTTAATTGCTTAAATTATAACAGAAATAGAAAAATATATCCTCTATAAATGAAAAAAATAAATTATAAATTAAGAGTAAGAGATACAAATCATCAATGTTATGAGAATCATACAGATAAATAAAAATATTGACAAATAAAAAACTGCATCTAGAAATATCTATTAAGAATAAATAAGAAATTTTTTAATTATTATCAACTAGATCCAAAAAATGTTCTAGATAAATCATGATCTTCGGAAATCTCCACATATTTTAAATTTTAATTTTATCAGCTACTGAAAATCATAGCATTCCATAGAAATAGAAGCAAATTAATATATTGATGAAGAAATTTTGAAATAGCCTTTGAATCACTTTTTCAACATATTTAGTCTATAAAAATCATAATATAGTTCTTATAAATAATTCAAAATTTAAATCCAACTAATGATTGATTCAACTTTGGGATAACTCTCTTGGTGGATGGTTCCAAAGCTATGGTTTCCAATGATTGGTTGATTAAAAACATAGAGTATCAAAATGTAGAGTATGATACCAATATCAGGTTTTTTATTTTAGGCACATGATAAAGTTGTCATACTCAAACTTGAGATTCCTTAAAAAGTTAGATTCTCAAAAATAACATTCATCTCAAACATGATATTCCAAAAATGGGGTCAGATACCATTGTTATGTTATAGTATCACTTTTTGAATTGTGATTATAGATTTTTTAAAATTTTCCTGAATAATTTGAGTTTTATTGAACTGAGTATTATATAATTCTAGGAAAAATAAAATAATTTTTTAACTAAATATTAACCTGAAATCCTATAAATATAACTTTATATATAACACAATTGAGGGCGTTTTTGAGCATTAAAATCAATGAGAAATTAATGAGAAATTGTTGGATCAACATCCATATTCCTAAAAAACTTATGGGATGAGAAACGATATTTATAAATAATTTATGTTATGTATTATATTAACTAAAATAATATCAGAATAATAAAATTGGTATCAAATAATAGTTACTGAAATTGACATCATAAATCCTGCATGAAACAATTACAACCTGGATTTTTCTTGTAACATCCCGCCGTATCTCATTGGATTGAGAGGGAAGGGGAATGATACTTAGCCTTAAACGACATTCCCAAGATTCCAAAGGTTGGAAATAAATGTAGGGGGCTTTGAGAATAAATGGGGGAACAATTTTACCATAAGAAAAAACTAATCAAACCATCCAAAAACTATATAATGCATGTTAACAAAATAAACAAACTCATACATTACTAAAACACAACCAACTAATCCATAACGATCCCACATGCCAAAACAACCAAACACAATATCAGAGTACAATGCAGAAGACTAAAAAATAGACCCAAAATAAACCAAAATACACTCCATAGTTCCACACCAAGATCTATGCTCCAAGAACCACCACATCTCCAAAGCATCACTATGAACAACTAGCCATGAGATGCGTTACCTTTACCTGTGTCCCAGAATACGACATCTGCAAGAGCACCAAAGAGTGAAAGTAGGGGGTGAGTACTAATACTTAGTAGGTTTTCCTCAAATGAATTACCTACACAAGACACTAGGATAAAACCACTATCACATTTATATAAATAGTTTATATAAAATTTGTCAATAGTGAAACAACATACAACATGCCAAACACATCTTATCAATCCATTTATACACAAATTCCTCCAACACATAGGAAAGACAAAAAACCATGACAAAAGACAATTCAAAATTCCCCATTATCACAAAAAATTACTTCTTCACAAAACAACACACAATAAAGAAACCATTACTATGGGACTTTTGCCCATCCCGTTCACCCCATTCACAACTAGTGGTGCTTTCCGACCACTACCCTTAATGGTGGTTCCTCTGACCACTATCCATCACCCTTTATTGTGAGAATCCCCTCCCACTTTAACATATTATTTCAACAATCCAAAACTAAACACATAAACCATTAAGTCCATAAAAATATGCAAATAACCATTTCCATAACATGCCCAACCACTTCAATAAATAACCCATTTATTAAAAACACCATTGAACCAACTTCCATGCCAAAATATGTTTCAATAAACAAAATCTTTATTGAAAACCCATTTTCATCAACCATTTTCACAAATCAATATCAACAATCCATTTTTGAAATCTTAATTTTAAAATCCTCAACAATAGCGTTTCACCACAAAACCCCCCTTTCACAAAAAATCCCCAAAACATCACCAAAGGAATTTCCAACCAATTTAACACATCAAAAACGAAATTAATTGTAAGAAAAAAAAATTAATTGTAACCAAGCTTCAAGTTCATGAAAAGTAGAGTTGATATAGAAGCCACATATCTTTAGTATTTCAGCAAAACCGACCAATAAGGAACCGTGCCCCAAGTCTGGAGAACGCACCACCAAAACCACTGTATATCCCCTTCCCTAATATCTACATGCCTTTGAATCAACACCCAAGGCAACAAAAACCCTATATCTACACAAAATATTTTTATATATATAAAAATAATTGAGAGGGAGATGTATATTTAGAATAAAACAACAAATAAACCCTGAGGATAGACTTGCCCTGGAAGAACCGCCTTCAATCAACCAAAAAACCCCTTAGATTTGATTCTAAAACATTTGTAAGAGCACCTCCAACCTCTGAGAACCCAAAATCTAGAGTGAGTCTCAAGTGGGATAACATTGGGAGTGAAATAGGTTAAGATTGAGAGATCCTGGATTAAAAAACCCAATTTTAAGTGGTCGCACGGTTAGCCCCCACTATTTGGAAACCGTGTGCTAACCATGTGCACGCCACTACCTCGAGAGAAGGGGTCTTTTTGGTTGCCTCATATGGTTCGGAAAACTGTTCATAGGTGATGAGAAGCCTATTGTCTCCCCCTACATGGTTTCTTGGAGAACCCACACGTTTTCCTTAACTATAATCAAACCGTACGCCCTTAGAAAAGCCTCCAAATTTATTCAAAACCACTCCAAACTCTCCCAAACTCATCCAAACTCATCCCATGCATTTTAAACACATAAAAAGGCATAAAAAAGGATACATACCTCAAACCAGGGTGATACATTATCCCCACCACTGGACTTTATATCCTCTAAAAGTAGAGAAGCATTACTTTGTTGAAAGAGCCCAGACCATTGCCCGACCATCTCTTTTTCCCACTCCCAAGTCTCCTAAAAAATCTAACCATGCTTCCACAAAACATGAACTAAACTGATTCTTTTACCATGAAATACTTTTTCTAGCCTATCCTCAATTTTCACTGGCATGTGCACCGAGGAAGCATCCGGTTCTAGCTCAACATGATCTCAACGAATCACATGGTCACAATCAGACTGATACTTTTCAAACCGTGACACATGAAACACATTGTGCACTGCACTAAACCATGGTGGAAAATCCAAATGATAATCCACCTCTCCAATCTGCTTAAGTATCTCAAATGGCCCAAGATACATCAAAGATAACTTACCCTACTTCTCAAACTGACGATGTCCCAACCTAGGAGAGATTCTCAAAAACACATGATCACCCACCTCAAATGAAAACGATCATTAAAGATAGTCTGCATACATTTTTTGATGACTTTGAGCTATCTCCATCTGCTTTCTGGTCAACACGATCTTCTCCATAGTATCTCAGACAAGGCTTGGTCCAATCATCGAAGTCTCACCTGTTTCCACCCAACATAGTGGATAATTACATAAATGGCTATATAAAGCCTCAAATGGAGTCATATGTATCGAAGCTTGATAAATTTTATTATAGGAGAACTCCACCAATGATAAGTGATCCTCCCATGAAATAATAAAATTTTTCACACAATCCCTTAAAATATCCTCAGTGTTTTGTATCATCCTCTTGGATTGGACAGCTGTCTAAGGATGATATGCCATGATCTTCGTCAAATGTGTCCCAAGAGCTTGCTACAATGATTTTCAGAAATGATATGTGAACATTAGATCTCTATCTGAAAAAGTAGAAACTCGAACACCATGCCTCTTTATCCCCTCCCGGATATATATTTTGGACAGATCCTCCACCGCATGAAATTCCCAAATTGGGAAGAAATGGGCTAACTTTGTGAGATGATCCATAATCACCCATATGGAATCATGTTTCAAGACCATTCTTGGGAGACCCATCACAAAACCATTTCTATTTTCTCATATTTCCACACTAGGATAGGTAAAGATATCAACATTCATACTGGCCTCTGATGCTCCACCTTGACTTGCTGACAAGTCAAGAATCTCAAAACAAACTCGGCCACATCCCTTTTCATACCACCCACAAAAACCGTGCCTTCAATTCCTTATACATTTTATAAATTGAAGGATAGACAACCCACCTAGAATGATGATAATCCCTGAGATGTTCATCCTAAAAAGCCACTAGTACCTCAATATGATTCTGAAAACACAAGGCCAAATTCCTATTCAGTTACTAATTCTCAATGGTCTCCCCACCTTTGAGTTTCAACCTCATCTACATAAATTCAGAATCAGATGCCTGTTCCTCTCTAAGAAAACCAACCAAGTCAAGAACCAAGAAAACTGGAAAGAAGGCCTCTTTGTCACCCCGGTCCTCACATTCCAATTGCATGTCATCTATGAATGACATCAACTGCCACTGATCCAATACCTTCTTCACCACTTGAGCATATGATTTTCATCTTGATTCATCGTCCATCGAATTTCCTTTAATAGGTGTGTAAATTAAGTCGAAATCAAACATCTAGAGATATTCCATCCATCTCCTTTTCCTCAGGTTCAAATATCTTTATGAAAAGATATGATTTATGATTTTGTGATTGGTAAACACTGTAAATTTCTTACCGAAAAGGCAATGATTCCACATCTTTAAAGCACGAACCACTTCCACAAACTCCAAATCATGTGTTGTGTAGTTCTTATCAGGCTACCTTAACTTATGTGATCTATACACTACCACATGACCCCATGGATGAGAAGACACCCCAACCTTGATCCTGATGTGTCACAATAAACCACGTTCCCTTTCCCGAGTTCTGTAAAATCCTAGATTGGTGATGATGTAAGGAAACCCTTACACTCTTCAAAGAATTTATGGCACTGCTTATCCCATTTAATTTGGATATTCTTCCTTGTAAAATCTATCATCAAAAAAGCCAATCGTGAAAAATCTTGAACAAAACGTTGATAATACCCATATAGAACAGGGAAGCTCTATATCTTGAAAACATTCTTTGGAGGTTTCCTTGAGATAATAGCCTCTATCTTTTTTGGATCAACAGAAATACCCCTCTCACATATAACATGGCCAAGAAAATGAACCTACTATATCCAAAAGTCACACATTGACAATTTGGCATGCAACCGATGATCCCTCAAGATCACCATCACTATTTCCAAGTGCTTCTCATGCTCCACCCTTCACCTTGAATACACAGGTATATCATCAAAAAATACCACCCCAAAAGAATCCAGATATATATGAAATATCTGATTCATGAATTCCATGAACACTACTGGTGCTTTCATTAGACCAAAGTACACAACCACATACTCATAATGGACATATCTACATCTGAAATCCGTTTTCAGGATATCCTCCTTCTTCACCCGCAATTGGTGATATCCTAACCTCAAGTTAATCTTGGAGAACCACTTAGCTCCCTTAATATGGTCAAAAAAATCATCAATGTGTGGAATTATATATCAGTTCTTTATTGTAACCTGATTAAGTCTATGATAATCAACATAGAGCCGCAAGGTTCCATCTTCCTTTTTAAGAAAAAAATCGGCACTGTCCACAGTGATGTGCTAGGCTGGATGAACCCTTTGTTTTATAAATCTTCTATCTCCACCTTTAATTCCTGCAATTCTTATAGTCCTATTCATTAAGATAGAAGTGATATAAGACTGGTCCCTGGAAAGAGAACAATCATAAACTCCACTTCTCTCAGGGGTGGAAACCCTGATAATTATTCGGGAAATACATCCATAAACTGATAAAAAACTTCCGGGATAACACTCTAATCGAGAAATTCCAATAATTCTAATGACAAGGCATCTAACTGATGTGATATCATTCCAACCATTGGTGTCAACAGATCTATTGCACCCAAATTTTCACTCTTCTCCCCTATAAAGAGACGTCTAACACCATCCTCTGTCCCAAAACTAACCGTTTGCGCATAGAAATCGATGTGGGCCTTACAAATTTCCAAAAAATCTATTCCCAAGATTATATTATAAGAATACATATCAAGAACTAATAAATCCCACATCAATTCGATTCCATCGACAACTAAACAACAGCCTCGACACAGGATGTCTCGACACTCTCTTTGACCCAGAGGAGTTTTAAGTTTCAAAACCAAAGTCATCATTTCCTCGTGTAAACCCAAAAAATCAACGATGTGAGAAGAAAGAAAAAATGATAAGAACCCATATGAAACAAATATTTCATCGATGTTGAATTTAATAGACTCGTACCTCACACTGTGGATGGTCCCGATGGATCATCCATCACCACCTGCTCAGCTCCAAATAACTACTTACTTGCCACACTCAGCTTCTTATTACACTGATGAGGCATCATGGTATTCCGAGAATCACCATAACCCACATTACCCTATTACTAAGGGGCACTTTGCTACCCCATCCCGTCTAGGAATAAGACCCCCGTGACCCCTAATGAGTGTCACAGACACCCGACCTCGGAGCATTCCTACAATAGCACTGTAGAGGCCCCATATTCTTATAGTTATAACATGCTCAAGGTTTTTCCATACAATACCACTTGATGTGGCTCATAGATCCACATTGAGAACATCCGGACTTACTTTGACGCTTCAACGGAAGATTCAATGATCCTGCTGTGGAATTTTGAACCCTACCCCCACCCTAGAAATAAGTGTCCCTCTTCTGCTTGAACCTAACATTCAAGTTCCCACAATTCCCTATGAGTACCAACATGAATCCCCCACCTATATCCCCCACAAGATACCGCTCATCCACTATATCCCGATTCACCATTTCTGTGTAATCATCTATACATAGCACCACTATCTTGTAACAAATTTCCTAGATCAACCCAACTTCAAAAATTCGTGCCTTCAATAATGTACTACCCGCCACCTCGGCTGAAAAACACACTATATTCATAATCTTAGCCACATATTCCGTCACTGCCATGTTCCCTTGCTTCAATCTGAGGAAATTAGTTTTATGCTGAATTCTGAATGTATGATTATAGAATTATTTATTAAACAATTCCTCAAACCCATCCCATGTCACACTTTGGTCTGTCCCATATTGGACCACCAACTCCCACCACTGAAAGGGAAAGATAATAGAACATATAAGTGGCTATTTTCAATTTCAACTCTTCCAGTGATCCCAATAAGTCATATATCTAATTCATTCTGTTCATCCACACTTCATCCCTTCCTGGCTCTGAATCACCCCTAAATATGGGTGGATTCTACCTTTGTAACTGAACCGCATGATCCATCTGCCTCGGTTCATCCTATTTATTCACACTAAACACTTCTTATAAAGCATGAACTATACTATACACTAGATGCTAGTTCACTTGGGGCTCTAGTGCAACCACAATTTCAATATCCTCCTATAGTTGGTCTCTACGACGCTGACCCAGTGCCATTTCTATCAATACAAAAACAACTATAGGTATCACTCCCTTAATAAGAATGGGTATACAATTTTCAAATTAAATATAAAAATAACTATCACAACCAGGCTTTCCACAAGATCACATTTCGCATATTGCACTATTTTGAAAAATCCACCATGTTTTAAAACTCATCCCATTTTCAAAATACCACTAATTTCCATGTTTGAAATCCTTCCATTTTGAAACCCAATTCATATTTTTCAAAATCCACACATTCATATCAGACCATAATCCATTATAACCTAATGAAATATTCATTCTTGGGGGAATCCATTTATACCAAGCATGTCATTCTCATCTCATTGGCTACACCCACGAAAATGAGATATCTAATGTCTATAAGTGTCTCCAAACACTTATGTACTTAACTATCTAGTAACTTGAAGGTCAGCATAAAGGGGTTAGATAAGTCCTTTTATGTTATACAATCAGTTTTCTAACAATCCTATGCCTTGCTACCATCCCAAATCATATAATAGACTAAGAAACAATTTCAACACCAAGACCAATAATCAACGCCAAAGGATCAAACAACTATTCTCCATTAAAATACAAGGACCGAACAAACTAATACCACTTGTAACATACCATGACATCTCATTGGATTGAGAGGGTGGAGGAATTTTACTTGGCCTTAAGAAACATTACCAAGACACCAAAGGCTGGAAATAAATGACAAGGGATTTGAAAATAAATTAAGGTGCGATTTTCCCACAATTCAAAACCAATCAAACCATCCAAAAACTATATGGTGCATGTCATGAAAACATTCAAACTCATACATTACCAAAAGACAACCAACTAATCCATAACTTTTCCGCATGAAAAAATAACCAAACACAATATCAGAGTACTATATAGAAGAACAAATAAGAGACCCAAAATAATCCAAGATACACTCCACATCTCCACAGCCAGCTTCATGCTCTAAGAACCACCACATCTCCCATGGACCACTTCAAACAACTAGCCATGAGATGCTTTACCTTTACCTATGTCATAGAATACGACATATGAAAAAGAAACAAAGTTCCAAATCAGGGAATGAGTACTAATAAATAGTAGGTTTTACCAAATGACTTCTCTACATATGCCACCAGGATAAAACTGTTAGCACATTTATAAAAATAGTTTTTATAAAATCAGTCAATAGTGAAACAACTTACAACATTCCAAACACACATTATCAAGACATTTCCACCCAAATTCCCACAACAAATAGGGAAGACGAACAACCATTCCACACACCAATTCACCATTCCCCATTAGCATAAGAAATTCCATCTTTGAAAAAAACACTCAATAAAGCAACCATTATGATGGTACTTTCGCCCATCCCATTCAACCCATTCACAACTAGTGGTGCTTTCTGACAACTACCCTTAATAGTGGTTCTTCTGACCACTATCCATCACCTTTAATAGTGAGACTCCTTGACCACTTTCACATCTCATTTAAAAAATCCACACCCAAACATATAACCCACTAAGTAAACAACAACATGAAAATAACCATTTCCATAACATGCCCAACCACTTCAATAAATTACCCATTTATTGAAAACACTATTAAACAAACTTCAGGACAAACCATATTTCAATAAACAAAATATTTATTGAAAAACAATTTTAATCAACCATTTTCACAAATCAATCCTAGAAAACCATTTTAAAATCTCCATTTTAAAATCCAAAACATGGGCATTTCACCACAAAACCCCATTTTCCCCAAAAATCCTCAATGCATCACTAAAGGAATTTCCAACCAATTTCAAACATAAAAAAAATTAATTTTAAGTAACACAAATTAATTGTATTCAAGAATAATGTTCTAGAAATGGAGAGTCAATAGAGAATCCACTAACCTTTAGGGTTCCAGTGAAATCATCCCACAAGCAACCGTGCTCCAAATCCAGAGAACAAACCACTGAAACCACTCAAGACCACCTTTCCTAATATCCAAAATTCATATAACCAACAACCAAGGAAACCATAACCCTAGATATACACACAACAGGTGTAGATCTAGAAAACCAAGAGAGGGGGAGATATAGATTTAGTGAAAATCAGAAAGAAAACAAAGAGGAAAGACTTACCCAGGAAGAACTGCCTTCAATCTACCAAGAAACCCCTTTGATTTTCTTCCAAAAAGTGTGGGAGAACACCTCAAACCTCTAAGAACACAAAATACCGAGTGAGTATCAAGTGGGAGAAAATATGGAGTGAAATAGGTTAATCTCGAGGGAGTCCAGATTTAAAAACCCCAATTTTAAGTGGCTGCAATGTTAGCTTGCACAGTTTGGAAAAATGTGCGCTAACCGTGTGCACACCACTACCTCGAGAATAGGGGTCTGCATGATTTCCTCACATAGTTTGGAAAACCATGCATAGTCCATGCGAATCCTACTATCTCCCCTAGCACAGTTTCCTAGAGAACCTGTATAGTTTTCCCTAACCATGCTCAAACCGTGCGCCATTAGAAAAACCTCCAATCATATTCAAAACCATTCCAAACTCTCTAAAAAACATCCAAACTCATCCCTTGCACTTTAAACATGTAAAAAGGCATAAAAAGGGATACATAACTAAAATTGGTGGTGATATATTTCTTCAATCTTAATTTTAAATCCAAATTATTTTGGAATGATAATCCATTAGGGGTCTTTATTTATAAACCCACTATCATTTTCTTATACTCTTATTATTTTTTATATTTTCTATTTTTTCTCATTATTTAGTTTTATACCATTGGTCATTATTTACCCATTTCATGGAAACCAACCCCACCTATTCTTTTTGGTCAGAAATCATCCTCTTCCATGGCTGTATTTTTTAGATTCTTTTACAAAGTTCATTATATATAACTTAATAATTGATTAAGAAAATATTATAATAATTTTATATTCATTAAAATTTTCAATAAAAATGTTAATGTTTCATGTATACGTCTTATTTATCATTGTTTCAAAAGAATCACTTTATATTTTTTTGTGGGTGAACAAATATTTCCATAGTTTTTAATTTTTCTCCAATAAAGTTTTTTAATTTTTCTAAAAGAAATTGACATTCTATTATTTTTATGAAATATTTAATCTTAGATAAATGTTTTAAAAAGATAAATAATGTTTATTATTTCCAAATTAATATTCTTAATTCTCCATAAAAAATGAATTTCAACTAAGACATAGTCATTTGACATATTTTATTCTTGATGAAAGATTTTATTTAAATGATACCATATAACTTATTTGTTAGGATAGATTATAAAATTTCCATTTCTATAATAGGGGTGATCCATAACTACCTCTGTCTTTCCTAACCTTCGACTTCGAATAAGGATAAATTGTCTTCTAATTCCTTTCTGTTATGAATACTTTATTTTTAATTTTTTTTATTAAAGTGAGTTCAAATAGATTCAATTCATCAATTTATTAGAGAAATTATTAACTTAACTATTTACCCTAAATATATATAGTGTAATTATAATATTCTATATTATCTTGATTGAAGGATATTTCCCTAAGATGTTTTTAATATCTTTATATACCAATTTATTTTTTATTGGTATATAATGTTATTATTACTGGTAGAATTATTAATTTTTTTCTTAAGTGATTCCATTTCAAAAGGTTACGAAACCCGTTTTCTTTAAATGGGTTATTTGTGATATGAGTAATTATTTTTTTCTAGTGGCACTAATATGTATGGATATTGAAATGAGAGGTCCTTTATCTCCCTCTATTATATTGTTTAAGGATTTATATCTCATGATATATTAATGCTTGAATATACTATGATTTTTTACAACATAAACTTGTTTAAAAACATGTATTTTTCAAAACCTAATGGGTGGACATGCTTAGATTTTTTAATAATGTTTTCCTATGATTATGTTTATGCCATAATATTATTTTTATTCTTGTTACTATGTTATAATTTCATGGATCATATTCATTGAATCATGTTTCCACACCCTATTGGGAATGTGATTTTATTTGTGAGATATAAATGTTCAAAAGTATAAAAACATAAGTTACATATATAATGAATACACAAATATAATAAATTTTCCATTATTTGGAATGCGTTTTTATTTGTGAGATATAATGTTTAGTTTCATGTTTTTTTTAAAATAATGATAGTATTGTCTTACTTATATATATTTTAGTGTTTAATGAATGTGTTTTTAGCACCAGATCTAGGAGTGTGGGTTTGGGTAACTGTAATTAGTTTTAAAGAAGACTTTAGTTATTTTTTGTACTATTTTATTTATTTTGGTTATTAGGATAATATAAATTTAGTTAAATAATTAGGGAATAGTCTAAGGTATATATGCATGTATAGGATAAAATATTAATCTTTTGGGTAAGTAGATATTGTTTTGTTTTTATAGAAATAAAATATTCTCATTGATACTATAAGTGGATAAAGGCTATTTTACTTATTTACCAAGGGGTAGTAATCCCAAAGGGTGTGTTTTAATTATTAAATAAATCTTAACTTGGTGCCAGAAAAAGAGGCCTCAGTATAGTGTATATTCCATTTAACATAGAATATTATAAAATTTTAGTTGTTGAGAGAAAGTGGGGGTGGAGAAAGAGGGTGATGACCTAACCCTTTTGACTCCCATAACTTCATGTATGTTGTTTTAGGGAAGGATCATGTCAAATATTTTGATCCTGGAGTCCCTCCGACACTCACTGAATCATTTCATATGAATTTGTTTTGTCATAGAGGTCAAACATCTATTTAATTTTCATATGATGAGGTTTAATTAATTTCTTCTGATACCATATTTTTTATTTTTGATAAATTTTTTAAGCATCTTCCCTCACATAAAATCTTGTATAAATCCTTGGAATCCATTGAATTTATTGATTTTGAGATTAGCCTAATCAATTCAATGAATGTTGTAATTCAGTTTTCCTCTGAGAATGATTACTATCATTTTTGGTTTAGGGGGTTCTTGGAATTTTAGAGGCTACTCGATGAAAGTTTTAAAATGGAACCCTATGATTGATTTTAACATTTACTCCTCTATTTACCACGTCAGGTTAGGCTTCCCAGGTCTTCCATTTCAATTATTAAAACAAATTTCCCTCTTCCCTATTGCTAAATTAATAGGGAACCCCATTAAAATATATTTTTCTACATGAAATCTCAAAAGGACATTAGTTTCAGATGTTTGTGTTGAGGCTAACTTTACAAAAAACCTAACTTCAATTATATAAATTCTTAATGGTGAAGATAGTTTTTCCCAAGAAGTGGTCTAAAAAACATACCTAGAAACCGCTCTTATTTCCTATATCCTGGACACTCCCTTGAAAATTATGGGTTGGGGAAAGACCCCATGACCAATAATAACATTGAGAAAACCTCTAAAAAAGTAAAAGGAAATCAGTTTGGATTGAGAAATATTGAAAGATTCCTAATGAACAAGATGAAACCTCTAATGATTAGGTCATAGTGATGTCTTCATCTGCCTCAGATTCCTATCCAATACAACCTCAATGCACTAAGGTTGATGTCATCTATGGGTTTGTGGATGTAGATAATAACTTAAAACCTATTATATACACTTTAGGAGATGTTACAACCAATCACAAGGGGGAAAAGAGACTCACTCTATTTCTATTGATTCCAATAATGCTGATCATAGGAAAGAACATATAATTTAGGATGAATATCTTCCCTTGAGCATTAGAAAAGGTACGAAACCTTTTATTAATTCTGATGGTTTTATCACTCCCCATCATAGGAAGAATTGAAAATTAATTGATTACTCTATGTTGGAGAGAACCATTGTTACTAGAGCCTTTGGTATTCAAATGGATAAAACCAACATCCCTATGTAGATATTAATTAATTAAAACCCATCCGCACCTACATCCTCTGAGGAATAGGGTTTCTCCACACCCTCAGATGAAGAGGAATCCACCTCAGTTTACAAGTATAATGAGAATATCATTAATATTAAAAATTTCACTCATGTTATTAAGTAAGGATATAAAGAGTAATTCTACCCTTGGAATGAGGAATAAGAAAGGATATATTTTGAATGATATTTTAACATGGAGATAACTTTTGATGATTATCTAAGTATCAGAGAATGTATGTTTGATATAGTAGAATTTGAGCTTGATCGAAATCTTGTTTTTTATTATTTTAAAATTTGGTAGAAATTTCTCTTGCAGGAATGGTGTTTGAGTCTATTTTTCATTCATATTTGATGATATCTCCTTAAATTGAGTTTAGGATAATGGGATATTACTGAATAATTGGGTAGGGACTCCAATAATGGTTTGCTAATTTATCCTCTATCACACTCAATTCATAGTTTTGAATCATGGTATTTTTTATGATGATTTGGAAAACTTGAAGTGAAGGCACTGGTATTGGACCTTATACATCATTGGTTACTACTTTAGTATGTTTTATGTTACTTTTAGGTTGAAATATACGAATATACCTATATGACATCAAAACCATGATCCTTAGATTGGTGTGGGAGTTAACCATTTGTTTTTTTACACTATCAATGGGAATTTTTGATCTTATTACTGGGAAACTGTTATACATAAGATGTTTGGAGGCATTAGAGAATAATTTTCTATCAATGCGCAATGTTTATGTGTTTTTCAGGCTGAATGAGTGACTTCCATTATGCTTCTAAGACACGTTATCATGTGACTATCTATATGATGAAGAAAAAGTTTGAGTAAATACTATTGGTTTCTATATGATGTTTTCGGTGAACACCTAGGCGTTGGTGAAAGTTACATTGGTGAGTCTTGACTCTTTTCACCGTGAACTCACCCATGTCCTCTTATGGATGGTTTAGAGGCATTCCTTGATAATTTCTCTTCCTTTAATTGTTTCTAATACTAGTATAAACTTTTTATACCTCACTTAATCACCTTAATTTTATATTATTTTTAATAAATTTTGGGGATCATGGGTTGTACTCATTATCTAATCAATTCTGGTAAGAGTTCAAACTGAAAACATGGTTTAACACTCATGGGGGTTATGATTTTCTTATTTATAGTCTCCTTTTAATATATTATTAATGATTTATTATGTTAATGAATTAGGTTAGGAAGTAGGAGATAACTATAGCAAAATAAACATTCATTAAACCTAGAGTGATTTATGTTGAATTGAAATGAAATGTGATGGTTTTTAAGAGTAAAAAATTTTGATGTTGAGTTACTCATAAGATAATTTATGATAACTCTTTTATGATTTAAATTACTTATAACTCATTTTAACCGTTTTAGTATTAGAAATGGATAAAGCACAATGAATCCAAGTTAATAATGAATTATATAATCAATATAGATATTATCGCAATGAGAAAC
The DNA here is from genome assembly GCA_963277665.1 of Viscum album. Taxonomy (NCBI): domain Eukaryota; kingdom Viridiplantae; phylum Streptophyta; class Magnoliopsida; order Santalales; family Viscaceae; genus Viscum; species Viscum album. Next base: position 465,221,172 of record OY728137.1, on the reverse strand, counting down.
CTAATGGTATAATACATAAAGTTCAAAATCACTTGATTATTTCAAACTAGATATCAATAATTATGTTTAACAAAATTGTTTTAGTTTAGTTTTTAATGCCTTAAAGAAGTTAATGATGGAATATCATGGATGTTTTGGTGATAAAAATGATTTATGAAATAATCTTTATTTTAATTCATGTTTAAAATGAGGGAAGAGGCACCTAAGGGATTTTATTAAAGGAATGAGATTCTATTTTATTTGTGGAAAATGAGGGAATAGGGTAGTAAACCTCCAAGAAAAATAAATAGTTTGATTAAAATATAAAATGTATGAATTATGTTTCTTAAGTTGAAGGTACATAAAATGGTTATATTGATGTTGATAAATTTCAATAAATGATTCATATTTTTGATCATAGGAAGGAAGTATTATGAGATTAGTTGATAGAGCTTGGATCATAAAGGTAGTTAGATAATTAACATGGATATGTACAAGGTTTCAAGGAATATGATATAGTGGTATTTTTCAATGATATTTAAGTGTATTCAAAATTTATGAGGATTATATAAAAAATATATGGATTTTTGTTCACAATTTTTAAAATAAATGTTTGGAAATATATTTCTCACAGTATCAACAACCCTAAAAAGATATTTTATGGAAATTTAATTTTTTTGGTGATAATTTAAAAAAAACATGTTTGATGATGGATAACTCATAGGATTAATATGTGAAATAGTGAAATAATGGTGGATGGATGAGATAAAAGGCTGACTAATTTAAATAAAGTAAATTAGATAGTATTAGAAACCCTGGTATTAATATTTGGTTTTACAAAAATAATACTCATGAGATTCTTGGTCAAGCTATGAAAATTTTGGGATCATGGTACCTATTCTATGGAATGAGATTTTATGAAGTGGTAGTTGAAACCATTTTAGGGTTAAAATAAAGTTAAATTTTTGAAGCATATATGAATTTTTATATGGATATATTTCTTATAAGTTAATGTTTATATAGAATATATGATTAGGGTATAGGCATATCTAAGTATATGGGTTTTTAATGATGAAATATATATGAATCATGATCAAGAATTTGATATAAATGAAGATGTATCCTTATATGTTATATCTTGATTGAAAATTTTGATAATAATTTACTTAGTAATCATTATTAATAATTTATAATTATAATTAAAAAGATACAATTTATTTAATGAGGTAGAATATAACGACTTGAGAATTAAATATGTGTTTTATTTATACAAACATTATATTAATACCTTTCTCTATATGAAAAAACAAACAAAAAAAACTAATTCATGAAAATAAAATCTGACCATCATAATATAGTCATTCAATTAGTGGGTACAAAATGAAGTAACCATAATAAGAAATATATAAAGAAAAAGGAAACAAATTGCATCAACTAGTAGAAGTATCCCTTATAAAGCACATTTTCCTGCGCGTGGAATGGAGGGAGATTAACTTTGGTTTTCCCTAGAACAATCCCAAGATAATCTAAAAAATTTTGATATGAGAAACATTTAATGAAATTTAAGGTCAGTCTCCAAAAAATTGGAATAAGATCTATATTAGTTGAATCACCACCCTCGATTGCCTCCAAATCATGTCTTGTTCTTAGATCTTACTTGGAGATCCTCATATATGTAAAAATTATAAATTAGGATGATATAAAACTATAATTATTAATTTAATTTATTATTAATATTTTTTATAAAAAAATTTATTTTTTAACTTTTAAGGAAAAATAAATCTTATTAACAAACACATTAATAAAATTAACAAGAACATTTTACAATTAAAAATGTGTCTTATTCTTATAAAACCGATTTTTTTTGTAATTTATTATAAGAAAATAAATCTGTAATAGCTAATAAATATTTTTTATATAAATAATTTATTAAAAACAATATAATTAGTAATTAATTGGAAATAAAAATAGTAATAGTTAAAATTTTAAAAAAGTTATTTTATTACGAAAATATTTTTCATTATATTTCCAATTAAAATTTAAATTATCAAATTTTAGAATTTTAATTTGAAAAAACTAACTTAATATTTGGATTTATGACAACAAAATTATCTTTTTATTATTTTTTGGTATTTTTAGGAAATAATTTATTTTTAGGTGAATAATGAAAATTCAATTTTTACCAAATCAATAACCTTTATGAATTTATTATTATATAAGAAATACCTAGATGTTTATAAAATTTTTAATTTTTGTAAATTTTTTTTGAGAAGTAAAATTAAAATTTTCAAATACCATTCCAAATTTATAAAACCTAGATTTTACATTTTCCTATCTTAAGTAATAATTTCCAGAACGAGAAACAGTTTTGATATTTTCTTTTAATTAAAAATTATTTTGGTAAAAATTGGTTTTGGATTTATTTTAAAGAAAAATAATTTATTTTATAATTAATTAATATATAAAATGAAAATTATTTATATTGATAATTATATCTTACATAGAATCATATGCTTAAAAATGCACTTTTTCTAAAAAATATGTTTATATACATTACATCTGCTAATTTTCAAATTAATTCTTATTAAAAATTTAAATTTTATCTAATATAATTGTTTTTATATCATGAGTCATTAGTTAAAAATTATTTAATAAGGTACTTTTATTTTTAGGCCTAAAAATAAATCTACTAGGATTAAAGTTAATTACTGCGATAATTGTTAAACTATTATTTTCAAATAATTGTTTTATTAACATTTTTTAATTTTTATATAATTAAATAAATTAATATATTCTAAAAATTTAATATAAAATATTATATATATATATATATATTAACACTCATTTAATTGGTAATAAACACTAAATAGGATTAAGAACACTTACTGGTAAAACACAACATGTTTCTAAAAAACTGTTTTAATCTATATTAAAATTTTTATTTTCAAGTTATTTTTTTATTATGTAGAGATTTAATTAGATCATATGGGGTTTAAATTTAGGTTTCTCACACATAATTTTTTTAATAGGATTTATCATTTTTAATAAAACATTAATTAATTAGTTAAATACTAGTTACCAAAGTAATAACAAAAATTGTATAATATAAAAATGAAGTAGTAAAAGGATTTGAAATGTTTAAATAATTTCTAAAAACGAGTTCTAGAGGATTATTAGACCTTATATTTACCCAAATGTCATTAATACCCACTTTTTGAGAAATTTATCCTGGAATAGTGTCATGCCATTATTGAAAACTAATGGTTATTCACAAAAGATACAATTTCTACAGTTATAAAAGGGTATCACTTACACCATTTTAATTGTATACTTTATAAAAAAATTCCTTGAACCAAATCCTATTTTAATCTCATATAATCCAATTATACATATTAATGTTACTCATCACTAAAATATAGCCTAATCAATTCATTTCCAATGACTCTTTCAAGAGAAAGTTCATGATCTGAATGTGAGTAATAATTAATCATTAACTTATTCTTATTAACATTTTTATTTAAAAAATACCCTAAAAATATAGGTATAATGAACTAAATATCATAATTTTACTAGATTATTATTATATTAATGGAACAAAAATTATTTGTTCCATCCCAAAAACTTATAAATATAGAATAACAACAATCGTGCATACCTGCGGACTATCGACACCATGAAGTAACATTTATAATTTATTATATTGATTTTAATTATTTATATAAACATTATAAAATATTATTCAAAAACTTAAAAACATGTAAATAATATCATTATTCTTATATTATATTGTTATCATACACTTCCTTAACTATACTCACCCATCAAGTTATAACATGTTCTTATTTGGGTTGGTTTAACCACCTACATTAACGGCGCTATAAAAATCTTTCATGGATGAATACAAAAACATAAATATAAAAATTATTATAATTTTGTGAACAAATAATTATTGGTTTATGTGTTTTAAAAGTGTATATTATGTATTTAAATTATTATTAAAATATAATCACCAAGTGAAAAAATTATGAAATAAGATGACACCAATTCCATTTTCACACAACATAACTAAGAAAATGGAACAAGATAATATATTTATAAATAAATATTATTTATCTATTATATTAACATAAATAATCTATTAATTATTTACCTAATATCAAATAATGTGTACCAAAATTGGCATCGTAAAACATGCGTGAAATAATTAAAGTTACTAACACCTAATAGTAAATTAAGATATAAATAACTAATATATTAATAATAAATGATTATAAATAAATTATATAAATAAGGTTATATAATTTATTATTTATTTAGTTATTTTTTATAGGATGCTATAACACATTCGATTATGGGGGTAAACTATGTAATTATTTTTGCATCTCAATTTTGCTTCATTGAGATCTGATGCGTACTCAACACTTGTTTCCTTTTTGTATTAAAAATATTAGAAATAGATTTATTTATAATAATTTTCAAGATATATACGGGATTTAAAACCATGTATTTAATTTTATATTTTATTGAGATTGAATTCAAAATAAATAACGTTTGTAAATGTTATTTTTATATATTTTAAACTCTATGAAAGATGTTTCATATTGAGCACCATAATTTATTTTATATGTTTTATTCAATTCCCTATTGAATTTAGGAATAATGAATATGTTTCATTTCATGATATTTAAAAACATATCTAATGGTAACTCTCTTATGTTATTTTAATTCTTATGTTACCATTAGCATAAGTAATTCCTCTTCAATATTGATTTTAAATTGGGATTTTGTATACGATAATCTATCCAAAAAATTTGTAATATATTTATTTCTAAAACCCAAAAATTTTCCCCCAATTATGACTATATTTTTGGTTTTTTATATCTTCTTACAATTTATTTTTTCCTATTAGAAAATTATTTACCAATTGTAAGGAAACAGAGCCTACCTATTATTTTTAGTATTGAATCATCCTCTTCAAGGATCGTATTTATAGGATGCTTTTACAAATGTCATTATCTATGAATTAATAGTTTATTAATATAATATTATAATAATTTTACATTCTTAAAAATATTTAAATAAATTATTAATTATTTCTGTATGGTTTATTTTCATTAAAGTTTGAAAAAATCTATTTTTAATTTTTTTCTTGTGAACACATATTTCCACCATTTTCTACCTTTTCTATTATCTATATTTTTATCTTCTGGAAAAGTAATTATTATTATCGTAGTTTTATAAAATATATCTTCTTAATTTTATTTCCAAAAATATTGACACATTTCTTTTTTAAAAAATAATTTTTTAATCTTCATAATAATATTTTTTCATACAAGTGACCATAATTTCTGATATTTTATGCTTGATCAAGGATATTATTTAAATTTTACTAACCTCTTTATTTCTTAAGATGGATTACTAAATGTTATTTTCTATTATAGGAGTGATCCATCACTTATTTTTTCTTGCTTAACCATCCACTATGAATAGAAATAACTTTTCTTCCATTATATTTCTGTTGTGAATACACTGTTATCCATTATTTTGATTTAATGGTATTCACCTAGATTTAATACATAAATTTGTTAGGTATAGAATTTATTTTACCATATATCCTTAATATATGTATTCTAAATACAATATACTCTATTATTTCGATTGAAGGATATTTACCAAGAATTTTACTAAATATCTTTGGATACCCATTTATTTTCCATGGGTACACTATGTTATATTTATTTATGGAATTATAAATGTATTCCTTATGTGATTCTATTTTAACAGGATCTGAAAACCAATTTTTTCTATGGGTTATTTTTGATATAATGAATGATTGATTTCAAGTGGCACTCATATGTATGTATTATGATAGGTGGGATCTTATATCTCTATCCAATGAAGTGGTTAAGGATTTAAATCTCTGAAGGTAATGATATGTAGAAATACATAGACCTGTTCACAATAAAAAAAGGTTTACGTTCTAGGATTTTTTCACAACATAAAAAGGTAACAATACTAGGATTTGATCATGAAATAAAATGGTGTACATGGTAGGATTTGATCATAATATTTTTCTATACTTATGATTATGCCACAATATTATACTTATTTATATTACTACATTATACCCTCATAGATCATGTTCATTGACTCATGTTTCCACACCCTATTGATTTATTTCATAATTTATTACTTTTTATATTAATAGAATCCTTTTACTATGATCTATTTCTAATTGCGTATTATTTATATATGTATTTTTATTATACCAATTTTCTCTTATTTTGTGCACTTATGGTCATTGATGTAACACCCCGACCTAGGATTTACATAACTGTGCTTTAGGATGTAGGGACACTGGGCCTTAGGCATGCCTCCCCATACACCAAAGGCTACTAGTAAGTAGAAAGAGTCTAATTAGTTGATAATGGGAAGAATATACCCTTAATTGATAGTAATAGTAAGAATGTTAAAATAAATAAAAACACTACAAAAGTGATAAAAAAAATCAGTAGAGGCATGATGATATAAATAAACAAAACAAAAAACAAAAAACAAACCATATATACATATCAGATAAAAAACCATCACTTTATAGTAAAAAAAAGTGACATTCAAGATATCCTATGGTCTATCATATAATTATATGAGAAGAATCCCAGAAAAACTCTTGTTTATAATAGATGAACCATCTAGTCAACTTCCACCCATTACAAGCACTCACGACACATCCATGCTCACTAAGATCTAGCCTAAGAGTCTGATCCCTTGATCTTAAAGGAATAAAGCATACACATGTATTGAGGGGCCTATGAAAGGTGTGAGTATGAACTCATTGAGTTTCCACCAACATTTTCTTATCATACATCCATATTTATATCTGTGTATTAAAAAAAATTAAATAGAATTAAATCAAACATAAAATATATAACCCAATGCACTTGTTATCAATATCCATGTGGAAATGTCTTTCATCTTGGGCCAATGTCAAAAATGTAACGATATATCAATGGTCAATCATGCACGAAGAACCCTCAGTGTCCCATATATATACATGTCACCTAGAACCTCATGCTAACCAATACAACTTGTACCACCTATTAAGTTAAAAAAACATCCCATAAGTACACCAACTAATCATATAAAAAGTCCCGTATACTTCCCTTGAAAAATCTACATTGGATCAATATCCTGATATCCCAAGGAATGATAAAATAGATCATTCCATTATCCTATCCCATCATCCTCATTATCATGGTGTGAAACATCCCCAATCAAATGGTCTCACACACCATCACCAGTGACTTTATATGGAGAGATCCTATTCCACAACTGATAGTCATCACTATCCCATAATCTAAATTTACTATAGATTCCTCCACACACATTGAGTGGTAAACACCACCTAACTTTTTCCTTATACTAATTTAAAAAAACTCCAATGGTGTTATTGTTCAATTACATTAAGTGGAAATCACCCACATTACTAAGCTACACCATTCATAGGATCATTGTCACCACATGTAAATCCCATCAACCAACTATGACATAGTGTATTACTATCTACATAAACCTAAAGAACCTATTTTCATCATTCCTAGTGAAAAAAATCACCCTAAATATTTTGGGCCATACCAAATATGTTCTCATGAAACTAATATAATCACACCACTACTTAATTAATTTAATTAACTAATATATCTTGAAAAACCATATCAGAAAACCCAATTTCCATTACAAATACCTTAACATATCAACAATAACATAATATCCATAAGGTAAGCCAAAGAAATATTAAAATTATAAATAAATAATAAAAACATTAACAAAATGGTCAAACCCAAACCACCCCACTCTTGTAAATTCATTCTTCCACATAAAATCCCATACAAAATACGAGAAATCTAGGAACCACCAATATTATACTCACAGGCACTCATTTATCTAATACCATATGCTAAGTCAAATCATATTAGATGAAAAATAAAAATTTTAAAAAAAATATTAGATGTAAGGAAAATGATCTTGGACTGAAATAACATTTCAAAAAATGATATAAAAGAAGAGAAAAAGGAATAGTATCCTTACCACTAGATATCCAACACAATTGATGGAGCTTGATTTTGAGCTTCTATAGAGAAGAATCGTTAAATCCTTGATTAAGGGGGGAATGGAGGAACCCCATTACTTTGAGTATGAATGAGGAGGAAATAGGGGAGAATAAAGATTAAATAAGTGGAGGGTTTTTTTTGGAAATTTCACAAAATCTAATGAGGCACACAGTCTAGCCACATGGTTTGGAAAAATCATTCACCAATTGTGTGCACCCACTACTTAGATGGCACTAAGTGTGCGGTCTAGGAAAATGGTTTGAAAAACTATACAGATTACCTCTGAAATTTAATATTGGTTCCTTTCATGACTATTCACACCTAGGTTCATAGTTCCTCATACTGCATGGTACTGCTTATAGGGCCACATGGTTGGGGTGAATAGTTAGAAATAACCTTGCAAAAACTTCCATGTCTCCTAAATCTTGGATTTCGACGCTCGATACTTCTAAAACCAAACCAAACTCCTAAGATGTATACTCATTACTAAACCCATCATGAAATAGCATAAAAACGTGTTTTAACTCTCATAATTATCCTTCTAAGACCAAAATCTATGTTTTCCCATCCTCTAATTAAAAATTAAATTTCCCTTGGAATTTCTATCCTGATCAAAAACAATTTCATTACAATTTACCATTATCACCTTTTATTACCCTTAATGTGAATTTGAGATATCCTCTTTATTATGGTTCTATTTCCATAGGTTATGAAGATAAGTTTAATTTATGATAAATCTAGAATAAATCCTAGTGTGTCTCAATTAAGTATAAATGTTCGCAAGTATTTAATAAAAAGTTTCTTCTGTATATAATCCCTAAGATACTAATCTATAATTTTTTGGGATTTTGTTTTTATTTATGATATTTAATGTTTATCTTATAGAAACATTACAAAATAATGATAGCTTTTCTTACTTTTAACACAAACACTTATAAAAACCTAGGTAAATTCACGTGTATTTTGAATTAATTCATCCTTTATTCATGTGTTTTTGAACTATGAATAGTTTGGGTTGAATTTTTGGGGGTGGGATTTTATTAGTGTTTCATAGATCTTTTGAGGCATTTTTTACATCACGGTTTTTGCATAATTTTCCAAAGCCGTACTAATCCTCTAGAAAAGTTTGTGGTTAGTGGAAAAAGTAGCTTGGGTGGCTCATGATTAATGTGCATGATTTATCAAATCAAACTGACTCATGTTAAAAAAAATTCAAAATGATATTGTTTTCAAAATCATCATTGGTTCTTGTTTTGAGGAATCATGTAAAAAAACTGTGTGGGTGCCAAGAAGAGGGGGTAAGATTTTCTTGGTTGGGACACAATTTGTGAATCCATTAAAATGAACCACATTCTCATGTTTTAATTATCCAAAATCTATTTTAATGAACATTAATAATCCATTTTAACCAATTATTCATCCTACATATAGAACTATTAAAATTAGATAATCCACAAACATTATTTGGTGAATTAATTTTCTTACAAGCTCATTTTTGGTGGATCAAAGGGTATTGATGATCATGAATTAAAGAATTTTATTTAAAAACCTCCATTATTTGAGTTTATCTTAGATCTACCCAGATTACCTTCATATAAATCATTTATCCAAAATTACATTTACAAATCTATGGATTCAAATTCTATTTAATAAGTGAATTATAGATTTCTGATATAACTAGAACCCGGATTCTGATTTTTTGCATATGTGCATCATTTGTACCTAAACCATCATTTACATCAGATCTTATCAGGAATGTGTGATCTTGTAATACCTTTTGTGTTAGGGATCTACTTACCCCTGATCCTATTTTCCAAAATCATTGTACTTTGGTGATAACTTTATGTTTTTGAATTGTGATATTGAACTCTGACATCATCCTCTTTCACTACAATTTGATTCTACCTAATATTGGTTGTCTTTATCATTAGGGAATGTTTATATAGGTTCTTGAAATGATTATTTGGCATGTGAGTGTATCCCAATGAGACCTTTTCTAGATTTTTAATTTCATGTGGTGTGTTTTTATACCATGTGACCTATGATCTAAGTTTACTCACATGTGGCTATTATAGTTATGAAACTTTCTTAATATGCCTTGATATTGATCATTTCTCAAGTATCTAGGTTTTTAATTATCTAACTTATATTGGTTGATTGCTATGGAATATCCTTATAAGTTGGATATTTGATATATCCATTAATATATATTGGATATCCCTTCAAAGATGATTTTAAAAAAATGTTTTATGGGATATCCTATCTAGGGGGCATGTGTTAAGTGGTTGGATAATATTCTTTTGGGCATGGAGACGAAGAACGTAGGGTAGATCTCTGAGGGCCTAACATATTTTTAGTGATTACATGGTATACTTGTTTCTTATATATGTTTCTCTTAACCTTAATAGAATAATCAATATTTCATATTCACTTATGTTAAATGACTTTGGTGGTGTCCTACTAGGTTTTATTCTCACACCCAACCTAGCCATCTTGGTGCTCATATAGATTATATCACTAGGGATCTGATGAATGGAAAAGGCAGTATGGTGGGTATTTGTATAGTATTACTAGGATAGTTCTAGTTATTTTAATATGGACATAAATATTGGATGTTGCTAATTTTTCTTAGCTAATTTTATTATTCACATTGATCCACCCCTTATGGTGATCATTTTTGTACTTTTGGTTACATGACTAACATACCACATTGCTATTGCAGGGTTTGGTACATTACGTGTATGATACTACTCTAATGATTTATTATTTATTATTTATTTGTTGACTTATATTGTTATAAATTCCATTATATACACTGATATTTAACTGATACCTTGTGTATAGTCTTCTCATGATGTCCTTATTATCCCTCCCCATAAGTCGAAACCCTTTATCATATAGATAGGTGAAAATGAGGTCATGTGGAACTCTATCCTAGACCTAGTCATTTAGGACTCAGTTTTACACCACTATTTAAGGAAATATTTTTAGAAATATATATAGGAGTGAATGTTTGGGATTCTATATTAATTTATCATAAGAACTCTAATATTAAATAAAGGAATCCAATAAAACACCATTTTACTCATGATATTTCACTCGTGATGTTTAATACAAACCATAAACTACCACCAAATTTCATCTGAATACATAGATCACCAAAAAACACTATCATCCTCAAGTATGATCAATAAACAAAGAAAAATAAAAATCTTAAACCACTCATCAAGTTATCATTATTTAATTTATCAAAAATAAAACAACTTTTAACATTAACAAATCATATTCTCATTACCAAGATCCTATTCATCCAAAAATACCATTTCTTAATCAAGCACCATCACTCATCCAAAAGAAACATTATGATTCTGATTTGATAATCCCAAAACACAACATTTCTCCAATACCAAATGAATATAATACCTAGACTATATACTAATACAACACTAAATAAACAAAAAAAAACTACCAAAAATCCAATATCTTATAGTAATCCCCACCATTAGACTGACATATAGTATCTTAGGCATGAACTACCACTAAATTCCCATTCATCAAAACATTTTAATTTTAAGAAATTTTTACATAAAACTACATACCATTTTATGAAAAGATTTTTGGTTTAAATAGTTTTTCACTAAAAATTACTATTTCCTATATCAAATCATATATTGAAACCATTTTCAAAATACTACAATTTTTAAAACTAGATTTCCTCACACACATCAGTTTTATTATAAAATAGATCCTCAATATTAAATAAAAAGTTAAATCTATTTTGAAAAACATCACAGTCCAAAAAATCAACTTGTTGAAATAATCAGTTTCAAATTTTTTCCCATATTTAATTTAGAAACTGGAAATTTTTTTCTTAATCACCACTTCTAAATCTGTTTCCTTATTAAAATCTAGTTTATAAAACCTTTCCCATTCAATACATCAATATTTAAAACCATTCTTTTTCTTAAAAACATTAATTTGTATAACTAGGTCTCCTTTATAATCTCAAGGTGTAAAACATCCCTTACTTTTGAAAACATTAAAACCACATACATAACTGTTCTTATGAAAGGTAAAAATGAAATGAATCTATTAACTTATAGTTAACATATATCATGATTGGAGTTGATGGGCTATAATATATTTTATAACATGGAAAAGAAGTAATTTAGACATATTATTCCAATTATAAAAACCTAATGTGATATTAGATTACAGGTAAATAAATAAACAATAAATAGAAAACTTTGTGAATGATTTAGTGTTTGATATATATATATATATAGATTCTAAAATTTTACTAGTACAACATTGGTAGCATGTTGTGGAATTTAAGAAACATAAAAAATATGATTGAGTGTATGTGTGTGTGTACAACTGTAATTAATTTTTAACACCCAATAAGGTATAAAGGAAAATTATTTACTTTATTAGATATTATTTAATTAATTAAAATTATTCACATATTCATTAATCATAATATAATATATATTTACTTTTCCTAAAGTATTACTATATTTTATGATACTTGATTCCATAAAGACTCTGGATCTCGATCAATCTTTAGAATCTTCTCATGTCATACTAGATCAAACATATGACATTAATAGGTAAACCATTCCCAAACTAGTAAATATATTGACTTCCCCTAGAAGCTTAATCTTAAGGTATAATGTGTTTCAAAATTAATTTTTATGATTACTTCTCCATAACCAATATTCCTATATCATATCAAATAAAGTTAAAATCCTTATAACCAAACACTAAACGGACAAAACTTTGTAACTTTATTTGCCTAAATACCCAATATGAACCCAAAAAACATCATTTTAGCACTTAGGGTGTACCTACCAGTCTTCAAATGTTGGTTTAAACACCAAGGGGATTCATGATAGTTATGTGGGATTCCATTTTACACTTTAGAAGTGAATAATAAGATATCCAGAGTTTTTAAAAAAAATCTAGTATAACCATGGGGATATCTAGACATAAGAACCGAAAATACGACCATATATTGCCATTTTTAATGTATAAATAACATGATATATGTAACAACATCTAGCAATTATATTAGTGATTCATAAGTACAAAATTATCCCAAAATCACAAATAAATCCCATGGGATGGAATAAACAGATTAAAAACACCTCAAAATAAATGGGTCAGATAAAAAAAGCATTAAATCCATTAAAATGATGTTAAATATATGGAATCCTGATGGAACACATGTAGAAAACCCTAATATCCACACCCCAAACAAGTACAAGTAGGTATAAAATAAACCCCACCTAAGCTTCAATCCCAAAAAGGGTATGACTCATTCAACTCCCAAGACTATGAAATCCATGAACATACCACTGCTAAAAGGGTACCTAAAAGGTATCACATGAAGATATTATTTTTCATCAAGGTGTCCATATGGGGTGTGATCATATACATTATAGGGGGGTACCACCATTGTCTCTCAAATTAGTAGAAAATATACCGAGAGTATGCAAGATCATTTATAAAAATTTACATATATAATTAGTAAAACATATATAGGAAAAAATAACATAACATGAAAAGAATAGTAGACAATGAAGTCACAAATTAATTATAAGTATCTTGACATTACTATTTATATCAAGATTATCGATACCTAATTTAGATGCACTGGATCAACACTGATGATCAAATACTACTTACCTTGGATTAGTACACAAAAATATCAAATGATTAGGTAATTATGTTTCGTTAGACCATTCCATACATGGTCAATCCAAGATATCCTTATCATGAAAATCTGGATGAAACCCCAATCTAATGGAAAGGGGCATGTGTATACTTCATTCAGGGCCTTGGATATTCTATTTGGGAGTATAGGAAGGGGTATAGAAATTTGGGGTACTATGATCCCACCCCATAGGGCCTCAAGTGAGATATTATGATAATTACCATCCCATATGTCCATATTCTTCTTATGGACTCACACACATACTCAATAAATCAATATCTAGTATATACATGTAAATATTCAAATAATAAAAATATAGTTACATGAATAGTATTTAGTTATAATAAATATCAATTAACAAAATAGTGGCCTCGATAAAGGACAACCTAATAATATTAACTATTATAATTCTATATACACTAAAAGGATAAACTAGTCTCTAATATAAACATTTATTATAGTATCAATATAACAATATTCAAAGAAAACACACAAGTATAACAAATATTATATATAATCTCATAGAGGTTAACTCATGTCAGTATTCAATCGTAAGAACACACACCAAAAATGTATCAAGATATGAAACAAAATATTATCTTTATATACAAATTGTAATTTGTGTTAATACTTTGACCATTTGGTGTTGTAATATTAGGACCGATGTTTAAAACTTGGCAGAAAATATTTCCACCAATGGTAATGACAAGAAGAATCATAGTAGATAGACTATATATAGTGTTATCTATAAACCATAATTGTCACAACCCTAAGGAAGAATAAAGTAAGATACACATATTAAATTTATGATTCCACTCATTAGGTAATGACCTCTTTAAGATAAGGTTATATCATTTAAAACATATGTGAGAAAAAAAATATCTTTGAAATGTGGAACTTTAAGTTGAGGAAAATTATATATAGTTGATTTTAATTGTTTAAAAGGTATTAAAATTTAAATTACACTTTCAACTTTTACATTGAAATTTATATTTTCTCTATAATGATAAAATTTAGGTTTCTAAAAGAATAATGATTTTTAGAGAATCCAGATATGAGTTTAATTCCTAAAACCAATGAAAAACCATTTTTACACTTTATTTAAGGAAAAATATAGTATTGAAAAAATTGTTTATTTAGAAAAAACAAATCTAAAAGTAAATACCAAGCACATCCAAGATCCACTATTCCATTCCACCAATATAACCTCACCATCATGTCAACACTCATGTAAAACAGAGTTATATTATTGATTTTTGACATATAACTTTGTCAGGTTATCATGGGATGAAATAGTCTCCCTTTGAGTCACATAATAATGACCAAATATAAAATTTTATTATCATGAAATGGTCACATTAATAGAATAATTGGCCTAGAGGTCTCACCACAACTTCCAAATGATAGCCTAATAAAAATGCTAGGTTTGATTGTACACACTAATAAGGATTCCCATTATGAATGACCATTCAACATGTTAAAAAATTCCCAATGAGTTCCAAATTCTTTGTAAGGAAATGAATGATATAACAGAAAATGATAATAAAATTATATTAACTAAAAAATAAATTCTATTTATTTAATTGGTAATTAATAACAAAAAAAATCATTCCCACCAAATCCAATGACCCGGGTTCTATGAAGAAAAATTATCATTTTAATGAATATATACATGATTTTAAATTCATCATTCAATAATTTTTATTATAAAAAAATATATCATTTCAAATTTTTTCATTCATCATTTTGAAAATAATTGAATGTTCATGATTTTTATATTAGAAAAAAATTGGAAGAAATACACAAGGATTAACATAAAAATTTACCAAAATAGTTTAAACTTCCATAACTTATCCATATGTGAATTTTAAACATTCTAAAAAATCCCCAAAAACTTCAAATATTCTACCAAAAAATAAAGTTTTTTTAAAATGATTAGTAACCACTAAAATCCAATTATAAAACAAATAAAAAATTAAGTACCATGAAATGCATAAAAGAATTTAACTTAAAACTTGGAACCAATTCCAAATAATCAACTCAAATATTAATCCTTAAGCATCCCTAACTAAAAGAACCCCAATAATTCATATATTATATAGAAAAAAAATCAAAGAATCCATAACCAAATCATACCACAATCAAACTTTATAAAATAAGTAATAAAAAGCTTAGGAACTGCCTATTTAGTATTCCACTAAAAGAAAGAAATAAATAAAAGGCATTAGATTATATTTCACCCAAAAGTTGGTGAAACCATTAAAAAAATACGTATTCACAATGGGGGGAAAATGAATTAAATGATAGAATATAGAAGAAGGAAATAATAATATTAGTTTACTTAGATTCGATGAAGGAAACCTCATTGAATCACCTAGGAAGAAAGATGTCGAATGAGTAGTGAGTACTGTATAAAGGATACCCAGGGAGAGCCTTATGGATAGTGGAGAAGGAATAAGCATGAATAGGCCCCATTATGGATATATTAGAGGAGAAAAAAAATAAATTAAGTAATTTTAAATAAAATACATCCTTGCCTATCGAGTACCCTTTTGGGGGTTACTATTTACTTTGTTGGCACTAACTAAGGACCTGCTCCCCTAGTTGGATCATTGATTACCTAATGACCACCCAACAGGTCCTTGCTACCTTCTAAAGAAATATTTTACAGGGGTAAGCCCCTTTCCACATCCCTGATACCCCATGTGACCTCCCAAACCCTAAACCATACCTAAAAACATATCTAATTATGACCTCAAACATCAGAATCCTAAATTAAAAATAGTTCATAAATCAAAACAAAATAAAAATAAAAATAACATGCTCTTAATCAACCAAATGTCCAACTTAAAGACTTCGTAACACATTAATCAACATAATTTAGAACATGGTCCATTATTTTCCACCCCTTTTCAGCAGGCTTGGGGTTGGGGGTATAGTGCCTTGTAAGGTGACAAGATTGGTTTATGACAACCAAGGTTATTATCATTCACTTTTGGTGGCTCGGTGTGCATCAGGTATCCCAAAAACAAATTGAACAAAATTTTGGCTAGATCAATTTATCCCATGGTTTCAAGATCCAAATAGACATGTGACGATCTAAATATATATTCATATCTTAAAACAAGTTCTAAAGATTAAAATTTAGATACATCATGAGTGGGAAATTGAATCTAAATCTGTGTTTAGAAGAACTAATTTTATAATAAGGATAATTAAATAGATAATAATTCATTAAATCAAATATAAAATTTAATATATGTTAATTGTGACCACTTTGACACAAACTAAATGTTATAGTCATGGAAAAACAACATTTTGTGACTTCCAATTTTAATTTTTTTTCATGCTTAACTGATCTATAGGTATTAGATCTTCATTTTGGTAGTTCAAATTATTGAAAAAGATCTTTATGTAGATTTATGATTAAATGTAATAATGAAAAATTACCTTGATTCAATCAACTACCACTTATTTTAAATTTTCATCATTCCATAAGATCCTAACATGAATCATTCTAGTGATATCCACACATAAATCTAAAAATTATAGGATGTAGGTGTTGATGAGTTAGGAACAAGTTCAATGAATCTAGATTACTTTTAGTGTCTTTTGTCAATTGTTCAAATAAATTTGTGGTCTTCCTCTCTTGTATATTTATATAATCGAGAGATATCTAAAATTTATGGTGGATAAAATGTCCCTGTCCTTTTACCCATTCTTAAAATAAAACTCGCACCACCAGTATCCATTTATTTAATAAACGAAAATAATACTCCTATTATTATTTTTATTTATTATTTTATATATTCATAAAATAAATAATATTATTTTTTAAATATATTAAATAAAATTCCATCATGTTTAACTAATTAAACCACTAAATAATCATATGGAACCATATAATTAACTTGATCTATTTTCTCTAATAAGTAAATATTTTATTATTCATTAACATTAACAACTTGAAAATATTTATTAATTATAATATTTCCCCATTATCTGAATCAAGATAAACTTAGTATTAAATTATGATTAATGTAACTTAAATAAACATCTATCCATAAAATTTGGATAACTCTATTTTTATAATCAGATTGATTTGAATCTAACATTCAATCAACTATACTTTTTTTAAGAATATCCAGTTCTATTGGTCAATTATAGGAGGTATATCCTAGAGGCCAATAATGATATCTATACACACATCATAATACCCTAAGAGAAAGAGTGATGTTATAATAATGAAAACCTCTAATGAAAATCCCTTTGTTTATCAATATATCATTATGTGGGATTCATACCTATGTCATCATACCCTAATGCTTGATATATATTTCTTTTAATTTCCAAGATGACATTACCTATAAATACCATGACGTTGGATTTAACTAAGGAAATAATTTCTCAGTCAAAGGTCCAATGATATCATCCTTTATAACACAGAAGTGAAGAATATTATCTTGGTCATTAAATCAATTTTTATACCCCCAATGATGTACCTAGTGCAATAAACTTCATCAGGAACATATAAATCAATATTTTTATCATGCATGAAAGTTTTCCCTTCATTATATACATTGGTAATGATAAATATTCAAAGGACCCATACACACAATCATATATAGAAATATCCAATGACACTCATGATTGGTGGAATAACTATGAAAGGGGTGTCCTCATAACTTACCTTCTTGAAGATCAACTGGTGAAAAATTCATGATAATAATTCTCAGTTAGTATATTCACCCAATTTCTAATATTTATAAAATATATATTCTATTAGAATGATATCTCTCCACCACATAACATATATTTGACAATATTATTATAAGGTAACTATGTTTTTATCACAATTGGGAATTTCCAAGACCTATCAATATAGAAATTATTCTAAGTTCAATTTCCCATAAGGAAAGATAAAATAAAATCAATAAATGATAAGAATAATCCCCATGTATAATAAAATATACATGTAGTGGTAATGAAAACTGTATAAGATAAAGTTGATTAAAGGGTATCAAACCTAATATTTATGTGAGTTAAAAGTTAATGTTCTACATTCAATGTATCAATAGGATATTTTGTTTAATGAAATAAAATTTTCTATGTTAAGCACACAAATATTCTATGTAATAAAAGACTATGTTATATAGTTATAGATAATATGATGAAAAATAATCTATAAATGTAGGCTATGTTAAACTCTCTCAAAACCTTAATGGTGAGACCATAAGGGGATCCACCTATCTATGGTTTCCCTTGTCTCCATATTTATCTTCCCTATACCAAGACAACTCTGACTCCATCTTTTGTGCTTCTACTTGGTGCGATCGTGACATTCAGGTCCTCATTCAGTGGAGGCATCATGAGACCTTAACAATTCTTATTGTTGGTCAGTCCTCTCACCCTAGATGTCGATCTGGATAGAGTTTCACTTAGCGGTATGGTGTTAAGTGGTCTTTCCATATTCTGTAGACTAAGGGATGGTGAATCATTTCAATGTCAGCCATGGGTGCGGTGGGAGCATAGTTGTGGTCTATTTGTGTAGATCTAAAGGTGGTGATGAGATTGTGTCCTGTAGTGAGGTCTCCTTCACAAGAGATCTTGCTATGGTGATGGTCTTTTTTCTATTAGTTTGATTATTTTGTACTTGGAATTTGGATGTGTTGAGTCTTTGGTTCATTATTGTTGTTGACGTCATTGGGTGGTTCCACCAGCATGATTCCAGATCTCAGTGATTCTGTAGATTTGATGAAGGTTTCATGATGATTTGTATAGTGGTTTGAATTCTAGAGTTTCGTGATTTGGTTTTTGGCCTCAGTGGTCTGCAACACACATGATTCTTCAATCTATTGTCTAAAAGAATTATTTCCAGATGAGGTTTAGGGAAAATAGTTTTTCCTATATCATGGATATTTGGAATTGGATGTTTGAGAGGGTATGGATATGTCCATTATTACTATGCCCCTACTCTTTTACACGAGAAATCAATTCATACAGTGTTGAGATAGTGGAAGTGGGACTTAATGTTTTTTTGGTTGATGGGAGGATCTTCTATCTTTTAGTGAAAGTTATTTTTGGTATGAGATGTTAGTATGTTAGGGATTGGTTTTTTATGTCGTTGATGTCATGATGGGTTCCCCCTCATCCCTTAAAAGGGGCTCTGAAACATGAGAATTTTTTCATTTTGTGAGGTTTTTCTTTTTAGACAACCCTATTAATTGAGGAGAAATATATTTTTCCTGTTTGGTTTGCATCGTCAAGTCATGGGTTTGTTGTTTGAACATGCAAGTAGAAATGATGTAATTTGGGGTACTTTAGTTTAGTCCGTTATAAATTATAGATGATGTGCAATCCTTTATGGATGTGAAATATATTTTGAGTATATGAAAAGTGCATTCCATGAGCCGATTTTTTCACAATGAATGAAATATAAAAAATAGATATATAATTATAAATATATTTTCCCCATGAATGTTATTAGATATATATTTAATGGGATTGTGTATGAGGATTTTTGCACTTATCCAGTGATTTAGAGGCTAACCTAAAAGAAGAAATATATAGGGTAACAAAAGATAGAGATATACATAAATATTTTTTCAAATAATTTTTTCACTATATAATTGGAAGTGATACACATCAATAGAATCATATTATAGAGCTTCTTTGGCAACCATTTTTGGGCGGCTATTACTGCATTCTATTGGGTTTGTTTTATTTTTTAATCCATTAATTAACTCTAATGGATATTATGAGAGGGTAGGTTTTTGTGACATGTTTTAAAATGTAAAGTGGATTACTCTTCTGAAATAGTTTTATTTTCATGGTTTTCATGCTGGGAATTTACATATATTATTTCTCTACTATCAGTTCCTTATTTCTTATACATGACTATTGTTTTAGGGGTGTGTAATTGTGATTTTATATCTCATTAAATTAAATGATCATGACAATTTATTTTGAGTGAGGTAGTTACTTTTAGTGTAATTAATAGGGTATGAAATTCACCACTACAACTAGTTTATATATATTCTATATTTAAATATGGTTTTGGGTCACCAATTTTTTATGTAAATTGAAGAATTTAATCATAGAAAAAAGAAATATTAGAGACTAGAATGGTTTCTACCTAGAAAAAGAGATTCACTATAAATTTATTTTGAAAACATCCTGATTATAAATATCTATTTTACACATTATTATTTAATGACTATAAAATAGAAATATCTTAGTACATATCAGATTCACTTGGTTAGTTCTATGATTTTGTAGTTTTCAATTAAATTAGGTTTTAGTTTTTTATACTATTTTGATTTTATTTTATCCCTTTTAGCTATGGGTATGAACTCATGGATTACATTATTAAACTAATTAGTTTTCTTTTTATAATGTTATGGTTTATTACAATATAACTTTTAAATTGGTAAGATCATATGAAGAAATGAAACCCTTTTATCTGACCCTATATTTGGAATCATTGGTGGGGACTAAGTAGAGACACTGTAATTTAAAAGTTAGGAACATATTTTACTAATATATTTTTAATTATATGATTTTAATTCATTTTTTTCTTCTTATATATATTTAACATGATTTATTTTTTGTGTTTTAATGGTAGAGATAGATTTAAAAATGACTGAAATTGCCAAAGTTTCTATTTTAGTGATAGATATAGCTCACAAAATAGATCAATGTATATATATTATCCAAATACATGTTATAAGTGGCCCATATCCATACCCAATAAATTTTTGAGTAACTATAATATTTCTTATTTATGTTTGAAAATCACATTGAGAATTGAAAAGTCCAGTATAAGAAGATGAAGAGTCCAAAGAGGTGACAAAAGTGGATTCCAACATTATGGATAAATCTAATGAAACATCTAAGGATGAACCTAGAGACATATCTATGGAAGACACCTTCATCACTACTATCCCAAAGGTGAAAAAAGATAAATAATCCTCCATGAAATGAGAATTGAAGGAAGATAAAGTGGTGGTGGATTTTGAAACTATTATAAACAGTATACATTTGAAATGAATAAAGATGAAAAAAAGAAGAGATGCTTTTCCTTGTTTGGAAAACTATAGAATTATTTATTTAATATTTAATATTTTCCAACTTTTGGTTATCTCCTCAATATAATTTAAAGAAGATTTTAATGCGAGGGAGGTGAGGAGATATACCAAGTGAGCTAAAACATCATTATTGGATCAATTCATACTTACTATATCTATTCCATACTTAAATTACATGATAAAATAGGGAAAGGTTGAGATAAAAGTTCTTAAACAAAGAAATTTACATGAATAAACTTGAGTTTTTTATCATATTAATTAATTTCTAGGATTCAGTTTAAGAAGTTATTTTGGGATATAGTTCACCACCCATAGCTTTTTGAGAAAAATTTTGAAAGGACCTTATACATTCATTCGATGATTTTATTTATGTAGGTCCATGGTGATAAAGGTTAAAAATATAAAAAATAATAGAGAATAGATTCAATGTAAGGGGAGTAATATATAGCCCTGACCCGAAGCACTATGTTCTGTCCTATGTTCTATTTGTCTTCATGTGCACCTCTCCGCACATTAAAGGTTTCCGACTAGTAGTGAGGGACTGGATTCCATCAAAGTGGAAATTATATCCTCAGTATTGATAAAGATAATTACAAAAAATTACTCAAATAACATAGTAGAATTAATAACTTGGTCTATAAAAATAGAATAGAGATAATATCGTGGAATACATAATAACAAATAACCCAATACCCCTAAAGAGGAAGATCAGCTAGAGTATAAGAATGAAAGGTAAGTAAATAAACATTGCAATATCACTTCGAAGTTTGTCCTATTACATTCTTCGATCACCATGATCAATATCCTTGTTCTATATCATTGGGTCCTTCCCCTTTTATTTATCATTGGAAATGAAGTCTACATGCCCATAAAGATACCCATATATGGTGTGATTATAAACCAAATAAGACACCATCAACACAAAGCAAACCCAAGTTTCGACCATCATAAGGCTTGAGAACATCACTTAAGACAATACAAAACATAAATTAACATAATCATGGGAAATGAGGGTGTTAAATTCTCCACATTAAAGAATTATCATCCTTTATAAGCATATCAAGAGGTCTTTCTCAAAAAAATTATGATACTATGCTTGAATGTTAGACTCCTTCTCACAAGTCTTGTTCTGGACCGATCCATGACCCCATAAAATCTATAAATGTGGTAACATATTCCGCTATTAAAAATTCTCATAGAAGTAAACTATCTAAAAAAACCATTTTTTATATAATTCATCTGAATCAAACTCAACATCCTCAGAGTTTGTAACATGAAAAGGTTCAAGAATGTACATCAGAAGCTTAGATACATGGAACAAATCATGCATACCTTAGTAATGATTTTGAATTACTAAACGATATGATATTATACCTATATTCTCAATGATATATAATAGTCCAACAAAATATCAGTTTTAGATTTCCCTACATTTAAATAAATCAATGCCTGATTTGAGGAGTCATCCGCCTTGAAATTTTGTTATCTATAGTGAACTCTAAATGAATCCTCCTATGGTTGACATGCAATCATTGTCTTATCTGGACAGTAACTAACCACTTATAGATATAATGGACTCTATTCAATGTCTCTTACACTATTCTTAGTCACATAATAGCCACCTCACTTGCATCATTCCATCATGGTAATGAGTGAAAAGGTCAACCATAAAGATACTCAAAGGGTCCCATCTGGATACAATCTGAGTAACTATTATTATAATAAAATTTCACCAAGGATATATGCTCATCTAATTATCCTTCAAAGTCTAGGACTCATTATCTAAGTATATCCTCAAGAATATGCACCATCCTCCTAGAAAATTCATTTATTTACAAGTGATATGTCATACTTGAACTCATATGAGTCCTTAGAGCCTTATCCAAGTCCTTCTAGAACCACGATGTGAAAGGTGCATATCCATCTAATAAAATGATCAAAGAAAATACCTACAAATATATTATCTCATAGATATATATCTTTCCCAATTAATCTTTAGAAAAGTATACTAGATCAGTAATAAATGGGACACCTTATTCAATTGATCCACTATTACCCAAAAATATAGTGATTCATTTATGTCCTTAGTAAAATTGTTAAAAACATATATCCTAAAATAATTCCATTTCCACATGATCCCTAGAACTGTCCCAAGTAAACCACTATGACATTAATGCTCAACCCTTAATCTATGTAAGGGAAGATATCATGAAACAAAACCTATGACATCCCTCTTAATACATGGTCACCAAAACATCCATCGGATGTCATGACACATATTTTTTAAGCCAAGATTCACAGTCCACCATGAGGCATATGAGTATTATATAAGTTCTTCCCTAATGGAAGTAGAAACTACAACCCACCCATGGGCATAATGTATATCATCATCATTATATAAAGGTCAAACTGGTATTGGATCATTCCCCACCAACCATTCTCACATCACTACTCATTTAGTATTTAACTTATGACTAGAATTTACCCACTACACTAAAGATGTTGTGATAAAAAAGGTGCACATATCTCTATTCCTCACTCCACAGTCACATCCATCCTATAATTGCCCAATAAACACATTAAAAACAACTCTTCTTCCAATGGACTCTACACAAGATCATAGTAATCCAATGTATTCCTACTAAGATAATTAACAACAATGTAACCCTTTCATAGTGCAGAAGATATTTCAAATTCAATCATATTTATATACTCCACACAATGCCTCTAACTCAGATTCTTATTTTACCATGAGAAGATATATGGGATACTCTTGTGGTTCGTGTGGACCAAAAAACCCATCCCTGAAGAGATAATACCTATAACACTTTAAAATGCGGACCAAATCTACCAACTACAGGTTAGGGGTATGGTAATTCTACTCATGGGGTCGCATCTGACATGACCCATAAGCTACTACAATATCATCCTTCATTATACCAACTTCTAATACAAATTATAAGTAATTATAGTACACTTTGAATCTAATACGAGGCTCTAGAAGGGTCAAAATGCAGGTTTTCACCAATATTCTTTTTAGATAATGAAACACTACCTCACACCGACCTGAACAATGAAAATACACCCTTTAAATTGAGAAATAGATCATTGGGGCCTCTAAATTGGATAATTCCTATAGGAAACACAGGTAGTATTCTATTCATCTGGATAATATACTGATCTAGAATACATTCCAAGGGAGAGCCTAAGACAACACCGCATTTAAATTATTTGGGTCCATAGAAATTCAAGCCTCTAACAACTCATTCTATAGGAAACACACTTCCGAAATACACAAGTGACACTTCAACAACTTGGAATAAAGCCAATGTGATTGAAGTGTACTCAAGACTATGTCAAGATACCTGGAATGCTATGATAAGGTCTGTTAATATTAGAGGATGTTATCAATGACCCCATTACAGACAAGTCTGTATATGGGTAAAATATTTTTTCCTGAGGTTCACGATCATGGTTGGATTATTTATCAGACCAAATAGCATCACCATGAACTTCCTTTCCCTATACCTTATCCTAAAAAACAAATTCAACATGTCTTCCTCCCTAACATGATGTTTATGGTATCCTAAATATAGGATGATATTGGAAAAATAGGGATCTAATCAAAACTTATTAAACATATAATCTATCTTTGGAGAATGGTTCTGATTCTTCACCATTACCTGGTTAAACTTTTTATAATCCACACATATCCAAACAACACTGTTATCCTTTATTGGTGAACAAAACTAGAAAATATTAGGGTGTTTTTCTTGGTATGATAAAACCGTTCTTATCTAAGTCATCAAAATGAAATTTGAGTTCCCTAAATTAGGTTGATGCTACATGATAAGGAGTAATTGATATAGGCTATAACCCTGGAACAAGTTCTATTTCAAACTCAATCCCTATAGTTGGAGGTTTTTCTTAAAAATATTCTAGGAACACACCCTAAAAATATATACAACTAGGGGTAATGATGAGTGGTAGACATTGGTCCTACCAAAAGATATAATCCCCCAAAAGTTTCCCTAATTTCTTTAATTTAACTCAAATCTGAGAAAAATCTACAAACATCCAACTCCCAATCACCAATCATAACAATCTTATCCCATTTGGGAAGGGTATAAGATACTATTATTTGATAATAATCGATGTGTGCATAATAGATCATAATCCATTCCATCCCAAATATCACATTTAAAAAGGTCATATATAGGATCATTAGATCCCACAAATTCCCATAAATAGCAATCACAATTAGAAATTATGGAAACCTACTAGGAATATATAATTTAGGACATAAGGGTATGTCAAAAGAAATAATTTACAAATATATTATAATCCACAAGTATAGGATAGTTACCAAATGAGAAGTGATAAAATAATATGAAGCAACCATAAAAAATGTTGTAGACCGTGTAGAGGTGAAAGAGTCCATTCCTAAAACCATATATGGTCCTCTACCTCTATTATCTAGAGCCCAATCCACTATAAAATACCATTATTTATTAGCTCTATTTCCTTTTCTCTGAGTCATAAATGTGAATGGAGTTTGTATCCACTAATGAGGTCATTTAGATCGAGCTATTCCATATATCACATAACTCTTTTGAGAATCCCTTGAGAAAAAATAATAATGATTACTAGCCTTTCCACATTAGTGGCATTCTATTGAAGGCTTCCCATTAGAGTCATTAAGATTCCATCTTTTCCTAAAATTTAAGAATATAGTTGAATCACTTTCCAAAAATGATACTAAGGGAGTCATACCCTAAACCATTTTTTTACATAGATTCTCATGACCATCCTTCCTCCTCCACTTAAGGAGGATCCTATAGTAGTGAGAGGAAACTTAGTCATCAGTCCACTATGGTTTGAAATTAATCCTACCACTCTATCCTCCTCTATGAATTTATCAATGGCCTGGGAAATATATAATACCTCTAGGTATGATGAAAGGTCAAAAATTATGACATGTTGTTTGATCTCATAATGGAGGCCCATAAAAAATGTTGGGCCTTTTGAGACTCTTTTCTAGAAAAAAGGGATATGATGCATAAAAACATCATTAAATGAGTATAATATGATGAGACAAACATATATTCCAATTATAACTCCATGAACTCATAAGAATAGTCCAAATACATTACATCAGGAAAATATAACTCAAGGTAAATCTCCTCAAACATCACCCATGTAAGACCTTATCAACTTCAAGCCTGATTCATGGAAGTACACCTTCTCCAGTAAGGACCATGGAATATGTATGTCACTAACATACCTTATCCATACACAAGATTTTGGACCAAATTTAAAATTCTCTCAACAATGTCTCTCAAGTACATTGTATCCTTTGAGCCTCTATAACCCAGAAAGGCCCATGGATACTTGATCTAGTTATCCTAAGCCTGATCATTCACAGTCTTATGAATGATTCTTACGTTGAATTGGCATAATCCAAAAAAATCCCAGTAGAACTAGATATAAAACTTGAGTTATAGGATATAGAATAGGATTTTTCTAGGTTACATCCTTCATCACTACTGGTTATGGTACATGAACCTCTATAATGATATAATCATGGGATTCATTTTTTGGCAGTACCATAAAAATTATACTTGGTAACATTTGGAAACTAAATAAATAATGTTTAAGACAATTGGAGCTGTTAAGATAAATAATAATCATTCCATAAAATCACATAATGATTCTATTAGTAAGATACCCATAATCCAACATATATCCCCAATAAAACCAACCCTTAACAAAGATAAGTGATCCATACTGGAATGTTATTCCCATTCATATAAATATATTATAAATTTAATCTATGTGTAATTAATCTAATAATGGTAAAAAGATATCATAGTAGCATGGATATATCACACAATCACATGATTAAAATCATGTAATTAATTAATTAATTATTGTGGAATAATCAATAGGATCATATATATGACATTTGATCCTATGTGCCTATTCATGATTCCTAAATTCACCCAAATCTCAATACACCGTAATAAATCAATATACTCCGGACCAACATGAAACCATATAATCAAAATGATAATTACAATCCCAGAAATGGAAAATTAGAGTTCCGTCACACATTTTCTATCTTGGAATACATCAAAGTCCCCTAATTAAGTCCCACACAACCTATGCTTCTTTATACTATACCCTCAAAGCATAGGTAATGAAAAGGGAAACAAAACCTAAAGGGATATAATAACATTATATAATGACCTGAACTAAATCACTAGGCCTAAGTCAGAGGGATACATGGCCACATGTGTGCCTCCCCATATGAAGGAGGTCACTGACTAGTGGAGAGAGTCTAAATTCCATCAGTAGGAAAAATATATCATCAGTATTAATGAAGAAAAGTATAATTAATGACGAAAATAAAAATGTTTAATACATAATGAATTCTATATATAATGTAATTATGTGAATATCAAGGAATAAAAAATAATAATAAACTAAAGACCCCTAAAGTGGAATGTCAAAAAGATTATGAGAAAGATAGGTAAGTAAATAAACACTACAGAATCACTTTTGAGTTTATCTTGGCACCACCTCCGACCACCATGCTCCATCTTCTAACTCCCTATCACTGGGGCCTTCCCCTTTGATATATCCCTAACCATGATGTCTATACACATATACATATTCCTATGTATGGTGTGATTATAAAACTATTGGGAAAACAACAACATAAACCAAATCCATGTTTAAAACATCATAATTATCAATGAAATCACTTAAGACAAGATAAAACTTACATTAACATACCCAGGAAAAATGATGTTGGTACATGTATTTTTTTAATTATTTATTTATGAGTCCCCTATAATTTTTGTTATATTTTTTGGATTATAAAGGAAATTTAAATGCCACTTCTAGACTTGTAGCCCCATTTTCTTTTCTATAGAATGAAAAATCACTTAGGAATCTGAAGATTAAATGATTTAGATTTCATTTTTATTAATAATGAATATGTAAAATAGGGGATAGATAAACTATTATAATCAAGAGGGTATTAATTTTACATATCATGATATGGGGGGATAGTTGATTTATGTAAATGAAATTACTATGAAATTTTTCTTTCATTGTTTTTACCATTATTTTGGATTAATTTTTTATTATTATTCATGTCATGAGTAATATTTGAAATTAAAATATTTCCCATTTTTAAGAGGGTTTTGCTCCAAAATATTCATATCATTTCTAATACCCATTTCTAATGAGATACTTAGGAATGAAGACTTGATAAAACCAAATTGAAGCATTTTGGATTTCAAGAGATATATCCTTAAGACCAACCATTACTTATTTATCCTTATTTTAATCCCATATAATCTATGAATAATCGTGTTTAGATGAGACAAATTATATGAGGAATTTATCATTCCTACCATACTATCAGTACCTTTTTCATGATATTTAGTGTTTAAAGTGTAGGGGGAGGGCTTGTCCCTAGTGGAAGAGGACTTTATTTATTGAGGAAGAGTAGTGGGGTGTTTCAATGGGGTGTTGGGGAAAGGTTCATAAATTATTATTTACTATATTTCATTATTTACCCTAAAAAATGATAAAAATTAACAAAATCATGGATGTATATGAAAAAATAGAAACAGAAATAGCTTTTATGAATTTGAAAAGAAAAATATAAATAAATAAATAAAAAAGGGAACATTTTCATTATGTATATTAATTTTATTTTTCACCCTTTACATTGATAAGGGGATATGGGATGATTCCATTCTTGGTGGATATTTTTTTCATTGATATTTTATTTTGTATATCATGAAAAGTGATTTAGAGTTTAAATCCCAATTTTGAAAATTATTTTTTCCAAAATCAATTAGATTCCACCCCTCAACATTAGAGTAATTTTAACCTTATTTTTATGTCCTCATGAATAATTAGGATACTTTTCTTTATAGGGTGGATATTTTAGATTCATTGCAAGAAAATTGTTATGACTCTTACACAAGGAGTTTCACTATAATTCTTGTAAAGTTTTACCTTGAGTGATGATATAAATATTTTCATGGGGAGGTTGATCATAGTTCGCATGCATGGTAATAAGGAATTGAGATATGTTGAAGAATGTTAGGAGAAGTTCCAATAATTTTAAATGGGGAAATAAATACACAATATTGATTGGTTCCTTTGAAAAGAAAGTATTTGAAGATATTATTTCATGTAAATTTTATCCCCTATTGATAATTAATTTTTATTATTTCCTTGAGATTTAAATATTAGTTAGGTGTGTGTCATTTATGAACGTGTGTAGGTTTATTCTTCAACAAATTTAATGGTTTAAGTGTGGGGGAATTTTATAGACTTAGTACATAATTTTTTTTCTCATATTACGCCCTTGACCCACACTCCCATATCGAGTGATAATAAATATATTCTTCACATAGGAAATTTTAATTAAACTGAATAAATGTAAACATAACCATCCATAATTAAAATAATAACAAAAAATATCAATCCACCTATATATGAAGGACCTATTAGGTTTATAATTTTTCAGAGTTAGGATAAACCATTAACTAATAAAAACTGTATATTTTCCATATTATAGGAATTTTTCCTAATAAAACTAGTTTTTATTATTTCACAATAATTATTTAGAAGAAGCCAAAAAATTCTTCACACATGATACCCATTAATTAATATCAAAGCATAATTATCTTCATACTAACCTGTGGAATAGAAAAACATAAAAGGGTGTATAATGAACTGTAACTTCAATAACCTATAAATTCTTGACTTATAACAAGGGTTTAAATTTATTTATTTTCAATGATGTTTTCAAAATAGAGTTTTAAAAATTTAGGAAAACCATTACGTAACAAAGTTAATATTTAAACACAATGTCAATTAAAAAAAGGATTTTGAAGTTGACAGTTCTTTTTTATTCATGGCCCACTTTCATAATTCAAGACCAGTTTCTTTATTGGGATCAAGACTTTATAATAGTTCATACTCATAAATAGGCCATGTAAAAAAATTAAAAATGTGGGATGATAAAATATATTTTTAATGGATATAACAATAATGGAAACCTGTTATTCTAAAAATAAAGATTAAAACCCTTTAAAACATGCACAATTTTCATAGTAAAACCTTAATCATATAAATAAAACACATCCATAGGATAAAAATAAAACATTCTCAAATAAAAATAAGAAAACTAATTAAAATTCATATGAAAACCATGAATAATTTTTTATAAAACATTATAACTCATAAAAATTATTTTACATGAAAACAAACCTTTTACTTTTAAAAGAACATATACATTCATTTTCATATTAGTATATTTCCATTAAAAATCATCACAATCATTAAGAAACAATGCTGGTACCTTGTGAAATTATATTAGATCACATGTTATCTAATATCTAACCCATATCAGAATAAATAATGACATGTTAATTCTATAGGAGTAACCTACGAGGTTATCTACGACATTTTTCACCTTCAAAGATTATTCATCACCCAATTAAATGGAGATCTATATTGGGGTCACCCCTATTCATGATCTATATCCAAAATAAACAAAATCAAATATAATTTTCGTATACCATATCAAGAATAAAAAATTTATAACATATAACCTTTTCATCATAAAACACTTGAAATACTCATCTGAACCCATAAGAAAAAGCATTTTCTATTTAGGCATTAAAATAAAGAAATATCCATATTTTTGAAAATTATTAAAAAAATCCAAATAATGGAAATTGAATATAAATTTTAAATCCATGTAAACATTTTGTGAAATATTTTTAATAAATAAAGGATATTATGGGGGAATCCCATTCTATCCATATAAAAAAAATATTTTTTTACAGCTTTGTAAAGAAAGTAAACAAATCACCTTTACATAAACCATTAAAAATATTCATTTTAGAAACATTGAAAAATGAGACTATATTAGCTGAAATTTACATTTAAAAATATTTTATGTATAAATAAGAAAATTATTGAAACATTTTCAAGAACATGATCATAGAGGAAAATGAGTTTAAATTGTTCAAAATAACATTTTATAGAAAAAATCACTTACGACTTTTGTAAATTTTAAACAAAAAAGTTTTCAATGAACAAAAATTGGATGTATTTGTAAAAAAAATTAATTTAATTTAATTAATGATAAAATATATCTACACTATATTTAATATTGAACATAATTGAAAACATATATTGAAAATTACATAGTTCTCAACAGATGAAATTTGAGATGAAAAATACCAATAGCTCAAGTCCTATCAAGATTCACATGTTCTCTAAGTTATGAATAATAACTTTATATTTGTTATACACTTGATTAATTTTTTTAGTGTTTATTAACTTACTATTATTACTTTTGTTTCATTTTTAGGATGTTTTTTTAGTTACTAATATGATTAACATTATTTCGTATGTTTTGAGGTTCGGTTAATAATCTCAAATATATATAAATTAGGTTGAACATGGTCAAAGGGTTCATGGTTTCATTATATATAGAATGTTAAAAAAAATTATAATTATCATTATTATACATTTAATATAATTTTATTACCATATAAAGTGGTTGTGAAAAATTAATTACAATGTTTCATGGAGATAATATTTTGTACGTACGTATGATTGATGTTTCTACTTTTATAGTGGATTAAAAAGAAAAGTAAATATATATTGGTTTAATTTTAGAGAATAATAATAAAATTATAAATATCTTATCAATTCATTATATTTATTCTTACACCCATCCATGAATTTTGGTAATGTAAAATTAATCACATCTCTTCATGGATGTGGACGTCCACACATATACATGAGAAACATTACCATTTTACAACATATGGAAGTGTATTTAAGTTAGAAATATATTATATTTATAGATTAATAATTATTTCATAAATATCATATATATATATATATATATTATCCATCATTTTAACCATCCATTTGAGCTGGTGATGAAGAATAAAACACATTAATTCTTCGATGTAGTAGTCAACATGTATGTATGAGGGAAGTTTTTATTTCCCATATTATGGGAAAGAACATGAAAAAGAGTTTTACCATATAATAAAATTTCATTATATGTAATACAATAATGGATTTATATCCTAATGGTTAAATAATATCTAAAGGAGGAAAAATAAGAAATAAACATGAAAATACTTAGTTAATAGGTATACCTCTTCTTTGAAAACATCCTTTAGCTTACAACTTATATATTTTTTGGTTGGTATTTTAGTGGGACCAAGATATCTAAGACATGGGAAGGTATTTTTTGAAGTTATTTCTATAAATATTGGTGATGATAAATGGTTAAAGTGCTATGAATAATAGGAGAGAGGAGGTTTCCTTTTATAAGTGAGAGGAGTGACATTCTTCTAGTTATTCAAAGCATTAAAATAAATTTTTTTCACTCTCATTATAAAATAGAACTTAAGAAATCAAAATTATAATATAATTTGATAATTTTTGAAATAATATCATTCAATAAGGCTTAATATAAGATTATGTGACCTTATCACAACATTTTAACCCTAATTAATATGTTTTACCCATATATTATGGTGAAAACATTTTTTACTATTGTAATTATTACTAATGACCAAAAAATGAAATTATAATCATTAATAAATATTAAAATACATATTCCCAATATTATAAATATTAGATAGGATTAATTTTTTTATATGTTTAATATGATACTTTTAATATAATTGTGTAAAATGCAATGTAAAACATTTTTTTAGAAAAAACGTGATATTAAGCATAACAATGAACTCTTTCAAATGAAAATATAATGATGATTCTGGAAAAACTAATTAGATTATATTTAATAAAATATATCATATGTCACTTTAAAAAAATAAAAAATATAATGGCACTTTTAAATTACCTGATTTGAAGAAAGGAAATGACAGTTTTGTAAAAATCATCATTTTTCACTATTTATTCAAAAAATTAATCTTTGTAGAAAAATTAAAAAAACGCTATGTGAAATTTCAAATGTTTATTTAATATATATTTTTTCTAATATAAAATTTATAAAAGTGTTATAAATAAATTATAATATCTATGCACAAAATTCAACTGAAACTATTTTTTAAGAAAAAGTTTGTTAAGAATAATAAGACTTTATTATAATTTCTTAACTAATAACCAAAATTAATTAAATTTTAATTAGTTTTATTAGATATAATATATAATCATTTAATTTGGTTCATCAAATAATATTGATAAATTTAATCTATTTTGATAAAAAACATTTCACTTATAATTTTTTTTAAATTTATCTTTTACCTATATAATATTTTGTCTTTATTTCTAATAAACTGACAATCAATGTATAATTTATTATTTATTTCATTAATTTTTTTATATAAATATCATAATTTTGTTACTTCTATTAATACTCTCCAATGAAATTATGAGGTTATAATAATAATTTTTTAATAATAATTTTTTTAATAGTATATTGCAGTTCATTTTAGGTTTGATGTTGCATATAAAATACACTATTAAACATAGAATTATTTAAATGAAATAAATAATAAAATCTTGGGGTTTTACATTCATCCTCCCATAAATAAATCTATCCTCGTAATATTATACTTTTTCTGATAGAAACATTTTAAGACATTATTAGAATCAATTCCAAGGAGTGAAATAAAATTTACATTAGTGGTAAGAATTATCTTTTAATCCACAACAATAAAATTTCTATTTTGATATTAAAATAATTTATAAATTAATATTATAAATATTATCATATCCTAGATATTTCTTAAACAATTTATTTATTATTATGAGATTATACTCATTAAAGAGTTTATAAAAGTGTATCTTAATTGTTGAGTGATGAAACTTGATAGATTTAACTTCCTTTCTCTTAATTAGAAGAATAATTTTACCATAAAGATAGATAATTTTAAAAAATATAGTCACTTGATTTATTTTATTTTCATAAGATAAATTTCAACCTTTGGTTTTTCCTTGAGAATTTTTTACTTCTGTCTCATCTCTCACTCTAAGGAGTGAACATTCAAGATGAATTTTTCATCATCGAAGTAATAAAATAAACTTCCAATGGTTTAAAAGAACCAAAAAATTATAACATGTTATTAAAGTGATCATTATACATTAACCAAAATAATATATGGTTATCACAAGTAAATATATTAATAAATATAAAGAAATAATTTTTTAATCTCCAATGCCTCAATAAATAATAACTAAATGTATCACCCTAGGTTTTTAGGAAGA
Organism: Viscum album; assembly: GCA_963277665.1. Classification (NCBI taxonomy): domain Eukaryota; kingdom Viridiplantae; phylum Streptophyta; class Magnoliopsida; order Santalales; family Viscaceae; genus Viscum; species Viscum album. The sequence continues at coordinate 465,185,983 of OY728137.1, read as the reverse complement.
TTATTCATTCCATATACTATATGTTTATAATTTTGAGAAATATTTTTTTCAACTTGTTCAATGGAATTGAAATATATTTGGTTGAAATTTATACATGACAAAGATTAAATAAAAAATAATTTATTCTTTTATAGTAAAAAGTTACCAAAAAATCATATAAAACTAAGTATTACACATCATGGATGATTACATACATTAAAAAAATAATAATTAAAATGGGAAAGTAAATTGAAAAAATAATATCTTTATAACTATAATCTCTAATTGACTACTATTTCTTTTATAAATCCCTACTTCTATAAAAAACTGATAATGATAAAGAATACAATGAAAGGAGAAAGAATTTTGTGAGATATGAAATGAAAATATGGAAGTGGGATATGTGAATGTAATAATATTAGTAAGGTGATATATATAAGAATAAATTGAGGCTGTTGAAAATATGGTTATTGCCAATATGGACACTGTAAATATGGTCTTTTTTAATATTGTTGTTAAAGATATGGTCATTAGTCATATCTCCAATAGGTATATTATAGTTTTTTATTATTAAGAAGTAAAATGAAAATAATATAACTCAAAATGAAATAAAAATATTATATCAAGATAATATTTTTTTGAAGGAAGAAAAAAAATAATTATTAAGAAAAAAAGATATTACAAGAGTTTTAAGTACGTGATTATGTGAAAATATTTTTCATGAAAGGAAATCAGATCAGTGGGGAGGTCATCAAACTAGGTGATTCCTTGATTGACCCCCATGTTGTCGAGGATATCTGCAACTGTGATGGCTTCTCGATACACATGTTTGATGATATAGTTGATATCTATAACTGAATAGTTTCAATCCATCCAACAAGTAATAATCAACCAAGAAAGATGAGTCACGGCTTTCCAAATCACTTGCACGATGGCCGTCGAGTCAATTTAAATCTAGAGATTGTTCCAAATAAATTGGATTTAAAAGTAAATGTCATGGATCAAACCTAGAATCTTAGATTCTAGGGAGGTTGCATAGCCACATTTTCCCTTTAAACATCCAAGAATCTACCCGAGATGATTCCTGAAGTCCACTCCACATCTTACAGGCCATAAGTTTCCCTTAAAGGCACCATCATTATTGATTTTGATCCAACCAGGTATAGGGGCCCTCTATAACACCTCTAGAGTGTGATGTGGTTGAAATAAATTTCTATTTATCTGCAGATGATTCATGATACCAAACTCATGCATGGTGTTGTGGCAATTACCCTTTTGTAAAAAAGTAGCATCATGTATTTCAATAAGTATCCACATCCATCATGCATTAAGATTGAGTGATAAATTGTGATGGATTATAGCATTTATATCTTACCATATGAGATGGTGGAGTTCATTTAAAAAATTCCTAAATTTTAGAATCTACATTTGAAAAAAATAATTTTATTTTTGGATTTAAAATAGAAAAATTAGGTTAGAAAAAAAATGTTTAAGTATGAATTATAAATTTAGAAAACCTTTTATTGATGAAATATGAATTTTATAATTTAAATTATACATTTTTAAATATTGAAAATAGTTTTAAAACGTATATTTTATATTTTATAACTCAGGAAATATTTTTTCACAAAAAATGTTTAAATAAATTTTACATTTATTATATTCAATTAATTTTAAACATTTTTTCAAATTGAATCAGAAGAAATGGATTTGAAATTTAGAATTCCTGGGTCCAAATTATCTAATAAAGAACACTTTTTTATGCATAAATTTTATGTTAAATTTGGTAAAAACTAGTTACCATGGTAACAGATTATAAAAACTGAGTCTTTTTACATGTATTATTACATGATTTCTTACATAAATATCCAATAAATACAACAAGATGATCAATATTCCTAGTTTTTTTAGAAGAATAGATACACAATACATCAACATGACACTAAAATAAAACATATTTATTTTAATCTATAAAATGAGATCCTAAATACCGTTGATTATCTAAAACTGCATAGGATAACCTAGGGAATACATAAAAGAGAGGGATGAGAAAAAAAGTCAAGTTAGGTAATAAACATGACAACAAAGCATAACATATGAGTTAGATGGAATAACTTGATATCATAAAATAAACGTATCATGAATAATCATATAGATTCATAACATAATGAACATGGAATAAAAATATAATAGAATCATATGAAAATTGAAGTTATAAAAACCATGATATAAACATAAGTGAAGGATAACTGCCAATAAATCATCACATGGTGGACAAAGTCCCATCATGGATTAGGTTCACTTTTTAATCCAATATATATAATCTCATGAGATAAAAAAATTACCAAATGCATTGGAGGAATATCTGGGTGCACCCATCATAACATGTAGATGCTTATGCATGTCACAAATGGAAATCAATTATACGAGATAGACATTAGAATTAACCATGGAAATAAATTGGTTGTATACTATTTCCTTATATAATAATCAAAGGATATTTCATAAAGATTACAAATAGAATAAGGAATTAAATATTTTGGATGTTCATATATGAGTATATAATTATAGGTCTCATAATATAGTGTTAATTTGAGAATAAAGGCTTTAAATGATCATTATATAATCAAGGGATAAAAAATTTCCCCTTAATTAGGTTTGATTCAAAAGATGGAATTTAAAAGATGATATTATGGAATGTATTACCCCATAAATGGAAGGGATAATAAGCTATGTATATTTTAAATAAGATATATAGATAAATTTTAAGTATTAAAAAACATTAAATAGAGAGAGATAAAGTGATTTAGAGAGAGAAAGCTCATAACTCAAAGAAAAATGGTTGTTTAGAGAGATCCCTTTCCTTATGTCCAGATCCATTCTACACTAGAACTTAACATCCCAAATAATAAAATTATATTAAAAAATTACATAATTTTGAATCTTTTCCATATTTATTTGAATTCTTATTATTTTATTATTCTCATTTATAAACATTTTAAAGAGATATAAATTTTTATTCTACTTTAATGAGAGAATTCATTCATGGTACCAAGGTTGAATCCATTATATGTAATTATTTATTTCCTTATAAGACTAGACTATAAGTCCATAAATTAAATGAAATGGTATTAATTTAATTCTATATCCTTTTGTGTTTGGACATATTGATGATTACCTTAGTAAAGAGTCATTGTTCTATAGTTACCTCAATTATGTTGTTTTACCAACCATAAAAAACCAGATTCATTTTACTTAATAATATAATTTTAAAACCTCACAAAAAATAATATAACTAATTAAATACACATTATAATCATATTTATCCATAATATTATTTTCCTAATCATTATTGAATATGGAAGTGAAAAACGATGTACATTGTTCATGGGGCAATGAACCAACCATATTGTAAACAAAACATTTATTTATCGAAAAAATAAGGGAGGGTAGAAGATGAATATACCATTAAAAAAATAAAATTAGAGTATTTTTATGATAATATAGTCATTATTTTATGTTGGATTGGTGACATGAGGAGAAGGTAGAAGAATAAATGAATTTAAAAGAGGTAAATAGAGAATATTACCTCTTAAATGAGGCCTCCTCGAAATATTCCTTAAGAAACATTGAGTGGGGTTTTTTTTTGAGACCAATAACACTAATAAAACGAAGGAGGGGATTGGGAATTTAATTGTTATATAATAGGTCAATATATAAGGCTTATGAGTTGTGAGAAGGAGGGGTGGAGATTTGTGGTATTTATAAGGCGGATAAGGGTTTTTTTGATTATTATATTCATTTGTATATTATTTTGGTGAAATAATACCAAAATTATTGATTATTGTTAATATATATAGTAAATTTTGTATGTTATTTCTAAATTAGGGGTTATTACATCATCCATGACTCCAAAATGCACGTATTTAGATTGTATCGTATTTTACCATATTTTACTATTCACAAAAATTCAACTATTTTATAAAACTACCAAAAAATAATCCACACCATTTTTTGATGTGCATATTAAAAAAAATGAAATAAATTTTATGAAAATATTTTTCTAATTCCTTAAAATTAAATTTTTAAATAAAATCATAATTTATTTAAAGAATAACATGTTATAAAATGATCAATTTTAGGACCCTCTAAAAAATTAATTAATTTATCATATAATAAATTTTCATTATAATATAACATAATAATAATTAATTAATCCATTTTATGAGTATAAAATTTATTTTAAATCACATTATTTTTTTATATAACAGTTTAATTAAAATATTTATGTTTTTCAAAAATACAAACAATTAATTAATCATTTTTAAAATATTTATTTACTTTTACCATGAGATAAATATAACATATTTTCATTTTATATGATTCATAAATAATATTTAACACTTAAATAAATTAGGATTCCATTCTAATGGCCAGATTATTAATCCTTACAATAATATTACTATTCGAGTAGTTAGGTTACTATCGTAATGGTCATATTTTTATTGCAACAATAAAATTTTCAATGGTCATATGGGTTCCCCACATCCTCTAAATACATCATATTTCATTAATTATTCATTAAGTTCTACTATTTATCAAATTATATATATTTTCATTTTAAAAATTAATATTTCATAACTATAATTCTACTTCGTTTCTATTGTGGTGTTCGTGAGTGTGATTAATTTATTCTTCAATATATTATAAATTTTTTTTGTTTTATCATACGGTAAAGATTATTTACAAAATATGGAACAAATATATATTCAAAAGGGAAATTCGATTGATAAAATTATGCGTTGTTATATTCAACCCCCTTAAGATATTTTTCCCTCAAATTTTCATATTACATACTATGGTTAAAGAAGGTGAAGGTACCTTTTCTTCATCTATTCCTCCAGTTTCCAGGTCACCTCACCATACTTAGGGTTTCTCCATATTTCTTTGACTATATTTGTTTTATTGTTGCATAAAACATTATATCTATAGTATAATATCTCTATCAGATAGTCCTCATAAAAGAGATCATTTTACAAATATACCACTTCAAAATTCAGTACATGTGAGGGATAGTGTATGTACTCCCTAAATAGAGATACATGAAATATTTCATGTACTTTAGAAAGGGTTGGTTGGAGTGCTATCCAATAGACCACAACTTCAATGCAATCAAGAATCTCAGTAGGACTGATGTACCAAGGAATTAATATTACCTTATTCATAAATATGATTCCTTTATTTCTTGTATATATATGGAGGAACACATTATCATTAACTTGAAACTCTAGGTATCATTGATGATTGTCAATATAAATCTTCTGTAAAATTTGAGCAACACTTATTTGGGGCAGAATGGTATTGATTTTTACCATTTACTTGACCATTTCTAGTCCTACTAGCTTCCATTGACTGACTTCATCCTAGAATGAGTGTGTTCTACATATTTTCACACAATGGGATTCAAATGGATCTATTTTGATTCTTACGAGAATACTATTATTATTGATAACTCAACCAAAGAATGAAGTTAATACCATACAACTATGAAGTCAATAGAGTATCATCTCAAGGTGTAATCCAGTGTTTGGATAGTCTTTATAGATTTCCCATCATTTTGAGGGTGACAAGTCATCCTTAAGTTCAACTCAGTGTTCATATGATGTTGGAAACCCATCCAGAACATAGAGGTAAATCTTGGATCTTTATTGGATTCAATCAATAATGGCGTTCCATGTGACATAAACACTTCTCTACTGTTCATCCTTGAATATTGATCATTTTATATGTCCTATAAAATATAAATTAAATGATAATTCTTTGTAATATGATCCACCACAACAGATATAACATTATTTCATCTAGATGTATTACAAAGACTAGTGTTATTGTTTATGGTTATGCTCTCTTATTTCAATGTTGGAATGGGTAATGGTTGCATCATCCCCACATAATTTATTCACTTATCTCTCAATTATTTATGTAAAGAAAATTTTATTCCAATTTTATAATTTTTTTCTCCATATTGTCCCACCAGTAGTGCTCCCAGAGAATTCAATAGATCTTCATGATCCTTAGGTGGATGGAGAAGCTCAAGATATGTGAATCATTAAATAACTCCTTATTTATATTATAATTTTATGGAACACATTCTCCTGGGCATAATATTAAAACTATTTCTCTTTCAATTTAAATCTATGTGGATTTCACATTTTTTTATTCCACCTTCTTCTATATTTTCATATCATCACTTTCAACATCCTTTATCTTATCTAGAAGGTATGTTTAAATAATAAATTGAGAAAGGAATGATGAGGTTCCTTACTTTATGATCCTTATATCCACACATTTCATGTTTAATAATATTTGATCTTTCTCACTTATTATAATTTATAATTCTTCTCGATCCTTTCTACTTAGATTATTTGCCACATTATTTTCTATCCCAGGATAGTAGTGGATTGTCCAGTGAAAGGTATTCATTAGATATAACCATATTTTATGGAACATATTAATATACATTCTTGTTTATATATAATTGAAGATCTTATGATCTGTATATGTTTGACACTTCTGACCGTTTGGATAATATTATGGCCATTATTGTATTTTATTTCAAGAAAAGTAAAACATATCATACTCTTGTTTTTAATGACAATATTATTTTTAATATGGGATAAACCAAATTATTATAACAGATTTATATTCATCAATATAATTTATTTTTACTTTCTAGTGAATAAATATTTACCTTAAATTCTACCACAACACTAACTTGATAATTATTAAATTAACCAAAAAATGAAATAATGGATATTAAAAATCTTATAATTTTTATAATTTTAGATAATTATGGTTATAAATTAATTGTATATATTCTAATGGAATACTGTTGATGTGTTAAAATATGTTTTTTCATTATAAGGTTTTCCATTATGTTATTAATGTGAATGAAATTAATAGTGTCAAGATGCACAATAATGATAATTTATGAAAATAATATTTCATTAAATTATTTAAAAATATAAAAAAACTTAAATAAGGATGAAGGGGTAAATAAATGGTCTAAAAATTCATCCCTTATGAATTTATATTTCAATTATAATAATTTTACTCCAGTATAGTCTTATTATATTTTAATCTTTTGAGAAACTCCAAAATTACACATCACCTCAATTATAAAATGAAATCTACCACTTCACTTATTTACTCCACATTAAGATTGTAAATTGAAAATAACCTATAAAATTATACTCTAAAATTACATATCTCCATTTTAGAGGTTCCAATATTTCAAAAATACCAACCCTAGATCTCTTTTGAGGAGATCTAAACTAGTCGTTTCCAAGAAAAAGTAATCACCTTAAACAAATTATTTCTATTTATAAATTTATTTACCTAATATAAATCAATTATATTTATCATAAAATAATAAATTGGGTATCATAAATATTCTTATACGTTATTACGATTATTAAAACACCACTTTACACCCTCTGTCTGTGGTATAAGAAGTAAAAGTATGGCTCATGCGTACACACGACTTATCATCTCCATGAGCCATAAAATTCATTTTTCATCACCATATTTTATGGATGAGTATTATGATGTGTTAATGTTTATAAATTATATTTATAGCATAATTATAATTCTTAAATATAATTTCATATATAACTTCTATCCTTCAAAATTGTTGGGAAACAATAACATTGCTCATGCGTACGTGTGGACTACCACCTCCGCAAAATGATATGATTCATTTTTCATTTATAATTTACATGGATGGTTATAAGGACATATTTTATGAATATATTTTATTTATATGATATAATAATTATTCAATAAATTTCGATTATTATTATTTTTCTCTTTCTACAATTCGAAAAATGAAAACAGTGTTGATGTGTACGTACGACCTACCGTCTCCCTGAATAGTGTAATTTATTTTCTATATCCAACTCTTACAGATTAATATAAATATATATATAATGAATATATATGTATTTTATTTCTTCATCAAAATTATTTATATTATGAAACCATGATAAAAGTGAAAGGACGAGAACTAATAAAACCAAAATATATGTTAAAAAAGAAGCACATATCACCCAAATAATGATTTTAATAAACAATTGATAACAAATATATAATAAAAGGATATAATTAAATAATATATGGTAAGTCATATATATATATGAGTAATTTTATTTAATATTTCTATAATAAATCTATATTTACTATATAGTAAGTTTGAGTATGTATGAAGGAAGTCAGATTCAAGTTAATGGATTTTCATCTCACATTTATTTTAGTAGGACACATGCCATATGCACTTCATGTTTCTTTTGTATGGTGGATATATTTACAAAATATTAATTTAATTATTATTATAATTAAAAATATATAAAATAAATATACATATAATGTTATTTATTTCTTGAGGCTTATAATTCACATGCTACTGAAATTGTAAGGGTTTGTTTTCACAGTCTCATCAATATTCAGGACTGCTTATGTTTAAGTATCCAATAGGGAATATTTCTCTTTAACTACCATGATTTATAAAAAAATTATCTCATTAGATAAAATTATTCAACAAATTCATTGTAGGGAGATATAATTCCCACCCATCATTGGTTATAACGTAACCACCATACTTGGTTATAATATAATTGCCATCATTGGTTATAAAGTAACAAACATCACAAATTGAAAACCATATATGTGTACGATAAGATTCTAAAAAATTAATAAAATTGAAAAACATGAAATTAAAATTGGTGCCATAAACTTTTGGCGATTTCATAAACCATGTAAATTGAATGAGTTCACAAATATTTGATCATTTGAATAAAGAATATCACATGGGAATGTAAAAGGTTTCACAATACCATGCCATCATAAACATAATCCATCCATATAATGAATAAATATCTTATCATTGGATCACATACTCAGTGAATTTTGAATAACATTAATGTATTTCATCTTAGATAAAAAAAATTATTTTTAAATATCACTCTGAATAATGTTTGAGAAATACGTTTTCCACCTGAAAATTTACTTCCCCATTTTTTGAAAACTATACACTTTTAAATGATTTTTTCCAGAAAATATAATTGGAAACCAATAGAGGATGATTCTAAATAATTTAGGGAACTTGAAAGTGGGAAAAATTTTTATTTCCAAATAAGTTAATGAAATATTCCTTCCATATTTTTGTCAAAAAATTCCCAAAGTACCTCATTTGAAAAATAATAAAAATATCCCTTCAAAAATGTTTTTTAAAAAGTCTGACATGGTTAAAAATTATTAAAAAAATTAATGGATAATAGTAAAAAACTTTTTGAATTTGTTTTACAATATATGGACATGGAAGTGAAATTTTCCCCAGTGGAGACATAAACATAAAAAATCTGAATAACGACGATATTTGGAAATAAACCCTTACCACATTGGTATATTTTGAATCATAATCCCCTTGAAATAAAGAACATAAGTTGAATATTTATATACCTAATTTTATGATAATAAATGTAAAATAAATTCCTTGTCAGTATAAACACCACACCAAAGAAACAAGTAGCGTATAAGGCCTGTGTCCCATAGAAATAAAAGTGAGATGAAAATCCCTTACCTTGAGTCTGACTCATCACTTACACTCTTTATCTTACTAAATAATAAACTTAGGTTAATTATTTACTTTATTAAGAACCATTTTAATTTTTATTGTTCCATATATCTCACTTATTACCTAGTCATAACAATTACATAATCATTTATATTCATGTTATATGTTTTAGTGATATTTGTTACATAATTCCAAAATGAAATTGGTAGGTTTAATATGGTCAAAGTGTTCATTATTCCACTATTTCCAAAATAATAATAATAAAATAATTTTCATTTTTATACATTAATTATACTTATAAATCCAACCATTAAATATGGTTATGAAAAATAAACTATGTTACAATCATGGAGATGGTGGGTCATAAGGGTGAATGAGAAATGTTTCCATTTTTTAGCGATCATTATGAAAAAAGGTAAGTATTATTTTATCATTATAGAATGATATTGATATAATATATATCATATAGCTTATTTAAATGCACTTATATATTATAATGTCCTATATTTTTGGTGAGGTTCATTTTATTTTTATTTTGGTCAAACCCAGAACCCGCACCTAGGGTTGGGTTGGTTTACTTCTAGAAAGAAAAAGGAAAGAGGATTGGAACCTATATGAAGACCAAATACATAGTTTTTATCTAAATACATGGTGTGTAGTAAATTCATAGAATTCATTTGGTTTTCTGTTGTATGAACCTAGATGTTATTTTTAGGTATGTTTTCTTTCTTCAGGTCGTTTATGAGAAAAAGGGGAATTTCTGGAAATTTTTAAAGTACATGCCATGTAATTTATGAGTACACGCCATGTACTGGGTCACCATAGGAGGCCGTGTGCTAGCTGTGTGATGGCCACAGACATGACCATGTGGGGGTGACCTGGATGCCGCCTAAATCAGAGTTTGGAAAAAGAAAATACACACCGTGTATTGTCTTTTTTTCATTAAATGTATTAGCGTCACATCTAATCACTAGAAACACCTTCAACTAGGTTTTGTTTGGATGGGAGATCCTATACAGACACAATCATCCTATGAGCCCCTGACCAAGCATCTAAATTCTAATTCAACCGCCGTCAATTGCATTGGGATCACCTTGGTAAGCTCTCTCTTCTGCTTGAGCTTCATTTACAAATTCCTCCTCCTTATCAAGTTATCATCTATTGAATGTTTTAGATGTTTTTGTAGATATTTAGAGTTCTAAGGTGATTCAATCCCTGAGACTCTAGTATATCGATCTCCCAATGCTAAGGTAGGTGGTTTGTGCCTTTCCGTAAAATGTGTTTGAGTTATATGTGCAAAATTGCCAATACCCATGAACGGGGTATTGCACATTTACCATTTGAGCCCTATTGTTTTACTGCAATGCTTGTATGATTGAGTTGATGATAACAGATGTGAATAGGGTTAATTTCAATGATTTGGAAGTGCTTTCCCTTGCATGATTTTCTGTTTTGACTGTTGGGTCTAGGTTAACTATTAGGTTACTGTTTACCTCCCATTCTAAGTATAGTAGGATGAGGTGTTTGTATCCTTACTTGATGTTATGTAGTATATTTCTAGAAAAGTAGTTCTTTAGGTTTACTTTGGCTGGTATGCACTTCTATACTTTCTTTACTTACATAGGTCTGTGAGAACCCGGTGAATAGACCATAGGGAGAATGGATATAAGGGCTTCTCCAAAGTGTCTGTTTTACTTACGATGAGAGACCATAAGGGGAATTGACGTAAGTGCTTCTTCAGAGTGTCTGTAAATCCTCGACATGGGACACATGGGGAATATATGTTTAGTACTTCCCCAGAGCACCTTTAGTTACCGATACGAGACTATAGGAGGAATTGACAGCGAGTGCTTCCTCATAGAGTCTATGCGTAAGCTGAACCAGAGGGGTTAGACTGGGTATACTTCCCAGAGGGTTGCCTGTGTTTCTAGGTAGGACCAGAGGGGATATGCTGTGAGTACTACCCAAAGGGTTACATATTTGTGATTACCTGATTTGTTAACTATTGCTTTATATATGATACTGAATGCATTGAAACTGTGAATTGTTTACCTTGGGTATTTCCTTGTTAACTGCATTTATTTTCTTGCTGCGTGCCATATATTCACTGACTGTTAGGCATAGATCTAGTGGTGTTTTCCCACTGAGATTTAGTCTCAGAACCTGTTTGGGCCATGTTTTTGGACCCAAATAGATTATATTAATGTAGGTATAGATAAGGGAAAGAACCCTTATACTTCAGGTACTTGATTTGCTGTGGAGATGGAGAGAATGGGACCAAGCTATGGCTTGCGATGCTGAAGAGTTGTTTACTTGATTTTTTTGTACTTGGGTTTAGTACTATTTTATTCCATAATTGTATTTGTTTGGATGGTTTCCTATATATATGTATCATGTATCATTCATATATATATATGTGTGCTCCAGTTTATTATTTTCCAGTATTCTATGGTTTCCTTTTGTATGGATTATTCCTACTTTTGCTTTTGCTATTGCATTCTTATGTTGTATTCCTCTACCATTGAGGTCATAGTTTCTCCAATATCACACCCATGGACCTCAATTCTAGTCAGCAGCCTTTGCCGTTCGGGAAAATGCACTTGAGGCCGTGTGACCAATCGTGTATGGGGCGCCTTTGGGTGGATTCCTGATCCGAGAGGTTACAAAGTGGTGTCAAAGGGTTTCTTTTTCTTCTTGACTTACTGTTTGTAGCCTATAGTCGGGGATATGATGGAATAGGTACTGGGTAATAAGTTTTGCCCAGGAGTAGCTAACCTGTGTAGAGGGAAAAGTTAACCAACCTCGTATGTTGCAATTTTTCTGGTTTTGCAAGTTTACGGCTGATCTGATTTTCATCGTTGGGTGACTCACATGTATTGTGCTGTTATTGTTGACATTATTCAAGTTCTATTTCTATTGAAACCCGATGAGATGAGGGTATTCCTTCTCATGCATCATTTAGGCACTTGCTAGAAATCTCATGTCATGCATTCTTACCATGCCATATAGGGTGAATTAGCGATTGCATGTTGTTGTGATAGATGTTGTGCATGAGATTCAAGCTGTTGTGATAGTTGATATGATAAAATACCTGCTATTTGATAGGGTATCGTTTGTGTAAGATTTTCTTGGAATGAATTCCAAACTTTGGTTCTTGAGGTGTTATGGGCTCTCATGGACCAGAATTTGGGGGATCATTGCCTTGTTTTTGCTTGTTATAACATTTATAAGATTCCAAACTTTGATTCGCGTGGAGTATGGCCCCACACAGATTGGAATTTGGAACTTTGGTGTTCATTTCAGTGTTTTTTTGGGCTTCGGAGTAGTTTATAAGGCTTACTGTCCAGAAAAACCTACAATACACATAGTGTAGTTTTGACTACATGCCATGTGTCCTTCTATTTGTGAAGAAACTTTTTTTCTTAAGTACACGCCATATAACTTATGTGCACACCGTGTAGTCTCTAATCGTGTTATAGGCCATGTGGGAAGAGACACAGGATAGGGAAATTCTTCTGGGAACACACTGTGTACCTGTTGTACACACCGTTTCATGTTGACCATGTGTCCACCCGTGTGACTAACAACACTAATGGAGAAATATTAGGTGATACACACCAAGTCAATTCTAAACACGCCGTGTAATGTAATCTTGGGATCTGACTGTGTAACTAACAACAAGGGTCAGTGTTATCTTTCCTAGTAAACACCAAGTCCATATGGAACACATCATGTAGTGTCATATGAGTATCCTGCCATGTCACGAACAACACGGGTCAACGAGGCTTGTCTAGTACACTCCATGTCTGGCACAAACATGCCGTGTAATCTCGTTCTAAAGAGAATCGTGTGGCTTAGCTATGTAGAAGGACTCAAGAAGGGGTAGAGAATTCAATTACACTCAGTGTGTAAGGAGAACACGCTGTGTGTATGGGTTGTTACATGAATAGCTCTGGCAGACGTACACGCACATGTGAAAGGCTTAAGGAAACATGCCGTGTAGTAATTATACACGCCATGTAGTCTTGTTTTGAAAAACTTGAATATTTTCTTCCTCTTGTTCCCTTCTTACGCTTTCAGTTTTTAGTCCCTGATGATTTTGTTCTAAGGTGTGTTCTTGACCTACCAGAGTCATGCCACTAAGACGTCCTCCGGTTGTACGCCAGTTGTAGGGTAGTGATCAGACACCAGATATAGCTGATCAGGGACTACCTGCAGATCCTCCCATTGTGCCAGTCTTGGAACCACCCATTATACCAGACGTAGGTGCTAATTCACAGTTCATGGAAGGCTTTATGATGATGAGGCAGACCTTTCAGGGAGCACCGCCACCTACCACGTCGATGATAGAATTGACACAGAACTTTCAGCAGCAGCATCCTCCATCTTTCTCAGGGGATGGAGGACCCCAGGATACAAATTCATAGCTAGAAGCCATGCTGCTGATCTTTGAGAATCAGGAGACACCTCTAGAGAGGCGGGTCAAGACTACTACATATATGCTATGGGATTCCCCCAAAAGTAGGTGGGATGTGATCTCATATATGGGACGCCATCAAGTCATGACTTGGGAGGAGTTACAACATATCTTATATGACTACTTCAATATGAATACTTTGAGGACCTATCGAGACTGAGAGTTTATGATTCTGGAGTAGGGTACTCTTTCTGTTATGAATTATTCCTCTTTTTTTACTGAGCGACATCATTTCAAGCCTATTTTAGGAGGTGATCAGTTATTCCTAGCAAGGATGTTTAAGGATGGTCAGAGGCATGACATCCGATCGTAGGTGAACATCTTCAGGTTGACCTCTATCACTTCTATCGTCAACCAGGCACTAATCACTGAGTGCAATTTGAGAGATTATGGATTTGTGAGCCAGGGCGGCTCGACATATAGAGTTAGTATCCCTCCTATTGATAGCAGAATGTTCTACATGGAGTCTTCACATGGTGATCCGAGGAGGTGAGACACTTCTTCTGGTAGCCAGGTGTTGTGCTACCAGTGCGGGAAGAGCAGGCATATGAGGCCACATTTCCTGAGAGACCCAGTGGAGTGCCGATTTTGCGGAAATATGGGTCATCTTCAGTGATTTTGTCAGATATTCTCACTAGAAGCTGGTGATAGGGGTTCTTCTATGACTCCTCGTTCAGGAGCAACAACACCAGTTTCTCACAAGTCTGGGAACTGGAGTTCTTCCGGCTATTCAGGCCAAGGTGGACAATGCGGCTGTGGTAGCCAGTCGCCCGATTTGCAAAGACACCGGGGCAGATCAACTCAAAGTGGTTTAGTAGAGTCATAAGGCCATGGTACAAGGCAGAAATTTGCATTGGAGTAGACCCATCAAGAGCAGGATCCCATACCTTCTACAGTTCGAGGTACGATCTTAGTTGCCTTAGTTTTATCTTAGGCTCTTTTCGATATAGGGGATTCCCATAGCTTTATATCTGTTTCTGTTGTGGAGAGCCTTGGGATCTATTCTCTGAGATGCATTTAGAGGTGCACGATAGACAGGGGCATACGTTTCTTTCTTTTGTGGCAGTTACCTATACTCTTCTTGCTTGAGTGCGAATGAGGCAACTATCAGATTTAGATGTCCTAGTCCTTTGGCAGAGCATGTCTAGAGAGGACCCCTTTCTGGGATGGACCATAGGTGAGGATGAGATCTTGACTTTCTAGTGGTGTGTATTGTTTTTAGAAGACAAATGTAAGGAGCTGATGTGGGAATTACTTTCCTCAGTTTTGGTAGTTCATCCTGGTGTCACCAAGATGTATCGTGATCTACACTGTCAGTATTGGTGACCAGGTATGAAGAGTGATGTTTCTAGTTTTGTCATGAGGTGTTCCACCTGTCAGCAGGTGAAGGTGAATCATCAGTGACTAGAAGAGCTTTTATAGTAGTTACCAATTTCTGAGTGGAAGTGTAATGATGTTGTGATGGATTTTGTGATAGGTTTACCAAGGTCGCCTCGAGGGAATGATGCAGTTTGGGTTTTCATTGACAGACTCATGAAAGTTTCTCACTTTTTTTCGATCAAGGAGACCTTTAGTGTTGATGAGATGGGATGGTTGTACGTTTATGAGATTGTACACTTACATGGAGTACCACACTCCATTGTTTCAGATAGAGATGTATGTTTTACTTATCGGGTCTGGCAGCGACGTCTAAAGGCATTGGGTACACAGGTACTTTTGAGTACAACTTACCACCCCTAGAAATATGGCCAGTCTGAGTGCACGATTCAGGTACATTAGGACATGCTTCGAGCATGTGTTTTGGATTTTGGAGGTTCTTGGGAGAAGCACACACTTCTTGTGGATTTTCCTACAACAATAATTTTCAAGACACTATTCCGATGGCACGTATGAGGATTTGTATGGTAGGCCATGCTGATCACCCTTATGTTGGATGGAGGTAGGAGAGGAATCTATGCTAGGACCTCGTCTTGTTTAGGGGACCTCAGAGCAGATTGAGTTGATTTGGAAGAGGATTGATACTACACAGGATCGACAGAAGTCTTATGCTGATCAATGGAGACGACCTCTGGAGTTTAAGGTCAGGGATCATGTTTTTCTACATGTCACACCGAGTTTGGGACACAATAGGATTGGGAGACAGGGTAAGATTTCACCAAGGTATGTCAGGCCATTTTAGGTGTTGGAGAGAGTTTTGCTGGTTGCCTATCGGTTGTAGTTACCTTAGAGGTACCGGGCTATGAACGACGTCTTCCACGTTTCTCTGCTTCGACGTTACTTCTCAGACATGTCTTGTGTTTTCCAACCCAAGGTGGTGGAGTTGAAAGTGGATGCATCGTTCGAGGAACATCCTATTCGAATCGTTGATCGAAGTACCAAGGCTCTCCGTGGTCAGTCTATCCCTCTAGTACAAGTGTTGTGGCAGCACAGGCGAGTACAAGACAAGACTTGGGGGAGGGAGGCCGATGTATGAGCACAGTGGCCGGAGCTATTCGGTGTTTCTTCTTCTACGCCACCTTGGAAGGGAATTTCCATGAAATATTTATTTAATGGGGAAATTATGTAAGAACCTGGATCATATTTTCAGTTATGTTTTCCTTCTTCTGTTCATTTTTTAGAAAAAGGGGAATTTCTTGAAATTTCTGAAGTACACACCATGTACTTTATGAGTACATTCCGTGTACTGGGTCACCACAGGAGGCCGTGTGTTGGCCGTGTAATGGCCACACATGGCCTTGTGGGGGTGACCTAGAGGCCACATAAAGTGGAGTACAAAAAAGGAAAGAACATGCTTTGTAATTCAAAAGTACACACCATGAATTTTTTTCATTAAACATACTAGAGTCTCGTCTAATCGCCAGAAACAGCTTCTAGGTTTCATTTGACCAAGAGCTCCTGTACGGCCACGATCTTCCACCAAGCCCCTGACCGAGCATCCGAACTCTGATTTGACCGCCATAAATTGCATTGGGACCACCTCAGTAATCTTTCTCTTCTACTTGAGTTTTGTTTCCCAATTCCTTCTCCTTTTAATGTTATCCTCTACTGAATGTTTTAGATGTTATTGTAGATCTTTGACATTATAAGGTGATTCAGTCCCTGAGACTCAAATATATCGATCTCCCAATGCTGAGGTAGGTGGTTTGTGCCTTTCCGTAAAAAGTATTTGAGTTATATGTTCAAAATCACCAATAACCATGAACGTCATATTGCGTGTTTACCATTTTAGCCCTATTGTTTTCCTGATATGCTTGTATGCTTGAGTTGATGATAAATGATGTGAATAGGGTTAATTGTTAGGCTTTGGATGTTCTTTCCCATTCATGATTTCCTATTTTGACTGTTGGGTCTAGGTTGCCTCTTAGGTTTCTGTTTACCTCCCATGCCTAGTATAGTAAAATGAGGTGTTTGTATCCTTACATGATGTTATTCTGTAGATTTCTAGCCAATAAGTTCTTCAGGTTTACTTTGGCCGATATGCGCTGCTATAATTGCTTGACTTACAGTGGGCCATGAGAACTTAGTGTATATACTATATGGAGAATGGGCATAAGGGCTTCTCAAGAGTGTCTGTTTTACTTACGATGTGAGACAATAGGGGGAATTGACGTAAGTGCTTCCTCAAAGTGTTTGTAGATCCTCGACGTGGGCCACATGGGGAATAGACATTGAGTTCTTCCCCAAAGCACATTTATTTATCGATATGAGACTATAGGAGGAATTGATTGTGAGTGCTTCCTCATAGAGTCTATGCTTAAGCTGGACCAAAGGGGTTAGACTGAGTGTACTTCCTAGAGGGTTTCCTGTGTTACTAGGTAGGACCAGAGGGGATAAGCTATTAGTACTTACCAGAGGGTTACCTATTTGTGATTACCCGCTTTGTTAGTTGTTTCTTGATATATAATACTGAATGCACTGAAACTGTGAATTGTTTACATTGGATACTTCCTTGTTTACTACATTTATTTTCTTGTTGCCTGCCATATATTCATTGACTATTAAGCATAGATCTCATGGTGATTTATTACAGGGTTTTAGTCTGACACCCTATTTGGGATATGTTTTTGGGACCAAACTGATTATATTGATTCAGGTATAGATAAGGTAAAGCATCCTTATACTTTAGGTAATTTATTTGCTGTGGAGCTGGAGAGCATGGGACCAAGCTATGGCTTGTGATGCTGAGGAGTTTTTTACTTTATTTATTTTGTACTTGGGTTTAGTACTATTGTATTCCAGCATTGTGATTTGTTTGTATACTTTCCTAGATATATGTATCATGCATCATTCATATATATATGTGTGTGTGCTCGAGTTTATTATTTTCCAGTTTTCTGCAGTTTGATTTTGTATGGATTATTCATTCTTCCACTTTTACTATTGCTTTCTTTCACTGTGTTACGCTAACAATAAGGGAATAGTTTCCCCACTATCACACCTAAGGATTTCATTTCTAGTCAGTAGCCTCTGGCATTCGGGGAAATTTTCTTGAGGCTATGTGACTAACCGGGTATGGGGTGCCTCTGGGTGGCTTTTAGATCTGGAACGTTACATCTATACCCCCATTTCACAAAGTGTAGAGGCTTTTCCATGGGAGGGAAAGTTGGAGCATTATACGACATGTAATGCACTTACACGTCTTGTAATTATCCATGCATGTTTTTTTAAATGGGAAGGGGATAATTTTAATAGATCTATATTTATATCCTACATAATATAGGATACCAGTGTGAGACCTCATCTTCACCTAATCTAGGGATCCCTCTTTTTCCTTTTCCCGGATTCAATTTTCATCATCATCGAGTGTGTTGGATTCCTCTCCATATTCTCTCCACTCCATTTCCATCTATTCCTATTTTACCTTCCTACATCGTGAACTATTTTATTACAATATTTTTATCATTTTTAGCGTTTTTACATGTTCTTATTTATTATATTGTTCTATCACAATTCATGTGCCGACACTAAATGAGGAGAGTTCTGTGGACCTAAGGTAGGAGGTCCAATTCCTTTCCATTATGTTCAGTGCTTTTATATCCGGTGTGATTGTGAAAATCACTAAAAATTTCAAGATATGCCTTATAAATGATCAATAAATTAAATTGAATAGTTTTTTCATGTGAAAAATGACCCTAGATAGTGGAATATCAACCCTTCGGTTGATCACCTTGACATGATCCACCCATATAGGTGTGCCTTCCATTAAAGGATTAATCAACCATAACATATATTTTTTAAACACCTTTTTAGGTGTGTCTTACCTTGTAATAAATACATTTCATAATTTGAAATGCATTAAGAAAAATTTTGGGCTGTGAGTCAGGACATATTCTTATTCTTTAATAGAATTGATCAAATTAAATGATCCAGACAACTTAAATTGAAATTTTATAAGTGTAATGATTTTTTAAATGTTATAAACTCTTATAGATAAAAAAGACATTGTACCCAAGATGTGATCAATACTTGGATCCTTATGGGATTAATTGGATGGGAATTTTGAGCATTATCTTTATTTTTTGTATGTATATTGTATATACATCAGGAGAGATATTTAGTATGCCTTGGATGAGCTCACCATAAATTTAATCTACCTCTACATGACTGATACTAGTTCCCTTGGGGAGGAACTATAGATAGGATCTGGGGACAGATGGTTATAACAAGACACAAGTGACACTTTATCTCCTATGCAAGATACTAAGGATGGACTTGGAGGGTATTGTCTTTATTCCAAACAAGGCATTATACTTGGGATTCCATTTATGGATTTTCTTGCATGGAATCCTATGACATTGAGTAGTTATTATGATCTTGGTGTGATACTTTGATTCCATGATCTTGTTCACCTTTTATGGGGATAGGATGCTACTTAATTATATTTTAGAGATACATTTTTTATATAAACACACGAATGATAATTTATTTAATTAAAGTGCGCATATTCCAAGAAAAATAACTTGCATGGGTTTAATTCATAAAATGATAATTTATTTATGATGTCCCATTATACATTATATCATTCTTGTACAGGTTACCTTGGTTTAGAGACATCTGACTTATGAAAAAGATCTTATTATTGGTCATGTATCCTATGAGAAACACGATCTAATGTGCTTTATTTTATTATAATTATTGGAACCCTTATCATTTTATATGCACAAACTAGATTGATCTAGACACCATTGGTGGTGTTTTAATGATTATATATCACACTATTCTTGGGAATCCCTTAGTACCTATGAAAACATTAAGATATATGGTATATATAAAGGGAAGTATTTGGCTTCCGATTCTTGATTTCTAGTTCAATGTTTGTGTAAAGGAGAGGACGATTGATCCTATCCTCATAATTCTAGTAGAGGTCATTTTTGGTATTTTTTTATTTTTATATAGCATGGGGTATATTCCCATTCACCCTATGTTTGATGTACCTAATTTTCTATAGCTATATTACATGATCAACATCATTTTTGAATTAATTTATGATCCAACTTATACCTATTTTTTATATAATATTATTTATTTAGTTTTTATTATTATTCCACTGATACATCAATATTTCTTCTTTCATTGTTTTCCATTATTATTTACTACTGTGATAGACTATGACTCATGAGGGAATAATATCCCAGTGGACACACCTGATGCCCTTGCTTCTAATCGGCAGCCTCTAGCATATGAGAAGATGCACATGGACGAGATCACCATGAGCTTTACCTACCTCAATAAGAGTGATACCAGTTACCTTGGGGAGACACATTGGATGGTATCAAAGACTAGATGGTTATACCAAACCATGAGTGACATTCAGTCCCAAATGCAAGATACCAAGATAGACTCGAAGGGTATTATCTTTATACCATAATGGGAGTGATACTTGGGATTCTATTTATGGATTTAATTGGAAGAACTCATACAACATTGAGTAGTTATTATGATCCTGGTTTTATACTTGGGTTCCTTAATTTGGTATTCCATTTATTGGACTAGGATGTCACTTAATTAAATTCCCGATATTCCTTTTTATATAAATCCAACAATTCTAATTTTTCAATTAAATAAGGCATTTTCAAAACCAAATTATATTCTTGGGTTTATCCCATAATGTGATAATTTGTTTATGTAGGCCCATTATTATTTATACCATTCATGTACAATACACCTTGGTTAAAAGATATTTGACTTGGGCTGAAGTAGGAAGAATCCCTCATGTATCCCATTAGGAACCCATTTTTACGTGTTTTATTTATTTATTTCCAATCATTTATTATTATTGGGATAATGAACCTTTTATATACACAAAATAAATTGATAAATTCATTTTTGTTAGTGGCCTATTGAGTATATAATACACCCTACATGGAACACCCTTGGTACCCAAGAAGACATTATGATTTCAGTTGTAGATAAGGGGAAGCATCTGACTTCCGATGCTTGATTTCCAGTTATTGGTTGGAGTATGAGAGCAGAGGACTGAGCCTATTATTGTGATGCTATTAGGAGATTTATTTGGGATATTTTTGTAATTTTTTATAGTATGTGGTATATTCATGTTCCCCCCTGTATCCTGTCTAACTCATTTTATACAGCTACATGACATGATCATCATCATTTTTATCTATTTATTATCTATCTTCCTCTTGTTTGTTTTTTATAAGATGATTTATTATTTATTTATTATTATTGTATTATTTATTACTTATTCTTGATTCCTATGTTTTCCATTATTATTTAAAACTGTGATAAAATCTAACTCAGGAGGGAATAGTTTCAATATAGACACACTATATGCCCTCTCTACTAGTTAGCAGCCTCTGATGTATAAGGAGCCATGCTTGAGGTCATGCAACCAACCTTTCTGGGGAACTGCGTTGTAAATATTAGGGTGGGATGCTACACACACACACATACATAGACACAAAAACACATAAAATAAAACATATATATCATTCATTTTATATTGTGATTACAAATGAATCACATCTCCTCATGAAGGTGGCAGTCCACACATACGCATGAATGACATTTTCATTTTTTAGGGCATAAAAAGGTAAAAAGATAAATGATATATTATCTTTTAATAATGATAAATATTAAATGAATAGAATATATATACATTAATTCAATAATTATAGCATGTCTTAAGACATGATTATGGAAAATGAATTACATCAGGTCACAAGTTGGTAGTTTGTTGTACTCACAAATGTTATTTTATTTACAATTTTATAGAAGAGGAGATGGATATAGGCTATGAAAATAAAATAAAAACATTTTAGTATATTAAGGATACAATAATAATTATTTTTAAATGGATTAATAAGGTTTTATGGATGTGATATAAGAAATAAATAAAATACCGATAAAAATTGTACCTCTTCTCTAGAAAACCTCATTTTCTTTGCACCATACGACCACAAATTTTTTTATTCTACTTAAAATGAAGCCTCTAGAACGAGATGAGTAATTATAGTATGATTTGTTTTTATTAATTGGATGAAAAAATTGTTTTTAAATTGTGAGGTTAGAATAATAAGTGGTTAACATTTATATGATAATGGAGTGACACTCGTAAAATTTCTCAAAATATTAAATTAATATAAAATAACATTCCATTAAAAATGGCACCAAAGTGATTTATTTAAAGGGTAATATGAGTATAGTTTAAAATAATGTCATTAAAAAATAACCATAATATCTTTTAGTATATTTATATCATTATACATTAGTAATAACCCCCATTTAACACCTTTAACTATTACAGTGACAACATGAATTTGTGCTGTTTGAGGGTTAATATAGTTACTATAAAAAAAATGACCCATAAATGTAAAATGGTTGATATTAAAAACCATATAATAATACCTTGGATGAATTTAATATTTTTAGGAATTTTATATCATTTAATAAAATATTGTTTGCTATAAAATATCCATAATGTCATTTTTTAGAACTATTCATTGCTATAAATTTAATAACATGAATAAAATATATAAAATCAGAAAAAAAATATTTTATTATATCATTAAAATGTTATGATAATATATTAAATTCAATAATCACATTATGTATCTCAATTTATATTTATTATAATATTTTTAG
This sequence comes from Viscum album, assembly GCA_963277665.1. Classification (NCBI taxonomy): domain Eukaryota; kingdom Viridiplantae; phylum Streptophyta; class Magnoliopsida; order Santalales; family Viscaceae; genus Viscum; species Viscum album. The sequence goes on along the minus strand of OY728137.1, from coordinate 465,162,791 downwards.
TATCATTTATTTTATTTGTTTAATAATTGAATAATTCTTAAATGAGGGTTGTATATAAGTTTAATGGAATTATTTCTTCATTAAAAATAAAAATAAATTACCATGATAAAGAAAAATATTTGAGATTTCAAAAACAGATTTTTAGTTTGAAATGTCTTCTAGACAATTCCTTGTTAAAAATATTGAATCTTTTAAAAACAAGAGGGTGACATGATTGATTTTTCCTTGAAAAAAACATTAAAAATGTCATAATCTCATCCAGATGGCCCAAAAGGTCATAAATTAAGTCTTTTTATGATTATAAACTAAATATAATAATGAAATAATGTTAATTCAAGTGTTAATGTAATTTTACAGTCCTTATTATTTTATTTTTAACCTTAAATGACCTAATTTTCTCTTTACCATAGTAAGAAAAATTAAAAAGATAACTATTCATATTAAAAAAATAAAATGAGCCTATTTAATGAATTTTGAATCAATAATTAAAATTATAGAATCCTATTTTCAAAATTACCAACAAAAAATGGATGAATTTAATTTTAAATTAAACTACAAAAATGCAATAAAAATACAATTTTTAGAAAATTTCTCTTTTTTAATATAAAATGTTTTTATAATAAATTCTATTACAAAAAAAAATTGAAAAATTATAATTTAATTATTATAAAAAAATTAACTAATTAAGTTTTAATACTATTTCATGATATAATTTGACCTTTAAAATAAAAAAATACAGTTTTTGATAAAAATTGGTATTTTTTTCTATTCATTGAAAAATAAATATTTTAAGAAAATTATAAAGAAATTATTTTATGATAATTTTGACATGATTAATTCTAAACTAATACTCATTTTTTGAATAATTTTTTTGAAACTTATAAAAATTTACCGTATCAACCCCAAATCTAGATCCAGAAGCCCAAAGTTGTTGTTTTCTTTATTAGATTAGCACTAGATATAAGGAATAAAATATCGAAGTACCAAATTGTTTAGGAGTATTGTTAAAATATATACTTATTTGAATTTGAAATTAAAAATGAAATCAAACAAAAAAAATAGTATTTTCATTTAGTTATGAATTATTTCCATTAATATATCACTACATATCAAACAGAACACATTTCTTAAGATCTTGGAGAAAGGAAACATAAGAAAGGGGCGACCTCTAATTCTCAGTCACGGTATGGATACAAAAAATGATATAATTAAAAAATATAAATAAACAATATATATATATTTAAATAACTAAACACAAATTCTATTTTTTTAATAAAATGATAATGAAAAGAATCTAGAGATAATATCATTGCGAAAAAATCATGGATAATAATAACTAAATTATTAATGAAGGAAATGCTTAATTATTGGACATAATGTTCTTAGAATGATCACACAAATACTTCCAATAAATTTCACTAGATAATTTAAAACCACTAGTATAAACCCATTTAATTATAGTTTATATATTTTCCTCATGAGACTTATGATTCATCAAGGGGATATATAAATCTAGGCCCACTCATCACTTTATGTCCCTAACATTCCACATATATTGAATAATTAGTTTAATTCTAAAATAATGTTCCTAATCATTAAATATATATATTGAGTATGTAATGTGTATTTATAAATAATTTAAAAATTAATATAACACTTTCAAAATGTAACACCGTATGTAAAGATGGTATATGTATTATAAAATAATCAAATCTTTTATAGACTATTACAGATATTTAATAGAAATTAAATAACCAACATTATAAGTAAGTGAAATATTCAATGTATGGTATCAATAAAACATATACCTAGTGATGAATAAATAAAATAAATGGTTCTTATCTTTGATGAATAAAAGTACCATAGAAAGATCACTATTTTTTGAGGAAGTTATATTTTTCACTTTGAAATTCACTTTTAAAAAGAATTTTTGAAAATAAGAAAGAATTTTTTTTATTTGACAATAAAATTGTAAACATATAAAAGAATATTAAAATAATAAATGTGTCATTAAGGAATGAAAAAATTCTAATGCTGTAGAATTTAAGAAAACATCCATTCATCTTTTTTGCCCGAAAATTTAAAAAATACCTGATTTGGAAAACAAAAAAACGTTCATTTTAATTTTTTTTTATAAACTAAAAAATTGTTAAAAATAACCTTAAACTACTATAAGATAATAGTAAAAAAATTAATTTTTTTAGAAAACATGGTCATAGAAGTGAAATATTATCTAGTGTGGACTTGAACATAAATAATCATGAATAATGATGAGATTATGAAATAAACCCTTAAAACTTTGGTAAATTTGGAATCATAAGCCCCAGAAAAGAAATAACATTATATAGATATGTATATCTCATAATTTTCATGATAATAATCATAAATTAAATTAATGGGTAGTATATATACCATAAAAAAGAAACATGATGTGTGCAAGGCATGTGTGCCACATAAATAAAAGTTAGATGAAAATATCTTACCTCTGGTTAGAATTCCTTCGTATACATTGAAAAATCCTATATAATAAATATTTATTTATTTAAAATATATTAAATAACTAGAATAATATTTATAATATCATATATGATCCAATTATGTTATCTTATCACCCATTTGTTAATAATATTTCCTTATTATCCTTGTTTTGTATGTTAACTACTTCATTTTCTCATGCATATTTTGTCATTTAAGTTCAAGTTATTTTGAATCATATATTGTTCCGTCATATCCAAAATTATATTAAGGTTATAAATATAAAATTTATTTGTTATTTTCATTTTTTTGAATATTTATTGAAAACTATACATAGAAAATGAGTCACATCGCTTTATGGAGATGGAAGGTTGTACATATATATGAGCGATGATATCATTTCTAAAAGGTTAAAAAGGGTAAATAAGTGGATGAAATATTAATTTTTAAGAATAAATATCATTTCATAATTATCATATATATCCATTATTTCTATTATTATAACAAACGAAGTAAAGTGGTAATGAAAAACAAATTATTGCATCACGCAGAGACGGTAAGTCGTATGTCCACACGGGCGATACTTTATTTTTTCACTGTAAGGATGAAAGGTGTAATTTGAATATCTTATAATCATAATAACACATAATTAAATCAATGATAGTAGAGTAATTAATTTTTTATTGAAACAACACATATAGAGGACGTAGAATAAGGAATAAACATGAAAGAGTTGGTAAAGACGATTACCTCTTTTTTGGCGGACTTCATTTAGATCCATTCATGAGGGATATAGGGTTGGTATTTTGGATGGACCAAAAACTACATACCTTTTATAAGGATATTTAGAATAGGAATTGTTAGGGTTTTATCAATATAGATGGCTAAAACTGGATTAAATAATTAAAGGAAGGGGTTCCCCTTAATAATTGTGGTGAGGGGCACAATTAGAATTTTTCAAAATATTTAAAATATAATAATAATATCATATATCAAAATGATTCTAAATGGATGATAAATGAGCTGACATTGACATTTTAGACCATATCTTATCCCATTTGTTCTTATTTTTTTTTGATAATTTAATAAAACATTAATCCCATAAAATATTATCATTGTCAATTTTTGATACTATTCATTACTTAGACTTTAAAAACATCTAGAAAAAAAGTAAAATTCAAACAAACTATTTTATTATATACTAAAAATGTAATGGTTATGTAAATAATTTTTGAATCACCTTAAATTAATCAAATAATGTTAGTTTTAATAATTTTAATATCTTTTATTATTATTATATAAATTAAATAATTACCACATCAACGTTGTATAAGAATTAATGTTAATTATTTCTTCATTAAAAATTAAAAATTAATTACCATTATGAATATAAATCTATTATATTTCAGAACATTATTTATGGTCAAAAATATCTTTTGGTTAACTCCATATTAAAAGTATTAAACTTATATAAAATAATAGTGTGATATGTTAATTTTTTATACTTATTTTATTATAAAAAAATTTTATATTTAAAATTACATTTTTTGAAAAATCATTTTTCTTTCATTTTGCATGTTTAATTTTCAATTAAATTATACCATTTTTTGTCAGATTTTTAAAACTGTATTCCATGTTTGGAATCAGTGAGTTCAAATTTAGTAAATATGTCCATTTTATTTTTTTGGTCAATATGAATAATAAACTTAGTAATTTTTGGTTACCATGATAAAGGGTAAATTATGTAATTAATAGTTAAAAATAGATTGATCAGAACAATAAAATTACCAAAACAAATTTTTAAATACTATTGTATGGTAATATATTATTCATAATTGAACAAAGGTAAATGTTATGACCTTTGGGGGATACTTGTAAAATATTGTGACTTTTATAATATTTTAATTAAAGAAATGTTGAACATATCACACTTCTATTTTTAATAAGTGTAAATTTTTTAATATAGTGTTATCTAAAGGATATGTTTGACTATGTATAGTATTTTGAAAAATAAAATATTTTTCTTCATAATTTGAATTATTTTTAATTTTTAGTGAGTAAATAATTACCTTAAATAATTATACAACACTGATGTAATAATTATTTAATTAATGAAAAAATAAAATAAATGATATTAAAAATAAATTAATAAACATAATTTGAGATAAATAGTGTAATCAAAGAATTTTCAAGACCACCCTGACATTATTGGGATATAATAAATTTTTATTTTTTAATTATACATGTTTTATTGAAATTATTAAAGTCAAAGTAGTGAATAGTTATAGAAATTGACCTTATGGATATTTTATAGTAAATAGTATTTCATTAAGTGATAAAAAATACCTAAAAATAATAAATTTGGAAAATTGATTATAATATGGATTAAAATATCAAAGATGTTCCATTTATGTTACTTTGATAAGTTTTTAGTAACTATATCGACCCTAATGAGTAAATATTCATGATATTATGGTTAGAGTTAAAGGCGTTAAATAGGGGTTATAAAAAAATTATAAGGGTATAAATATAGTTATAACTTTGTTAATTTTTATTTTATGAGGTAATTTACCCACATAATCATGTTATCTAAGAAATAAATCAATTTGAGTACATTTATAATTGAAAAATAATTTATATTAATATAATATCTTCATAAATTCTATTACTACCCTTCCCCTCCCCTATAAAAGGTTACCTCTTTTTATCATTTCACCACATTTTAAAAAACATATGGTTAATAGGTTTAATAGAGAAATAAATTAATATAATCCCTATACATGTTCTAGAGGAATTGGTTTAGGTTTAATTGCAGTCAAATAGGTCTCAAGGTTTTAATAAAATGTGGTTTTCTAAATAGGTGTATAGTTTTTATCTACATGTTTTAGTTTTTTTCTTCTTCCAAATCTCTCAAACCTAATTTAAATTATAAAATAATAACACCATTGTAATAAATATATTTAGATGTTAATATGTTATATCCTTAACCTAAATATATATATATATATATATATATATATCTTATTCCATCATATTGGAAATGAAATCATCATTTGTCAGTATGATGAATAACCACTTTGCGAATCGACATAAATTTTCTTCCATCACCACCTATCAAGGTATGTTATAATGATGTAATTAAAGTTTATATATTATATTAATTAAAATTTTATCACTAATAAATTATAATATATCATTTAACTTCTTACCATTCATTCAAATAGATAATGATAATGTTGTTCCTGCATAAGTGTGGACTACCACCTCTACGAAGAGATGTGATTCATTTTTCATCATCAAAATCACATGGGTAAGATATTTAAGTATATTTAAAGAAATAATATAATATATGTGATATTATTATCATTATTTAAAGATAAAATAATATTTTCCTTCATTCCATAATGATCCTTGAAAAATGTTAAAGTTACTCATGCGTATATACAACCTATCATCTCAATACTTGTAACATAGTTAAATATATATATATATATTTAATGGATGGATTTAAAATTATAATTGATGTATAAAAATGATAATTATTTCATGGTTATTATTTCAGAGATTATGTAATAATAAAGTCTTTTAATATAGTCAACATACTGAAGTCATTTTGGACTTTTAAATGAATATCAACAAAACATCAAATGTAAAGATAAGTGAATATCTAATTGTATATAATATGAAAATAAGTGATATGAAAGGAATAATAAATTTTAAAAACGTTATTAAGCAATAAAATAATAAACCTATGTTTATTATTCAAGAAGATAAATAACATATGTGATGATTCAATAATTCTCATTTTGTAGTTTAAGATTTCTTAGACATAATATTATTCTTTATTAAGTACATATATTCATCCTCAAATAACTTTTCCACCTTCATTATTAATCATTCATATTTATTCCATGATAGTTCAGTTTTTATGAATACATGCTAATGGTTTTTCTATGAGTGGATACTCTCTGTAATATTCTTCAGTACTCCATCTTCTTCAAAGTTTGATGAATCTTCATTTTTATCAACATTTGAAAAGAATTTTATGATTATTTATAAACATTTATATTATAATTAATCAATCTCATCTTTTTTAGATTTAAATTTCTTACATAGAATGATTCTTATGATTATAGTGAGCTTTTTATTTCCACCAATGTACTTATTTTCTTCCTTAGATGTTTTGTGTGGCTTATTCCATTGAGTATTATCTTCAAGATGATATTAAAATTCACTAACATTGTTCTTAAGGAATTTCATATAAAATTTCCCAATTCAAACACCCTCAATACATTTTATAATAATTTTTAATCTATATTTTTCTCCTCCTCTGCAATGATTCTTTAAGATAAGAGACATGATTTATTCATTCAACTCATCATCCTTAGTGTCTTTAGTCAAAATTACCTTCTTGAATTTTCAACTTTCTCACAACATAAAAATACATCTCATATTTGATCATATTTTTTGAATTCTTTAAATTTCATCATATCAAAGAAAACATGAAAGGTATGAAATTAATCAAGTTAACAATCATATTTATCTTCTAAAGTAGATATTTTAGAATCAAACATGTTTTGAAATATTTTCATGACTTTATTAAAAACTATTTAATATTCCAAGACAAATATGAGGGATCTGATGTTGCAAAAAAAAATCATTCAATTTGGTTAAATACTTATGAATCGTTTCTTTATATTTGATTGTTATGTCTTAAAAAATGCTATGCTATATTTGTTTCTTTAATTCCTTCACTTTAGTATTTCCTTCAAAAATCCTTTTTAACTTTTCCCACATTATCTTTTCTATTTTTAGACACATAAAATTCATTTAATAATTTTTTTGTTTGATAAATAAGAATAGAATTCCTAGACATTCCTTTAACATCAATATTTCTCTTGTAAGAAAAAGTCATGAGGCTATCATTCTCAATGGTTGGAAACCCAATAGTCATTGAATCTTAAATATTCAAGAAAAGAGATAAAAAATAAGGCATCATTTTGTTTTTTCATTCATGATAATATTTTCCATAAAATTTAGGAATACCTCTACTGTTGAGGAAATTGGGATTTTCCATGAAAAGGATCTAAGAGATGAAATCCCTTTAATACCACTTGAATATCCTAATGATCATAGAACAACTAAGAAGGGGGTAGGGGGATAATCAGTTTTTATATTATTAAAAAATTTATATTTAATTAAATTAACCTCTAAAGTTTTTCAGAGTTATTTTCCTATCACCTTTTTGTACACTCACATGCCTGAAACAGTAGAAAAGTACGCAAAAACACTAGATTTTCAAGGTTCAACCTTAGTTTGAGAATCTACATCCTTACCATGGACACTCCTAAGGTTTCATGTAAATTAAAAATTATAGAAATAAGTGAATTCAAATTTTGATCAAAATCCCTTTGTTCTTCTCCTATCTACTGATATGTATGATTATACTGACCCCTTTTAGTTTAAAAATATTATATACAAAACCCGATCAAACATAAAAAATGTATCTTTCTGAATCTTGATCTAGGAAAGTAGATCAAGAAAGTCCATCAGATTACTCTATCATTTTTATCCATCTAATGTAACTACATCTAGTAATATTTATCTGATGAACCTCTTCCAAAACAATTCTTGATAAAAAATCTATTTTGTCTAATTTCAAAAAGCTCAAGACCCTTTCTTTTGTACTTTGTTTGATAACGGAATTAACCAATTCTGAATTCTTCTGATCAATTTTTTTTCAAAACATCTCTTAAACAAGAAACTCAACTTCATTTTTAAACTCACTCTAACAAAACATTTACAACACTTCAACTTTTTGTGTTAGTGAATAGTGTCATGTATAATTTAAGTTTTCACTCCTATTTATAGGTTCTCGAGAAATTGAAAAGGTAGTAAACAAACATCGTTCTATCACTCACTAAAATTCATAAATATGAATTCAATGCTCATTTTAATTTTGTAAAACATCTTTGAATCTGATTGAATTTTATAGGGCTTCCAAAATTAATCATATTTAATTAAACTCGATGTTTAAGAAATACTTATACCTTTGTATCTTCATTAAACATCAAAATTTTATCTTGTAAAAACATGAAATTTGTAACTTCATAAAAATTCAACTTTGAATCTATATATAAACTTAAACTTTTTATCTTCATGAAACATCAACTTTGTATCTCTGTATAGTCTTCAACTTTTTAAATTATTGAAATTGTAGCATTGTATCTATGTACAAACTTCAACTCTATGACATCATGAAAATTTCAACTTTATAACTTCCTATAAATTGAAAATTTATACATCTAGAAAACATTCTACATTCGATAATATTATTCATTCAAATTATATATTCTATTATACTATCTATTCGAATATTTTATTATTTTGATCATATTATTCATGCATAGTTGACAATTATTTCAAATTATAAATATTACAATCGACCACCAGATTATAAAACATGAAATTCAAGACATTATTAGAACTATTTTTTATATTTGTTTCTTGAAAAATATACATCCAATTAAATTTACATTTAATGATAAAGTAAAAAATTTATTAAAAAATTATCATCTGGAAACTTGAACTTTAGAAACTCTAGAAATTTCCACTTCTCATTTATTCTACTAACTTCATATCGTATGATGATATCTTTATGATGTTTTGAGAACTTGAAGTAAATTAATAAAATAATCTAATTTAAGTAGGATAATTTTTTTAACAAACTAAACATTATAAATCCCTGACTTTTTTACTTTCTTCTTCTAAAAAAATTTCATAACACTTAGACATTCTAATTTATTTATCTGATGATCTTCATCTTTTTCCAAACTCAAAACTGAAAACCCAGATTTTATAGAAATTTTTTGATTGAACTATATATCCTTAATGTTTGTTTGGTAAATTTTTTATGATAATTTTTTTATATCTCTTAAATTTAATAAATATCAGATCTAGTATGTTTTATAGGAACATTATAGTGACAGTTCTTCTTAAAAAAACTATATCTGAACAATGTGTTCAAAAAATGGAATCCAGAACTTAGTTCCCTAGAAAACTCAACCTATTATTTCAATAAAATCATATATCATGGGATTTATATTGACATAAGGAACTCTTCGTTCTAAATATAATTTTGTTAAATCAAGGTTATAATGTCAACAACTTTCTAAAATCTTGACTTTCTCACAGGCTTCTTCATTAGTAAATTTTTACAAAACATTATGTATGGAATTACAGTAACTTCACCTATATTACAAAAAAAATATTTAACAAAATTTTGTTATCAAAACATGAAAATATTTATTAGAAAAACATTATAAAGGATATCTAGGGTCAAATTTTGGAGATTAGGCACCATAAATGGGGATATCTTGATTTTTAAAATAATGTTCGTGGGATTAAAAACTATGTTCAAAAAGTTCTAGGTCGAGCCACATAGTAAGTATTAAATAAAAAACAACTATTCACCCTTATTGGGATTCTAGATGGGAAACATATAATGGATTCTGGATTAATTTAACTATAGACTAACTTTGAAAACCCCCATTATCCAAGTGTTCATGGTATGGATGTAGTGGCCATGTGGTTTAGACAAACCATAAACCCTCATATAGTGGTTCATAATAGGGAACATAGTTTACATGGTCAAACAACATGGGTTTCCTTAATCATACAGTGATAATGTATAACCCCAAAAAAATTAATTTTTTTTCAAACCCAAAATAGCCAAAGACAAGCTCCAAACATAAGTAGATCAAAACAAGGTTATAGAAGTACCTACAAGAATATAACATGATGTTACAACCACCCCACCCGAAATAGTTTCTATCCCTATAAATCCTATCAATGAGACTCAAAGTCAAAGATATGATGAAACTTCTATCTAATCAGGGTCTCTTGCTACCAAGTAGTGTAGGGATAAGAACCATACTACCATATCACATAAACCAATGGTATATTCTTTCCATGAAGAACCATTGTCTTTGAAACAAAAAAAATGTCTATATGCATAATCATGAACTAGTTAGGTTCAATATCAAGGAACTCTTAGAAAAATACTCGAGATGGTTTAGAGAGATACTTTTGAAGATATAATACATGAAAACATTTTTGGTTTAAATTCCAATGAGGCGGATGTTCCAAATAGTAAACTACTTTACCTACCTACTGTAAAATATAAAAAGAACACACCAAACGCTTTGTAATATTTCCCAACTTTCTGTGATGTTGGTAACTCAAATGAGTTGAAAATCTAAAAAATAAATGGTCACCAACTGAAAACTACAAAGTTTATATAGAAAATTTGTGTAGGATTTATATTGGATATGTTCCATCACCACCATCTAATGAATTAATTGAATCTTATCCATCATCTCTTCGACCAAACTTGGTCCAACTAAGAATGATTCACCAATATCTAACCAAGATAGTAGATACTTTCAAGGTAGTCTATACAAGGCCTTAAATGGATATATTCTGATAGCTAAATGATAACTGTTATTTTTATAAAATTAAACCTTTCCCCAATGGACATACCATGTTCAAAAAAAGTTAATAACTCAAGAACATATCATGTATTCAATAATCTATATAGATTATTCTATTTAGCCATCCTTCTATGGATAAAATACCACACACAATAAAAAACGATCTCTGTATGTCTCCTAGAGGCCTCTCTAAAAAAAGTGATTTGGGGAACCCAATTTGAATATATAAATGAATGAACTCTATGAAATATGATACTCTTCTATACATATAGGATTCCTAAGTCCTCAACATTGGTTGTATAATGAATGGGTATAAAGTTTGATGATTTTTTAATTTGATCAATCAATACCCATATTGTATTATTCTTATGATTGGTACAAAAAAAGTTAACCATGAAATCCATAAAAAATGATTTCCACTTATAGTTCAACACAAGAAATTGGTAAAGAAAACCCAAAGTTTTATGGTTCATGGATTTTTACTTTTAGCTAGTATAACAATGAGAAACAAATTCAATGATGTCTTATCTCATTCCTAGCCACTAGAATCATGACCACATATCATAGAACATCTTCATGGTTCTAGGGTGCACTACCCACTAGTAATTATGTAAATCCCACATCACATCCTTTATAACTAGAAATTGTACAACATACCCATTCAGGAAATTTAAGACACCATCATAGGGAAAATACCACTCACCAATGGTCTCTCCATGACAAAGATAGTCTATAATTCCAAAGAATTAATTATTAATATGTTTCTATTAAAGGATCATCATGAGAAGAGATGATTTCTAATGAACATTATTTAGAATAATCTCAGTCACATCCTCACAGATTCCTAAATGAAACAAAGTAAAGGGAACCAAAACATTTCACTCTTCTAATGATTATTTCGTGGTCCAGGTTATAATTTTTCTACTTATAGAATTATAAATGAAATTCCCCTTACTGAGGGTGTATAAAATACAAAAATAAAAGGAATACAGGCACTCTACAAAATTATTCTATAAGAGGTTCAAATATTTTTTTGAGAATATATAATTCATTATTTTTTAATAAGAATAAACTTTAAACCATTTTCAAAAAAGGTAATGCTGCCAAATCATAAGAGAAAACATCACAGATGTGAGTATAATATCATGAGTTAGATATTTCTTCTTATGTAGACTAATATGTTCAAAACCATAGGATATAACATGATCACTAAATATTATAAAGCAACCCAAAACTAAATTAGAAGTGTCACAAAAATTAGAATTTCATATCCCCTAAATGAGTCAGGACTAGTGTAAGACTCAAAATATGTTTAAACAGATCAAAATAATTCTAACAATTTGAATCCTAAAATTTTTCCACATTTTCTCCCATACCATAAAAACCATGAAAATATTAGGAAAAACATAGATAACATGATTTAAGACCACATGTTCAGTGAAATTCACTTCAAGAATCCACAAATTACATTTTGAAAGATTCACAAAATGTCGATGATTTCTAAAAATTTATAGAACCACTCTAAAATGATGACCATTATCTTCCTCTATTTTATAGTAAACTAGAATGAAATCCAGACACATGACCATGAAAAAATCAAGGTACACATTGTATATTTTATTCATTAACACCATAAATACCATAAGATAATTGGTTATTATAAAAGGAATTATAAAATATTCATAATGAAAATAAATTATCTAATATGAAGTCTTTCGGATTTTGGATTCTTTACTTATCAATTGGTGATAATCATATTAATAATAAATCTTCAAGAACCACTTTTACCCTATAAATTGATCAAAAAATCATATATTAGTGGTAATAAATACTGTTTCATTACCATCACTTGACTGAGTTTTTAGTAATCGACACAAAGATGAAGTCAACCATCAAATTTATTCAAAAAAATAATAGTTTCCACTAAAGGTGAAATAATTGGGAAAATAAATCCTTTATATTAGATCATCCAAAATAGAAATTAATTCTTAGAAATCCACTGTTTCTATATAGAATGAAACAAATATAAATTGGAAATGTACTGGATACTAAATAAATAGAAAACACTACCTCTTTTAATGGTGGAAAAACATAAAAGTCACCTGGAAACACGTTGGGAAACTCAAAGAAAACTAGAGGAAGATGAACAATAAAATATTCCCTCTCCATGTATAAAAAACACTGATATTATGTTGCACAACTCTGGAAAAGAAGGATCATACATACTTAACCTCAAGTCTTATTCTCCCTAATAAACTTGGATTAAACCACCAAGTATAGTAAATAAGACATGTAAAAGGTAATAATAAATCTGAGACTTATGATCATTCATCTAATCCATATTTAAAATGACTTTAAGTGGTTTTATGTCAAGAAATAGAAAATTCAATGTGATCTCAATATTAGAAAAATAGAAAATGAAAGAGGGACATCAGAGACCTTGTATAATGTTCATTCCATGGGGCATAGTAATATGCATCACATAAAACATAATACCCATAGAAAGGTATAGAAAATTACTAAAATGATCGGATATAAAAAAATTTGTCACACTAATATCAAATAACATAGATATAAAGATGAATCTATAGTGATGGTACCTCCCACCATTATTGGACCAACATCAACTAACTCTAGAGACACTTCCACTATGTGAAGAAGCTTCATTCTAGATTGATATAGAAATAACCCCTTTTTTTGAAGAATTTGATTTCACTATAGTACTTTTAGGAGTTTATGAACCTATTCCACTAAAAAAGGAAGAAATTATATGAAAAAACTTCTATAGGTATTATGACAGACATCATGATCTATAAGTCTTTGGTGACTCTTTACAAACCCATTTCAAATTACTAACCATTACATAATGAAATAAAGTCAATGGGATTCTTCCAGGTTCTATGGGAGGTCTGGACGATTCTTGATATCTAAAAAAAAGAGACTCATAAAAAATCCTATTTCCTTAATTGGAACAAACTGACTTGATAATGGGAGTAATAAGAACTCCTTATAATCATAACTTATAAGTAAAGTTAAGATATCCCATCAATGATCTATCCAAAAGGTTTGAAAAAGAAGTTATCTTTAATGCGAAAACAAAAAATCATATATCAAACCAAAGTCCCATCTCAAATATTCTATCATTTTGTTTCTCATTTTTCACTATGTTAGGTGAATTCTAAACATGTTCAATAAAATGGTTCGTATACAAAGTCATAGTCCTATCGGCCTACTAAAGGTTGAGAAACATAATATACATTTCCAATACCATTAATTCTATATATAACTACTCAATGAAAATAATTCTTATGTATTTACACTATGATACCTCATGTTTCTTTTCCATCACGATAAAATACCACCATCTCTTTCTGGGCCCCTTAATCTTGAAGGTAACAAATTTCACTTTAATAGAATCATGAGTTTCCAAGAAATTAAAACTTGACATAATTATTTTCAAACAATTCTTAACCTATTGAGAATAATTTTCTCATTTTAATTCTATTTACTTATGGATAAGGAATTTTTGAGAATGATCTATAGTTTAATCCCATTGTAGTTTCACTACTAGGACTAGAATGGAAAAATATTTAGGTACCTATAAAAATCTTAGATAACATGATCCACTATCTCAATAAGATTCTAGTCCACTAGATGATTCTCTCACTATGTTTCAACAAAAAATTCCTACTATGGATTGTTCAAACATCTTCTTAGAGACATGATTATACACAACATTAATAAGAAAAACAAAAAAACTCAGCATGACTTCTCAGACCATTAACCCAATAAATGGGTATAATAATATCTATTCCATAAAATAAAATAAAATTTTATTAGATTTCATGATACTCAAGATATAATCTGTTAAAATACTATAATTATATCAATTTATTCCTTAAGGAAATTTTTCAAAAACACCCACAGTGACTTAAGGTAATTATGATGAGATATGGATAAAAAACATTCTAAATACCTCTAATATCATGAAAATATTAGCACATGTTTTCTATAACAACAAGACTATATATCGACATCAAGGAAGAAAAATAAACCTCCATTGATTCCATTTTGTCACAAAATTTCCTAGAAACAATGGTACATAGATAGTTGATCCAATCCTAACATGTCCCAAAGGATGTTCCAAATTATCATGGGTTGGTGACTAGAACCTGAAATCATAAAAATATCAATGGGAACAATTGTTTCACAATAGGAAAACGAAATGGAAGATAAATTAGTAAACAGTTAGTATGCCATACCCTCCTAAATGAGAAATTACAAAAAAACAACTAATGAAAAAAAAATCCAAAACGGTATATTATCCAAAATTACTCAACATCCATCATAACAATGTGTTAGAAAACTATTGTAATAGGTGGATAACACCTCTTCCAGTCACCTCTATCACTCCATGTTCCATGAGTCAAGTACACCCTCCACCCACGAGAAGTGATTTACCTTTACTTGAACTTTGAATAATATAATCAACAAACACTCAAAGAAAAAGGTAGGATTTTAGCTAAATGTACCTGTAGGGTATCACAAAGTGTTCCATAATCATTACCACAACAAATAATTCATTTATGACTTTAATTCAAATAATTAAAGGAATGAAAATAAAATTAAATATTTTCAAAATATAATAATTTCAAATTCAATATATTATAACTAAATCAAATATAGGTTGAATCAAACAATTTATATAAAACATTTATATTAAATTGTGGGCATGTATAAATTAGGTCTATAAACAATTGTATGTATAATCTTATGAAACCCAAGAACCATGATCATCTTTTCTAAGATATATTAGTTCTAAGATCTCATATCCTTTACTTAATAAATCATGAATCATGAATCATGTATGTGTTAACAGTTCACTAGGATTAGACTAGTGAAACTAATCTAGTAACATACCATTGGGGATAGTCATCCTAAACTAGGATTAGTTAGAGATTTCATTGTCAATCATTTTCTAGGGTGATAGAGTCCTCGTGTTCATCTCATAATCATTCACTAACTACTTGGTATCACATGTACATCAGTTAATAAATCAATCAATAATGGGAAATTCATTCATTTTAAATAAATTATAATTTAAAATTCCCTATTTCAGTTTTCAACATGTCTTCTCAATTTTCAAAACTAAATCTCAAGTTTTAATCAAATTAATTCCATTCAAAATCATATTTTATTTAAATATTTTATCTCAATAATCATCATCGAATCATTTCTAAAATCTAAATTCAATTCAATCCATAAATTTTGTCAAAATCTACCAAAAAATATTCAATTACATTGAAATTGTGTATTTTTCACAATTTCCATGCCATTTTCAAATGAAACATCCAATCATTTAAAATAAATGTTCTATAAATAAATTGAAAACTCATTTAAATTCAATAAGGAAATTTAATATGTCATTTTTAGTCTAAATAATTATGGATACACTTAACTTTAATCACAAAATCAATCAAAATGATAAATGGAATAGGAATCCTCATTATAGAATAAAGGTGAATGAAATAAAGGAATCATAATTATAATAATGATAAAAAAATCTAGAATTCGATCCATAAATAACACAATGATCTATGAATCTCTATGAAGGAGAGAAGGGGGGATTAGGTTAAACCAAAAGAGAGGATAATTAAATACTATAAGGTGGTCAAATGTAGTCACCAGTGGTTTAATCCACAAAGAGATGAGGTTGGGGAAGTCTATTTCACCTCTAGAGATCCTCTAACAGTCAAAGAATCATATTAGGGTTGAATATGAGTTTTATAGAATATTAAATATGGATTTTATAAATTTTAAAAGAATGTTAAATGGATTTGAAACTACATGTATGGTTTTCTAGGTCAGGGTTCATGATTATTACTAATCTTGCATCGACCATGCACCGTTACTAAGATTATGAATGAGATGTATAGTTTTCTCACACTTTTAGTTTAACTATGTGCCAATAATAAATACCACCACTATCTAAGAATTCATAGTTTTTAGTGAGTGGCTTCATTTTTTGTACAAACCTTGAACCCCCTTCTAGTTGCTCATCATAGGGCACAATGTTTCCTAGGACAAACAACACAGTTTTCCATAACCATGCACCAATCATGCACAACCACCAATGTTTCCATTTTTTTCCGAAAATAACCAAAATAACATGATATAAGCCCCAAAATAAGAAGACAAAAAGGTTATAGATATACCTAAAAGAAGGTAACATGATGTTACACCATCTTTACCATAAATACTTTCTTTTTCTATACCCTATCATCAGTGCTTCACCCTCCAATGTCTCTTACGAATTAGAATCATTTCAACCTATTTCTTTGAGGTGAAACTTTTTTTAATATCCTACTTGATTATAAATGAAAATTTATGTATTCTTGGTATGAATTAGAGATCATGATGTGTGACCTCATGATAAGTTATCTATGGTGTGTGTGAGGGAGAAAAAACATAGTAAAAGAATATATCTTGGCATAAGAGGGATATACTTAGTATTAAAAGTGGACTTGGTGGGTAATAGCCTATAGTGTGATGAGAAGGCAACCATGGTATTACAAGTGAATGTTGGGGTTAGGTGACCATGTTTATCTCTCAAGGAATACTAGGTTGTAGAAAATAATATTAGATCTAATACATATACAAAAGTGTAATGAAACTGCCTAATATTGAGGTGTGGGGTCCATAATGAGGATGAGGTGCTTTTAAGGTGTGGTGAGTGTAACAAACCTATAAAAGATTAACATTAGAAGATAAATGTTACTAACAATGTCTATAAGGTGATCCTTTCTTTTTTAGGATCCTACCTTATTAATACTACCAAGTGAAACATGAATAACTTGATGTAATGAACCAGATGGGTGACCCTCTAGGATGTTTCCTAGGGTGTGTTCAAATGAGGAAAACACAAGAAAATAATATTTGTTTTCCTATGGGGAGAATAAATAGTTTGATAAGTGATCCTAATGGGTAATAGGTTGTGGTTTATTGTAAGTACAAGAAGGGTATTACAAGAGACACTAAGAATCTGGTGACTAGGTTTATAGCTTAAGAAAGGATGAGCCTTGAACAAAATTTACTATAGTTTTCATATAGATTATAATATTTCAAAATCATGAAAACAATAGTCAAATAAACATTATTATACTTCTTAATTTTTAATTATATAAAAATTCTTTTTTAAATATTACCAAAAATTTGTTATGGTAATCTCTAAATACAATATTTATTAAGTCCATAATGACTTCTGGAAAATTAAGAGTATAAATGGAATAACTATGAACTCATAGTTTTCCATATATTATTCAAAATGTTTCCTTGGGAATATCCCCCTTTATTACCTTTAATTGGTGATATCCCGACTGAAGGTCCACCTTAGAGAAATATTGAAAACCATGTAGTTGATCAAACAAGTCATCCATCCATGAAATGGGATACTTGTTATTTACTAGGAATTTTTGGTTTTATGATAATAAACTAAGAGGAAAATTGTCTAGTACTCTTTATTGACAAAGAGGAATAAAATACCCAATAGTGAAGCACTCAGGAAAATAAAACCCTTGTGAAAATTCTCTTGTAACTAATTCATTAGTTATACTAACTCAACAATGGATATTCTATAAGGATTATAGGATATGGAGAGAGATCTAGGTATAAGTTCAATTGAAAACCGAAAATCTCAAATAGTAGAAAGACCACATAACTCTTCAGAGAATATATCTATATAATCCATCACAACATGATTTTGTTAATGCCTTATTCCCTCCTTGGTCTCTACCATATGAGCCAGATATGATTGATTATAAATAAAAAATATCCATTCTTGAGAAAAAGATTTTAGTAGATATTCATCCTCTAGCATAAACATGTACAAAATCGGAGGATAACTTGTGATGTGAAGAGTGATCTCCCTCTCTTGAATGTTCATGTTGGATTTATATAAATATATTCAATCCAGGCCCAATATAGTATCAAAATACACTAAATTATATAAGACAAGATTTTATGGAAGGTTTAGTCCATAGACATTGACTGGAGTGGAGTTATATTTTTGGGATACAATAATTTTTCCATTTTATATTCTTATATATATATAAACCCCAATATTTTGAGGCATGTTTGAATAATTTTTTAAGACTTATATGTTATGAAAGAATACATATAACTAGAATACAAAATCATGTTAACTATTCTTGAATGAATAACCAACATACTTATAATTACATCATTTTTAGGCTATACATTACCTATAGTGATAGAATATTTCATTCATTTCTATATTGTAATTTTAGGTTATTTTAATTTATTTTCCATGAAAATCATTGGATTGGGGGAATTGGTTTTCATAAATATCACGTTCAATATATTTGAAACAATATACTACATAATTATTATTTTTGAAAACCATCTTTTATTCCATCAAATTAGTGGGATTATTCATATACATTTAGTATTTATTATCCTGGTTCCCCCTTTTCCAAAAATAAAGTATATCATTGTTCCCATCAAATAGTTTTGGGGATGCTTTATCTCACACTTTGATATGGAGGATGTTGGTTTTTCATTCCACCATGATATGTATCCTTAGATTCTACTGAATTAAAATCAATTTTAAGATTTTATTTCATGCTTCATGAGACCACTAAGTTTCACTGATTTTGATCTCAACATTATGAGAAAAAAAATTTCATCCTATTTTTTAATGTGTTTAATCACTAAATATTTTTGTAGACTCAATTATAAGACAGAAAATAAATAGTCCACTTTACTTCCAATGTTTGTGAAAATAAACAAAGTTATGTCATGAAATACTTGTTATTTTTCCTCATACAAACTAATATACTCATTTTTATGTTTGATTTAGTCCAAGGAACACCCACTATATTTTAATATTTAGAGTTTATGAAAAATATTTAGTAGAATTATTTTCTAGAATTCCTCCCATTCAATGGAATCAATTTCCTATGTTTACATTGTGTTATTGATTAGTTTTGACCACTGATAAACATCCCATTTATGATTACAGACACCAACAAATCATTATATTGTTTTAAAAATTTTAGGATAAGTAATATCATTTCAATTTATTTAATTAAAAATTCTATGATGAGGGGATAGGAAGATCCACTAATGGTTTGAAAAAATTGTCGCACAAAGGACTCTATCACAACTTACTCTTTATTTGTAGAAGGTGGGCCTTCTATATAATTCAATTTATTATTTATATCATAAGTCAACTAATCAATTATTTACAAGAAGTTCCCATATCCTAATATTATAAGGTGATACATATCATTATAAAAATAAACATATTTCCTATGAAATTAGTTATTGATAATGTTCCCCATATTTCCTTCAATTAACTAATATAAAGAAGAAATAGAATGAGTATACTTTAGATAATAATCATATAAAAAGGAAAATATGAACTAAAAAGGAATATCATACAAATTACACATAAATATTAGTATATGGGTCTCTATGTTTTCAATCCAGGTTACCCATGCTAATTTATCTATTAGGTTTTCTGACAAGAAATTTTTTTCCGGTCTATCGTAATTGTTTGTAAAGTGTTTGTGAATTTACAAATCATATCCCCTTATAGTATCAAAATAGGTGTAAAACAATGCTTATTTATAAATAGTTGTTGATAATAGATTTAATATACAATAAACCCTTATCAGGGTTACTACCAATACGTACAACTTTTCTAAATCTAGATCAACTTGTAGTATCTAGAAATGTATGCAATTTCTTAGAAACCACTCAATCTATACTTCACAAAAATCTAAAGATAATTTCTTACACTTCGACCTATCCATTGGGTCCTCACAAATGTATTTTAATAATAATCTAAAAAAATTACTAGACCATCACCTGATATCAACTATAGAGACCCGAGCCTTTTACACATATAATTACATTATTTTTAACATAATATCTGATAAATAAAAATAAAGGATAAAGATTCCACATGTATTTGGATGACTAGGTATATAAAAAATAAAAATGACACTAAAATAATAATTATTTATTTTACTATATTTAATGAGATCCAAAATCCATTTTATTTACTAAAACTACATAGGATAAACTAGGGAATACATAAAAGAGAAGACTGAGCTATAAATCCTAATAATGAAAAAATATGATTATAATGAATATAATATGAGTTTGGTGGAATAACATGATATCATAAAAGAAAAGGATCATGAATAATCATATGAAGGTATAAAATAATGAACATGGAATCATAAGATCATGGAAACATAAGAACACAGAAGAATTATAAAACATGAAATAATCATAAGGAAAAGCTAACCATCAAGAAAATATATCATAGTGGACATAGTCCCATCATGGAATAAGTTAACTCCCTAATCTCATACATATCATCTCAAGAACATTACTAGATGCATTAGATAACTATTTGGGTGAACCCATAACAACATGTACATGAAAATGAATTCAAAAAATGAAAATTAATCTTAAGGAATAATAATTAGAATTACCTATGGAAATAAATTAGTTACAAAATCATTACTCATATAATAATCAATGGATAATTTATAATGATTCGAAATAGAATAACGAATTAAATATTTTTGGTGCTCATATATATGTACCTAAAAACATGTCTCAAAATATGGTGTTTATTTGAGAATAAATACATTAAAATTGAATTAAATGAAAGGATCAAGGGATAGAATAGTTCTTCTTAATCAGGTTTTCTTATAAAGAATGAATTTTAGAAATTATGTTAAGAAATTTATTACCCCATCAAATAAAGGTAGAATAAGATAGTTATATATTGAAGAGAACTATGTACTATAATTATAAGTATTCCATAACATTAAATATGGAGATAAAGTGAGTTAGATATATAAAGGTCATAACTCAAAGAAAAAGGGTGGTTTAGGGAGATCCCTTACCATATGTACAGATCAGTTATATAGCTACACTTAACATCGCTAATAATAAAATCAAATTTCTTAACTAATAATTTTATAAAATTATACATCTATGTTTTATTGATTATAATTTTGTTATATTCATTTATAACTATTTCAAAGATATATAATGATTAATTTTCCTTTTCAGAGATAATTTTATTTATTATTCTCGGGTCTAATACCTTATGTTTAATTATTGATTTCCTTGTCAAAAGGGACTGAAACTCTAGAGTTTAATTTAAATGGTATTAATTTCTATAAATAAATTTAAATAGTAAAAAATATTTTTTTAATTCTCATATAGGGTTGATTTATATAGAAAAAGGTTAAAATTATTTGGTTAATACATTTATGCCTCTTTACCAATCGTTATGAACTAATAACAATTTATTTAATTATATTAAAATTAAAAAAATAGATAACTTTAAATAAGTAATAATTTTTTTTATAATCATATTTAACTATATTAATATTGTTCTTAATCTTCCTTGAAGTCAGTAGTGAAAAACAGAGTATGTTGTTCATGGAGGTGGTGAACCAACCATGTTGTAAACAACACTTTCATTTAAGAAACAAAATAAGTAAGGGTAAAATATGAATAAAACATTAACATAATAATATTCTTATATATGTATGATATTAGAGCCATTATTTTATATTGAATGATGCAGGCAAGGAGAAGGTAATAGAAGATATAAATTTAAATGAGTTAAATAGGGAATATTTCCCCCTAAACACTGTCAGCTCAAAATACAATTTAATTCACTAAAAATTGGTCTTTTGGTAATACAAGTTTTAATAAGATGCATGGGAGAGGATTTAAAAGGTAATTTTGTAGAAATTTGGAAATCTCCAAGTCTTAAATATTGTGAGGAGGAGGTGTGGTATTTTTATGGGGAGGCAAGGGGTGTTTTTTATTATTATATTCATTAGCTAATTATTTTCTCTAAAGGATATAAATATTATTGAATATTGTGAATATATATATTGAATAAATTTTCTATTTGAGTTAAGACTAATAGGTTATTACATCATCCATTACTAAAAAATTATTGTACATACCTTATATTGTAGTTTACATTATTTTTCTTTTTACAAAAATTTCAACTATTTTAATAAAACATAAAAAATTCCCCGTAACCACTTTTAACATTTAGATTCCAAAAATAAAATCCATTTTTTTTAATTTTTTTCCAAATTTTATTTTCTTAAAAAAATTTCATTTATTTGAAAAATACAAATTTTAATATAATGATCAGTTTTAAAATCCTCTAAAAACTAATTAAGGTATCATAAAATTATATTATCATTATAATAAAAAATAATACTAGATAATTAATACATTTTATGAAAATAAATATTCTTTTAAATCATTATATTAATTATGAAAGTTAAATTGAAAAACTTATGTAGAAAAAAATACAAACACTTAATTTATTATTTGTATAACATTTATTTACTTGTACCATGATATAAATATATCATATTTTCATTTTATATGATTTTTAAATTTTATTTTATAGTTAAATATATTTGGACGCTATAATAATAGTAAGGTTACTATTCTTAATGTTAAAATTACTATTCCAACAGTAAGATTACTATTCCAATTTTTAGATTTGTAATGGTCATATGGGTTCTATACTTTCTATAAATACATCATATTTAATTAATTATTCATTAAATTCTATTATATATGAAATTAATAAGAATATATATATATATATATATATATTAATTTTTAAAAATCCATATTCCATTACATAACATTATGCTTTATTTCTAAAATGTTTTTTTTCAGTGAAATTATTCCATGGGATCAATCATATCAAAATTTTACTGTTATTATAGCCTATATTTTTATTTTTTATCCTATTACAATACATTAAATTAGTATGGCCTTTTTTACTATCTAAGTTGTATGTTCAAAATATTGTAATAAAATATTATTGGGTTTATCTTTTGGTGCATCTGTATTACTAAATATGACACAACTATATATTCAAAAGGGAAATTCCAATTATAAAATTTAGGGTAATTACAATGATTAAATGGAAAAGTAATTATTCAAGCGAGAAAGGGACTGAAAAATGTTAAAAACATGTTTTTAATCAATTATTTATGATATTTTCAACCTTATCACAACCTACAGTAAATTAATGTCTATTTTTAGAGCCACCTGAGATTTTTAACATGTGATCCCTTTATATTAACTTGAAATATTTACAATAATGAAATTATAACCTATTATAAATAGTGACTCTAACCAACCCTTTAATAAACTATAAATATTATATTTGATTCTTATAATACTCTCTATTTTATAACCTTATCTACCTATTTCAATATCATAATATTCTAGACAAAGAAGTTTATTCTGATCACTTCCTTACGATGGAATCAACCATGAGAAATCCAGTGTTCTAAATATAATTTTAAATTTTCGCCGACATGTATTCCAATTATATTTCATTTTAAAATTTATTTTTATTAACATTATATAAATAAATATGTATTTATTGTTTAATTAATGTTGTTATATTATGGTAAAAGGCATTAACCTCCTCTCTATATCCCCTTAAAAAAATTCAAAATATGAATCATGCGTGTGTGAAAACTACCACCACCATAACATAACATGTTTCATTTTATTTCACAGACTTACATGTATGGTCATATTAATTAATTTAATTTATAATTTTTTTATATATAACATGCTTTTTTTTCTTAATGTAATAATTTTTTAATCTATTCTCCCATGTTATGTGAAACAAAATCATCATTCATGCATAAGTGCGTACTTTCAACTCCCTGGAATAGTGCATTGAATTTTTCACAACCACCTTCATGGATGGTTATAAATAATATTTTATGATTATTTATTACATATTTAGTTAATAAATATCATTAATATGATTATTCGAGGATAACACAAAAAAATAATGATCATTATTATGCAATCTATCAATATTGATAAATAACTCGAAACAAATTAATCACCAATTTCATCATCACAAAACATGATAAAACTATCATATAATTTTATTATATAATTATAGTTCACTATTTAAAATGAATTAAACTTGATTATATAATCTAGTAATGGTAAAAATTATATCCAATAATAAATACTAATATCAACATCATAAAGCATGCATTAAACAGTAAAAGTTTCTATCAATCGATAATAAAAATAAGCGATAACATACTATTATATCAATAATAAATGACAATAAATGATTTATATAAAATATTAATCTAAATATATAATTTAATGAAATAAATTATTTCTAAAGTTATGTTTATTTAAATTAGTCCAGAGCACATTCAATTAAGCAAGAATAATGGTAAGGGGTTTTCTTGACTCAAATATTTTTCATGTGTTATAATAACTCCACTTAGATTATTATATCTCATAATTTAATTATCCTAAACTATGATGATGTAATGTTATTTCTTCATAATATATTTTTGTGAAATCTTGTTTTACACTAAATTATTCTTCCTTGATGAATCTATTGTTTCAAAAAATATTATTTTTCATAACAATAATTCTCAACTCTATTAATTTATATTTTCATAATATACATGTTTTTACTTCCTTACAATGTTATTAATTCCTTATTAGAGAATAAATTATTTTATTTCTTATTATCTTTACATTCCCATTTAATAAATTTAAAATAAATGTTTTTAATCTTTTAACAATGCGGGTTTTTAGTAAATTCATTTTAAAATATTTAAAAGTATTTCCTCACCAAGATCTTATATTATTCCCTTACTATTAATTTTTTTAATATTTTTTATTTATAGTAAAGTTATATTTATTTTCATTTATATTTAATTACATTTTTATGATGTCTTATTTTCGTGTTCATAAAATCGTAATGGAAGGTGACTCTAAAATGATGTCTTTTTAAGGTGTTATTAAAAAAATAATTTTATGGAGAAACCAATTTTGTGATTTATCTTCCATTTTATTATTATTATTATCCAATGAAGTAATGGTTTATAAATAAAACTATATGTTATCTAATTTCAATATTTTTTTGGTTGATAATTATTTTGGTATTAAATGATCATGTTATATATGCAATAACATTTGGAAAAGTTATAAAACCCATTTTCATATCAAGGGTTATTTATGATAAGATAAATAATTTTATTTTATGTTTTACTCATATGTATGGATTATTATGTGTGGGGTACTTTTTCACCCGCCAATATATTTTTTAGGTTTTTATCTTGTGAGATAACATTGATAATCGAGTAAGAAATTCTCGCTCTACTACATGAATCTTGTATGGATGCATACTCCACCGTGTTATGGAAATATGGTGGTGATTCCTACTCCACTATGATATAATTACCTTTGATTATGTCTCTTGCACATATTTTTTAATGATATATTTTATTTATAATATATACCAAATTTTTATTATATTCCATCTTCAAAAGATATTCTTCTTTCTTATGTTATGATTTCATATTTTGTTTTATTTTCATTATATGATCACAAGAATTGTTTTTGATAACCTTTATTTTCTATTATGGTTATATATCATGATAAAAAATTATTAATCTTGTTTTATGATTGAAACTTATGATCCATTTATTTTTTTGTCTAATATTTCTCTCAACATCATGTTTTTCTTGTTCCTGATCTAACAACTATGACTAGCTAGTAAGTTTCACATTAGAGGAATTTGAGATATTCACTTTTTTATGTTTACATTTAGTAGGATATTGATATTATTATGTCACAATATATTTTTATAAGAGGTTATGTAGAGCAGAATTATAATATAATTTTCAAAAGTGTTGTAAAAAAATATCTTTATATAGCTAGTCTCGATGTCACTACACCATTAGTCCATTAGTTGTGTAATTTTTTATGAGATGTGTTAATTAAATTTTGGTATCTATTTATTATTTATGCATATTTAACATGGGTAACCATAGTTGGTATCAGTGGAGAGTTTTAGTTTTTTAGATTAGTTTAGTTATTTTGGAAGTTAATGTTAGAGAAACATAGTAATAATCCTAGAGACGAGTCCATGGTTAAGATGACATCTTGAAATATTGGTAAAATATTTAGTGGGTGGATTTTATAGTAAAAAATACCTATCTATATACTGGTAATGGGAGTTTAGTTTTTCTTAGATTCACCAAGGGGTAATCAACCAAAAAATGGCTGGCTAATAATTCACACTATCATTACCCAAATGCAATATGTGTGGGAGTAATAAGTAACACCTAGATATACACTCCCTATGGATATGATTTTTTTGATCATAATATCTTTATGAACTAGTATGATGGATTTATTTCACAGTTACTTTTAGGTATTAGTTTTATAAGTATAATACAACCCATCTTAATGAAAACTATGTTAAACTATGATTGATATAGTTTAAACTAAAGGAATTATTGGATAACATGATGATGAAAAATGTTTTATGGTTGAATCCATTTTATGTTATTGATTATGATAATTTGTTATGATGTTAAATTCATTTCACTCTTTAACCTAATTTGGTTTTAAATATATTTTGAACCATAAGGAATTGAGTTAACCATGGGTCTTAGGGACCAAGTGATGATCAATTCAATGAAAAGCCTATCAAAATGAAAGTTGGAGTGTGAAAACTTTTCATTTAAAAAACAAAATATTTAACTATATTATTAACAATGTATCCATAGTTTTAATCTTGGGTGAACCAAATAATAGAAATATGGAGGCTCATTAAAACTCAGGTAATGATGATGATGAAAGAAGGAACATTAAACAACCAAAATGACAAAATTCTTGGAAGAAACACCCATGAAATTTACTCAAGGGGACAAGAAGCTACTTTAAATATGGATGAGGGGGTTATAGAGCATCAAAATATTGAGGAAAACTGAAGAATTTTGTTAAAATGATTAAAAAAATAGATTTCATCCTAAGGTACCATTAGTAAATCAATATATTTTTTGATTGGAACTTTTGAATTACCCATGATAATTCCCTAATATAAGGACTAATTGGGGTGACGAACTTCAACAAACTCCAATATCAAAAGGAAAATTAAATATATTTGTAATAACAACTCCCAAATTTGGCCTTATTATTTATGTTACACATACCATTCAATATGGAGTTATATATTTCATATTGTTATTTGATTCTAGGAACTATAATATATCTTTTGAGTTTTCTATGATCATTTAATGGTCACATTGATGATTTTATTATTAAATAAATATTCTTGTTATATGATTACTTCTTTCAAAGTTCATGTTTATAAGAATTCACCTTGTGGAAATCATATTGTAGTCCCTTTAGATATATTTAACATGTTTTTTGTGATGAATATGTTCATTCCAAAGAGAAAAAATTTACAGAGTTCGTAAAAAAAATTCATTTTAACCTATGATATTCTATCAATGAAAGGACGATAACAAGAAATCTTTAGAAACAAATTATATAATGAATATACTGATTTCATATAATTTTATACTCTTGATCAAAATAGTTAGAGAAAAACTCATTATTAAGTATAATCCTACTTCGAAGAAATAGATATGTATCAAAAGATTCTAAGGTAGATATATCCTAATAAATTATAATCTAATATGTCTATATAATATTAATTCCATTTACTATTTACATTGATATGTGATAATGAAAACTTCTAGGATGCATTTTATTTAAGGGGATGATGGAGAATATAATGCCCCTTGTTTTTTAGAAGAATATTCATTCGTTAAACATTATGTTTATAATTTTAATCTATTTTTCACTTTGTTTAAATTAATTAAAATAGATTGGGTAAAAATTCATAAAAAAATTGGGAGTAAACTAAAAAACATTATTCATTAATAAAAAAATACTCCAATAGAAGCACATGAAACAAAGTATCATACATCATATATGATTACATCCATTAAGACTACATAAATTATAAACGACCAATATATTAAAATGAAAAATATTATTAGAACTATCATCCTCCCTAGTCCACTATCACCTTTAAGAACCAAAATTAGTATACAAAATCAACAATGATAATGAAAACCATGAATGGGAAAATATTGTTGTGAGATTAAAAATGAAAACTATGTAAATAAAAAGTGTGAATGGAATAAGTTTAGTAAGGTTATATATATAGGAATGGAATTGGCTATTGAAAATATGTTCACTGAAAATACGGTTATTTCAAATATATTCATTGGTTATTCATCTAATATCTATTCAAAATTTTTATATTGTTAGGTGGTAAATTTAAACTAATGTATCTCATAATGAAATAAAAATAGGTTGTTAAAATATTATAAATATATATTTTTCCATCATGTTTAAATATTAAAATTATTATTAATTAAATATGATATGATTTATATATATACTTAAAATTAATATTTTAATATCAATGGAGTCGTAAAATTATATTTTAGTTTATAAATAATTAATTCTAATGGGAATTTTAAATCATATTTAGTATAAAAGTAATATTTCCTTTTTTCAAAGAACTATTTTGTTAAATATTTTATATTTTATCGTAATTGATTAAATTTTACACTTTGAAAAAATAACTATATATTTAAAAATATATTAACATCTTATAAATTAGTAATATATATGAAATAATATTAATAATACTTAATGTTATAAAATGTCATTTTTCAATAAATGCATTTTTTATATTTTGTATCTTCATTTGAATAATAAATTTTTAAATTTTAGAATACAAATGAAATAAAAAAACTTAATTTTTAGAGTTATAATGTCAAAATCATCATAGCATGAATTTTTGATATTTTTCTTAAAAAATGGTTTTTAGGTGAATAGTGAAATATACTAGTACTACTAAATTTATGCAATTGTTAGTATATAAGTATCACTTAGAAATTTATAAAAAAATTTAAAATAATAATAATTTTTTAATTACCTTATTAATTTTAAAATATTTACTATAGTTTAAAAACCTCTATTTTGATATTATTGAACTCAACTAATATTTTTCTGAAAAATTATTTTAATACATTATACATTTATTTAATTAGAATTATTTTTTATAACTTTTATAAATTGAATCAAATGAAATGGATTAAAATTTTGAATTAGTGGGTCCAAATAATCTAATAAGGGACACTTTATTTTTAAGCATAATGATTATGTTACCATAGGTAAAACCAGTTACCATGGTGAAATCATAAATGAAAAAGTAAAAATTAAAGAGATAAAAGGATTAAAAATGTTTAAAAATAGTTTCTTATTTAGTTGTTGAGGTGTCATAGATATTATATCTCCATATACCCAATTATTTTCTATTTTCAACCCACGAGACTTGTTAACACAAGTTATCCCTTTATATAAAGTTGAAATACATTCAAAAAATCCATTCTTACTACTTATAAAAGGGGTATCTCGACACCACTTCGATAATTATATGAAAATATAGTTTCATACCAAAAAACATTCCCCTTTATATCCCTTATCACCATATTTCAATCTAATCATCTTCTAATCACCAGATATTATCCTAATCCCTTACTTCTCAAAGAATCATCTAAGAGATTCAAAATGTTTTCAATAAAAGATGAATCATTTTTCTACCATAATATCATTTTATATTTCCTTTTAAAATTTTCTACAATATTATATGATTGTTTTTGTATTTATATTATAATTAATTTTTTTATATTTTGTGAATAAAAATTAACCAACTTTCCCCTTATCCTTAAGAAATCTAAAAATGTCAATTGTGTGTATGTGCAAAATATTTCCTCAGTGATATAAAATGTTTTATTTTCATTCACCACTATAAAGGTATAGAACTAATTTATAATTTAATATAAATTTTTTATATTTATATCATTTTTTAGGTTTTGAAAAAACTAACCATATTACTTCTTTTTCATATGCATCAGGAAACGAAACCATCATCCATGTATATGTAAGGACTACCACATCCACAAAATAATATATTCCTTTTTCACTACCACCTTGGTGTATTATTATAAATTATATTTTATGATAATATATGATATATAAGTTTAATAAATATTATTAATGTAATTAGTTTTGTATAACACAAAAAATAATGATCTTTATCAAGTAATAAATCAATATCGATAAATAACCAGAAATCAATCAATCTCTAATTGATTATTCAAGAACCATGATAGAACTGTCATATAATTGGGTAATAACATTAAAGAAAATTATATAACATCAATTATAGTAGCTTATATAACCTAGTAATTATAAAATCGGTATCAAATAATGGGTACTAAAATCAACATCATAAACCTTGTCTATAATAATTAAAGTTAATAACACCCAATTGTAAAAATAAGTAATAAATAACTAATATATTCACAATAAATTATCATAAATTAAGTATGTAAAATGTTTATGTATAATAATAATGTTTTAAATATAATATTATGATATATATGTATTTTTTACTGGAGTTTAGGTCACATTCATCAAGGCAGTAATAATGATAAGGGGTTTTCTTGACTTAAATCTTTTACTTGAGTCATAATCACTCCACTTTATTATAATATTTCAAGATTTAGTTAACCCACCATACGATGATGTTATGTTGTTTTTAAATTTTATTTTATGGTAAAATCATGTTTCACACTAATTTATACTTCTTTGATGAAAATACTATTTCATTAAAAATTTAATTTTGTCAAAAATAATTCTTATCTCTTTCACTGAGTTTTTTTCACCATGTATTTTTTTTCACTTACTGTATATATATTATAATTTACCTATTGGAAACCCAATTTTTTTTACCAAAATTTAGAATTATTTTCCCCTTTACTCATTTTAAAATAAAAGTTTCAATATCCTTATAATGAAGTTTTTTCATTAAATGATTTTAAAAAAAATTAAATGGATCTTCCATACCATGATATTATATTATTCACTTATAATTCACATTTTTACAAAAGTTTTATTCCTTGTAAAAATATATCTATTTGAATTTTATTTTATAGAATGTTTTATTATGTTTTCTCTTCATATTTTAAAAAATGTATTTGGAAAGTGACTTCAAAATAACATCTTTTTAAGTTGATATGAGGAAATTGTTTTTATGAGAAATTGATTTCATGATTTCTCTTCCATTTTCAGAGGATTATTCACCAATGAAATAATAATTTATAAATCAGACTATATGTGATATTTTATTGACACTCATTTTGGGTGATACTATTTTTAGTATCAAAGGATTATGTTTTTCTGTGATACCATTCGGAAATGTTATGAAACTCATTTTATTCCCACGAAATATTTATGGTATGTTGAATGATTTTATTTTACGTGGAACTCAATATCTAGATAATGATGTTTGGGGTAATATATCTTCCTCTAAATCATTTTTATGGTTTTATATCTCAAGAGATTACTATGGAAATCAATTAAAGAATGCTCTCACTATAATAGGAATCAGTTTGTGATACCTGCTTTAGTATGTCATGGGAGTATGGTGGTGATTACCACAACACAATGATATGATAACATATACTTATTTTAGTTCCACTTAATTTTAAATTA
Source organism: Viscum album (assembly GCA_963277665.1). NCBI lineage: Eukaryota > Viridiplantae > Streptophyta > Magnoliopsida > Santalales > Viscaceae > Viscum > Viscum album. The sequence goes on along the minus strand of OY728137.1, from coordinate 465,130,299 downwards.
TATGTTTTATTTTCAATATATACCAAATTTTTATGGTATTCCAAGTTCTAATGATATTTTTCTTTCTTATGTTATGATTTCATGTTCTGTGGGATTTTCACTATATTTTATAAAGTAATGATTTTTATGACCTTTCATGGGTCTTAGGATTTTATTTAATAATCCATAAGGATAAATAAGTTTTTATTAAATCCATTTATTACCTGTTCATTTTTTATCTTATATTTCTCATTTTCTCATATTTTACCTTATTTTTATGATCTAATAGTCATAACTTGTTGATAAGATTCCCTTATTGAGCATTTGATGTAAATAACTAGACTCCAGTAGCCTTGAATCAGTGGTTACGTTATTATATTGGAATAAGATACAAGCGATCGTTTCCTAAAGGACCTCATAGTTTAATAGTCTTGATAAACTATATGCATACTTGATTCTCATATTACTTTTCAAAAAATAAAGTACAACATTGTGAAAGTAAATAGTATGCATCCTTTAACTCATTCAATGATTTCATAATTATATCATAGGGAAAAGAAACAAATAAATAGTGATATTTGATTCAATATAATGGAATTAAAATAACAAAATAATTCATAGAATAAAGGTGGAATAATAGAAAATGAAATGTTAATAACCGAAAACAGATGCCATTTAATCCATAACTTTATCATAAATAATAATATGGAAGGGATAAATGATTATAAAATTACTCAATACAAATAATAACACAAGATTGAAATATTTCAATCAATATCATAACTATTCAATTAATCAAATAGAAATTAATAACAAGTTTTATAATGATGAAATGCTTGATATTGAAAATCAAAATCTTACCATCAAGGCATTGAGCTAAGAAAATATATAAAAATAGGTAAAGAATATTCCAAATACCCAAATTAGTTTGTGTCTTGAGACCTACCGATGTATCATGGGTCTATAGTGGGCCCCTCCCTCCATTTACTAATTCCATTGCATTCATCATATAAAAGGGGTGAAAAATCATCAACATAAACATTCATATTGAAGAACTACCATATTAAATGTAAATATTTTACCCAATCAATAAATATTATATAATAAAAAAATATAGATTAATATGGAGAATGATATTATAACGACCCATAATTTACATACATGGTTATTACTTCAAAATTGAAGCATACTTATTACAACATATAACAAAACCATGAAAAGACCGTATAGGTATAGTGTCTTTAGAAACTGGGAAACATAAACAACTTGTTCATAAAGCGTCTACACTGTCTCCCATTTATTTCATCATATCTAGAGTCCCCTTTGGCATATCCTACTTAATAACCTTCTTCCTGACCTCGGGGAAAGAAAAAATACAAAAGGGTGAGCTCAAATGCTCAGTAAGGGTAAACAAAAGAAAAATCAATCACATCATATTCATAAGAACATAACAATTTGGAAATCTTACCCTGCAAAGGAGATCATAATTTCATAACATGGGATAAATCATGGTAGTGAAATGTAATCACAATAATCATAACTTAAAAAATGAAGCTTGGTGGCATACACACATAATCATAGAGAATCATTTCTTATTAGTCAAGACTCATTTTCAAGACTATCTTAGTGGACAAAGTCCATTTCTGAACCGAGTTCATTCCTCGTTTCAGTCCTGTTTCGCTGAACCAGTTTAACCTGCCGTTCCAGCCATGTCTATCTCATAAGATATAAAATCTTTACCTAATGCATTGGAGGGAGATATAGGTCCCACCCATCTCATAATGATACCATTCTTATGTGTGCTACAAAATCATAAACCATACATCATAGCATAACCCATGTAATAAAAATGGGAATTTTAAACATCGTGACATCATAAAACAATTCATATAAGATAAAGGAATTCATAAAAATAATTCCATCACAACATAATCAAATCAATGTAATAATAGGGATAGAAACAGAACACTTTGTTATCTTAGATGGAAAATAATTTTGATAAAACACTTGAACTCCATTCTTGAGGAAAATATCCTTTCTACTTCAAAAACACTTTTCCTTTCCTAACATGTCATACAATTATAAAATAAAATAATTTGATTAAAAATAAACTTGAAAACTTGTAAGGGAAGATTCTTGGAAATTATGTTTTAAAAATCCATTCATGTCGTATAAGTTAAAAAAACATTCTTCTCGTACGTTTGTCGGAAAAGTCAAAAAGTGCCTCGTACGAAAAACGACAAAAGATTCCTTTCATATCTTTTACTAAAAACTCACCGAAGGGTAAAATTGGATATAAACTATTGTATAAGGATATAAATATTACATATTGAGGAAACATGGATGTGGATGATAAAATACACCCCAGTAAATTCCAAAGTATAAACAATCTCAGATAAAAATGAGATTGTGATATTTCCCTTACCTTAGGTCCGATTTTCTTCTTAAGTGTCAGAAACTCCTGTATAATGATTTAAATAATGTCATTGAATTATTCCAGAATCATACTCATTGTTATGATATCATATATGGTCATATTCTTAGCTTCTTATTAGTAATATTTCATTGTTACTTTTTATTTGGGTGTTTATTGCTTTTTGTTCTTATGCGTGTTTTGTCGAATAAATTCTTATTCTTCTTTTTGGGTTATAGATACCTCATTTACAGAATGGTATTAGTGTAATATATATCATATTCATTCATTCAATTCATTTAAATAATCATTATGTAATGAAGATCATGTAGAACGAGTCGCATCACATCGTGGAGACGATATTCCGTACGTACGCACGAACGATGATATCGTTCCCATGATCATGGAATTTTATTGGAGTGTATGTATACTATTTCAGAATAAATATCACTTTACAATAATCATACATATTCATTCTTTACACCATTATACCCATCCAAGTAAGGTGGTGGTGGAAAATAGATTACACCACGGCGTGGAGATGGTATTCTGTACGTACGCACGCGCGGTGATTTTGTTTTCCGTAGGATGGATAGATGGTGAAATAGGGTTGTTTCATACTTATAATAACATATTAGTATATGAGTGATACTGATGTTATTAATTCATAATGAAACAACTAAAGAAGAAGAAGTGGAAGAAGAAATAAAGTTGAAAGAATCGGTAACAGACATTACCTCTTCTTTGAAGCGCTTCTTTGATACCTCCTTTTAGGGCACTAAAATTGGTCTTTGAAGAAGACCAGGACCTCTATGATGTTTATAGAACAGTGGAGAAGATAATTTGGCAGGGTTTGGCCGAGCTTGAAGGCTCAAAGTGGTGTGAGGAAGAGAGGGAGGAGGTTCCCTTTTATAAGGGAGGAGAGGGGCACCTTTGGAAAAACTAAAAATATTATTTTATTATAAAGTCATATTCGGTTTTAAATAGCTCCAAATTGATTTATTTTGAATCTAAGGTGGGTATGGGTCGAAATCCTCTCATCCAATAGAATTTAGACAAGTTTAGGTTCCTATTTTAGCCTTATCATTTAGAGTTAACTTTAAGTTAAATAATTTTACTTTTACCGTGTCTTCTTGTGTTCTTACACTATAAGGTTAATAAACTTACTATAACAAGAAAAACGAACCCCAAGTTGTTTATTATTAATATATATAACCTTATCTAATTAATATGGCCGAACCTTATATTTTTAGGAATAAAATAAAAATTAATAATATAATATTTGTTTTAAAAACTATTTTATGTCAATTTTGATACTATTTGGTAATTGATTTTTGTGAAAATCATAACAGAATGATTAATTCTAAAAAGTTAATTAAATCAATACTAACATGTCATATTAACCTATGAAATTAGTTCAATTCATAAAAAGTCTCAAATTACATTTATTTGGACATTTATACAATCAATTATGTCAATATTTCATTAATAAGATAATTACTGCATCATATTTGTGTCATAAATAAATTAAACTATTTAATATCTAAAAATTAAAAATAAAATACCATTATGTATTAAATCTTTTTATCTTTTTAATGAATATTTATAGTCGAATTTATCTTATGTATAACCTAATATTATAAATTATTTACTTATTAAACATTGATTTTAACTATTTTAACCCTTCTTTAAATAAATTAATAATAAATGTCCTAATCTAATCCAAGTGGGCCTAAATGGTCATATGTTATTCCTATGGTTGTTTTTGGTCGAATTACACTTATCCAATAGAATTAAGACATGTTTTAGGGTAATAATAATATCATTTTTACCCTTAATTACCTTATTTACTTTTAACCATGGTAAATAAAAGTAAAACATTACTATTCACCAAAAATAATTTTCATCTCATTGAACCACATTTTACTTACTGAAATAAACCGTGTCTCTCAGATTTTTGAAATTCCACTCACAGAAGTGGTAAAATTATGTTTTATGTAAATTTGCAAATTCTCCTAGGAGGTGGGTAAAAGACGGTGAAAAGTTCAATAAAATTTATATATATATAAAATTATTATAAAATTACTCTAATGAATTACATTGAACTTATATAGTTGTTATGTATCAAATTTAACCTTAAATAAATTTAAATAAAATAAATAATTATTTAAATAAAAAGTCGGTTTTTAAATAGTAACCTAGTGTTTTCACTATTCATCAAAAATTTAAAGTTTCTAGAAAAATACCAAAAGTTCACCCTAGGCTAATTTCGATATTACTAATCCAAAAACGAAGTCCATTTTGAAAATAAAATTTACAAAATTTCAAAAAGTGGTTATTACTATTCATAACGGCTAGTTTTAATAATATTTTAATAGCATATCGTTGTTTAGTGAAACTCGATATTACGTACGATGCAAGCTATCAAAGAAGGTCGTGATTGCATGTAAAGCACGCCAAGCTAGTGTTGTGTGTAGTGAAAGATTCATTTGATGATTTATATAAAATAAAAACAAAGTATTTCTTATAAAAGTCTTGGGTGTTACATTCTACCCCCCTTAAAATGAATTTTGCCCTCAAAATTCGTCACTTGTAACAAATAGATGAGGATATCTCTCCCTCATCATATCCTCAAGCACCCATGTAGCTTCTTCTAATTGGTGGTTCCTCCATAAAACATTCACCAAGCGAGTGGTATTGTTCCGTAGGACTTTTTCACTACAATCGAGAATCTCTATTGGTTGTTCTTCATAAGAAAGATCTTGTTCCAGCGGTAAAAACTTCTGAGCTGAGTACATGTGAAGGATCAGGTATATACTTTCTAAGGAGAGATACATGAATCCCATCGTGAACTTGAGAGAGATTCGGTCGAATCACCAATTGGTAAGCTACTTTCCCAACACGATCCAGTATTTCGAAAGGACGGATATACCTAAGGCTCAGCATTCCCTTCTTTCCAAATCTCATTACTCTCTTCCAAGGAGAAATTCGTAAGAACACTTTATCACCCACTTCAAACTCTAATTCTTTTATTCGGTTGTCGGCATAAGTTTTTTGTCGACTATGAGCTTCTCTTATGTGTTGTTGAATAGATATGACCTTTTCTTCCATCTCATCAACAAGATCAGGTCCTAATAGCTTTCTTTCCCCAACTTCATCCCAGCAAGTTGGAGTCCTGCATTTCTTTCCATAGAAGGGCTTAATAAGGATCCATCTGAATACTGGAGTGAAAGCTATTATTATAAGAAAATTCCACCAAAGGTAGGTGTGGATCCCAACCACCTTTAAAATCCATAGAGCAAGCTCTCAACATATCTTCTAGAGTTTGAATCGTACTCTCAGACTGACCATCTGTCTGAGGATGATAAGCAGTGCTGAAACTCAACTCTGTATCCAGAGTATGCTGAAGACTTCGCCAGAACTTTTGAGGTAAACCTCGGATCCCGATCAGATATAATAGAAAGTGGTACTCCATTCAATCTTACCACTTTACATATATCCTGGCAAGTTGATCTAGAGATAAATCCTCTCTAATAGCAATGAAGTGTGCGGACTTTGTAAGACGATCAACTATGACCCAGATAGCATTATTGCCTTTGGATGTTTTAGGAAGTCCTGTGACAAAGTCCATAGTGATGTTTTCCCATTTCCATTCGGGTTTGGGTAGTGGTTGTAACATCCCCTTAAACTTCTGTCTCTTAGCTTTAACTTTCTGACAAACCAAGCATTGAGAGACATATTTAGCAACATCTCAATTCATGCCATCCCACCAGAAGTACTCTTTCAGATCCCTATACATTTTCATACTTCCAGGATGAATAAAGAATGAAGAACTATGAGCCTCATCCAGCAGCTCCTTATTTAATTCGGGGATGGGAGGAACACAAACCCGATTCTTTAACATTATTATCCCATCACAATCATGGTTGAATTCAGGAACATTTCTCACCTTCTTTTGTAACTCTACATCTTTTTTCTGTGCCTCTTTAATCTTCACATGTATAGATGGTTGAACATTCATTTGAGAAACGATTTTTCCCCTTTCATTATAATTCCAAGATCCATCCTTTGTAAATCCATAAATATTGGATCTTTTGTGATCCTCATCATGGATATACTGGCATGGTCTTGTCGACTTAATGCATCTGCCACCTTGTTTGCTTTCCCAGGGTGGTAATGAATTGAGCTGTCGTAATCCTTAATCAGCTCCAACCATCTTCTTTGGCGCATATTCAGCTCCTTTTGTGTTAAAATATACTTTAAACTTTTATGATCAATATAAATATCACACCTTTCTCCATAAAGATAATGCCTCGAAATCTTTAATGAAAATATTACCGCAGCTAACTCCAAATCATGAGTTGGGTAATTTTGCTCATGGATTTTCAACTGTCGTGAGGCATAAACTATCACCATATCATTTTGCATTAGAACACACCCCAATCCCTTCTTGGATGTATCACTGTATATCACAAACCTTTCTCCACTACAAGGAAGTGTGAGTACAGGTGCACTGGATAACCTTCTTTTCAACTCCTTGAAATTCTCTTCACATTCCTCCGTCAACACGAACTTAACTCCTTTTCAAGTCAACCTGGTGAGTGGATTAGATAATCGTGAAAAATATTTCACAAAACATCCGTAATATCCATCCAAACCAAGAAAACTTCGGATCTCAGTTACTGTTGTTGGTCTCAACCATCTTTCGATAACCTCTGTTTTTGCTGGATCCACAGATATCCCCTCTTTTGAGATTATGTGACCAAAAAATGAAACCTTTTGAAGCCAAAATTCACACTTGGTAAATTTGGCATAAAGATTCTCCTTTCACAGGGTATTCAATATAATTCTCAAGTGATCTTCATGTTCTTCCTTGCTCTTTGAATATACCAGAATATCGTCTATAAAGACTACCACAAACTGATCAAGATAGTCTCTAAAGACTCTATTCATCAGATCCATGAAGATAGCACTGGAATTAGTAAGCCCATTTGGAATCACTATAAATTCATAGTGTCCATACCTTGTACGGAAAGCCGTATTTGGTATATCCTCCATTTTGACCCTTAATTGATGATACCCTTAACGACGATCAATCTTGGAAAAGTATTGAGCTCCGTGTAGTTGGTCAAATAAGTCATCAATGCACGTGAGAAGATATTTGTTCTTGATAGTGATCTTGTTAAGTTATCGATAATCAATGCAGAGTCTCATTGATCCATCTTTCTTCTTAACAAATAGAACAGGTGCTCCCCAAGGTGACGCACTAGGGCGTATGAACCCCTTATCAAGATTCTCTTGGATTTGCTTCATCAATTCCTACAACTCAATTGGGGCCATTCTATAAGGTTTCTTTGAAATAGGTAAAGCACCCGGTACGAGTTCTATTGAAAACTCAACTTCACGATTTGGTGGAAGACCCAGTAATTCCTTCGGAAAGACATCGTCAAACTCCCGTACAATGGGCATACACCTAATTGTGAGTTTCTCACCAACCATTTGAGATAAATAACATTCATTTAGTGGAATCAAGACCCATAAGATGGATGAAATTTCCACTGGAAGGTTATGTTCATCCTTGCATTGATAGACGATCATAGATTGATCTGGAATATGAAATGTGACTTCCCTTCTTTGAAAATTGATATGAGCTCCATATAAAGAAAGCCAATCCATGCCAAGAATCACATCAAATTCCACTATAGGAAGGATCATAAGATTTTCAGGAAGCACTTTCCCACAAACTTCAATCGGAGAAGAATTATAAACTTTTGATGCGACTGTTGTGCCATTAGGGGTTGTCACATCTAACTTAACATCTAATTGTTGAGGTAATATAGTGATACCCTTAGAAAATTCTTCAGAAATAAAAGAGTGGGTGGATCCAGAATCAAATAAAACATTTTCTACTTTAGAGTGGATGGTAAGTGTACCTTTCACCACTTCGTTATCGTACTCCACATCGCTGACAGAAATTGCATGTGACTTTCCTTTGTCTTTGGCCTTAAGAGTTTGTTGACGTTGACCATCATCATCAACCCTTGGATTGGGGCATTGATTGGCATAATTCACCATCTCCTTGCACTTGAAACATTGAATTGTAGTAGGTTCATTCTGTGTATCCCTTCCTTTGTTTGCATCATTAGACATCTTCTTCCCATCATTGCGGCATTAAAATGCCCGATGACCTTCCTTTCCACATTTGAAACATTTACTTGTCCTTTTAAGACAACTCCCTCCATGTTTCTTTCCACACTTTGAGCATAAGGGAAAGATCATCTTCTTTTCAGTGTGCTCTTTATATTTTCCTTTGAATTCCATTTTCATCTTCTTATCAAACCCATATGACTGATGGGTTACTCCAATATCCATCTCAACTTTGAGAGCACATAGAATGATTTCCTCATAGCTATTGAAGTCCCTTATGGCTAACGCCCTTCAAAGACTTGGTTTTAAGCCCCTAAAGAATTGACCGATCTTACTCTCAGGTTGGATAATAATACCAGAAGCATACCTTGCATGTCTTGTAAAATTTGCTTCATAGGTACCAATAGATTCATCATCCTTTTGCTTTAGTTCAAGAAACTCTTTCTCCATCTTTGTTCGGAGAATACAAGGGAAGTACTTATTGAAAAATATGTTCTTGAACTCGTCCCATTCCATGGACTTAATTTCATCCCCTGGCCTCGTATTCTTAATAAGATTCCTCCATTGATCAACATTTCCTTCCAAACAATATACTTCTAAGATGACTTTGTCATTTTCAGACCATTGAAGAACTGAAAATATCTTTTTAGTAGTACTAATCCATTTTTCAGCAACTAATGGATCAGTAGACCCATTGAATGAAGGTGGATGTTGTCTCATGAAGGATTCAACCAAATTTTGCTCCTTCCTTTCCTTGTTTGGAAGTCCTGTATGATTCATAGCTTGAGAAAGTTGTGTGATCATGGCTACAGGATTTTTCATTCTAGATCCCATAACGTTTGGTTGCTCAGGGGGACAATCCTTGCATTGCCCGTCGCATTCCGCATTAACACGGTTCCTTCGGGTTCCACCCATTGACTAAAACCAAGAAGAATAGTGGGAGCAACACTAATTATAATAGGAAAACCACATAATCAGGAATAAAATTTCACACTTAAGGTCTTATCCTAGGTTATTCATGGCCATTTCTAAAACACTAAGATTGTGTTCTATGCTTAGACTAATCCTTAGGATTCTTACTAAGGCTTTCACATCCTAGTTTCCAAAGGTTGACTATACCTTTACTCTGATACCAACTATAATGACCCATACTTTAAATACATGGTTATTACTTCAAAATTTAAGCATACATATTACAACATATAAAAAACCATGAAAGGACCATATAGGTATAGTGTCTTTAGAAACTGGGAAACATCAACAACTGGTTCATAAAGCATCTACACTGTCTCCCATTTATTTCATCATATCTAGAGTCCCTTTTGGAATATCCTACTTAATAACCTTATTCCTGACCTGGGGGAAAGAAAACATACAAAATGGTGAGCTCAAATGCTCAGTAACGGTAAACAAAAGAAAAATCAATCACATCATAATCATAAGAACATAACAATTTGGAAATCTTACCCTGCAAAAGTGATCATAATTTCATAACATGGGATAAATCATGGTAGTGAAATGTAATCAAAATAATCATAACATAAAACATGAAGCTTGGTGGAATACACACATAATCATAGAGAATCATTTCTTATTAGTCAAGACTCATTGCCAAGACTATCTTAGTGGACAAAGTCCATTTCTGAACCGAGTTCATTCCTCGTTTCAGCCCTATTTCACTGAACCAGTTTAACCTACCATTCCAGCGATGTCTATCTCATGAGATATAAAATCTTTACCCCATGCATTGGAGCGAGATATAGGTCCCACCCATGTAACACCCCATGATTTCATAGTGTGTTATTTCTTCAAAATAATTCAATAACTTGCACTACACGCAACACCGAGTTCAATCACACCATGACTTACAAAAAAAAAATCCATTCAAAAGAGGTTATGAATAGTATTATCTAAATTTTAAACTTTATATAATCCTTATAATTTTAGAATCCATATTATGAGTTTCTTAGATATAATGCAAGAACAAATTCATTTTCAGTATTGCACTTTTATCAACTTTTAATAGTGAACCCTTTTTAAATACAATATTTTAAACTTTTTGACTAAATGGGGACATCAAAAATTTAAAATGAAACATCCCAAGCTTCCACGGTACGCTTTCTTTGAATAATACAGTAGCGTGTGTTGTACGCAACCTTGAGTTTTAACACACACCACAACCAATCAAACTAGCTGTTATGAATAGTAATACCTACTTTTTAAAATTATATATATTTTATATTTCAAAATGGACTTCATTTTTGGATTCGGAATATCTAATTTATCCTAAGGTGAAATTTTGGTACTTTTCGGATAACTTTCATATTTTGATGAATAGTGAAAATTACTTAATTTTAATTAAAAACAACTTTTTTAATCAAAATAATTAATAGTGATAAATTATGAATTTTAGTAGTTTTAAAGTATATTTAGAATATATTTTTACCATTTAATATAATGTTGGTCATTAGACATAATTTTACAATTAAACCGAACATAAACAAGTGTCAATCTTTTGATAGTTATTATCTCTTAAAAACACGCTTTTTGTTTTGACAACGGGAATTAATTTTAAATTAATTTCTGCCACTTATGTGTTTTGAATTTGGAAAAATGGATTACATATTTGCAATCAGGATGTACAAATTATGTAAATAGGTAACTTTTATTTTTACACATTTTGAATAATTACTGCGGTAAATATTTTATTTACCATGGTTAAAGGGTAAATCTGGTAAATAAGGGTTAAAAAATAATATTATAATAATACAAAATTACCCTAAAACGTGTCCTAACCTTATTGGTGGACACATACCCGACCGTGGGCATCCTTGGGTCGATTTGGGGACCCCTTAGAGCCACTTGTATGTGGTAGGGACACATTATATTAATAAAGTTAAAATAAAAATAAAAATGGCATAAGCTTACATATTTTAGAAGAAGAATTTTTACATAGGGTTATACATGTTGTATTTTCGATTATAAATATTCATTAGAAAGATAAAAAGATTTCCTACATAATTATATTTTATTTATAATTTTTAGACATCAAATATTTTAAATTATTAATGACACAATAATGATTCAATGTTTACCTCATTAATAAATCATTTAAATAAATAAGATTATAATGATTAAAATATTATCTAAAACCTGTCCAATTCTTATTGGTTGATGTTATTTAGAATATGAGTCATCTTATCTTCGACCTCAATGATTTTTGGACCATTATAAACCGAATATAATTATATTATAAAGTAATACTTTCACTCTTTCCTAAAGAGCCCCTCCTCTCCCTTATAAAAGAGACCACTTCTACTCATTCCTCACACCTCTCAAGCCACTTGGCTCGGCCAAACTCTGCCCCAATACTCTCCCAACTTCCCTCACTACAACCTAGAGGCCTTAGTTTGATCAGAAAGCCAACCTAAGGATCCCTTTTGATCAAATCAAAAGGAAGAACCCGAAGAAGAGGTAATGTTTTCACCACCCCTTTTCAACTTCCTTTCTTCTTCCACTTCTTCTTTCTTTGTTCTTACCATTATAAAATAATAACTCCAGTATATCACATATACTGTGATGTTATTATAAATATGGTACAACAATATTCAGTACTCTATCCACCCTTTGAATAACATGTCACCATACGTGCGTACGTACGGCTTACCGTCTCCACGTCGTGGTGTAATTGTTATTCAATATATTATTATTTGGATGGGTATAATAATGATGTGCAACTCATGTAAATAATAAATATAACATGTTAATTATTCTGTATATATGATATAACATCCATTTATATATTATTTTAATATCAAAAGAATGATATTTTCGCTCGTGCGTACGTACGGACTACCGTCTCCACAAACGCGATAAGATTCATTCTCCATCGTATCCATTCAAGTATAATTATCATTTGATGATTTAAAAATGATGTTTAAGGACTTGATATCATTCTGGATATAAATAATATACAACCTATCCATTACAAACATGGCTTACGTAACAAAACATATAAAATAAAACAAGTAAGTTAACACCCGAAACAACGATAATACTAAGATATTATTATCAAATCAATATTAAAAGATCATATATGATATCATATTAATGTATATGATTCTTTTATAATTTAATAACAATTATTTCACCATTATACAGGAGGTTAACCTACCCCAACCAAGGAAAATTACAAGGTAAGGGTTATTTCAAAATCTCTTCATTATCCGAGGTTGTTTATATGTAATAATCTATTGGGATCTCTTTATCATCCACATCCATGTTTCTTCAAAATGTATTTCAAAACATTTTTATAATTTACAAGAATATGGTTTAAAGTCATTTATACCCTTTTTTGACTTTTTATAAGAGGAATCTTTCCGTCATTTTCAAAACAAGGTCCTTTTTAACCTTTTCGACAGAATTAAGGTAAGAATGTTTTTTTAACTTATACGGCGAGTGCGGTTATTTTCCGCCATTATAAAATCTTCAAATCTTCCCTTACAAGCTTATAAGAATATTTTCAAAAGAAAATATTTTATTTTATAAATATATGACTTTTAAATGATTTCAAAAAAGAGATATTTCTGTCACATATATGAAAATCCAGTGCAAATGTATACGTATTTAACGCAAGCTTAAAAATGTTTTTAGAAAATCTGACTCTCGAGTATGGTAGACAGGAAGGGATTGGGCGTGGACCCATCATGGCCTTTAATTAGTCGAGCAGTCTCAGAATTAGTTATTTTGTTTTCAGAAGCTTGCATAATGTTTTCAGAAAAACACTGGAGTATATTTGAGTAATTTTAAACGTAAGTATCTTCTAAAAAAATTGCATCGGTAGGTCTCATGAGACAAACTAGTGTCTTGGCACAAGGCCTTGGAAAAATCTTATTTGTTGTCTTGGCACGAGGCCTTGGCTATGTGGTTATGATAGTCTGGCATTATGCATTCCATCATTATGAAAGTGGTTATTGATATTGCATGTGATTATTCGATTAGTAGAATATCCATGTGAATAAGTAAATGGCATTATTTCATTTTATTTATGCCATACTATGTTGAAGTTAAAGTTTAAAAGGCTTTTGTTTTAGTTATACATTGCCTTAAATGTTTATTCTTATTTATGAAAGTTTCCGCTATATTGCTATCCTTACTGGGCATTTGAGCTCACCCCTTTTCTATGTTTTATTTTCCCAGGATGTGAAGAAGTAAATTATGAATGACTTGCAGGGATATTATGAGGGGTTAATAGTGTGGACTATAAAGAAAATATGTTGTTGTAGTAGTTCTTTTTTTATTTTTATGATGTAATGTAAAACTTATGAATATATCTAGTGTTTCCAAGGCTACTAAACCAATCGATATTTCGAGATTTGATCTTTCTTGTGATCATTCCAATGTTATGTAATTAATGCACCGACTCTGGGTAACTGGGGTCGGGGCGTTACAACCCATCTTATAATGATACCATTATTCTGTGTGCCACAAAATCATAAACCATACATCATAGCATAACCCATGTAATAAAAATGGCAATCTTCAACATCGTGACATCATAAAACAATTCATATAAGATAAAGGAACTCATAAAAATAATTCCATCACAACATAATCAAATCAATGTAATAATAGGTATATAAATAGAGCCCTTTATTATCTTAGATGGAAAATAATTTTGATAAAACACTTGAACTCCATTCTTGAGGAAAATATCCTTTCTACTTCAAAAACACTTTTCCTTTCTTAACATGTCATAGAATTCTAAACTAAAAGAAGTTGATTAAAAATAATCTTGAAAACTTGTAAGGGAAGATTCTTGGAAATAATGTTTTAAAAATCCATTCATTCCGTATAAGTTAAAAAAACATTCTTCTCGTACTTTTGTCGGAAAAGTCAAAAAGTGCCTCGTACGAAAAATGACAAAAGATTCCTTTCATATCTTTTACTAAAAACTCACCGAAGGGTAAAATTGGTTATAAAATATTGTATAAGGATATAAATATTACATATTGAGGAAACATGGATGTGGATGATAAAATACACCCCAGTAAATTCCAAAGTATAAACAATCTCAGATAAAAATGAGATTGTGATATTTCCCTTACCTTAGGTCTGATTTGCTTCGTAAATGTCCGAACCTCCTGTATAATGATTTAAATAATTTCATTTAATTATTAAAGAATCATACTCATTGTTATGATATCATATATGGTCATATTCTTAGATTCTTATTAGTAATATTTCATTGTTACTTGTTATTCAAGTGTTTATGGCTTTTTGTTCTTATGCGTGTTTTGTCGAATAAATTATTATTCTTATTTTTTGGTTATAGATACCTCATTTACAGAATGGTATTAGTGTAATATATATCATATTCATTCATTCAATTCATTTATATAATCATTATGCAATGAAGATCATGTAGAACGAGTCACATCACATCGTGGAGACGGTATTCCGTACGTACGCACGAGCGATGATATCGTTCCCATGATCATGGAATTGTATTGGAGTGTATGTATACTATTTCAGAATCAATATAACTTTAAAATAATCATATATATTCATTCTTTACACCATTATACCCATCCATGTAAGGTGGTGGTGGAAAATTGATTACACCACGGCGTGGAGACGGTATTCCGTACGTACGCACGCACAGTGATTTTGTTTTCCGTTGGATGGATTGATGGTGAAATAGGGTTGTTTCTTACTTATAATAACATATCAGTATATGAGTGATAATGCTGTTATTAATTCATAATTAAACAACTAAATAAGAAGAAGTGTAAGAAGAAATAAAGTTGAAAGAATCGGTAACAGACATTACCTCTTCTTTGAAGCGCTTCTTTGAGACCTCCTTTTAGGGAACTAAAATTTGTATTTGAAGAATACCAGGACCTCTAGGATGTTTCCAGGGAAGTGGAGAAGATAATTTTTCAGGTGTTGGCCGAGCATGAAGGCTCAAAGTGGTGTGAGGAAGAGAGGGAGGAGGTGCCCTTTTATAAGGGAGGAGAGGGGCACCTTTGGAAAAACAAAAAATATTATTTTATTATAAAGTCATATTCGGTTTGAAATAGCTCTAAATAGATTTATTTTGAAGCTAAGGTGGGTATGGGTCGAAATCATTGCATCCCATAGAATTTATACAAGTTTAGGTTCCTATTTTAACCTTATCATTTAGATTTAACTTTAAGTTAAATAATTTTACTTTTACTGTGTCTTCTTGTGTTCTTACACTATAATGTTAATAAACTTACTATAACAAGCAAAAAGAACCCAAAGTTGTTTATTATTAATATATATAACCTTCTATAATTCATTTGGACGAACCTTATATTTTTAGGAATAAAATAACAATTAATAATATAATATTTTTTTTAAAAACTATTTTATGTCAATTTTGATACTATTCGGTAATTGATTTTTGTGAAAATCATAATAGAATTATTAATTATAAAAAAGTTAATTAAATCAATACTAACATGTCATATTAACCTATAAAATTAGTGGAATTCATAAAAAGTCTCAAATTACATTTATTTGGGTATTTATAACATCAATTATGTCAATATTTCATTAATAAGATAATTACTGCATCATATTTGTGTCATAAATAAATTAAATTATTTAATGTCTAAAAATTAAAAATAAAATATAATTATGTATTAAATCTTTTTATCTTTATAATGAATATTTATTTTCTAATTTATCTTATTTATTACCCTATATTAAAAATTATTTACTTATTAAACTTTGATTTTATCTATTTTAACCCTTCTTTAAATAAATTAATAATAAATGTCCTAATCTAATCCAAGTGGGCCTAAATGGTAATATTTTATTCCTAAGGTTGTTTTTGGTCGAATTACACTTATCCAATAGAATTATGACATGTGTTAGGGTAATAATAATATCATTTTTTCCCTTAATTACCCTATTTACTTTTAACCGTGGTAAATAAAAGAAAAAAGTTACTATTCACCAAAAATTATTTTCATCTCATTGAACCACATTTTACTTACTGACATCAACGGTGTCTCTCAGATTTTTGAAATTCCACTCATAGAAGTGGTAAAATTAAGTTTTATGTAAATTTGCAAATTCTCCTAGGAGGTGGGTAAAAGACGGTGAAAAGTTCAAAAAAAAATTTATATATCTGAAATTATTATAAAATTACTCCAATGAATTACATTGAACTTATATAGGTATTATTAATCAATTTTGACCTTAAATAAATTTAAATAAAATAAATAATTATTTAAATAAAAAGTCGGTTTTTAAATAGTAACCCAGTGTTTTCACTATTCATTAAAAATTGAAAATTTCCAGAAAAATACCAAAATTTCACCCTAGGATAATTTGGATATTCCGAATCCAAAAACGAAGTCCATTTTGAAAAAAAAAATTCAAAATTTCAAAAAGTGGTTATTACTATTCATAACGGCTAGTTTTAGTAATATTTTAATAGCATATCATTGTTTAGTGAAACTCGGTATTGCGTACGATGCAAGCTATCAAGGAAGGTCGCGATTGCGTGTAAAGAAAGTCAAGCTAGTGTTGTGTGTAATGAAAGATTCCTTTGATGATTTATATAAAATAAAAACAAAATATTTCTTATAAAAGTCTCGGGTGTTACAGATATCAAAAGATTAAATTCCCAATAAATTATAATATTCACCAATGAATGTTTATATAGATGAAAATGCATTAAAAATATAAATAGATGATTTCATGATGAAAAAAGAATTTTCATTTGAAAATAAATTATTCAAAATCTAAAAATTTCTAAAATTTTAAGGTAAAAAATCTGAATGAAAATAATTATGAAATTTTTTAAGGGATTGTAAAACATAAATACAAGGATTGACCATAGGAAACGTCATTCAACTAGTGTATGTTAAAACAAATATTTTATTCACATATTTGAAAAAATGCCTCATTTTGAAAACAACTAGAAGTTTTCTATTAATATTTTTAAAATAAAATATGGGTTAAAAATACTGTAATAAATTATTATTCAATAGAAAAAAAATTCATGAAATAATTTTAAATAAATATGGATATGGAAGAAAAAAATTCCCAACTGGAAGGAAAAAATGCCGGTTTTCTTTTAAAAAAAATTCATTATCCTATATACTTATGTGATAAAAATGAAAGAAAAAATTATAATTTTTAGAAATAAAAAGAGGATAATATAATATATTAGGTTTAATAAAATATATCACATAAGTTTCCCAAAGGATAATTAAACACAATTTCTTTGATAATGATGAGATTGATAAAAAAACCTTAACGACTTTTCTATCTTTTGAATCATAAACCCATATAAAAATTAAAATAAAATGGAACATTATATAACATGAATATAAAGGTAATTATTATATATCATATAAAAGGGGTATAATATACAGCACATTAAATAAAAAAGTGGTGAATATGATATATGCCTAATAGAAACAAATGTGTGATGAGAAACCCTTACCACAAGTCAGACTTGCATCATAAGTGATTTGAAACTCAAGTATAATAAATTTAACTTTAATATAGTTAAAAAAAGATTTTTTTCATACATATAATATCAAATATTTTTTACCTATAATATTTCAACACCCATTTATAAATAATTATTCATTAAAATCTCAATTTTCACGTGTTAACTTTCTCATTTTTTCATGTAAGTTTTTATTCAACAATTCTGGTCCCTGTACTTTTATCGTAGTACCATAATATATAGAATTATAATAATGTTAAAAAAATTATATTATTTATATAAATATTTATAATCTTCCATGAATGAAAAAGATTTAAAAATTAATAACAACATTCATTACGATAGTTGGTCATACATACGAATGAATGATGTTTTCGATTTTTGATTGATGTAATGAAAGAAAGGTAAATAATAATTCATATAAATAAAATAATTATAATATAATATTTATCATACATATTTATTAAATCTATCCTTATTACAATCCATGCAATGTAAGAAATTAAAAACAGATCACATCTCTTCGTCGAGGTGGCAGTCCTCACGTACACATGAGCGACTTTATCATTTTCCAATTGATTGGAAGGTTAGAAAGTGGATATGATATTACAATTAAAAATAAAAATTATTTAATAAATAAGATATATATTAATTAGTTTCATTTTATAAGAATCCAACTAAAGTGGTAATGAATTATGAATTGCCCTGATATGTGGAGACAAACAGTCGTATGTACAAACTAGCAATGTATTCACATTTAGTAGTATAGAAAATAGATTAATAATGTGTTTCAAATAATAATAATAATATATAATTTTATTTATGATAATGTATTTAATATATTGTTATGGGTACAAAAACTTTATATTATGTAGAAGAAGGAAGAAATTTGAAAGAGTCGTCAAATATGATTACTTCTTTTTCAATAGACTTCCTTTATATTCCTTCTTTATAACCCTTGAGATATTATTTTACGAATAAAATAACATCCAAATAGTGGGAAGGGAATTTTATAAGGTAATTTGGAAGTTTTTTTAATATAGGATTCTCAATGTGGTTTAATAAAAAGATAGAAGCAGTGTCCTTTCTTATGTGAGGGGAGGGGAACTCATGGAATTTATTAATTAGTTTAATTAATCTAATTTATTTTTCATGTCAAAATATATAATTAAAATAAAAAATGAGGCAGATTTTACATATTATCATCCAATAAAATTTGAACAAGTTTTGGTAATGTTTTCACCCTTATTATATAGTTTAAACCCCCGTCAACTATTTTAACAATTTATATAATATTAATGTTTTCTACCATTTAAGGTCATAAATGTTACTATAAAAGGGAAAGTGAAAAATAAATGGAAAATGGTTAATGTTTTAATGTATAACAAATTAATTTATCAAAAAATATTTTTTATGAATTTTAAATAATTTAATAAAATACTATTTATTATAAAATATCTGTTAAATAATTTTTAGAACTATTCATTTAATTTTTCTTTGAAAACAAGATGAAAGAATATTAATATGAAAATAAAAATTTAAAACATCTTGAATATTTCATATATATATATATAATTCATTGGTTAGTATAAATTTGTATAAAATTAATTTTAGTGTTTTTAACACCATTTACTTGATTTTTCTACCTCTTGGACAAGAAATGTTTAAATGTTGCAAAAGCATTTAATATAAATATTTCATCACTAATTTATTTTAATAAAATATAATGATAACAAATATATATATTTAAAATAACCATTCATAATAGAACATATATTTTTTATCACTCCCAAATTTTTTATAGATTCTAAAATTAAAAGGGTGACATTTTTTGAATTTATATTAACTTAAATAATATAGAAGTTATTTTCAAATAAAAGTGGAAAAAAACTATATAAATATGATTAACAGATAATTATGGTTGAGATAAACTCAATCAATATATCAAAGGATGGTTTTAGGTTTATTTTTAGTTTATATAGTATTATTTTTATCCTTAATTACATGATTTTCCCTTATTGAGGTGAATTTTTTTACTATGGGTAATATTCATTACGATAAAATGGAGTTTATTTACCAAAATTAGACATAATGATTCAAAATATAGAACAATTTTTTGTGACTCAATTTATTTATGTTGCTGAAATTAATTTGAGATTAAAACACAAAATGTAATGAAATGGTTTTTTAAAAAAGTGTTTTATGCCCAAAAATGAACTTTTACCAAAAGAAGGTATAATGAATATTACTATGTAATTAAAGAGATTATTTAAATTTATATGATTATTTTTTAATTTATAAATAAATTTAAATCATAATGATTTTTTATATTAAAATAAATGATGGTTTTATAAAAATCATATAAAAAATATATTTTCACTATTCATTGAAAAATCAATATTTTTTAAAAAATACCAAAATTATAACTTAGTATAATTTTGATATGTTGATTTTAAAAATTATATCATATTTATAAAATAGAAATTTTATACTAGATACAATTTTTTAATATTTATGTGCAAAATTCCATAAAAACCATTTTTGAAGAAATCGTATTTCTAAAACAAAAAATGACTTTATAAAAAAATAAGGTCTTATTCATTTAAGCATCAAAATAGTTTTTTAATTATATAATAAACTTTAATATATTTTTTATATTCCGTTTATTAATATTTATAACAATAATTTTAATATCTAAGTCACAATGATCATATTTAAATAATAATATTTTAACATTATATCACTATTTGATTAAACTCGATGTTGTGTGTAATGAAATATGTAAAAGAAATTAGATTTATATAAGGATAAATATATTCTAAACTATAGAGAAGTTACATTTCACCATTAAATGAATTTCTCACTCATAAATTTATATTGGTTAAAAAGGGTTCAAAATTTTAAGAAATTTCTCTTGAAAACCCACATCATACTAAGGGATAATAAAAATTTCTATTCAAAAGATAGAAATAGAAAAATGGAGGTCATATGGAATATTACATAACTAGGTTTTAAAATAAGAGAACATTAGTGTCAAATGAAAATATAGACATAGAGGATAAAAGTAATTTTAAAATAATTATGGAAAATGAAAGAGATCATTGGTTAAAAGAAGTAGAATGATCATGATAAAGTTAATGACTGAAACACTATTAATCAATAAAGTGGTAAAAAGGCCATTGATTCATTAGAAATGAAGGTAATTTGATATCATTTTTTAAAAAAATCATTTTCTTTGATTTTAGGAATCTTTTTACCATATAGACTATGAAAAAAAAAGAAAATATACTTACTTGAGAAGTAGATTTTCTTCCTTTAATCAATTTCCATTGAAATATATTCATTTTCTCCAAATTATGAGTATCCTAGATGAATATGTCTTGCATTAAGCACTAAAAACGACTTCTAGTAGATCACAAAATCCAAAAAATGATAATAAGATATCCCACTTACCTTTAAATAGTAATGAAACTTGAAAATGTTAGTACAATATAAGATAATATTCAAAAGGAAGTATTTATACATTAATATTATATGCCACAAAAAATAGCACTCAATGATAAACTTTAATAATTCCATTAATAACTCTTCCAAATAATCCAAGTCTAAATCCCAAAAACCATAGGGACTTGATCTCATATTATACCATGATTAATTTAAGATTTATCTCAAAACAACAATTTTCAGTCATAAATTCAAATACAAAGACATTTATATTCTCTAATAGCATAATTTTCCCAATATGCTATTAATTACCCTAAACAACCCAAATCACCATAAATCCACATTAAAATAATATATTCATCCAAAATATATTCAAACTTTATTTTAAACATAAATTTCCATACTATTTAATAATATTTGGTATATATTAGTCATATAATATTCCCAAAAAATATAGTGATTGTTTTCTAAAAAAATCAATCACTTAATCAAAAAATCAATTTTTAATGCCATGGTTATCTTTATAGTAATTTATATGTTCTAAAATTGTAATAACCTATTATTAATTCAACATCAAATATAATATAAACCATAAATGTTATCAAAAAAATTATCATATGGAGAAAAAATATAATATCATTACTCTTAAAGTAACATTTTCACTAAAACATGTACTAAATATAAGGGTTGTGTTATCATAAAAATCACCCAAAAAATACTTAATCATGTAATAATCCCAAAACATAGAACCATAAAAGAGTATCTTGTAATTTAAAATAATTATCAACCTTTGAATTTTCAACATAATACTCTTTAGGTTTATCCCATATAACTATGATAGATCATAGGTTTCCCTAGGTTCTATTCTCTCATTCATCATAATGGTTCATAGAGAAAATGTGAATTTAACTAAGAATATCGCACACGAGTGTCAAACTAGGTGCATAGTAAGGTAACAATCATCATTCACTATAATTATAGTTGATATATACTCGAAAAAATATTTTGGGGTTCATTACCCTTAGATGTATCTGTGAAAAATAAAATCCACATGTTGTATCCCGAAAAAGGACGTATTACTAATAACACCAAATAATATTTATCTTAAAAAAATTTAACGATATGATCCAATGATTATTAATATCCTCAATTTAATTCATAGTATTATGTTCCCAAATCTATTTTTTCTAAATTTAATTCCAAAGGTGTCACCTGAACATCCTATGATGCCAACTATAAATACCCCAACAATGTCAGCCCAAAATTGGTTTTTAATTTTTTTTACATTGGTATAATATACAAGTGATTACATACCAAATGAATAAATAGTGTATTAATCTTCTTTAACTAGATTTATACATGAATCTATCATTATATTTGACAACATAAAATGAAACATAGTGAAAGTAAATATTCAACAACATTGAACCCATTAAAAGATTTCATATATAGATCTAAGGGAACAGAAAGAAATACATGATGATATCAAATAACTAGTAGGGTAATGTGAATAATGGATTCTATCATAGAATAAATAGGCTATAGCTAATATATAATAGTGAATAACTTAAAACACATCCCATTTAATCAATAACATGGGTACAAAGAATAATATGAAAGGAAGAAATGATTATAAAATAATACCATATAAATAATCACATGAGCTTGAAATTTATATATGAATATCATAACTATTAAAATAATCACAATGAAAATAATAACTAGATTCCTAATTATATAATTGAGGAATGTTCCTATAATGGGCATTGTTACGTGAGATCTCTCATCAATGGGTTATTGTCTATCCCTTTGTTCTTCTCCCTCCCTCCCTCCTCACCTCCTATTCTTCTCTTGGGCATGGAGTGGATGAGAGTTATATCATGTGGTGTTGATATCATAGTGTGGTGGGAATCTTGAAAACATCATGGTTTAGCAGTCTAGGATGACCTTTGAATCTATATTTACAATCCCTATACTACTTACCCCCTCCGAAGAAACTAGTTTATAGGTAACTTCCCTTTCCCCCATTTGGGATTTAATCCCTTTCAGTCTGATTTCGATGGTGCATTCCTCATTCTTGTTCAGTGGATTACATTTAGCGTGGGGTTCCATTCATTCGTAGGACCTATGGTTCTATGTTCTGGAGAACTTTCAATGATTACTTTCCCATTTTTCATTTTCCTCTAAAGATTTGGTTCCAGTTACCCTTATCCATTTTCCCCTACAATGAATATCGTTGTTCTTGGATGGATCTGATTCTATTTGTTATCCAATTCCATTTCATCATTTTTCATCATGTATGAAATCTATTTTATTGGATATTATGGGTTTTAGTATTATTTAGAAGGTGTTGGTTTCTTAGGAATAGATAGATCTATTGTGTTCCTTTGTTACTACTCTCTGGTTTCAGCTTTGTGACGGTTTTCATTGGCACCCTATATAGCAGTCTGATGTGGTGATGGAATGGGAATTAGTGTGCTTCCCGGAGGAGAGGTCATGGGATGAGTGTCATGGCTTCTTTTAGTGCGGCGACGAAAGACATGTGTGGCTAAATTTTGTAGGATGATGTTTGGTTTCTATCGGCCCAAGGCCTTGGTTTTGTACTCGAGTGGCTTCTTTTTTATTGTTTTGGGTTTGGTATGGATCATGCTTGCAATGGTGGATACGTTTGGTAACACATCCTCTCTTGTTTCTCTACCTTGTACAGTTCTCACTTAACCACAATGTGATTATATTAGAAAATACAAAAAAATTATGGTGATAATTATGGAACACATAATTCTAGAAATCATAATCTTAATGTCAAGGGATTGTTCCAATAAAACATACATAAATAGTTAATGCATATGTGAAATAAAAAGAATACTTTCTCTTATTAGACTTATCGATTTATTTAGGGGATATAGTAGGCCCCACCCCTTACTTATTATGTAAATTTCATTTACCATATAATAGGGGTGTAACGTAATCAATGTAAACATTCATATTGATGAACTATGAGAAGAAATGATAATATTTTTTCAAATAAATAAATTTATCCTAATCATAATCTATCTAAAGTAATATGGTGAATGTTATCAAAAGATTTGATCCATATTAAATCATAATGTTCACCAATTAATATTTACATAGATTAAAATACTTTAAAATGATTATTAGAAGATTTCCTCAGGAAAATAACCTTTTCATTTCAAAATAACTTATTAAATATCTAAAAACATCAAAAATATTAAGGTAAAAATTTTATTTGAAAATAATTTTGAAAAATTGTAAAGTAATCTTAAAATCAAAGGTTAGTTATAATGGTGTGAAAAACTATTTGTGTGGTGTATGTTAAATTAAATAATTTGTTTACACCTTTGGTAAAATAAGAATATTTTAGAGAAAAACAATAATTATCATTTAAATAATTTTTATAAAAAAATAAAACATGTGAAAAAGTGATATTAATAAATCATTTTAATATTAATTTGAATATGGAAAACATTTTAAAGAAAATATAAATGAGAATGAAAAATATTTCTGACCATGAGAAAAACATGATCGATTTTCCTTAAAAATAATTTTTCAGTATCTTGTGTATATAAGAGAGGAGTATGAAAGGAAAAATTATAATTTTCAGACATAAATAGAGGAGAATAAAATATATTGCGTTTATGATAGAAATATCATATAATTACCACAATAGAGAATTAATCATAAATAATCCCGAATAATGATGTGATTGTGAAATAAAAACTCATCGCTTGTGTAATATTCGAATCATAACCCCCATGAGTGAAATAAATTAAAATGAAAATTTATATACCATGAAAAAAATAAAATAATTATATTTCATATCCCTGTGGTAGTATGTACACCCCATGGAAAAATTAAATTGTGAATATGACATTTTTCCCATAGAAAACAAATGCCAGACAAGAAACCATTACCTCATATTTCACTTGATTTGTAAGAGATTTTAACATCATATATAATAAATATATATTTTTTAAAAATATATTTAGTAATAATTTAAATAATTATTATATCATATATGATCCAATTATGATATTTCAGCCCCCATTTGTTAATAATTTTTGATTAAAATTGCAGTTTCCAACTGTTAAGTCTCTCATTTTTCGAATAAGTTTCAGTTCTGCGATTTTAATCCTTATAATTTGATCATGGTTACATAATCTATAAAATTATAACCATTATTTAAGTATAATATGAATTCATTATATTCATATTTAGAATTATCCATGAAAGGTATAGATATTAAAATTAATTATAATGTTCATGGAGATAGTTGGATGTACATATGCATGAACATTGTTTACAGTTTTTAGAAGATGGAATAGAAGAAAGTTAAATAATAATTCAACATAAAAAATAATTATTATATCATAGGTAAAATATATATTCAATAAATATAACATTATTATTATCCATGTAATTCATAAAAAATGGATCACATCACTTTGTGGAGGTGGTAGTCTACACATACACATGATCTATGTTATCATTTTCTAATGGATAGGAATATAAACAGGTAGATATTATATTATAACTTAAGAAGAATAATTATTTCATAAATATCATTAATAATAATTATTTAAATATTTATAACCATATATTTATAATGGGTGTGATAGAATAATTACACCGTTACATAGATATTCTAAGTCACACATATGAAAGAGTGATGTTTTTCACATTTTATACAAATGAAAAAGTGATGAAAAATTGTTATCCCATAATAATAATATAATATCAATATATTTATGATACTAGATTTATTAATTTATAATTTTGACAAAACAAATTGTAGGAATTAGAAGAGAAAATAAATTTGATATAGGTGGTAGGGACAATTACCTTTTTTTAGTGAACTTCCTTTAAATTCATTCTTAAGGACCATTGGAATGATATTTTTAGAAGCAAATATACTCTATATAGAGGATAGGGAAGTTGTAAAGGTAATTGGTAATAGTTTTTTTAAATTATTATGCTCAATTTGGTGTAAAGAAAATGGAGAAGGGGTTTCCTTTTATGAGTGAGGGGAGGATCATTCTTGGAATTTCATAAAGTATTAAGTTTCTATAAATTATTTTTCATGTCGAAATGGGTCCAAAATGATATAAGTAAACTATGATATTATTTCAGTCAAAAAAATATCATACATTAAAAATTATAAATGTTTTAGTTATTTTGTTTCCATTATATTTTAGTTTTACCCCTATTAACCCTTTTAATAATTACCGCTCTATTGAAGGTTTATATATTTTAATCATCAATAATGTTACTATTGAAGGAAAAACCCCATTAATGGACTGTGGTTTATGTTTTAAACCATAAAAAATAATTTTTATGAATATAATATTTTTATTATTTTTAATTCATTTCATAAAATATAATTTATTATAAAACATCATTTACATCATTTTTGGATATATTAATTTAATTTGACTTTGAAAACAACGTGAAAATAATTCAAGTCAAATATAAATCTTTAAAAAATCCATTATTTTTAATATTTAACTATAAAATTAGTTTCCTATTATATTTAATTGAAACAAAATTAATTTTTGTTTTTTTAAATATAATTTACTTGTTTTTTTCTATTGTTTATACAAGAAATGTCACTGTGTTTCATAAAAATTTATGATAATTATTTCTTTACTAAAAATTAAAAATAATTTAACATATTAAAATAAATCAATAATATTTTAAGGAAAAATTTATAATAAGAAAGACATGGTTTTTATCACTATCACAAAATTTCATAGATATTAAAAGTAGGGGAGTGGCATCTTTTTCTTTATATTTACTTAAATTAAAATATTAGTCATTTACAAAGACAAATGGATTTTTTCCATAAATTTAAATATTCATTGGGGGTGGTTAAAACATAGTAAAAAAATATTAATTTCAAATTATATTTTTTATAGTCCTTATCATATTATTTTAGCTTTAATTACTCGATATACCATTAACGAGCTAATAAATATTTATTATAGTTACTATTTGTATTGACAAAGGGTTAAAGGGAAATATGTTCCAAATTTATAAATCAAGAATCAAAAAATAGAATCAAATTTTCATGATTAAATTTTAATAATTTTCTGAAATTAATTTGATATTGAAAATAAAATCTCAATGAAAAACAGTTTTCATAAAAAATGTGTTTTAAGAAAAAAATGATCTTATAAGAAAGATAGGTATAATGACGATTCAAATGTAATTAACTAGATTTTTATATAATTAAATGATAAATATGTTAATTTTAGATCGAAATAAATTATTATTTGTAAATTTATATAAAAATAATTTTTTTTAATAAAAGTTATATAAAAAGAGGTATTTTCACATTTCCCTGAAAAATCAATCATTTCAAAAAATATGAAAAAATCAACATAAGATAATTTATATTAGATGACTTTAAAAATGATATGATTTTTTATAAAATACCATTTATAAAATTGGTAGATAATAATTATATTACAAGTGCACAAAATTCCATGATAACTAATTTTGAAGAAAACATATATTTGAATCCCAAAGTGACTTAAAAAATGAGTACTTATTTGTAAAAAATTTATAAAATTATTTTCATTATGTGAAACATTTATAATTTTTTTTCATAATGTTGTTATTCTTATTCATAGTAAAAATTTTAATGACTATGTTTTAATGATGAAATTTAAATAAAAAAATGTAACAGTATATCTCGGTTTGATTAAACTTGGTGTTGCATAAAACACAAGATATCAAATAAATTAGATTAAGTAAAGAGAAATAAATTCAAAATTCTTAGTGTGTTACATTAAATATAACCCCTTTATTATATTTCAAGTACCTAGGATATAGATATTGTTATATCATATAAGATATATAGAATAGGTTCTATAGAATCATAGTTATGGAGAAATGTTCACATTCTTTGAAAAATAAGATGTATATATAGATAATCTCCAACACATTAAAACTTTTGGGACTTTTGTTGTTAAAACATTTGATACATGTAATATTTAAGTCATGGTATACATGTATTATTAATGTATGATTATCTTGGGTTTCCATATAGAGACTAAATCCTTTTAAAAAAATATTCATGATTATAAATATTAATATACAATAACTACACCACCAAAGATCATGAAGCCTATTGTCATTGGAAGACAAGGATCATGATACATCAAAATATAAATTAAAAATTTAAATCCTTAATTTGTGATACATAATGAAGTCATAAATCCAGTAGATATTCTAAAGCTCCATCAGATAACCTGGGGAATAATGAAAATAAAGGGGTGAGATAAAAATATCAATAAGGGAATAACATGATAAAGAAACATAAAATGTGAGTCAAAAGTATAACATGATATCCTAATCAAGAAGTGTTATGAGTGAATAAAATATGAGAATAAAAAAATAAAATGTAATCATAAGATAATTTAATCATATGAAAAGTGGAATAAACATATTACATGACATAAAAATGATTCAATGCTGACTGCTTATACAATATCACTTGGAGTATAGAGTGCCAAAATGGATTAGGTTTTCTCCCTGATCCCATACATGACATCTCATGAGAAAAATGTTTTACCCAAGTGCCTTCTGGTCTCAAGTGTGTAAACTCCACAGAAGAATCATTAAACAGACACATGGTTTGAAAATTATGTCTATTTTAGTGAAAAGCTCTAACCTGGGTACGACCCAACCCACTAGACTCGACCCGACCTGGTCTGGTCAACCTAACCCAACATGGCCCACGGGGCCTGGTTTGGCCTACTTGGCCATGTCCCGATGGGATAATCTGCCCAGCCTGCTCGGCTGCTGACACAACCCGAATCTCTTGGTTCGTCCCACTGTATGCGGGCCTTCTTCGTTCACTATACGAAGTCCACCCTGACCTTGTGCCCTACCTGGTGATGCAGTGTCGGCGCATCCCACATTGTCATCCTACCACCTCAACGTGTGCCCCACACACCCTGCCTTTATGTGGTCTTGCTACCGCCATGGGCTCCTATGCGGCCCCGCTGGGCTGCATTCTGCCTCCACCATCGGCCACCCCTCCAATGCCCATTGTCTGCCTCACGCTCCTATGTAGCCTGACTGGGCCGTGTTATGCCACAACCACCAGATGACTTGCAACCATCACACTATTTTCCTAGAACACCTAGATCCACTACTCCATGTGCCATCGTGTGCCTCCATCCTGGATGAATCATATCACTATGTTGCTATCACACATTTGTCACATCACCACGAGGTTGGATCTTCGATCTATGATCGTTTCACCATGGGTTGAAAGTGCAATGATCCTCCTTTCATATCCCATGAAGAATGAAGAATGCAAGAAACTGGGAGAGATAAATAAATGCACAAGAATTCCCAATGAATCAATCTTGGCCTTTTTTGTGTTGGCCTCATTCCGTTCATGTTAGAATAAACAATGAAGAGTAAACAATTCAAATATCTAAGCCGAATCAACCTCAATAATAAACCCTCAAATAAAATCCCAATCCTACTATTTGAACAACCCATGAATCAATTTGTTCATTGATTTTTTGATGTTTATCATATGAAACAATGAACATGGAATAAATAAAATAAAAACTCACAACCTAGCTCATGTTTTGATCAATCATTGTCTAGAATTATTGCATTGTGGTCGTCGACGTGATCCTTAAACTCTGCCAGCACAACAGTCCATGATCCATTTGATCTGTTTTTGATGTCAATAGAACATCGTTCCCCCTGTCTCAGGAAAATTTAATGGTTATGGTAATGTCCATGGATTCCTAAAAGACTCCAAGAATAATAAAATGAGTTTTTACATCAAAATCAAATATTTATAATAAATATTTTATTAACGATACATCCAAAAACTAACTTTCATAGTCTAATTGTGCTAGTGGATGTTAGGCCCTACCTAAGCTTATCTTTTTTCTCTAAATGCAATTGTTCCCTTAGATTTCGGATCCAAGAACCCATTTGGAATATTTTCCACTTTTTTTTGGGAAAATACTTGTATGTGATATTTGATGTTTAAAAAATTTCAAACAATTATTCCAGGCACACTAGGCCTTGGAATATTACATTATCTCATTGAAAAGTCTTAAGATAATACTTTATTTTATTTAATAATAGTACATGGAAATTAAAAAATGTCACATTCTTTCCATCTTAAGGCTTTATATCCCCGAAATCCAAAATAAAATGCCAAAAAACGAGGGCACTGAGAATGAATCTGAGCCTCCCACTTCAATGTGATCTCATAGAGATTCCCATGATTCCCCAAAAAGAAAACTTCAGGAATCAATCACCAATAAAGGATCATCTAATATCGATCCTCGATCTCCACCGGGCCTCAAAAAGAGTTTCCCCATCATCAATGTATATCTCTCCCTAGTCAATTACCTGCGATAGATCATGCACATATCTCGTCAGTTGGGATACAAAGAAGATATGATGCACCTGCTCTAACTGCAGAGGTAGAGCTAAGAGGTACACCACCTCACCAACATTGTATAGTATTAGGAAATGCCTGATGAACCTCAGAGATAGATTTCCACCTAGCCAAATCTTCATATTCAATGTCGATGAGAGACCTGTAAGAACCCATGATCTCCCTTCTTGAAATCTAAAGTCCTCCCCCACCGGACAACATAATAATTCTGAAAGCTCTGTGTAGTATCTATCCACTCTTGGATAGCCTTCACATTCTATATTTTTAGCTTGTACTAACTTCGAGCCCATGAGTGCTGATTCTCCTAGACCTATCTTGCAATGTGGTGACCTGTAGGGTCCCCCATACATGTCCTGAATAGTGCCAAACTGATGGGTGGAATAGTAGCTATTATTGTACAAAAAATCCACCAGAGGTAGGTGATCCTCTCAATTGTGTCCAAAATATAGGATTAAAGCATTTAGCATTTCCTCAAGATACTGTATGGGTTTCTTAGTTTGGCCATCCGTTTGTGGGAGGAAATCTGTGCTCAAGCATAGTTTAGTCCAAAACAACTCCTACAATCCCTTCCAAAACTGGGATGTGAAGTGAGCATCATGATCTAAGACTATCATCGATGGGACTGCATAGATTTAAACTATATTATACACATAGATGCATCCCATAATCTCTACTAAACTCTGCTCTTGAATCGCTAGGAAGTGGTCTGACTTAGTGAGTCATTCAATGATCACCCAGATGGTATAGTTCCCCCTAGATCTACTTGGAAACCCAATATGAAGTCCATCGATATCCCATCTCACTTCCACTCTGGAACATCAAGGGGCTGATTCAAACCCATTAGAACCTGGTGCTCATCCTTCACCTACTAACAAGTGAGGCATTGAGAGATGGACTCTACAATTGCATTCTTCATCCCAGACCACCAAAAATAACATTCAAGATCTTGGTAAATATTTTCCACCCCTAGATATGCCGCCATAGGGGATGTATGGAACTACCTCAAGACCTCCGCAAGTAACAAAGCTGGTACCACTGCATGTCCTCTAAAAATAAAGATGTTCTCCCCACTATTCAAATATCCATCAGGGGAATTCCATGTGGACATCTGAGCACATAATGTCTCATAGTCGGTATCTCTAAGATGTTCCCCCTGACTTGCTGTAAGAGTTGAGGGGTGAAAACCATTGGATTGAGTTAGGATGATCCATATCCATCCCTAAAGGATATCTAAAATAAGGCTAAATACTTAGATGTATGGTTCAATATCTATGAATTCGTTCTCCTGTTGAGAGAATCTGCTACCAAATTCCTCTTCCCAGAAGTATAGATTATCTCAAATTCATAGTCCTAGAGGAACTCTAGAAATTTACTCTATCTCATGTTTAGATCCTTTTAATATAAGATTAAATTGATATTATTATGGTTAGATTAGATGATAAATGGTTCACCCATTAGGTAGTGCAACCACATCTTCAATGTGAAGACAACCACTGGTAACTCAATATCATGGGACGTGTAGTTCTGCTCGTGTGGTCTCAAGTGTCATGATCCATAGGCAATCAACTATTTCCCCTATATTAGGAAACAACCAAGACTAGTTCTTAATTTATCATAGAATACTACATACTCGACACCCTTCTCTAGAAATATCAGAATGGGAGGGCTCATCAAACTATGAATTAACTTATGTAAACTCTCCTAGAACTACTCCATCCACATGAAAGACTACCCCTTCCATGTAAAAATTGTAAAGGGTTCTACTACTCCATAAAATTCAGGAACAAACCTTTGATAGTACCCATCCAAACTAAGGAAACTCCACACCTCGGTAACACTCTTGGGTGGCTCCCAAGAAATCACTGCCTCAATATTTTCTAGATCCACTAAAACTCTGGCCTCTAAAAAGACATTTCCGAAAAAATGGACCTCTTGTATCTAGAAATAACACTTAAATATATTCTAATATTGATGGTTCTCTTAGAGCATGTCGAGGACCGTACTCATGTTCATCATGTGCTCCTCCTTGGATGTCAAGTACACTAGGATGTCAACAATGAAGACCACCCTAAACTGGTCTAAGTAAGGCTAGAATATCTTATACACGAGTCCCATGAACACAGCTGTGGAATTCATCACACCAAATGACATAACCATGATCTTGTAATATATTTAGTGACACATAAAATCTTTCTTTAGTATATCCTCATCCCATACTCATAGATGATGATAACCTTATCTGAGGTTTATCTTGGAGAACCACCACACACCTTTCAAGTGACTGAAGAGGTCATTGATCCTTGATAGTGGATACATATTCTTCAGGGTCATCTGGTTCAGGTTCTAGATGTCCAAACATAACCTCAATCACCTGTCTACCTTATATGAAAACAAAACTGGGGCTTCCCATGTTGAAAAAATGGGACTCACGAAGCCCTTCCTCTACAAGTCCTCCAACAGTACCCACATCTCAAGAAGCTCCACGAGATCCATTCAATATAAAGGTGTACATATTATTTTAGTTCCAGGGTATAGATCAATGCATAATTATACATCCCTATGAGGAGGTAATATCAATGCATCATCAGGAAAAATTTCCATATATTCCTCCACCGTTGTGGGAAACTAGGGACTCATATCATCCACTACGCTGAGGGTTAGGATAGCCAACTGATTTGTGATCGGCCACACCCTCCTATTTGTGAGTCCATCCTTCACTACATGCATTTTGTTTTTAAAAACAAAGGAAACCCTACTTCCATCACCATGGATACACCGCACTATGCCTCGATGGTCCCTTGACCATCTCTTGATCTTCCATACGACGGGTCATGAAATCTCGTGTTAGATGTCCCCGAACACTACTCAAAAAAGAATACCTATCTTTATGATAACTCACTCTACCCTAGGAGATACACACTACTTTTACTATTTACTGGGGTCATCTCTTAGAGTTCATGACATTATTGGGTCCCTTATTCAACTATCGACTACATACTACTAAACACTCAGCTATGTGGGTCCTATTGGTAGATCCCATATCCGATGTCTACTTCACTAGGAAGCCCTCTAAAAGAAGAGCTCTCTACACTAACCCAACATATATAAGAATGTGATGGAATATTAGGGATGCAATAATCTATCATTGTAAGCCCTGATCGAAGGTTCAATCCCTTGGAATATGTCTCGTACCATATCTGTGGAGTATTGAGAAAGATCAGTAAATCTCATAGAGTACTCCACATCTGTTTGAATGCCCTACTATAGATGCAGAAGATCTTGTATACTCATTTAGCGAAACATTGTTGGAAAGAACTTCTATATGAAGAGACACTTGAAGTGTTCCCAAGAGAGATCTGTATCATTTTGTTTCTCAGTCACTAAGCTCCACCATCACCCCACTGAGCCTTGAATAAGGCTCGCGTCTAGGAATTCCATGTGGTCGGAAGGCGTCCTCACTAGGAAGAAGACCCGTGTAACTGCCTCTAGCCAATCCATAGCTACTTGGGGGTCTATATCACCCCAAAATTTTGGAGGTCACTACCTCTAGAACTCAGGTGATGCACTCAACCTACATGCATCATCAACCGGTAGCATTGGTAGAAACTGCTACTCCATGGGTGGTGGTATCATTAGTAAATCACCTGGAGGTCTTATCTCCAGTTAGGCCCCTATACATATGCCTCATCTCAAGTAGAATCATCCTCATGATCGTGCAACATAATCTTGGATAACTATCTACGTGGATAAATTCTCAAATAGAACAAGATGTACCATGTTTAATAGAGTATACCAGGTGAGCTGACTCAAGAAGGACATGAGAAGAAACCCATATCCTATAAGATTATTGTACCATTATTTTCCTTACAAATATTTTTTTTCATGTATCTAGTAGAAAATTAGAATTCATAGTCTTTTTGTATGGATAAATTTTCTTCCACACCAACACAAGATTCCCTAGCCAGAAATTTGATCTCGAAACACATAACATTGTTTCCCCAAACCAATCTCACAGACTCACGATCTTTCAGGTAGAATTGAATCCTCTGATAACACTCTGCCATGACCCGTCCTAGAGTGGCCCAATCTATGACTACCCTAAGCCTTCCTCCAATAGGCTATGGGATAGAGACTAGCACAAAGTAGGCTTATCCCTCAAATGGGTGCCATTTTCCTAAGAAATTATACACATGCTCACATATCAAAGTACAAGATGCTGAAAAGAAAAACACTAAGTAAAAAAACATGCATACCAATAGGATGCCAAATGAAGAGTATAAAAATTGAAAATCAGAAAGTAAACAGGTCCAGAATACAATCCCACAAAAGAAAGGGTCTATAAAAGTGAAAGTACAAGTTCGTGAAACTCATACTTATAAAACCCTACATGAAGGGTAGGTATAGGGACAACTATCTGAAGTCACAGGAGCACAATTCAATTGTATGGACTCTCTAAGAACCACCTAGTCTAGGTCTACCTAGGACTCTGTCAAAGTGTTGATAATCTACACAAGACATGAAATGTGCAGGTAAAGGCCCTCTAGGGGTGAGTAGAACAATACTTAGTAGGACACCAAAAAATTTATTGGAATAACACTAATAAATACATGAAGTATACCACTAGAAAATAAATAATCACAACACTCAACATTGATTCTTATTTGATATTATGAATCCTAAAAACCAATTAAAATCATTTTAAAACATGGGATGAACACAAAAATTCCAGCATAGTAAATAAATAAAGAGCTCGTCAGTCTTGGAATACTCATGAAAATATGAAACCAATTTCACGAAGACATACTTCTCACCTTTTAAGTATCATATACAAACTTTGTGAAAATAAAATATTTCCATACATCATAAAATAATGAAATTAAACCATAAAGTTAACATGGGGAATTAATTACTTGATATTTTAACTCTCATGGCTACCATAAGATTTGTGACCCTCATGGCTACCTTACAAGGTAAACCTCATAACTACCTTATGATGTTACCCTCATAACTACTATATGGTGTAACCATCACAGTTACACTGGGAATAACCATTATGGTCATGTTAAAACATAATCATACCCAATGAATTAGAGGGATATATTGGTTCCACCATTAACAATAAACAATTTATGTGAACCAAAATGTAATCATAAAACATGAACACTTGCATCATAAACACATTTTTGGAGGAAAATCACTTATTTTAAAAGAATACTACACGAAAACAATAAAAATACTTTTCTCAATAAATAAAAATTTAATATTGTAATTGAAACAGAAAAAAATCAAGGATTCATGAAGTTCGGATGATCCTCTCATACCGTATAAGTAAAAAAATTCTTTTTGAATTTTGATAAATATTTAAGAGGATTTGAAACAAAAAATCCCTTACATTGGGTTTGACTTCGTTCAAATGTTTTAAAACCTCTTTTATAATCATATAAAGAGTGTTATTAATTAATTAATGTTATATATCCAAATTTATATTACCTTATATGATTTTTATACATGTTTTTAACTATTTATTATTCATATTTTTTATTGTTTTAGGTGTGGTTATTTCATGGTTTCCATGGTTAGTTCATTATGGTTTTCTTTGTTAAATGGAATAAAAGACAAAGAAGTAGAAATAAATAATATTAATATGGTACCATAATTTTAAATTACACCATATATAGTTTTTTTCAGATATGAGGATGATTAATTAGATAAAACATTATTGAAAAAAGTGTGGTTTATATTTGGCGGGTTTTTCTGACCATCAAAAAGTAGTTTTATTTTATTTAATTTTATGTATATAAATTAGTTTAAGTATATAAAAAATTTATAATATACATATTTAAATATATTTTCAGTATAATAATGGTTTTATGACCCTCTTTGATGTTAATAATATAAAACGAAAAATTCTTCATCATAGAAGGTGGTGAATCGACTCATCATGGATGATGCTTTCATTTTCTAGAATAAGAGGAGAAGAAGAAAGATATGATGATGAATTTTCCATCAACATAATAAAACTACATTATATTTAAGATAATTGATTTATAAAATCACTTGGATGAGGGGATATGAGGATTGAAAGAGAAAAAAAAAATAAATTGAAAAGAAAATAAAATAAAATGAAATGGATTTAACCTCTTGAATTCTTCTCCTTGAGAACCTCTTTAAGGCCCTTGTTTTTGGATTGTTAGTGAGCCAAGTAGGTATTGGACACCTAGAATATTATTAGTAATGGAATTGGATATAAATTAAACATGTTAGAAGAATTTACAGTTTTGAGAAAATGATACGGTGAGGGGTAGTATTTATGGGGGAGGAGATGGGCTTTTTTCACATAATTTTAGTTATTAGTTTATTATTTTGGCTCAAGACTATGCATTGTAAAAGAATTATCGCTAAATATTTTAAAATAATAAAATGGAGTTCTAGATTATTATGATTACATCAGAAATAACTCAAGAAATATGGTATTTAACTAATTTTGTGTATATATAGTAAATTATAGTAATTTTCTATTCACGAAAAATTCGAGTATTTTAGAAGAGTCTAAAAAATTAACCATAAATTTTTTTGACGATTAGATTTCAAGAGGAATAATTTTTTTAAAATAATTTTTTTATATGTGAAATATAATTTTTAATTAATATCATCATTTATTCAAAAAAATGCTGATTTTAAAATTATAACAGATTTAATGACACTGAAAAATTAATTAAGGTCTCATAAAATTAACTTTTAATAATAGCATAAAAAATATTAATTTATGAATCAATTTTTGGAATATTAGTTTTGTATTAAATAATTTTATTTAATAAAAAATTGAAAATAAAAATGTTTGTATCCTAAAAATACTAATGCTTAATTTATCTTTTTAAAAATATTTATTTACTAAGTTGACGATATAAATATATCATATTTTCACAAATAAGATAATTTTTTTATTTATACTATAATAGGTGAGGTTACTAATCTATTAGTATAGATTCCTTTATATCTATAAATACCACTTATTTTATTTTACATTTATAAATAATTAAACTATTTAATTCCCAAATGAAAAAATTATTTTATAAGTACCTAGGTTGTCACATTATCCCCCCTTCTAGAAATTATGTCCTCACAATTTTTATTCACTTATAAAACAAGTGATGATACTTTCCCCTATTAACATTTTTAGATTCCCATGTTTCGTCTTCAACCATGTGGTTTATCTACAAATATCTAACATGGTGAATTACCTTATTCTGTTATACATGCTCTCTATGATAAATAATATGAACATGATTTTCATCATAACAAAGGTTATGTTCTAGGTGAACTAATTTTGAGATCAAATCATGGTATGAATCTGGAATATACTTTCTAACCATAAAAACATGAAAAATATAGTTTATCTTAGATAAAAATAAATAAAAAGATACTCTCTAGGAAGCCGATCCAACTTTATCTAGGATTTAATAAGGCCCAATTAATTGAGGAATTAACATTCCTTTCTCACAAAAACTCATAAAACTTTTCCAAGGATATATTTTAAGGAGGAAATGATCACCTTACTCAAAATAAAAGTCATTCCTCTTATTATCTGTATATATTTTCTGCGTTCTTAGAGCTATCCTCATGTACTGTTTGATCACATTCACTTGATTTTCCACTTCCTCTACAAATTATGGTCCAATCATGTTCCTTTCCATAACATCATCCTAAATTGACATAGTTCGACCCCACTTCCCATATATTACATCAGAAGGTTCTATCAGTATACTAGAATGAAAATAGTTATTATAAGAAAAATCAACTAAATAAATATGACGATCCCAACTTCCCTAGAATTACATTGAACAAGAACGTGACATTTCTTACAATGTATAAATTTTTCACTCGATCTTTCCAATAAATTGTGGATAAAGGGTTGTTATGAAGTTTAATTTAGTTCACAATGACTTCTAAAGGCTATTCCAAAAGATAGAAGTGAATTTGGGATCATAGTCAGATACAACGACGAGAGGAATTCCATGTAACCTGACTATTTCTTCGAGGTACATCCGAGAAAGCTGATATAAAGACCTAATATCTCAAATAAGAAGAAAATTTTCAGATTATTTCAGTCTATCTTCATTATAAAAAATTTCATTATAACCTTGGGAAATATTTGGTATTCTGACCACAACATCCATAGATATATTTTCCAATTTCCACTCTTGCATTGGAAAAGGATGATGAACCCCATTTGAATGTTTTCACTCTTATTTAACCTTTTTAAAAGTCAAACATTTTATTGTAAAATAAGAAATATCTTTTTTCATTCCTTCCCACCAGTAATACACCTGAAGGTCTCTGTACATCCTAGTGTTGCCCTGGTAAAATCAAAATAGAGAAGTATAAGATCCACTTAACAATTATTTCTTCAGCTAGTAATCACAAGGCACACACAATCTATTTACAAATCTCAAGACACAATATTTATCAATATCAAATTATGTAAAATTACCTTCCTTAACTAATTATACATTTTTATATAACTTTTGGTCTTCCTACTATGCTTTATTAATTCTTTCTAAGAGAGATAAATGCACTAACACATGAAATAAAATAGAGGGATTTCACACACCATCAACTTACAATAAAAAAATTCATCAAATCAAAAACTAATGGGTCATATTATAAATATAAGATGGTTAATGATGCATGATATTCTTGAAAATTGGAATTCACAACATTTTTTTTTGATTTTACATGATGGTAATTGATCATGAAATCATAAATCTTGTTTAGTTCCATCCATCTTCTCTTCCCCATGCATAATTCCTTATAATTAAATTTATATTTAAAACTTTAATGGTCAGAATATATTTCACATTTAGCTTCATGGAAATTATTTCTCCAAATGTTTAAAGAAAAAACCACATATTCTAATTCTAGGTCATGTGTGGGATAATTTAACTTTTGAGGTTTCATTTGTATTGAGGAAAAAGAAAATACCTAATCATTATGCATTAGAACACAACCAAGTCCCTTCAATAAATCATCATTGTAGATGAAAGAAATGATTTTATATTTGGTCGATCCAAAATAGGGGAATTCAAAAATATTCTTTTAATTCTAGAAAACAATCATCATAGTTTTATTTCAAATTTAATTTAAAAAATTTTCATGTTAACTTAGTTAGCGGGCAAGATAACCATGCAATGTTTTTAACTGACTATTAGTAATTTCTTTTTAATCAAATAAAACTATGAATCTATATAAAATTTATATGTCTTGGTGATTCCCCAACCATTTTTAGTAGGATCAACTATTATTCCATCCTTATATACATTTTTCCCATGAAAATAAATATATTTCTACCAAAAATTACATTATCTAAATTTCATGTATGACTTATTTTCTATAGGTGTTTATAGAAAAATCCTTATATTTTTTTCATGATCCTCATAATTTTTTAATAAATCAAAATATATTCAATAAAAAAATAAAAAAACTTATCCAAATATTCATACAAGATTCTATTCATAAGATACATAAATATAGTGGGGGAATTATTCAAACCAAATGGAATGTAAACAAAATAATAATGTACATATCTTGTATGGAATGTTGTTTCTTGTATGTAATTCCCCTTCATATCTAGCTTATGTTACTCGAATCTCAAGTCAATCTTTGAAAAATAAGATAATCCCAGGATTTGATCAAACACATCATCGATACAAGGCAATGGATACTTATTATTAATAGTAATGTTATTTAATGCTCTATAATCAATGAAATTTATCATGTCACCATATTTTTCCTTAATAAAAAAACAAGAACACACTGGGTGAGGTTTTAGGACTAATTAATCCTTTATTAAGAAACTTGTGAAAGTTCTTTTTTAATTCATGATTTTAAACTACAACCATTTTATAAGGGGGTTTTGAAATTGCATTAGTATCTCAAAATAAATCAATGGTAAGTTAGACTTTCTAAATTGTAATAACATTGGAAAAACATTTAGAAAAACATTTAGCTATCCATTTACCATAAGTAAATCATTAATGTGGATAGTTCCCTTATTTTCAACAATATGTGTAAGATAAATTTCATTTACATATTTTAATAGTTTTCCATCTTCCTAATTTGTTATCAATGGTATGGGTCTATTCTTATATAAAAACTAAAACTCATTGTTAAAAACAATTTATTTATCTCTACAATCAATCTTGGCATGATAAATAAAAAACCAATCCATTCCCAGAATAATATAAAAATAATTCAGGGGTAAACAATAAGGTTTCATGGATATTTATTCCCATATAAAAAACATAAAAACTCTTATAATTACTTATTGCTTTAATATCCCATAGTTTTTTAACCATTATTTTCTGGTTTCATTTCATGAGGTGAAATTTCCAATTTCCCAGAAAATTTCTCAAAAATAAAGGAATGTTTAGAACCCGTATCCAAAAAGACAATAGAAAAATACGTGTAAACAAATAATATGCCTGATACCACTTCATTGGAAGGCCCAAGTTCAACTGAAGTAGACACAAAGTATTTAGCAGCACATTTATACTTATAATATGGATTCTTTCTGTCATTTATATTTTCTTTGGGTAGTTTTTTTCCTAATTCTCCATCTCAAAAAATTTTAAACACCTTAATGTTTTCTTATCAGAATTAAACATAAGATCATTTTAATTGAAATATAGGGACATATTATCAAACTAACAACATTAAAAATACTTACCATATTTTCTAAGTCATTCCTCATGGTGCTTTTTACCACACTTCTAAAAAACTAGATACAATAATTTCTTACCTTCATATTTCATTGATTGATTCATTCATATTTCTTTCCATATTAACCTTTTCTTTTTCTTTTTTTCAAAGTACACATAATCATAATAAAAAAATTTCTACCATCTCAGCAAATCATATATTTTTCTCATAATTTTTTTATTCACACGAGGCCAAATTCTATTCATATATTGGCTTCATCCTGAGTAAAAACAATTGAATTTTCTATGAAGATCCCAAATAAGATTTGGAGTGTACCTTTCCCATGTAGTGAAGTTTTATACATACACGACAACTGAATAATACTCATTTTTTTTCAATTCTAGGAATTTATTTTCCATCCAAAGTCGAACCACCAAAGGAAAATAATTTTCATGTAATATATTCTTAAATTCATTCTATTCCAAGACAACAATATCCTCACTATACATGATATTCTTGACCATTGACCATGACTAGTAGTATTCACCATAAAAATTATAAATATCAAGGCTAAAATTTTGGTTATCTGAACACCTCATGACATCGAATATATTTTTATTAGATTTAATCTAACCTTCAGCCACCATTGAGTTATTTGATCCCCTAAAATTAAGAGGATGTTGTCTCATAAAATGTTTTACATTAATCATGTTACTTTATAGAAACTCGGGTTGTTCCCTTACAAGGATTACATCACCATTTATATACTACTTCAACTGATTCATTACTATCACAAACTGATCGATTCCAATTCCTCCCATTACCTTTTGTGGATTTAGA
Source organism: Viscum album (assembly GCA_963277665.1). NCBI lineage: Eukaryota > Viridiplantae > Streptophyta > Magnoliopsida > Santalales > Viscaceae > Viscum > Viscum album. Next base: position 465,087,822 of record OY728137.1, on the reverse strand, counting down.
AATATATCATCCTTTCGGGGCCTTCCTAATTTATCTTCCCTATATCTTAAATGGAAAATAATTCTAAACAGACATATATTAGATGAAGAATCATGGTAATCATTAAATTCTATACAATTTCATCTTAACTATAAGGTAAAAACATTATGGTATTCTATAAACATCACCCTAACCCCAAAAGTTATCTAAATCGTGCTATGATACTAACTATAAGTACCCAACATAAAAAATTACAAAATCTAGTAAATTATTATATAATTCACTTTCTGATATTCCCAAATATATTCCTTAGTTTGGAGTTTTAGGGAATTAATAAATAATTAATAAATATGAAACCATAATCATAAAATGTAGGTACTATTAAAGTAGTATCCATTTCTTCTATAATAAAAATGTTTTTAATAAATTGTGAAATATATTCCTGAAAAATATTCACCACATTCATCTTGGATTATTATTTTATCTTAATAAATTTGAAACCCTATAACTTTTTTTCAAACTTAGTATGAGCATAAAAATTACATTATGGGTCATATAAATAAGGAACTATTAGTCAATGAATACTTATAAACGTATGAAATCAATTTCCCAATAGGCATACTTCTAACCCATAATGTATCATATACTTACATTTTGAAAAAAAAAGATTTCAATAAAACATAGAAAAATAAATAAAACCATAAAGGCAAATATGTGAATTATTACTTATTATTATAACCCTCACGACAACCATTTTATTTCTAACCCTCATAGATACCTTACATTTTTATCAGCATGGCTAATTTATGACGTAACCCTTAGAACTACCTTATGGAGTAACCATCACAATTACACTTAGAATAACCATTATGGTAAAATTACAATATAAACTTACCCAAATAATTTTAGGGAGATATAGTTCCCACCCTTTATCATAAAATTTTTCAGTGAACCAGATCAAAATCATAAAACATGGACATTTACATAATAAAAATACTACTTAAGGAAAATCACATATTTTAAAATAAAACTGAAAAATATAATGAAAATGATTTTATTTGATTTTTTTTAATATTTTAATTAAAGAATAAAAAAATTAAGGCCCTTAAAATTGGGAAGATACTCTCATGCTGTAGAAGTAAAAAAAACATTCTTTTTTTATTTTTTTTAAAAAATAAACATGATTTTATACAAAAAACCACTTACCTTGGGTTCGAATTCATTAAATCATGTTCAAAACTACATTTTAATGGTTTAAAGAGTATTATTAATTTATTAAAAAACTATATTGATATTTATAATACCTTATATGATATCTTTATAAAATTTTCCACCTATTTATTGATACTAATGTTTTTATTTTTATTACTTTGTGTAAGTCTCATTCATTATTTCCATGGTTAGATCATTATGAGTTTCTTTGTCCAATGGAAGAAAAAATACCTAAGTGGAAAGAAATTGTATTAATATTACTCCATAATTTTAAATGATACCATATATAATTTTTTTCTAATATGAGGATGACTCATTAGATAAAAAATTAATGATAAAAGTTTGTTTTGTTTTTGGTAGGATTTTCCGACCATCACAAACTAGATTTATTTTATTTAATGTTATGCCTATAAATTTTTATCTAGAACATTAAAAACGTAATAAAATAAATATTAAAATAATTTTTAACCAAAATAATTGTTTTATGACCATCATTGAAGTAGATAAAGGAAAATGAAAATTTTGACATCCATGAAGGTGGTGAATTGACACATCGAAGATGATGCTTTCATTTTCTAGAATAATAAGATAAGTGGAGATATTTGATGATGAATATTCCGGTAAAATAATGAAAATAAACTATATTTAAGAAAATGGAGTAATGATGTCACTTGGATTAAGTGATTTTGAGATATAATAAGAAAAGGAAATAAATTGAAAATAGAATAAAAGAAAGTAAATGAAGATTTTATCTCTTGATGTCTTCTCCTTTAGAACCTCTTTAAGGCCCTTGGTTTTAGAATTTTTGTAAGAAAATTAGGTAATGGACGTGGGAAAGATGATTTGGAAGGGAATTTGGAAGTAATAAAATAATATATAAGGCTTTGGAGGTGTGATTAGAAGAGGTGGTGAGGTGTAGCATTTATAATGGAGGAGAGGGGTGTTTTCTAATAATTTTATTCCTTAGTTTATTATTTTGGATCAAGACTATGAATAGTTAGATAATTATCAATAAATATATTATAATAATTAATAGGTGTTTAAGATTATATTTATTATATTTGCAATGACTCAAGGAATTATGTATTTAACTTAAAATATATACACACCATAAATTATAATATTTTACTATTAACCAAAAATTCAAGTATTTTATAAAAATCCAAACAATTGACCCTAATATTTTATAGATGCATATTATTAAAAAATGATATCCATTTTATTAAAATAATTTTCTAAATATGATAAATTTAATTTTTAATTTAAATCATCATTTATTTGAAAAATACTGATATTAAAATTAAAACTAATTCTATAACACATTGAATAGTTAATCAATGCCTCATAAAATTGTATTATATTCACAAGAAAAAAAATAATTTATTAATCAATTTTTTGAAGATAAAAGTTTATTTTAAATAATTTTAATAATTATATAACTGTAAATAAGATTTTATTTTTCATAATAATACCAACACTTAATCTATCACTTTCAAATCATTTATTTACTTATTCCATGATATAAATATATCATATTTTAACTTATAAGATACCTAAACTTTATTTATAATCTCATAGGTGAGGTTACTATCCTATTAGTATATATTCTTTAATTTCTATAAATACCACTTATTTCATTATACATTTATAAATAATCTAACTATTTAATTCCAGAAAGAAAGAAAATTATTTTATATGTACATGGGTTGTTACAATTTTTTTGGTAAATAACCTACAATTTTTAAGGTATTATCAACTTATAGAGTAATTGATATAGTATTTATTCAATAATGGGATTGATATAGAATAAATCCATGGTATTATATAATATAGTCATGAAGGAGAATATTAATGTCAATAGAGGGATAGAGAGTGATAAAGAAGAGATCCTTTATAGACAAGGTAGGGTATGCATTATAAATTACTAATAGAATTTAGAGGGAAATACATGAAACGTATGTACAAATGAGAAAGATATATTAGAGTTTTAGTGGATAATGGAAGCATAATCCGAAAAAAATATTTCATAATACATTTTAACATTATTTTAAAAAGTCATGTTTATTATTCAATTTCAAAATTTATTTTTGAGAACCTGATATATATAACATTTTAGTAACTATATAGAAGGAAATAACAATAATATAACCTCAAAATGAAATAAATTTTATGTCAAAAAATTTGGAGGGGAAGATAAAAGATATGATGTGAAAATAAATTACCTCTTATTATTTTAAAATACATTTATTGGGACCTAAATAATAAAAGGGTAATAAAACATCATTTTAAAAAATAGTTAAAAAAATAATATGTTATCATAATTTGATACATATTTATAATTCACAATATTAAAGGAAAACATTTTTGTAAATAAAGTATTTATAAATAGAAGAAAAATGGCCACTAAAGAGGATAACAATTATTCTTAACAATGTTAAAATTTTATGAGAAAAAAATCATTCAAGGATGATTTTTTAATTAAAAATAGAATATTACCCAAAGATATAATAAGGAATATTATATTAGATATTAAATTGAAGAATATAGGAATCCTTGAAAAATTTATTTTAAGATGAATCATTATAAATCAAAGACACAATGTTAAGTAAGAAAAATCCATTACGTTTTGGGTAATGTATGAATAATAATTACATGAAATAGAGACTATGAAATGAAGTTTTAAATCCAATTATTAATGGTGATTTTTGATTAAATAATTCAACAGCTAAATAATTACGCTATTTCATAGAATAATAGGTATATAATATGAAATCAATCCCTAATAAAGGGGGATTGAGATGAAAACCCTTAGCTTTATTCTCAACATCCATATATGTTCAAAATAATCATGTTTAATTGTATGATATTTTCAATATTTTTAGGTATGGATATACTTTATTTATGTTAAACCACTTTTATTTTATTCATTTATATATTTTTATGAGATTAGGGTAGGTATTAAGAGTGTCCGAGTGGTATGAAGATTAAAATAGTGTATTTATGTGTTTCAAACTAGGGGATTTGGTTAGCCCACAATCCATTATAAACATTCATACCAACCATGAGACCAAATAAGCATGATTTAGCCAACTGTGGAGCCAAAATGAGTTTCCATTTAAAAATTGAATTTCTGGGAAAATTTTATTATGATAAATTATGATTTAAATTCAATTTTCTCATATTTTTTCCTAAATAATCCCCAATATCAGACCCCACATTTTTTCTTCTTCCAAGGTGTACTTATCTTACCTATTGGTCATTTGGAGTACCATTGGTTGTAATGTGACGGTTGAGGTAACACTGTGAGTCCTCATTCATAATTTAATTTTTATTCTAATATTTAGTGATGTTCCACTAGTTTTATTCACTATTCCCTATATTGTAGTTTTTTTTTACTTTCTCAGTTTATTCTGTTCAAACATGAATAATGGATTTATTTTGGATGTGTATAATCTTAGGAGTCTAATAAGTTTTTCCATACATTTTCACATATTCGCACTCATCTTTTTAGTGTGTGGGTTGTGCAGTCATTACAAATGACTATGCATTGGCCTTAAATTTAAGTAATTTATTAAATCATGGTATTTTCATAGGTATATTCTTTTTTCCTTGTGCTAAACTACATGGTTAGTGATTCCATGTGGACACCCTTATTAATTTGATAATTAAAATCAGAAAAGGCATGGTAAACTAGAATGGTTTTCATTAAAAAATAAAATTAGTCGATGGGAAATTTCTTATGAAGGTTAATTTGGTAAAAAGTGGTTTATAATTAGTATATGGGTAATGCAATATGATATTAAAATTGTGAACCAAAGAGTCTTGTGAAAATTAAAATAGTAACCAATGATGTGTGATTGGGATTATAAATTATAAAATCAGAATTTAATGAAAAGTGAAAATAAATGATGATATTGTAAATTTGAAGGTATCAATGAAGAATAAACAATCATGGATTAGTCTTGTAAACACTATGGGACCAATCCTCATCTGATGAAAATGAAAATATTCATGGATTTTTTTTATAAACACAATTTGAGTTATTCTTATCTGATCAAATTTAAAAACATCATAGATATATCTTATAAACAATCTTGGAGATATCTTTAACCATTGAAATTTAAAATGACAATAGAGAAGTTTTGAAACCAATATATGATTGTTATTTATTCAATTAAATTGAAAATGATCATAGAGACATTATGTAAACAATATAGAAGATGTATTTATCTAGAAAATTTTAACCACATATGGAGTAATTTTATAAACAGTCTTGATGTATTCTTAATATGATAATCTAGTCAAAAATCTTAACAATTAAAAATAATAATCCTGAAATGCGTGATCACTAAAAGTTAGTAGGAGTGAATCATTGATCTTTTCATTTTATGATTTATTATTCAAGGAAAAACCTTCACCTCCAGCTAGTGGGAATAAAATCTACTGAAAAAAACCAAGCATAACAACTTGAAATCATGTATTCCCAAGGATCACTACAAAATAATATTATCTAGTACTTTTAATGGATTGAAAATAATTAAAGACCACATAAATACAGGAAAATAATCCATTTTTTTGGTTTAGATCTATTAAAGAGTATATATAAATTACATAAAACAGTAATCCTTATAAAATTCACATTCTACTCACACATATAATATAACATAATAATGTTTTGTGAGAAACATTTGAACCTTCACTAATAGAATTTAGTAAATTATCACTATGCTATTGGTAATATATTCACATTTTCTATTCCTACATGTACTGCTTCTACCACTTAAATTTATTTCATGAAAATGAGAAAAACAATTACACTATTTGATAATAATCCTTCTAGTAAGATATGTTTGGTACACTCATCTAATCCATTCTCTGTTCAATACCTTTGATATTATTATTTCTATCCTCTTCATCAGATTCTTCTTTACCTTTATTTTATGATACTAAATGATAATAAATATCTATTTTTTGTCTGTCATTTCGAGGACTCTATGTTCGATTATTCAACACAAGAATTATGAAGCTCTTAAATCAGCACTGAAAATATTCATCACTTCACCCAATATTAATATCATCTGCAATATATTCTTAGTGAACAATATCCCTTTTATATTGGAATCATTCATCTAATGATTAATGAGTTTTCATGAACTTCAAATTCATTGTTCCCACATGAAATTTTAAAATACCTTTTAAAACTTTCATCATTTGATTAAATTCAATCTTCTTAAAATTTAGGTGACAATAATGTTTCTAAAGGAATCATAAAAATATCAGTACATTCATTATTTTTAAAAACTCTTAAAATATCATTTATAATCATGATATTACATTCATTATTATTTAATAATTTAACACCCTTATAAATATCATCACATTTAATATCTATGAAAATCACATAAAGATTCATTAACCTTGTCTGAAACAACTCTATGGAAATATCTATGACCGGTGGTCTCACCCAGGAAACAGTGCAAGTTTAATCTTTTTCTAGTATTCCTTTATTAATTACAATTCATACTTATTTATTTGGGTACACTCATAAGTTTCTTATACATGAATGTATATGAGTTACTCTGTCTTATTTCATATTCAAAATACTTCTATCTGATTCATTTCTTCAAAAACCTCTATCGGAAGCCTCATTTAGACATCCTTTTATTATGAGATTCTGTAAAAACTTCCCAATGTAATGATATTATAATAAATAATATATTAGAATTTATATTTTTTATAGAATGAATATTTTCATTAGACTAACTTCATCCTTTTTCATATGTAACAAATTCAATTTAAACTTACACAAAACATTCTTTTTTTCCAGGAATTATTGTTGCATGAAATTATTTCTTCTATCATCATTAGAGAGAATCATGAATAACTTAATATAAACATGATATTTTTTTATTTTGATATAAACAAATCATCATCTAATTTTTCTTTACTAAACAACACTTTTTGATATAATAATGTGGATAAATGGAAAAAAATTAACAGAGACACTATATCAAATTAATTTACCACATTAGAATCTTTCCTTTCAACCCGACTTGTTGAAATCCATCGTATCAAATTTCTGATGAAGAAAAAAATTCTATGGGATTTATGTAGTAAAAAAATTACGACACCCAAGAAATCATTCTTCTTACCTAATAATCTTCTATTTAAAATTATATCTCATAGCATGATTCTCTCAATAGATACAATCTTGAGTTTCATAATATATGACTATTATGATCCCACATCCTAATTAGTGTCATTTTATATTATCCAAATCTAGTATTACTTTCCTCAGGAGTCACCATGGAGCTCGTGCACGAGTGTTCTTATTATTTATATTTCTTATACAACTGATTTTTTTTAATTGAAGCACTTATTTTGGAACTTTTATGTCAATCTATGATGCATGGATATAATTTTGGCTAATTAAATGTCATTGAGCTTACTCTACATGTTTGAGATATAGGAACATCTATAGTTTGAGGTATGATTCTAGTAGCTTTTACCCCTTCAAATTATTTCTTCGATACATGTGACACATTTTATTTTGTGTCTTCTTAGTTAACTGGAGTCTTGGGTTTGTCTATAAATTATATTTATCTATATTGTTCAATTGAAACACCTATATGAATGATGTAATATGTAATCTATATTTGTAAAAATTTACCATAGTTATAGGCAGATATCAATTTCTATAGGATGTATTTTGTTTTTTTAAGGCTAGTTTTGATGTGTTCCTAGGGATGAGTTTCCTTTTTTATATTGGTATTAAATTTACATATATCATTATAGGGGGAAATTTAGGTCTCCCGTGGGGATAATTTTGACTGTGTTGGTGAATAGGATATGCAAGTGGGCCATCTGTAACCAAATCATTAGAATATAGGTATTGTCATAACGTATGTTTCTAGTCTAATTTTGTATTTTGGGAAGACATTCCTTGTTATATTTATATTTTTCATTGACTAATTTTAGGATTTAGTCTCTGAAGAATATTTAGGATTACTAACCAAATGTGGGATTAAGTATATGATTTAGGTTATGTAAAGTAAAAATCCTATTTATATTTCTCTATAATAGATGGATATTATAGAGAAATGAGAGTGGAATGCTAGTATATATGACATGGATAAGAAAGGGGTTTATTCGACCGAGTATACCATCTTTAGGTGCACAATTATTGATAACCAAAAAGGAATATGGTTCATTGATGCTATGTATAGATTATTAAAAACTAAACTGGGAGATGAGTTTGAATTGATATCTTATCACTAGTATCAATGATTTGTTCAATTAGCTAAAGGGTTATTGAGTTTTCCTTATGAGATATCAATATTCATGATACCATAAGTTGAGTGTAATACCCTTTTATATTCTTTAGAATGTTTCTTAGAGAAGATATAGTAATTTTGAGTGCCTCATGATGTCTTTTTTAATAAATAACATGAAAATGGTGTTTATGGCCTTGATATATTAGGCATTTTCAGTCATATTTACATTACTTCTTTGTTGTGTTCATAAATGATATTTTTGTTCACTCTATGTTTTGGTGAGAGAATGATCAAAATTTAGAGGTAATTTTTAGAACACTACTAGGGAAGAATTTGTAAGAATAAATCTCAACATATCTAATTTTTCTTGATTAGCTTCACTTATTAAAGAATATGATATCCAAAGCAAGAGTATCAATGGATCCAGGGAGGGTTGAGGAAATAGTTTTTTGGGAGAGACTAAAGAATGTATTCAAGGTTCATATATTCATATGTCTTAATGGTCATCATCAAAGTTCCATTCATAATTTCTCTAACTTCTATTTATAATTGGAGGTCCTGACCATGAAGTGGGAAATGTTTTAGTGGTTTGATACTTATGAAAAATATTTTATGGAGCTGGTGGAGAGGTTAAATTCTATACAGATCATGATCTTAATTGATCAAGTTATGGAATATACTCTATATTTTGATGTATCAGGTGTTTTTTTGGGATGAGTGATAATATAATGTGGATTATTAGTCACATATTGGTCTAATAAATTGAGTTTATACATGCATAACTACCCCAATCATGATTTAGAATTAGCTAAGGTGGTGCATCCATTCAGAGAAGATGGGTTGAGAAATTTCTATTTTTTTTATTTTGGGATGGTGAATACTTCAAGGAATGGTAATATCATCATGAAAAAATTTATCTCGAAGTCTCTGAACAAGCTGGATTATGAATTCAACTACAAGTTATAGATGAAGTCTCATTTTACTGAGCTATGTTTGTATATTAATCAGTATCATGGAATGGAAACTCTTGCTTCCTTATCAATTGATTCTTCACCCCTCAGTATGGTGAATGATAATTATCATTATGAAATATATTTCATAGTGATGAGAGACATCCTCTATAATGGGGATCCACAACTAAACTATAATCATGATAGTGATGAGATTCTATACAATTTGGGTTGTGTGGTAGTCACCATGAGTATGCGATGAGAACTAATATAAGACTAACATGCCTAAAAATTGGTGGTGTGTCCTAGTATGAACATTTTGTGATAGGGTTTTCCTTAAAAATATTGGGTTCTTGGGATAAAAATGGACATATTTTGGGTTCTCTACGTGATTCTCTACTTGTCAATAAGTGAAAGCTGATAAAAACTCACTAGATGGTCTTCTATTGAAATTTCACATTCCCAAATTTAATTGGGATGATGTGGTGATGGATTAAATGATAGGATTGATAATGGTTCCATGAGGTTATGATTTTATTTTGGTTGTATTTTATTAGATAAAAAGGTATCTCATTTCTTACCAATCAAAGAGGATTCTTCTATTGATGAGATAAGAAAGATGTATATTTGTGACATAGTTCACTGGAATGGAGTTCCATATAGTATCATCTTTGATAGGCATTACAATTTTATCACAAGGTTCTGGAAAGGGTTACAAAAGGAGTTTTGAATAAATTTACTACTATGTACAACATATTAACCACAAATATATGGTCAAGTAGAGTATAATATTCAGGTACTGGAGGACATGATTCACATGCATTTTTCTGTTTTTTTGGGTTCTTGGGAATGTTATCATGCACCAGTAGAGTTTATCTTTGAAAAAAGATACTAGGATTCAATTTAGTTTTATATTTTTTTATGATTTTTATGGTATTCCATTTTGATCACCAATATATTGGCGAGAAAATTGAAAGTTATCTCTTCTAAGATAGAATCTCATGTAGGAAACATGGGAGTTGATTCAGCTGATTTAGAAGAATTTTGTGACTTGTTAGATTTGGAAAAGATCATATGATGACTATAATGTTACCCCTCAGAGCTTGAGGTGTGAAATAGGGTATTATTTTGAGTGGTACTAAGGCTTAAAAGAACATTAAATTTAGAAATAAGGTAATATATAGTCAATGATTATAGGGCCTCTTGAGGTGAAAGAGGGGGTTAATACTATAGAATACTAAGGGTCTATTCCTCAAAAATAAACCACTATAAATGACGTTTTTAAGGTCACTAATCTTAAAAGGTATTATCTATACCTATATCATGTGATTTATGTTGATGATATTAAGTTGTGGGTGGATGCATCATTTGAGGAATGCCTAATTCATTTCATGAACCACACTGAGAAAACTCATTGTGGGAAGATATTACGGTATTATGGGTTCTATAGAATCATAGATTTTTCAAAGAGAATATGTTGGAATGAAATTTTTATATGCATGCTCAATGTCCAAAGTTATTCTCTTGAGAGACTCAGTGAGGCTTGTGAGTAAACCTCAAGAATGTGCCATTATATGGGGGAAGATTGTAAGTTCTCGATAATATTTTGAGGTTTTGGTCTATAATTATTCAATTAAACCTCACTTAGTTTCTTATTTTATTATTTTTAGGGAGAATGAGAGGTCCTGATAGCATCTTAGGGCTTTGGGTTTCAAAATATTGGGTTTTTGAGGTTTAACATGGGGAATAAAATTAGTGAATGGTCAATGTTAACCATGTTCCCCAAACATGTAGAAAATTATTCTTATTCCCATCATTTATTTGACCATTCATGGGACTATTAAAACCCATTAAAATAATTTTACACAATTAAAGTGGAATTTTGAATAGTTATAGCATGACTTGTTAAAATTTTATCAATAACCTTGTGAAATGAAAATTCATAGAAAAATAGTTTAGAATGGTTATTTCATGGTTTGGAAAACATTATGGCCAAACAATGTTCCCCCTACAATATTTTATTTTTTAAAAAATTACATTACAATATTTTATGATTTTAACACGATTTCCCTTTTTTAGAAAGTATCACCCCATTAATGACCCCTATTCACCCCTTTATTCAATGGGGGATCCTTCATATTTCTTAGTATTTCAGAGTTACATTTGTTGTGAGTTTATGTTTGATTAAACTCTATAACTCCTCCTTCTTCCAATCATATTTTATTCTACTATCACATTTTGTTCAGCCAGTTTTCTTATTGTGACATATTTTTAGTGATTTTGACTACATTCACGTTTTTATCCACTATAGCATGAATCGAGGTTCTATTTTGGGTGTGTTGACTTCTATAAGGATATTTTAGGAAGAACTAATATTTTCCCATAACCCATATCATATTTTAAGTGTGACATTATGTGGTCACACCGACTAACCATCCATTATCCATAAATTTAATTAAATGTTCAAAAGATTTTATTGAGTTAAATATATGACTTGTTCCTTATTATCAATGAACCTAAATGATGAGTGATACCATGGGTAAACCCTAACTAAATTGAAATTTGAAATTGATAACAAGGAATGGTAAACTAGAATGGTTTTCCATTAAGTGGAATATGAGGCCATGTGATATATTTTTGGAGTGTTAATTTGGTAAAATTGTTTTATAAATGATATATGGGTAATATTATGAGATATGATAATTGGTAACAAAAGTGGATGTTGTAAATTAAAATGATAACTAATGATGTGTGATTTGGTTGATAAATCATGAAATGTTTATGTGACAAAAATTGGAAATAAATTACAATATGGTAAATTTTAAGGGCTATATAAAACATAAATTCCCATAGAGTGGTCTAGAAAATTATCTTAGAGTGGATCTTAACTAATGAAATGGAATATTATTATAGAGGTGTCTAGTAAATTCTCTTGGAATTGTCTTTATCTAATTAAATTATAAACACTCATGGGGTTGTCTCGTAAATTCTATTGTTGTGGTCTTTTATGATGAAATTAAAAATGAGCATGGAGTGGTCTTGTAAATTCTCTAGGATTGGTGTTTATCCTATGAAATTAAAAAGTATCATATAGAGGACATATAAATTCTCTTGGAGTTTTCAGTATCTAATTATTTATAAATAATCGATGTCGCTAGGATATGATAAACTGGTAAACACTTGTGTAACATAATTCTGATGGGTTACTAATAGTTGGGATGATCACACTTTGTTGTCATATAAATTCTGCATTTCCAGAAGTAGGTATAACTATCCTTAAACATCACTATGGATCCAAGAATTGGTGTGGTTATTATTTACCTTTATTATATAATTATGGAGTTATATTGAATCACATCTATATGTACTTTTATTTCATACTAGTTAAATTTAGGTAAACCATTAGTGTATTCCTATAATGTTTTACTCACTCCATTCCTACACCACCTTAGGTACTCGAGAAGACTATTTGGTTACTGGAAAAGATATGGGAAAGAGTATGATTCTTGATGGTTGATTCTGGCTAGCATGGATTATGTATGGATGATGTGACTATGATAGATGTGGAACTAGTTTGGGGATTATTCTTCTGATTTAGGTTATTTTTCATATTTTTATATCTTCTGAATATGAACCACAATGGGGGATCCATATAATTTTATGGGACACTATATTTTGTTGTAGAATATGATGTTGTCATTATTTATAGGCACCTTCCTTATCTTATCTATTATATTTATCTAGGTTAGTTATATGATTTTGGATTTATTTTTACTGTTATAAATACTATTATAATAGGGCATTGTCCACCTATATTATTTTCATAAACCCTAACAACTAGTAAAAATCCACTGGTGTATGGGGAGGTGTGAATGTGGAACTATGGTGACTTGGTCATGTTATTATTCTAAGTGATCCATGGAGGGGATTTTATGATAATCTACATAATCCTATTTTTCAAAAAAATTATAACCTTATACAAATATATTTTCATTTATACGCTCTACTTATATTCATTTATTATTTATTTATTTATTAGTTAGTTTATTTTTATTAAACTTAATGTATGTTATTAACTTTGATTGTTTCATACCATCTTTGTAATTATAATGTGGATTTGAAAACATTGTTACTCAGTTAAATATTCCTATATTATTTAAGTTATTATAATAAAAGTTCCCTAATGATTCATAATTTTATTATATAATTCTATATAATTTTTGGATATGATTTGTGAAGATGAAATAAACAAAGATATTGTTTTGGTATTTTTTGATGTATAAAAAATAGAAAAATAATAAAAAGTTGGATGTTAATATACTATATAGTTTATATTAAAATATTATTAATCATGTAAAAATATAATTTTTAGTCATTAAACACTATCTTAGAATTATCCATTCCTAGATATGAATAAAAATTAAATACATTATTCTTGGAAGTGATATTCCTCACATAACACAAGTGGAGTTTTCATTTTCTAATGGATGACAGGGAGATAGATTATAGTTGTTCAATCAAAATAATAATATTTCCATATAGTAATGAAAATTATTTCAATATATTAGTGTGGTTAGAATTAATATTGAGAGTTATGGAAAATGCATATAGGTAATTAAATGTTATATAGTTGATAATACTCATATGGAGGACTCGGTCCTTCTATTGAAAAAATCACATAGAAATGAAGGCTTTTTGTGGAATCTTCCGAGTTATTGGAACATATTATTTTGAGATTTATTAATTTTCTTAATTTTTTCTTGTTTTTTTGTGAGTCAATTAGTGAAATGATCATTTTTTGAATAAAAATTCAATAGAACATATGTATCTCATAGTTAGTGTAGATAGCATGTCTAACAATGCGAGAGAGGATTTTGGGGCATAATTGGATTTTTCAAACCAGGATAATAGTTTTTCAAACTATCTAGCTATTTCTATAAACAATGTGTCTTTATATAGGGAAGTCACTGGATCCAAAATTTTTGGCACATGTATTCCTTAACCATGAGACTAAATGGTGTGGTTGAACCACATAGATTTTCTAGGTAATAAAAAATGGTTTTTTTCTATTTCCCTTTTGAATTTTAAAATACATATCCCATATTTCTCTCCTAGTTATACCCATCCTCTCTCCCATATCATTAGATATCATTTTCCTTGTATTTTAGTGAAATTCTTTGGTTCTTAATCTATTTCTTCATAGTAAGACAAATATTATGTGTTTTAACTCCCTCATTCCCTAATCTAACATTGTTCTTCCATTTTCATGGAGTATGGAAACACTATATTGTGTTTTGTATAAACCAAGGATTATTAATGGGTGGTATTGTGTTGTTTAATTTTGGGTTAGATGTGAGAGTAATATGACTCCTTGATTCATGTGGTTGTTGTTGATGGTGATACATTTTTTTGTCATTATAAATGTCTTTATTTAATGGTGATTTTCTATGGATTTCCTTCGGTTTTTTAATTCCATTGGTTTTAGTTATCTAATTAAATATTTATTATGTTATTATTTCTAGTTTATCCATGAATTATTTATTATTTACATGTCTTGGTAATTTAATGGTTTAAAATGGGTCTCTAAATATAGTTGGATTTAATACTTGTAGAGTGTTTGTTAAAACTACTCACTATGGTTTTGTGATTTCAAATGGAGTTTGAAAGAGTTTTTAAATAGGTATTTCATAGTAATAAATACTTTATTCTTTTAAGAATACATGGTTTATAAAAATGTATTTTAAAATTGAATATATTATTGGCACTTATTGAGGTTTATGTTTTTGTTATTTAGTAGAACATTGGACACCTTGGGTGCGTGTTTGTGTGTGCGAATTAGAAAAACCGAACCATAAACTGTGTCTTGGAATATATAGGGGATTTTATCCAAGAGAAAAATGCATCCTGTGAGTGGAATAAAAATAAAGCATTGAAAACATGTCCATTTAGGCCAAGAGTACCCTTAGAAGTAGTGTTGGTCCCATAGAAGGTAGATAGAGCGTCCAAATTATTGAAATTGTTTAAAAAACTATAAAACCATGTTTCATAATTGGTCACACTTTATCCTTATATTAGTTCCAAACGGGTTTATAATTTTTTCCTTATTTCATTTGGATGCCCATTAATTTTTTATAATAACCCTTTTGTTATATATACAATTTTTCTTATACTTATGTCTTGTATGGTTGTGCTAATCATGTTTATTAAAAAAGGATACAATTCTTATTACATGAGACCTATTTGTTCAAATTATTAGAAATAAGGTATGTTTTTTAGAAAATAAAAGTAGTATTTTAATAGAATGTTTAAAAGTGAAATTTTTTCAAGTTTAAAGTGTTTTAAATTTTATTTTTAATCTTGAGTGATTGGTTATCAAGAATAAAGGACTTATATAGATTGATGGTGGAATCTTACAAGTATTTGGGCCTCACACCATGTAAATACATTTGGGTATATACAAAACTTATTTTAAAGAACATAGGGAATGAAAAGGGAACTATGTATTTTGGTTTTTCTTATTTATTTTTGGAATTAATGCTTGTTTGTTATTTTATAGAAGTGGGATTGAGGAGTTTATATTATGGATATCATTTATTGGATTTTTTACCATTAAGATGTTATGTATTAGAATGACGGTCTTTTGAATTGTTATATAATTTTTATTGGATTTCATATGTATATGTATTGATAATATATTATAATGTTTTAATGTAGTGATATTTATTATAGTTATTTCTATATTTACTATGTTGTATATTATCTTTAGTTTATTATTCCTTGTTTTATAGTGTGGTGGTGTAATTTAGTTGTGGTTCATGTTTTTGTTTTCTAGGGATAAACTATTTCTAAATGGTTTTGTGTAATTTCCTAGTTCTTTCCATCATCCCATGGATATCAGTACCCCTCTATGTCCCATATGGCATACTAACTTTGGTGACAAGTCGGGATTACCTAATATGGTTTATTAAAAAATGGTATCTGAGCCTCTTTTTATTTGGGGGTCAGTGGTAGATGGAATATATAACCATTGGGACTCAAGTGGTTGGTCAATATGAGTTCTTGACCAACACTCTATAATGCCAAAAATTAATATTCCTTATGTTATTTTGTTTATGTTTTAAATTGAAATAAAATTTTGTGTTTTTTTATGATATTTGATGTTTTTAATTGTTTCTTATGTGATTCATGAGGAACCCATGTTCAGTAATTTGATATTTTGATTTTTATGTGAAATGGGGTTGGAAAGAAGAGGTTCATGATTTTTGTGTTTGGTTTGTGGTAATAATTTGGATATAATGTGTCTATATTTGTAATCTAACAATTTTTTTTGAAATATATAGAAAATATTTTGTTAACTATTGAATCCAAAGAATACAAAGTGGATTACTATTATTATTATTTTGATTATTAACCCATATTCAGGTGAAATTTCTATTAATATTGATTCTATATTTTTGAGATTTATTTTAAGGTTTTCTCATGGTTTAATTAATGTTGATTGAGTTTAGTTATGTTTATATTGAGATTTTGTCTTATATTTTATAGAAAATGCCTCTTAGAGTGATCACTTCTCTTTTAAAAGGGGGATTCGTAGATCATGTTCCATAGGTGAACCATCTAGTTGATCCTATTTTGGTATCAGGGATCTAAATGATTAATTACTAATGTCCGGTGGGGGAAAGTTTTTAGGAATAAGTGGTGGAATATGATTAAGATTTCACTAAGTAGAATCTACTAGTCTCTCATAGTGACCATGATATTCATCATATTAAGGAATTTATTGAGAAGAGAGTGAATAAATTTCTTTTTCTAAAGTCCCTTGATACCTCAAAGTGGGATTCACTACTTATATATTTCTTTGACCAAGTATGGAGTGGTTTTAATCCATGGTATAATTGAATAGTCATGAATATATCACTTGGACTACATTTAATAATTATTTTAATTATTTGATTTTTCTGGAGACACTAAGGGTTTTGAATGCCGATGTCATCATGAAGATGGAGCGAGGAGATCATTTAGTGAATGAGTATTCCTCTCATTTTATCATGTTAGTTAATTTTTCTCCCAAGATCCTCATGAATAAATATCTCAAGGTGAGAAGTTATGAAATGTGATTGAATGAAGTGGTCATAACATTTGTTATTATTCATTTCCTACTAAAAATACCAAGGTGATGAATACGAAGGGTTGCTTGATGTAGATTTAGTATAGAAGATAGTTCTCAGTGGTGTTTATTTTATGAATAAAGGTATCTAGATCTCATTCTTTTTCTATAAGAGTATGTGGGATGAACCATTTTGGGGAAACAAAAAGTGTAAGAATAATGTAATTATATGATGTTTGGATCCTTTATATTTTGATCCAACACTTTGATTTGGACCCAATATGGTTATTTAATGAGTTAATATTTGTTTCAGGGGGTGTATGGGGAATGTTTAATTAGTGCTTAGAACCCCAACTGGTGGAGAAAAGTACTAGACTTCATGGTTAGTAAAAACCATGTGATCACGTCTGCCCGGTTTCCCCAACTGTGTGAGGGGAGGATATAAGGCTTCATGAGGCTGCAGAGTTTGAGAAAAATGTGAAGCTAGAGGAACACTCCTTTGTGGGGGTACATGTCGTTTTTAGTAGAGTGTGAAAAATGGGATTTTAAAGGTTATTCAATATGTGTGTATGAAATTTTGTGGGGTCTCTCCATGGATAGTGAGATGCAAACAATTGGTTTATAGTTTTGAAAACTATGATTCCAAACCATGCGACCCTTTATTTCTTAATTGAATTTACCACTTTTCCATTAAAAATATTATAAAATTTTCCCTTATTCTATTTTCTCCTATAGTGGATAGAAGGCCCCCACTTTCACTTGTGGGAGCCCCAAATCCATCAATATCATAGATTTCTTGATAAATTCTTCATCCAAGCTCAGATTTGAGAATGATTGGCATCGTTGGATTCCTCAAGGTGTGATATTCAATCCTTAGGATCATTTTATTTCTTATTCATCCATTTGGATGTACTATTTTGGTGTGATCTTATATGCCTTATTTTTAGGATGTTGATCCATTCTTCTATTTTCTTATAATATCGGATAGACTAAGGGTTGATATTGGCTGAGGATAGTGCTACAGGTATATGGTAGGTGGTTTAAGACTCATCCAACAATGTCTGATCATTTATTAAGATGAAATCATTGTTTTCACATGAATGTCACAAGTCATTTCCTATTAAAATCAAATTCCATGCTTCTAATAATCATGATCATATTCAAGAGACTTTTCCATAATTGTTCATTTTGACAATGGAGGATGATACCTTAACAATATTCCACCGCATGCAGGGTATTATGACTTGGTAACCAACGTGTGTTTATCTAATACAATGTTTGGGTGTATGGCTTGACGATTCTAGTGGTATTCCCTCTTAATCTAATTAAATTATAAAATTATAAATGTTTATAACCTTTATTTTGATCCCTTGACCCTTCAATGGTATTTATTCAAAATGATCAATTAACCATTATAATGTTAAATTGAAATTATATTTATAGATATAACTTGTTCTAGTTTATTATAATTTTAATTGCATGTGGTTTCTTATCCTTATCCTTCCTTTCCATTCTTATGATTGGTAAATGAATGATCCAAATAAATAAATATTTAATTAATGTAATAAATGTATTCAAGACCATGATATCCTTTCAAAATAGTATAAAATGCATTGAAGAAAAGATGTTGACTTATTAAAAAATCAATGTGTATTACATGTCCTAAATAAAGTAATTAATTATGTATAATGTGCATAATTAATATAGACCATTTTATATTTATTGGTGCAGTCAAACTTCAATGAATCCTTGGATTCCTGAAGGAATTCATTGAGAACTCATAGAAAAACATTTTAATTCAAGGATCCAATTTCCAAAAGATATACCCACATTAGAATATAGTCTTTTCCTATTATCATATGTTGCAAACAATGCCTTAGTACCCATTTACGATTTTTCTAGATTATAATAATTCCTGGCATACACTCCTTGGATCTTTCTTGATATCTTCAAACTTGTGGCACCATAGATTCACCACATTTGGACCAATCATTCTTAACCCGTTTTTACCTTGGGAGAGGTCATTGAATTTAGTTAGAATAATTTATAGTGGAATACCTTCGAAGATATGCTTTGTATTACAGTTATACCCATTACATCTAGGCTACATGATATTATTGAGTTGGATCAACTCCTATGTTCAAGGATGCATTGAATATTAGCATGGATCGCCTTTCATTATTGTCATCATTAAAGGATTACATGGTCACACCTTGGATATTATAACCTTATCACTATATTATACATTTTTTAGTCACTTATTATAAAATGGAAAATAAATAATTAAATGATGACATGTTAAGATACCAGCTGAGAAAAAATAAGGTATTTGGACATTTAAATTACTATATTTTCTATAAATCTATCTATACCAACACACAGTTTTAGTTTATATTCACATAATGTATCATATAGACACCATTGGTTATGGCCTATTTATATTTATCTCACACCCTATCTAGGATTATGATGGTTCCTAGGTAGATTATATGCATGTAGGTTTTGATAAGGGGAATTATCTCGATTTGGACACCTAATCTAACTTGCAAGCTTAAGATATATCTTGGTATTAGATGATTTGGCCAGTGCTTAGGATTCTTGGATTGTTTTTAGTTTCTGTATGATTTTTTTGTATATCGTGTATTTCCTTCTACTATGTATGGATGTTATCTAGTTTTATAGAGACTTGACATACCTTATCGATATATTATATATGATTAAGTTTATAAGTATCGTTTATCATATGTTTCTTGGTTTTCTCATTCTACATGTACGGATTTATTCATTGATATCATGATTTATCTATTTATCTATTATTAGGTAGTTAGGGTTCATCTTAGTGGTAAAGCAACCATGTAATTCTATATGAGGTTGAGGATTCAAAACCCATTTAGAGAAAGGCATGGTAGTAATAGAGTACTAGCAGTGAGTACTGTAGCATTGGTAGAAACTATAGAAGTGGCAGGTGACATTGTTCTAGTGGAGACACTATAATAGTACAATACTATTCACATAATTGTCCTTTGGGGAAATAATATAGGGCCTACAATCCATGTTATGGCATTCATTCCCACTAGGCCTTCAGGTCAAAAATTTATGATGAAATAAAAAGAGGATGGTTAGGTGGGTTATCCCTTGGGGGATATGAACTTCCATTCAGGGATGAATGTGTGCTGTCTGTGTGTGTGTTTGAATTAAATTATACCCCCATGCACTTAATATATATTTTTATATTCTCAATTGTCTTCTGTACTTCCATATGACATGGATTAATTGTCTACCCATGGACACACCCTAAGACATCACTGCAAGTTAGTAGCCAATGGGATATGGGGAGGTTCACTTGAGTACATGTGGTCCACCAGCACAGAGCACATTCGAATGTATCCCGAGACGGGATGTCACATAATGGGTGCTAAGAATCCATTAGGTTCAATGCTAGAAACTTATTTAGGACACAATCCAGTGAATTGTTATTATATTTGGAAGCTTGGAAATACTAGACCTAATTTCTCAAAGGCTATAAGAATGTTCCACAAGTGTGGGACTCTTCTTCATCCTTTTCATTTATATTAGACTTTCTATTAGGGTAGTGGAGTTGGTTATACTTTTCTTGTTGTTAGTAATGTGTGATAAAAATATTTTAAGGTAGTGGAACATACCTTTACTCTAGAAGGTTTTATCAACCATCTAATAAGGAAATGGAATCGCTTAATTAGCACATCACCATAGAGAACATATAGAACCTAAGGATTCTCTTGTTGAGATGAGGTCAGTGAGATGCACATTTTATATTAATTCTTCCAAGTATTTAACATCATTTGGTACAAGTACATCCAATTTTTTTCTTAGTGATTCGGGTATGAGGGTAGAGTGAATAACTTTTTTGATGGATCTACTTATCCCATTGAGAAGGAAAAATGGGAAAGGTTTCAAATTTAAAGAGTGTCATGTTTTAACCGCTGACATGGAACTTTTGTGTGACATCCCCATATTAGACCTAGAAAATTTTTATCTTGTAATTTTTATGGAGTGGATTATCTATTCGAGTAACCAGATTAACTATTATCACCATATAGTCTACATTTTATCTCCCAATAGGAGAACTCAAATATTCTTGGATGAGCATGATCCGAGGGCATGGAGGGTTGGTCCCATTTCCCTAGATTATGAGATAATTTCATGTTAGTTATACAATATTTTCTTTAATAATGGAGTATGATATAGATAGTCCAATTTTATTGAGTGTGGATAGGTATAATATGGTGTTTATATATGTTTTTAGAATTCCACTCCATTGATATGTTTATTTCTGTAATTAGATACACCCCCAAACAAGCCCTATATCTTTACTATCATACTATATATCAATGGTTTTGTTAAAGGTGTTAATGGTTCAGTTAGAGGACCTTCAATGAAATGGCTTTATAAATCATAGTGTTTCATTGTGGATGTATCAAGTTCTTTTTACAAAGAATTCAGAGGAGAGTCTCTAAATTCTATTAGACCATTAAAAGTTAAACCAGGTGAGTATTTATAAAAAATACTCATTTCCTAAAATATATTATCTTTTTGGTCAACCTAGAGGAGCCTTGTGGTTTTAAAAAATGGACATATGTTTGAGGAACTATCAATTGAGGATATGTGAGGAGGATATTCTAAATATCACCTTTAGAAACTGGTAGGAGAACTTTGAGTATTTGGTTACTCTGTTTGGACTTACCAATTATATTGTAGTCTTTATTATTTGATAAATCACATAATTCGTGACTTTTTGACTCCATTGTGGTGATGTACATCGATGATATCATGGGGTATTCAAAGATGGAGGATAACTATACAGAACATATCATATTTATTTTCATAATCTAAAAAGTGTATTCAAAATATGATATGTTATCCAACCGTCAATTTTAGATCCATGATGTAATGGTTCTTGGTCATTTGATTTCAAAGAGATTGATTTTAGTTGAACCTGAGAAGATATAAGCATTCATGTACAAGGAAAATCTAAATAATGTGTTTAAGATCATTCTATTTTTGGGTAGAGATTGTTACTATAAATTTTTTTAGTACTTGTACATCCTTACATCTCCCTTTTTAGGGTTGACATAAAAATGTGTAAATTTTTCATGAAGTGAGAATTATCAATATTTTTCTAAGGAGCAGTAGGTTCAGATTAAATCTTCAGTTTTTTTGATTCTTCCTAACCATGGGAAGATATAGGTAGTGTAATATGAATATCCAGGTGTAAAATTATGTTGTGTGATGAGTCATGATGATCTTTTGGTGAACTAAATCTCTCTCTAGAAATTCCAATGTGAGAGGAGTTACCCGATATACCTCCAATGGCCTGAAGGCCTTCATTTTTTTATTGATTTTGATACTCCACCTTCCAAGGGGTGAGGTGGAACCCTTAAAAGGCTGGTAGGTGTATGATTACATGTCCCTTAGGCCTTAGAGGAATTCATTTCCCATAGGCTTCAAACATACATACAACCCAGACATAACTACTTGGAACTGCTCCTCCCCAACATCTTCATCGTGAAATCATCTCTCCACCATCTCATTACTGTTTGACTAGTCTTTCTCATGCATACACACGCTTTTCCTGATGACAGGTGCCATACCCTCTCATTATTGCAATCCATTTATATTCTTCTATGGTGAAATCACCTTGCTCATCCTCCTTCTAGATCTTGTTAGTTGTTGGTTGTCTGGTTTTCATCTGCACTTACAGTGTCTTGAAGGCCTTCAGGTGGCATGAAGGCCTTACTAACCCAAAGGCCTGGGTGGCCCGAAGGCCTTAATGGAATAGGGGACCAAATCATAGGCCCAAAGGCCCAAACAGTGGAATAGTCTCTACTACTACAGTGCCAAACAGTGCCTACTACAGTACCTTCACAGTACCTTCTACAGTTCCAACTACAGTGCATGTTACACTTCTTACTATAGTACTACTATAGTACTGATACAATAACATAAATAATCCTCTTCTTGGATATGATCTCAGGTCACCTGGATGCACTTAAGGCATCCTCACTAACTAGATTGAGGCTCTTGTGCGAGTTACCCACTATACAACCTAGAGTTGGAAACTATGATGCTTATGTTAAAGGCTTAGCACCGTTACATATTCAGGAAATATTTTATAATACAATAGAATCATATGACACTGAATTACATACTTACAAAGAGGTACACACACCTTAGATAGGAAATATGGGTAGAGTGTCTTCAAGCGTTGGATTTCAATATAGCTGATACCCCCCAAAATAGTAGTGTGGTCATTGATTCCTTGGGTATAAATTTACCGATTAAAAGTTGTCGAAGAATATATAGATGAGTGGCTTATGATGGAGATATTTGTCTGTTCGAGTTGGTATGTGTAGAAGGATGAACATAAGGTGGTTCTATATAGTTTTCTATCCACTCCCTCTCTTATTGACCAGGTTTAGTGAGAGAAGGAATCCAACCATAACTTACAGAAAACTAGAAGAGCATTAAATATTAGGGTGACCTCGAGTGATTGGACTTAGTATAATGAAGGTATCCTATTATTTATAAAATGACTAGTATTTCCTTTTATGGAGAGGTATGAGGTGATGCATGAGGGGTATTATTATACATGGGCCAATTAACTAGGGAAAACCAAGATAATTTTTACTCTAAGGATTTTGTACTAGTTTACTAATATGAGATAGAAATGAATAGATCCCATATCTCTATGTTTTAACTACCAATGGATCAAATAGGATTATATAAGGCCATATATGTTGCTTTATAATCTTCTCATAATCATATAGATGTTGGATGAAATCTATATGGACTTTTTTATTAGTTTATATCATAATCATAATGGAAAATATTCTATTTTGATAATTGTAGAATAATTGACTAAATACATTAATTTTCATCTTATTAGAGAGTCAATAAAGGTAAAAGATCTTACACACATATATGTTTGAGAAATAATTAAGATTGTTGGTTTTCCATTAGTGACTGTTTCCAATTGGGATACCAATTTCACATATTAGTTTTGGAAGAGTATCCAAGAATCCATGTGATCCTATTTGAATTTGATCATGAATTATCTCCCATAGATGGATGGTTAAACCGAGTGATCTACCAATATTCTTCATGATATAATTTTATCTTGTGCGATTGACTTTAGGGGTTCATGGGAATTGTATCTATTACTGGTTTAGTTTGAAAAAACAAATTAATGCCTCAAACAAGATATTATCTTTTGAGGAATTATATGGGTGGCTGTGATATTCCCCATCATAATTGGATGAGTTATGTGAGAATTCATCAGTGGAACTGTGTCTCATCCCAAATATAAATAGAAAAGTGATCCAAACTCATAATAGGTTCTTGAAAATTCATATTTTTGATAAATGTTATAAGAATCATAAGTATAACACGTTATGGTTTGATGTTGGTGATCAAGTGTTCCTCTGGGTATCCATTTGATTTGGGCATCATCATTTTGTAATGTAGGAGAGATTATCATAGTGTTTTATTGAGGTATTTCAAATTATGATTCATAATTGTAAGGTAGCCTATAAATTTTAATTTCAATCCTTAATGAACATAATTCCTGATTTATTTTAGGTATCTCAATTGATGGAGTACAATCTATACCCATATTATGCGATATAGTTGGACAATTTGGCGATGGGTCTAAAATCACTATTATAGTGTAATATGTTCATATCCTAGATTATCTGAATAATACGATCCAAGGTATGTTGATCTCATTGATTTTTGTGCTTCAGAAACATGGTGGTGATATCCAAAGGACATGGGAGTTAGAATTTTATGTGATGGGGTAGTGTTATAAAATTAAGCATGTTGGTGATAAATATAGCTTCTTTTCGGTCAGTTGTATATCTTATTTTGAGATATATATTTTATTTTATTTTATTTTCACAGAGTTATTGAGAGTGAGTGGGTTAAAATATAAACTTTTATAAAAAAAAGTCCTTGCAACATAGGTACAGAATTGTTAGTAATAATTTTGAAACTGACCATGAAATTTTGGGTTTTAGAGGATAGTTTATTTTGTCACATCTTTATAATGTTTTATTCATATTTTTTAGTGTTTCTAGAAATAGTGAAACTTGTTTTTGGAATGTAAGTGGCTGCTACTATATAGCATAAAAATTTACAAACCATGTATCTAAACAATTTATATTGTCTTGGTCATTAAAACATAAGATTTTTATCTGTTTCCCTTGTGAATTTTAAAGTCTATCTACCTTACTTCTCTCACCCTTTGTGTTTAGTCTCTTCCCCACGGCCTTGAAGCTTAGTTATCTTATATTTGTGAACAATACCATAGTTATTATTCAATTTATTTAAGGTAAGATAGATTTCATGTGTGTTTTTACCTCTACTTCCCTCATCTCACATTATTTTTCTATTTCCATAGTGTAAGAAAACCCTAGGTTGTGTTTTTTTCATATCTGAGTGTGTTTTATGGTGTTTTTTTATATTTTGTATTTGTTTCTTAGGTGTGTAGTGACTCTATCTTTAGTCGTTTTCATCAAAGGAGACAAGTTTTTACTTGGTAGAGAGGTAAGTGTCTATATTAAAGTGATTTTTCAATGGATTTCCTATGGTCTATTAATTAACTTAGTTTTAATATTTAATTTATCCTTTTTTTGTGATATTTATATACATTCTGGATTAATTATTGGATTTTTCAGTAATTTGATTGTTTAAAAAAGATATTTAAATATACATATTTTTAATTCATGCAAAGTGTTTTCTATAACAGATTATTGAGGTTTGATGATTTCAAATTGGGTTTTTAATGTGTTTTAGGGGAGATAATAAAGAATTTTTATTGTTGATAAATTCTATAACTGTTGTTTTAATGGATAATTTATGAAATTTTCTTTTTAATTGGTATATAGAACTAACAATTTTTAATATTTATGTGTTGGGTATTTAGTAGCACATGAGAGACCTTGGGTTTTATATTCTATATGGCTTTGAAAAATGGAACCTTTTATTATTTCATAGAAAAGACATGGAGTGTTATTTAAGGGATCGACTGATCCTTTGGGAGTAAGAATTTCAATGTATCCAAAACATGGTCATGCATACCGAGAGTACCCATGAAACTCATATTGGTCCCGAGGAAGACTGATAGATCTTTCTAATTGTTGAATATGTTAACTCAACAAGAAAACCATGTCATAGAATATGAAATTCGATATCATAGTATTTAGATACCATGATTCTCATTTATTATTCCTTGTTTGATTTTGATTCCTATGCATTTATGGGTGATCCCCATATTATTATATATATGATGTTTCAAATTTTTATTCCATGATTGAGTGTGTTATGAATGTTTATGACAAAAGAATTTAATTCCTTTTACATAGTCCTTGTGTATTTATATTTTTCAGAAATATGCAATGATTTGAGAAAACCAAAGGAGTTTTTTATATTCTATTATTTCAAGTGAAACTATTTTCAATGTTAAAGTGTTTTTAATATAGTTTTCATAATAGAGTGATTTGTTTTCATGGATAAATTTATTTTAACGGTATATGGTTGTATCCTACATGGATTTGTCAAATTAATTAAAAACTTCTTTCAATGTATGAATACATTGTCTTATACGACATAGGTAAGGATAAGGTAACCACATAGTTTTGTGTCCATTCTTGATTTAAGAATTTCATGATTGTTTATGATGGTGGAGATGTGGTATAAAGGAGTTTTATATCATGTATTTTAATTTTTTGATTTTGTGACATTGAGTTGTAATGTATTGGAATTTTTATCTTCATCCATATTTTTATATATTTATTGGATATGATATCAATATGTGTTTATTATATATTTTGATGTGCTGATATTGTAAAATATTCTATTATAATTCCTAATTTTACTCTACTGTAAATTTTTATTAGTTTATGTGGTGATATTATTTTTGGATGGGTGATGACATTATTTTTCAAGGGATAAATAAATCCAAAATGGGATTTTGTGATTCCCTGGTTCTTGTCTCCAACCCATGGTAATTAGAATAACGGTTTGGGTCATGTAGTGTGCCAACTCAGATGACAGGTAAAGTTCTGTTGGGATGGTTCATTACAGATTTCATTTTTTTAATAAGTGTATGAAAAATGTTTAATAGGTATATAAGTAAGGTAAAATGGGAATATCATCAATAAATTTTCCTTGGAATAATGTAGTTTTATAACTGTTGATGTGTGTTGTTTTTTACATGTGAAAAAGGGGAAAATTTCCTTGGAAACTAAAGTATCAAAATTGTTAAAGATGGAATCACTTGGTATATTGGTGATATAGGTGAGTAAATTTTAGAAAGACAAGTGGTATTTACTTTCCTTCCCAAATAAGGTCTTATATAAGTTCTATGAGTGAAGTTAATTTAAAAAAATTAAAACCCTTTTATATTACCTACTTTTACCCCATTAAACATTATTAATTAATTACCCTAGTTTTCATTCTCCAACTAAAAATAGAAGATGGACGATATTACCATATTTTTTATACGACTATTATTAGTTTTTACACTATTTAATCTAATTAAACTTCTATATATAATGAAATTCAATTTTAAATTAACACATATGATATATTTAAAAATTATTTTTTTAAAAATAACTTTATAAATATTAACCATTCTTATTCATATTTCATTTCAATTAGTAACTAAACGAGTGTTAATATATTAGTCATGAAAAATATATATTTCCTTAAGATAATAATTTATCCATTTTATTTTTAATTTAAAACAAAAAACAAAAAATTCATTATTCACAAATGGAAAAATATAGGTAAAATAAATTCTTATAGAATAAAGTGATCTTTTTTGTTATATAGCTATATTAATTGAATTTTTTTATTAAAAAATACAATTATTTATCTTCATAATTAAAAATTAAATTTTTTCAAGATACACATGATATATTTATATACAATTTTTAACAATGGTAATTAATTTTTTATGTCATCCTAATTTATACTTCAAAACCTTTCAAGATCTTCAGGTAAGACTTATGGATGAGATAAGTAGTCATGGTCATTATGAGAGGTTATAGAGGAATTATATATGCCATAGTGATTTAAAATAGATTGAATTGTTCCATAATGTATTTCCTTAGTTATAATTTGTTGTAGTTTTTCTTGGGGTTATTATAGGGAACAATCAATTGAAGCTACCACCCTTTTGAGCTCATAAAAAATGATCTCTATTAAGAAATTCCTAATACTTGATTATATATATATTATTTATTTTTTGATTTCCTTATATGATTAATTCTATTTATACACTCTAAATGAAAGACTATTTTACAATAGTAAAACTATAATAATCTCATAGTTCATTTTTTATAGATTTGTGTGTGAAAATGCATTCATAACATTAATATATTATAATTTATGAGGTGTTACATTCTACCCACTTAAATAAATTGAGTCCTCCCAATTATAATTTTTCAAATTGATGAAAATTGTTGAATTATCTCTTAATATTTCAATTTACCCGGATTTAAAAATGCTTTGAAATCCTATATAATGTTTTGTGAGGAGCCAATGATGCATCCAAAGCATACCCCTTGGGTGTTTCAAATTAGGTTTGATGTTAAACCCAATTGTTTTGGACTGATTAAAGATTGAATTAGTACGCAAAAAAACTTTTTAGGGCTGTTACTGATTGTTTTATCTGATTTAGATTATACATCCACTTTTATTTTATCCATATATAAATTTAATTTATAAAAAATAAAATACTAAAAAATTTACCAAAAGTATATGATTTATTCCTATATTTAGATTTTGTAATACCCCAGGTAAATAAAAAATATGACATTTTTATATTTATCCATATTTTTGAATAAAATGTTAATATTAATTTAAAGGGAACACTATGCTCGATGGCTTACCCAATACGCAACAACGAGTTCCTTTGAAATCTTACGTTGCACTCTAATAATAATTTTTTTAAATGGTAGTTAACACCTAGCCATTGTAATGATGGGAATGAACAAAACTAACTACAAAATGATTATATATGTTTGTCAAATATTTTCACTTTTTACAATAAAAGTTAGTGGATTAAAAATGTGAATTAATCCAATTTTAAGCGTAAACAATCTAATATTCTTTAAAAGGTCGATTAACCGCCTTTTGATGAAGAACCTCTTTTGAATCCACTTTTTGACAATTTTATGTGTTATGTTTGACAAAATATAATTATTCTTTAGAATTGGGACATCAAAATTTACTTTGTGTGATGTTCTGGTATTTTTCCGATAAAGTTCATTTTTTTAATGAATAGTGAAAAATGTTGTATTTTAATTCAAAACCTCTTTTTAATGTAATTTATTTATATGATTTTATTATCTTTTGAATTGGTTTTAAAGTAAAATTAGAATATATTTTTACCATTTAATTCAATAGTGGTCATTGGAATTAATTTCACTTTGAAATTGATCTTAAACTAGTGTCAATCTTTTAATAGATATTGTTTCTTAAAAACACGCTATTTGTTTTGACAGAGGAAATTAATTATTAAATTAATTAATGAAACTTACATGTTTTGAATTTTGTAAAATAGACATCATTTTTGAATTCGGAATATCAAATATAGCTTAGGGTTAATGTTTGGTATTTTTCTGAAAAACTTCAATTTTTGATGAATAGTGAAACCACTAAGTGGTAGTTTAAAAACTGATTTTTCATTTAAATGAAACTTTACCACTTCTGTGATTTGAATTTAAAAAATATGACATACATTGTTTCCATTAGGATATAAAATGTGGTTCAATGGGATTAAAATAATTTTTTTGGTGAATAGTAACTTTTAAGTTTTAATCGCGATTAGAGGTAATTAGTGTAATTTAAGGTAAAAATAATGTTTTAATAATATGAAATGACCTTGAAACATGACCTACCCTTATTTGATGAGTCATGTCAGACCATGAAAATCCATGGGTCAACTTGGGGACCCCATGGAGACACTTTTATAGGAAAATGACATTAATACCATTTTATTTAAAGTTAAAATTAAAATGTCACAAACATGTGTTGTTTTACTAAAACAATTTTTATATGGGGTTATAAAAGTCATATTTTTTACTATAAATATTTATTAAAAAGATAAAAATATTTCCTAAATCATTATATTTTTTTTTAATTTTTAGGCATTAAATAAATTTAATTATTTATGACACCATGATGATGCAGCGATTACCTAATTATTTAATGATTTAAATAAAATGAAAGGATAATGTAAAATCTAGGACCTACACCTGTAAAAAACCTATTGGACGTGTTGATTTCGAAATATTATCATTTTATCCTTGAAATATATAATTTTGGGACCTTTAAAATTCGAAAATCATTTTATAATAATGTTACTTTTCAAGACTTTCCAAGAGTGCCCCTCCTCTCCTCTTATAAAAGGCCCCCACCTCTACCACCTTACCCACACCTCTCAAGCCTTTGGATCATCCAAACCCTGCCCATTTTGTCTCTCCACATCCCTCTATTACTCCTAGAAGCCTCACGTTGGGCAGAAGTCTTTCCAAGGAATCCTTTGAGCTCAAATCAAAAAGACTTACCCGATTTAAAGGTAAAGTCTTCCCTAGTGTTCTTTTGTTATATTTTGCTTCTCCAACCCCCTAAACGTTTTTTATTCCTTTATTTTGTAACAAAACCAGTATATTCAATATACTTGGATGTTTTTATAAGAAGTATTCGAGCTACACTTACACACACATTCGTCTAATGGTTAAAGAACATACTGTTTCTGTGGATGACAAATTACTGCCTCATGAAACGATGATTGTTCAATATTCTTTTAACACCTTTAAAGGTGGCCATTATGATGTCATTTTATTTTATATAGGATATATATGATATTTATTTTTAATATATTCTTCTGTATTTTATATTTAAAACATAACTTTATTCTTTGCATGTTGTGCAAATGTGATAATTTCATATGAGGAAGTGTGGACTACCGCCCCCTCAAGTGACGTGACTCGTTCATGAAACACATGGAATCTATAAAGAATGAAATTAATGAAAATATGTGACCTATATAACATATATATTATACTTTAATTATAATATATATATATATATATATTTCATTAATTTTTAATTCCATTAATATGACAAAAAAATGAAAGTAGCGTTCATGCGTACGTACGGCCTACCGTCTCCATGAACGGTGCTTTTCATTTATTTATCTCCAAAAGTTATGTAATAGAATAAAATGAATATGTACTGGATATATATGATATTTTAATCATTAATACTATTCTGTAAATGATTTACTTATAACTACATATGAAATCATTTTCAAACAAGTTCATTTTTGACTCATGTACCAAACATCGACAAAAATGTCTGATATGAACTAAAATTATTAAACAATTATTATAACATTATAATATGAGATATGAACTGAATAATAATATTTAAAAGAGGTACTTAGGCAATTATAAATTGACCAAATTTTATTATTCAGGAATATAAAGAAACGAACAAGACAAGTCAGACTTGAGGTAAGGGATCCTACCCCTCTCTTTCTTTTTTAAGTACACTCTTTTATGTCATTCCTTTTAAGATAATATTTTTTATGATTGGGATGATATTTTATATTAATCTTACTGTAATTTTTATTTTCATATGATTAGAGACCCTATTTTTTCTCATCAATCCATTTTGGAAGTTTTGAGTGGCACCGTTAGGCTGCCGAATTTTCGTAAGAGATCCAACCTCTCTCTTTCTTTTTAAGTACTCTCCTTTACGTCACTTATTTTAAGCTCCTATTGGTTATGTTGGGGGATGTTATTTTATATTACTCTTCCTATAAATTTTATTTTAATATGATGAGAGAACCTATTTGATCTCATCAATCCATATTTGTAAGTTTTAAGTGGTGCCGTTAGGCTGCCGAGTTTTCGTAAGGGATTTTTCATCTCACTTTTATTCCCATGTGATTTATGCTACATTTTCCACCATTTCCTTTGAGTGGTTTATGTAATGAAAATTATTATACTCTTTATGTAATATAATTTCATTTATGGGTATTTACATATTCATTGTATGACCCTTCTTCGATGGGGTGTACGTTTCGAAAGTTACCCAAATCGGTAAGGGGACCTTTCACCCTCCTCTTCTTTAAAAATACTTCTTTTGTTATGTCTTTTAAATTACATATTATTATGTTGGGATATGTTCTTATATATCCTGATTTCTATAAATTTTATGTACAACTGATGATATACCCTTTTTATCTCTCACCAACACATTTTCAGAATTTTTAAGTGACGCCATTAGGCTATCGAATTTTTGCAAAGGAACTTCTTAACCCAATTTTGATTCATTGGGATAAACTTGTACTCCTTGAATATGTCATTCTATGAATATGTGTGAATAACCTACAATTGTTTTACACTTAATATCCACTTATATTTGGTGTATTCTTATGTTACACATAATTATGTAATTGATTTATCCTTAATCCAAGGATACCGTCTTTGTAAGGGACTTCGTCTCAATCTCCTTTCATTGAGGCATATTTTGTTCTAATACAAGGATTTCTTTTATACGGTGTATAAACCCCTTTTAATTTTAATTTTATACAAAAGGAATCTTTTTCTATGAACCTTTTTACTAAATGACAAAAAAGGAATGTTTCTTTTAACGTACGTGGTGACAACAACCTTTTCTGCCGCCATGAATATTATTTGTTCTTTGGATTCCTCAACAAGCCGTAATGTTTTAAAAATGAAATAAATACCACATACACTTTTATATATTTTGGTATTGAAAATAGTTTTTATAATGGATTTGTTATGTTAATATATTTAAGTGTTATATTGTGATCAAAGTGTGGAAATGTTTTCTTTCCATTATATTTGTTTTGTGTCTTATGATTTTATAATGGTACTTGGGCATTTGATGGGTGGATATGTGATGAACCATATGACGGGTGGTGCCGTGAATACCAGGACGGGTGGTTACATTATAACCTCCAATGCATTGGGTATGGAAGTCGGTCGTATGGCTATTCCATTAAGTGATATGTGTGGAAGTCGGTGGTATGTCTATTCCATTAAGTGATATGTGTGGAAGTAGACCGTATGGTTATTCCATTTAAGTATGTTTATGTCCCAAGTTACCTTTATATGTTATTTATATTGGTTTTATTGTAATATTTTGGTTACAAAAGGGTAAGTAATGATATTTTATTCGTTGAAGAGTTTATACTACTTCATAAAGGTGAAAAGTATTACTTTGATAAAGAATTCATGGTTTACTTGCTGTTTTGAAAAACTAATAGTTTTTCTTATTTGTGTATCCCTTACTGAGCTTTTTATGCTCATCCCAAGTTTTTTTGAAATGTTTTTGATAGGACATAATGTGGAGTTGGGTCAAGGATGGGATCAAGGGAATGTGATGCTATATAAAACATGGAACAAAACATGTTTCTTTTTAAGAGTTTTTATTTTATGGAAACTTAGTAGAAGTGTCTTCCTTGTAATCTTTTGAGATGTAATAGTTACGTCCTATTTATCTAAAACTCTAAACCTGAAAAGATCCTAAATGTGAATTATTCATTTAATTCAATATTAAGTAAGGTTTAAGGCCAGGGCCTTATAGTTGGAATCAGAGATCAGTTTAGATAACTTTAGAGGTTAGAGTGTTGCTTATGAATAAGTGACATGTTGTGTACATCCATAATGGGTAATATATTAGATGGAGTCATTGTTTCTTTGAAAGTTATAATTAGTTTGAGATAACTTGTATAACTATATGTTACTGTTTATCTTCCTCATTATTATATGATTATTTTACTGATATGCTCACACTGACCTTTTTGGTTTTAGTAAATAGATGGATCTAGCAGGCACCAAAGTAACAGTGGATGTGAAGGAAACTGTGACAGTTTTCTGAGTGAGAAACTAAATGATATGGGAGCTGCAATGAGAACTCTCATGTTTATCCTCAACCAACTATCTGGAGTCATGATTGACCACCTAAACCATGGTGATTTTTATAAGGCATCATATAAGTGAGAAAAAAATCCCTACGGAGCTTCAGGTAATAATCATAAAGGCAAGTGTGTTCAAAAACCTATGTGTCAAAGATGTGGAAAGAAACACCTAGGAAAATGTTTCAAAGGGACAGAAATATCCTATAGATGTGGAAATGAAGTTCATAAATAAAGAACCTGTCATGGAAAAAGTAAGCATCTAGTTAACTCGAGGAAAGGGAAAGAAGTTATTTATGAGGGATCAATTGAATGTTTTAAATGTGGTGTGCAAGGTCATTATGCAAACAAATGTCCTATGAAGAAGTTTAGGGAATGGGATCACCAAGATTGTACAAATATTCTTTTACCAATACCTAATGCCATTCCGATTAAGGATGAAGAAACTGACAATGACCAATCAAAGGTATGGATTATTTCTTAATATTTGTTTTCCTATTTTGGAATCTTAGGATATGATTCATGATTTTGTTTGTAGGAAATAATTATTTCAGAATAAGTTGGAAAGGAATGGTTAAGGGATCATGAGGAATGTTGAATAATGAGTAAGAAGTCAACATATAAGGGCTTCAAGAGTTATGGTGAAATTATTAAAATTATTAAGTCTCTTTTGATGATGGGGTTACATTAGAAGACTTTTTATAGTATGTGTAACCCTGATATTTGATATATGAAAATTTTATTCAAGGAATAGTTATCTGTTCTTTTTTGGACATAGTTATAAAGAACCATTTGTGTTTATATGATCCTTACTTTTGAGGTAATTATGGGTTACTATATGTTATGATGGAAAATGAAAGGCATGAGATAAACTTGATGTTAAAATATGTTATGATTATTTTTGAAGATTTTATCTCGTTTTGGGGAATGTTTTAAGAATTATATAGTTTTGGAAAAAGGATAACACGCAGACCATGTGACAACCCATCGCGTCGGACAAAGCTGCGGGAATCGAACCCACAACCAAAGTGCGACTGGTATTTATCACCTACCACTGGACAACGTGAAGTCCCTGGTTAGTTTGACTAATTCTTTTTAGTTATATGATTTTAGGAATCAAGAGTAATTTTATTTTGGGTTATCTATGGAAATGATTAACCTATCATGGAGGATATGTGATTAGGTTAATTACTTTTCAATATGAGACTTTAAGAGAAACTAATGTTAGTTAGAGATAAATGTTAATTTGTACCTTGGAAGATTATTTGATTAAATCCTTAAAACATTTGTGTTTCAATCTTAGTTTGGTTTACTTTGAATAATTTTATGGAAAATTGTTTATAGAATGGTCTTCGTTGAACTTTGGGGTTTTTTGGACAATTTTTGGAGATTAAGAATAGATTTTCTTTTTATAAGGGATTCTCCTTTTGTGGATTATCTGATCTCGTACTAAAAATTTTTTGTTTTGGTTTTTGTCTAAACACATGGGAAATATATAGTTCTCTTTTTTGGATTAGGTGATTCTCTAGAAGTGGATCATAGTGCTCTTAATGTGAACAAGTCATCCTAAATACTCATCTTTTAGAGAAAGTATGAGTTTGTGTTAGAAATCTGGTAAAAGATGAAAGTATACAAGACAAGTAAGTATGTTTCATTATTATTTAGTTAAGCTCAAAAATAAATTCCACAATTAAAAGTAACTTAAAACAAAAAAAAAATTCCATTAACTTTTCCTACTGGGGAATCCAATACCGTTTAACCCATCACAAGTTTGTGATTTTCTTGTGGTTAACTTTATCCTAAACATGTTTTCTATCACTCTCCCTCAGAACATGACCCTCTTATTTTTCTTCCATATCCATTTTTTCCTACATGGAATCCTAGTATGGGTTAACTTGGGTGACCTCTTTATTTATCTTTCTTTCTTTTAAAGTGATTGTTTAACCGTCTCTTGTTCCGATGTGGGACTTTCAATGATGTTTCCGAGCCCAATTTTAAAATTGCAAGGACACAATTCCCAAAAGGGGGAAGGATGTAACACCCCAGGTAAATAAATAATATGACATTTTTATATTTATCCCTATTTATTAATAAAAAGTTAATATTAATTTAAAGGGAACGATATGCTCGATGGCTTACCCAATACGCAACAACGAGTTCCTTTGAAATCTTACGTTGCACTCTAATAATAAAATAATTTTATTTTAAATGGTAGTTAACAACTAGACGTTGTAATAACGGGAATGAAA
This sequence comes from Viscum album, assembly GCA_963277665.1. Classification (NCBI taxonomy): domain Eukaryota; kingdom Viridiplantae; phylum Streptophyta; class Magnoliopsida; order Santalales; family Viscaceae; genus Viscum; species Viscum album. Next base: position 465,051,052 of record OY728137.1, on the reverse strand, counting down.
ATAACTAACTAAAAAATGATTATATATGTTTGTCAAATTTTTTTACTTTTTACAATAAATGTTAGAGGATTAAAAATGCGAATGAATCCAATTTTAAGCGTAAACAATCTAATATTCTTTAAAAGGTCGATTAACCGCCTTTTGATGGCGAACCACTTTTAAATCCACTTTTTGAAAATTTTATGTGTTATATTTGACAAAATAAAATTCTTCTTTATAATCAGGACATAAAAATTTACTTTGTGTGAATTTTTGGTATTTTTCCGATAAAGTTCATTTTTTAATGAATAGTGAAAAATGTTGTATTTTAATTCAAACCCTCTTTTTAATATAATTTATTTATATGATTATATTATCATTTGAATTGGTTTTAAAGTGAAATTGGAATATATTTTTACCATTTAATCTAATATTGGTCATTGTAATTAATTTCACTTTGAAATTTGACTTAAACTAGTGTCAATCTTTTGATAGATATTGTTTCTTAAAAACACGCTATTTGTTTTGACAGCGGGAATTAATTATTAAATAAATTAATAAAACTTATATGTTTTGAATTTTTTAAAATAAACATAATTTTTAAATTCGGAATATCAAATATATCTTAGGTTGAATTTTGGTATTTTTCTGAAAAACATCAATTTTTGATGAATAGTGAAACCACTAAGTGGTAGTTTAAAAACTGATTTTTCATTTAAATGAATCTTTACCACTTTTGTGATTTGAATTTCAAAAATCCTACATACATGGTTGTCATTAGGATGTAAAATGTGGTTCAATGGGATTAAAATAATTTTTTGGTAAATAGTAACTTTTAAGTTTTAATCGCGATTAGAGGCAATTAGTGTAATTTAAGGTAAAAATAATGTTTTAATAATATGAAATGACATTGACACATGTCATACCCTTATTGGACGAGTCATGGCCGACAAAGACAATCCATGGGTCAACTTGGGGACCCCATGGAGCTACTTTGGTAGGAAAATGACATTAATACCTTTTTATTTAAAGTTAAAATTAAAATGTCACAAACATGTATTGTTTTACTAAAACAATTTTTACATGGGGTTATACAAGTCATATTTTTGAATATAAATATTAATTAGAAATATAAAAATATTTCCTACATCAAGATATTTTTTTTATAATTTTTAGACATTAAATAAATTTAATAATTTATGACACCATGATGATGCAGTGATTACCTCATTATTTAACGATTTAAATAAAATGAAAAGATAATGTAAAATATAAGACCTACACTTGTCAAAAACCTATTGGATGTGTGGATTTCGAACTATTATCACCTTATCCTCAAAATATATAATTTTGGGACCTTTAAAATCCGAAAATCATTTTATAATAATGTTAATTTTCAAGACATTCCAAGAGTGCCCCTCCTCTCCTCTTATAAAAGGCCCCCACCTCTACCACCTTACACACACCTCTCAAGCCTTTGGCTCGGGCAACCCCTGCCCATTTTGTCTCTCCACATCCCTCTCTTACTCCTAGAAGCCTCACTTTGGGAAGAAGTGTAACATCCCAGGTAAATAAAGAATAATAAATTTTCATATATACTAATATTTATGAATTAAATATTAATTTTACTTTAAAGGGGTTGCTATGTTCGATAGCGTACCCGATACACAACAAAGAGTTTCATTGAAATCCTATATTGCACACTAGTAATAAAATAATATTATTTTAAATGGTAGTTAACACATAGCCTTTGTATTGGCGAGAATGGATAGAAATAACTATAATATTATTATATATGTTTTTAAATGTTTTTACCTTTATCCAATAAAAGATAAAGGCTTAAAATACGAAAATAATTCAATTTTAGGCATTTATACCCAAATTTTCACTAAAGGTCCACTTATCGCATTTTGATGGCAAACCGTCATTAAATATAGTTTTGGTCACTCTTATAAATTCTATTGGACAAAATAAAACTCTTTTCTAGAATCGAGACATCAAAATTTACTTTGTGTAAATTTTTGGTATTTTTCCGATAAAGTTCATTTTTTAATGAATAGTGTAAAATGTTGTATTTTAATTCAAAAACTCCTTTTAATCTAATTTATTTATATGATTATATTATCTTATGAATTTGTTTTAAAGTGAAATTAGAATATATTTTTACTATTAAATCCAATAGTGGTCGTTGGAATTAATTTCACTTTGAAATCGGACTTAAACTAGTGTCAATCTTTTGATACTTATTGTTTCATAAAAACACGCTATTTGCTATGACAACGGGAATTAATTATTAAATTAATTAATGAAACTTATATTTTTTGACTTTTGTAAAATAGACTTCATTTTTGAATTCATAATATCAAATATATCTTAGGGTGAAGTTTTGGTATTTTTCTAAAAAACATCAAATTTTGATGAATAGAGAAACCACTAAGTGGTACTTATAAAAACTGATTTTTTGTTTAAAGGAAATTTTACCACCTATGTGTTTAGAATTTCAAAAATCTGACATAAATGGTTGTCATTAAGAAGTAAAATGTTGTTAAATGGTATTAAAATAATTTTTTGGTGAATAGTAACTTTTAAGTTTTTAATCACGAGTAGAGGTAATTAATGTAGTTTAAGGTAAAAATAATGTTTTAATAATATGTAATGACCTAGAAACATGTCCTACCCTTATTGTATATGTCATGGCCGAACAAGAAAATCCATGGGTCAACTTGGGGACCCCATGGAGCCACTTTGGAAGGAAAATAACATTAATATCTTTTTATTTAATGTTAAAGTAAAAATGTCACGAACATGAGTTGTTTTACTACAACAATTTTGAAATGGGGTTATACAAGTCAGATTTTTGACTATAAATATTAATTAGAAATCTAAAAAAATTTCATACATCATGATATTTTTTTTATAATTTTTAGACATTAAATAAATTAAATTATTTATGACACCATGATGATGCAACGATTACCTCATTATTTAACGATTTAAATAAAGTGAAAATATAATGCAAAATATAAGACCTAAACTTGTAAAAAACCTATTGTATGGGTATATTTAGAACCTTTATCACATTATCCTCTAATTATATCAATTTGGGACCTTTTAAATCCGAAACTCATTTTAAAATAAAGTAACATTTCTTTACATTCCAAGAGTGCCCCTCCTCTCCTCTTATAAAAGGCCCCCACCTCTACCTCCTTACCCACACTTCCAAAGCCTTTGTCTCAGCCAAACCCTAATCATTTTGTCTCTCCACATTCCTCTATTACTCCTTGAATCCTCACTTTGGGCATAAGTCTTCCCAAGGAAGCCTTTGAGCTCAAATCTAAGAGAGTTACCCGATTTTAAGGTAATGTCTTCACTTATGTTCTTTTGTTTTATTTTGCTTCTCCAACCCCAAAACTCTTTTTATTAATTTATTTTGTAACAAATAAAGTATCCTAAATATACTAGGATGTTGTTATAAGAATAATTCGAGCTACACTTACAAACACCTACATCCAATGGTTAAAGAACATACTGTTTCTGTGGTTGGCGAATTTCTGCCTCACGAAATGAGGATTGTTCAATCTTCTTTTAACACCTTTAATGGGGGACATTAAGATGTCACTATATTTATATATGATATATATTATTTTTATGTTTTCCTTATGCTTCTGTATTTTTCATTTGTGGTACACCTTTATGGCTTCAATTATGGGTGTACGCGATATCTTCATTTTAGGAAGTGCAGACTACCACCCCCTCAAAGTGATTTGATTCGTTAATGCCATATGTGGGACGTATAAAGGATGGATTTAAAGTTATTATATATTATTTATGTTACATATAAATGATTAATATAATTCTGGAATTAAAATATACATACCTCTCATTTAGTTTTAATTCCATTAATATGACATAGAAATGAAAGTAGCGTTCATGTGTACGTACGGCTTACCGTATCCAGGAACAGTGCATTTAATTTATTACCTATAAATTATTATGTAATATTATAATTACATGTATATTCTGGATATATATGATATATATGATATCCAAATCATGAATATCATTCTGGATATAATGAACCTTTGACCACATGAACACCATGTAATTCTAAGAGGTCCACTTTCGACTTAAGAACCAAATATCGAAAAAACAAACATTATTAACTTCAATGATTAAATAATGTTTATAACATGTCAATAAGTGATATAAAAAGAATAATGAACTTGAAAAAGGTTCTTAAGAAAGTAGAAATTAACTCAAGTTTATTATTCAGGACGTTAAAGAACGATCGAGTCAAGTCGGACCCGAGGTAAGGGACTTCGTCTCTATCTCCTTTCATTGAGGCATATTTTGTTTTATACAAAACGTTATTTTATACGGTGTATAAACCCCTTTTACATTTAATTTTATTCAAAAGGAATCTTTTTATATTAAGCATTTGACTAAATGACAAAAAGGAATGTTTCTTTTATCGTACGCGGTGACAACGACCTTTTCCGCCGCCGTGAGTATTATTTGGTATTTGGCTTCCTCAACAAGCCGTGATGTTTTTTAAATGAAATAAATACCATATACTCTTTTATGTATTTTGGTATTGAAAATGGTTTTTAAAATGGATTTGTTATGTCAATATATTTGAGTGATATATTGTGATCAACGTGTGGAAATGTATTCTTTCCAATATATTTGTTTTATGTCTTATGATGTTATAGTGGTACTTGGACATTTGACGGGTGGTTACATGATAAACCATATGACGGGTGATGTCGTGAATACCAGGACGGGTGGTTACGTTATAACCTCCAATGCATTGGGTATGTAAGTCGGCCACATGGCTATTCCATTAAGTGATATGTGTGGAAGTCGACTGTATGGTTATTCCATTTAAGTATGTTTATGTCCCAAGTTACCTTTATATGTTATGTGATCTTTTTATGGGTTTTATGGTAATATTTTTGTTACAAAAGGGTCAGTAATGATCTTTTATTCAGTGAAGAGTTTTTACTACTCCATAAAGGTGAAAAATATTACTTTGATAAAGTATACACGGTTTACTTGTTGTTTTGATAAACTAACAGTTTTTATTATTTGTGTTTCCCTTACTATGCTTTTTATGCTCACCCAAAGTTCTTTTTTGAATTTTTTTTTCACAGGACATAATGTGGAATATGTTCAAGGATGGGATCAAGGGAAAGTCATGCTATATAAAACATGGAACTAGACATGTTTATTTTTAAGAGTTTTTATTCTATGAAAACTTAGAAGAAGTGTCTACTTTGTAATCTTTTGAGATGTAATAGTTATGTCCTAATTCTATAAAACTCTAAACCTGAAAAGATCCTCAATGTGAATTATTCATTTAATTCAATATTAAGTAAGGTTTAAGGCCGGGGCCTTATAGTTGGCACCAGAGGTCGGTTTAGACAACTTTAGGAGTTAGAAAATTGTTAAATTATAAGTTAATTTATGGTATGACTGAAATGATATAGCATTTAAAGATTACCATGTTGCTTCGCCTAAGATATTGTTGTGTTCAGAATGGTTTTCCACATAGGAAACAAATCAGCTATGTTGGGACGACATCAGGAGGAAGACAACCTAAGATAGTCAGAATCGGAACTGAACAGTTTGTTGCAGTGATGGCACAGTTGACTCAGGCTATAAATGGTGGTGGTATCCATGCACGAGATCAGCCATATCAACCACATAAGAACATGTCAGTGGTGGAACATTTCACGAGGCAACATCCCCCACCATTCAGAGGATCATCTGACCCTGTGCTACCTGAAGGGTGGATTAAAGCACTGGAGAATATTTTTGATGTCATGGGGTGTTCAAAACATCAAACGATTAGTCTTTCTGTTTACCGTTTTGAAGGAGAAGCCGATCAGTGGTGGTCGATGGTGAAAAATATGATGGATAGTGATGTGATTTATGATCTTCACTAGGAATAATTCAAAGGTATGTTTCTTGAGAAATATTTTCCTAAGGTGGTTTGTCTTAGGATGGAAAAACAGTTCCTAAAATTGAGGCAGGAGGATGACTCAGTGGCTTCTTATGAAGCAAAGTTCACTCGATTGGCAAGGTATGCTCCAAACGTCATACGAGATCTTGATAGTAAAATAAACCTTTTTTACTTAGGGTTAAAGCCAAAGTATCAAAGGGATTTAGCTTCTCGTGAGTTCAAAAGTTATGAAAAACTTGTTCGATGTGTAGAGAAGGTGGAAATGAAATTTGCCGACGATCAGGTGTTCTTTGACAAACGACATAATAAGAGGCCCGGTTGGTAGTCAAAGGGGAAGAATTCATAAAAAAAGCAAGGAGGTAAAAAAACCAAATATCCATCCTGTGAGAAGTGTGGTAAAATGCATCCTGGAGAATGTTTATCCAAGTCTGGAAAATGCTTTCGGTGTGGTAAGTCAGGTCATATTGCTCGTAAATGTAAGGAAGATGATCAAGTAGGCAATGAAAAGTCAACGGTAAGATGTTTTAAGTGTAATGAAATGGGTCATTATGCAAATGAGTGTCTAATGAAGAACTCAACTGAGGTAAAGCAGCCAGACTACAACCAGAAAGTTGTGGTGAAATCCTTTGCAACTACTTCAGCAGATGTTGGGCCATCGAATGAAGTAGTATCAGGTACACTATTTGTTTGTTCAGATTATGCCAATGTGTTGTTTGATTCAGGGTCTACACATTCTTTTATTTCTGAGAAGTTTTCTAGTAAATTGAAAATTCCATCTCAAGATATGAATCCTGAACTTATGGTAAAAACACCCGGAGGGAACATTGAGACAAAAGGGAATTATAAGAACCTTCCTATCCTTGTGTGCGGAAAGAATCTACCTGCAAACCTTATTGTTTTTCCTCTAGTAGAGTTTGATGTTATTTTGGGCATGGATTGGATTTCTGTTTATCATGCTATGATTGACTATAGAGCTAAAATGGATTCTTTTCAGAAAGATTTTCAGTTTGTGTACAAGAATGAACCCTTGATTTTGATAACATATCAGGAAGTTGAGAAACTAGTAAAAGATGGAAATGAATGTTACCTTGCACATATTGTTGAAAATAAAGGAAATGTTCAGATTAATGATGTGCCAGTGGTAAATGAGTATCTTGATGTTTTTCTTGATGAGTTTCCTAGCATTATTCATGATCAGGAAGTTGAATTTACTGTTGACATAGTTCCTGATTCTAAGCCAATTTCAAAACCCCCTTATCGAATGGCTCAAGTTGAACTTTTAGAGTTAAAGAATGTAACGCCCCGACCCTAATTACCTAGAGTCGGTGCATTATTACATAACATTGGCATGATTATGAGAAAGATCAAGTCTCGAAAGACCGATTAGTTTAGTAGCCTTGGAATAACTAGATACATCCATAAATTTTTACATTACATCATAAAAAAAAACATCTTGTCTTCATATCCCCTCATACTATCCCTGCAGGTCATTCATAAATTACTTCTTCATAATCCTGGGAAAAATAAAACATTGAAAGGGGTGAGCTCGGATGCTCAGTAAGGATAACATTATAGCAGAAGCTTTCATAAATAAGCATAAACACTTAAGGCAATTTATAACTAAAACAAAAGCCTTTTAAATTTAAACTCAGCATAAAATGGCGAAGGTAAAATGAAATAATGCCATTTACTTACTCACATTGACATTCTACTAGTCGAATGATCACATGAAATATCAATAACCACTTTCATAATGATGGAATGCATAATGCCAGACTATCATAACCACATAGCCAAGGCCTCGTGCCAAGACTACAAATAAGATTTTGCCAAGGCCTTGTGCCAAGACACTAGTTTGTCTCATGAGACCTACCGATGCATCGAGGAGCTATAGCGGGCTCCACCCGTCACTTATTAAGTCCAATGCATTCCTCATATGAATAGGTTTAAACATAACATAAACATTCGTATTAAAAACTAGCATACGAAATGTCAATACTTTTACCACAAACCATGAATGGTATAAAAATAGCACATCCACAGTCAAACATAACTCATTCAATACAATATAGAAGATTGTATTGTATCACATTAACCTCAATCAAGAGTAATGAAGGATGTTGACATAGATGAAAATAATCATCAAAACTATTTGAGAGAAATATCCCCCTTTTCTTGAAAACATTTAAAAGTCACACTATTTGTCAAGAAGCCATTTAAAAGTAGATTTTTGAATCAAAGTGTCCCATACCACTTTGAAACTTTTTAAAAGGAGTTTTAATTTCTAAAACTTTAATGTCCATATAAATAAATCCTTAAAACCATTTTTAAAACATGGACATTAATGAGCAAGATTTAGAAGAATAAGTATTTAAAACATTTAAAAATGGTATTTTGGTTAGAGATTCTAACCAAAAGAGACACTTGAATACAAATAATTGTGGTAATCAAAACTTTGTAATACCATGATAATAAAGGGATTCATGATATACTATGTCAAAGTACGTTATATACACCACATAAAAGTGATTTGGTGTATATCAACAAAGAAGTCTCAATGGAATGTAAATTGAGATGAAATCTCTTGTAAAGGTTGTATCCTTAGGTTAAGGATAAATCAATGACATAATTATGTGTGACAAATATAAATACACTAAATATGATTGGATATTCAGTGTAAAACAATCAAAGGACATTCACACATATTCTTGTAAAATCAATACCAACGAATTGGATGTTTAACTCAATAAATGGAGAATGAGTTAAAATTACTCTTATCAAATTCATATCAATGACTTGAGAATTACCAATGGAGTGATTATGTGCATCAAACTTATATCCACAGGAAGCGGAGTGGAAATTATGACATAATCAAATGAATAGTGATTCCACACATAATCTTGGGGTAATATAATCAATGAAATATGTGTAAAGCCAAATGAGTGGAAATTGAAATCTCAAATTCCCTTATCGATTAGGTAACTTTCGAAACATACACCCATGAAAGAAGTATCATACCATGATGATGTAAATACCCATAAATTAAAGTATATTACACAATGAATACAATCATGGGCAGTACACATACACCACATGCAATAATTAAGTGGTGAACAATAGAATTCTCACGAAATTAAAAGTGAGATTAGAAAATCCCTTACTTTGTACTTTTTCCTTGGTCGATGGTAGGTTTACCTCCTGTATAATGGTGAAATAATTGTTATTGAATAATACAAGAATCATTTACTTTAATATGATATCATATATGATCTTTTAACATTGATTTGTTAATAATATCTTAGTATTAACGCCGTTTCGGGTGTTAACTTACTCATTTTCTTTTATATGTTTTGTTACATAAGTCATGTTTGTTGTATCTTATTCATATCCAGAATGATATCAAGTCCTTAAACATAATTTTTAAATCATTAAATGATAATTATACTTGAATGGATACGATGGATAATGAATCTCATCGCGTTCGTGGAGACGGTAGTCCGTACGTACGCACGAACACTACTTCCATTTAATTTTTTATTTTAAAAGAATCGAATCCAAATGATACATAGGTATATTACTATTCCAGTATAATATAATATTTTATATATGTTACTTAAGTTCATTAACACCATCCTTTATACGTTCCATGTGTGGTATGAACGAGTCATATCATTTTAAGGGGGCGGTAGTCCGCACTTCCTCAAATGAAATTATCGTATGTATATACGACATGAAACGAATAATGGTATGAAATAAAATGGAATTACAGAAGCTTATATATAAAATATATATCATTAATATCATATTTAATTACAGTTCCATCATAATGGCCACCATGAGAGGCGGTAAGATGTTTTTGAACAATCATCGTTTCGTGAGGCGTTAGTTTGCCATCCACAGAAACATTATGTTCATCATCCATTAGATGGAGTTGTGTGTATGTGTAGTTTGAATACTTCTTATAACAACATCCTAGTATATTGAGGATAATGTTGTTTTTACAAAAGAAGGTAAATAAAAAGAGTTTGGGGGTTGAAGAAGCAAAATAAATGAAAATAATTTAAGAGAAATCGTTACCTTTAATTTAGGTAACTCACTTTGGTTGGAACTAAAGGACTTGTTGAAATGCTTTCTGCCTAAGGGGAAGCTTCAAGGAGGAGGAGAGGGATGTGGGGAGCTTAGTTGGGAGCTTAGTTGGGCAGAGTTTGGACGAGCCAAGTGGCTTGAGAGGTGTGAGGAAATGAGAAGGAGGAGTGCCCTTTTATAAGAGGGGTGAGGGGCACCTTTGGAAAAGCTAGAAATATTAATTTATAATAAATTCATATTCGGTTTCCAATGGCTCCAAAGTTGACTATTAAAAGGTTGAGGTGGGGATAGGTCGAAAACAACTCATACAATAGAATTTATACAGGTTTGGGTACTTATATTAACCTTATCTTTAAGTATTAACTCTAAGTTAATTAGTTTCACTTTTACAATGTCTCTTTGTATTTTTATATAATATGGTTAATAAACTTACTATATACATCCAAAAGACCCCCAAGTGGTCCATTAATGATTAAACTATCATAATATAAGTCTCTTGGCCGAACCTTAGATTTTTAGGAATTTAATATCAATTAATAATATAATATTTGTTTTAAGAACTCTTTTATGTCAATTTTGACACTATTCACTAGTTGATTTTTGTGAAACTCATAACAGATTGATTACTTCGAACAAAGTCAAATAAATCAATCCTAATATATCATATTATCCTAGAAAATTTGTTTAATTCATTAAAAGTTTAATATTATAATTATTTGGGTATTTATAATATCAATTATGTTAATTTTTTACTATTTTAGTAATTACTGCATCATCATTGTGTCATAAATAAAATAAATTATTTAATGTCAAAAAATTATAAATAAAATATAATTATGTAGGAAATCTTTTTATCTTTCTAATGAATATTTATAATCTAAAATCCAGCATATATAACCCTATGTAACAATTGTTTTGCTAAAAGATATATGCTTGTGTCATTTTTGTATTCATTTTAACTTAATTAATATAAAGTGTCATTATCACTTACAAGTGGATCCATGGGGTCCCAAAATTGACCCAAAGATGCCCATGGTCGACCATGTATCAACCAATAGGGTTAAGACACATTTTAGGGTAATTTAGTATTATTATAATATTATTTTTTTAACCCTTATTTACCGGATTTACCCTTAACCATGGTAAATAAAATATTTACCGCAGTAATTATTCAAAATGTCTAAAAATAAAAGTTACCTATTTACAAAATTTGGACATCCTGATTCCAAATATGGAATCCATTTTTCTAAATTCAAAACACAGAAGTGGCAGAAATTAATTTAAAATTAATTCCCGCTGTCAAAACAAAAAGCGTGTTTTTAAGAGATAATAACTATCAAAAGATTGACACTTGTTTATGTTCGGTTTAATTGTAAAATTATGTCCAATGACCAACATTATATTAAATTGTAAAAATATATTCTAAATATACTTTAAAACCACTCAAATTCACAATTTATCACTATTAATTATTTTGATTAAAAAAGTTGTTTTTAATTAAAATTTAGTAATTTTCACTATTCATCAAAATATGAAAGTTATCCGAAAAGTACCAAAATTTAACCTTAGGCTAAATTCGGTATTCCGAATCCAAAAATGAAGTCCATTTTGAAATATAAAATATATATAATTTCTAAAAGTAGGTATTACTATTCATAACGGCTAGTTTGATTGGTTGTGGTGTGTTAAAATCTCGAAGTTGCGTACAATGCACGTCATTGCATTATTCGAAAGGAAACATACCGAGGAAGCTTGGGGTGTTAAATTCTCCCCTCCTTCAATAAATTGCGTCCTCGCAATTTTTAAATTTTTTCTTGGGAATATAATGGAAAGTCCCACATCGGAAAAAGAGTCAATAAAACTGTCACTTTAAAAGAAAGGAAGAGAGGTATAAGGGTCATCCAAGATAACCCATACTAGGATTCCATGTAAGAAAACATGGATATGGATGATAAACTAAGTGTCAAGTTCTGATGGAGAGGGATAGAAATCATGATCAGGAGAAATTTAACAATGAGAAAACCACAAACTTGTGTTGGGACAAACGACCATTAGTCTCCTAGTAGGAAAGTAAAGGGACAACATTTTTTTTTAAGTTACATTACATAAGGAAGAGGAATTCATTTATGATATTGACTAAGAACATTATGAGATATACTTACATTTTAAGTATATTTTCATTCTTTAATAAATTTCCACCACTAACTCTTTTTTTTAAACGATGAGTATTCAAGAAGACTTGGTCACACTGGAAGAGATAGAATAAACTTCTATAGAATCACATGATCCATGAAGGATAAACCATATATTTACATTGTCTTTGAAGATTAATCAAAACCAAAATGGTCAGTGAATGATCTAATGATCCCCCAAAAGGATATTCATTGAGATAAATATGCACTAATCTTAATTTCTAAAATTAAACCAACAATACCCCAAAGTTAAATAGATACCATTCAATAACCAATTGTCCTTAAAATCCTTTAATATAATCCAAACTAATATTGAAACCCAAAACATAGAAGAATTTGATTATGTAGTCTCCCATGTTAAATTGTATCTCCAAATGACATCAGATACTCTTAAAGTCACATACTCAAAAGTAATTAACCTAATCACATATTCTCTATTATAGGTTAATCATTTCCATAAATAACCCAAATCACTATAAATCCACAATAAAAACGTAGATAAAAATCTATCATTACTCCACAAATGAAACCCCATAGTATTCTATTTTCCTTGGGCATATAGTGTTCCCAACAAAGCGAACATCTTCCAAAATAACATTTATCACTTAATCACCAAATCATTTTCCTATACCAAGGGTATTCTTTTGATATGAAATAAGAACCCAAATCAACTTATTATTGATCAATAAAATCATTTAACTAAAAAAAATCACACTAACCAGGGACTTCACGTAGTCCAGTGGTAGGCGATAAATCCCAATCGCACTTTGGTTGTGGGTTTGATTCCCATAGCTTTGTCCGACGCGACGGGTTGTCACACGGTCTACGTGTTGTCCTTTTTCAAAAACTATATTTTATAATATTGCCAAAATGAGATAAATTCCTCAAAATACTATATCATAAATTTAACCACAAATGTTATATCATACCTTGAATCTTCATCCCAAATTAGAATAACTTATAATTCTCTCAAACCCCAATGATCATATAAATCCAAATGGTTATTTATACCCAAATCCACAAGAGAAGAGACAATTCTTCCTCAAATATCATTCTCACATGGCAAACTGCGGGGTTACAAATACAAGAGAAAATTATTCCATAGTAAACCCATCAACAAGGAGTGCTAATACTTTTTAAACATTTCTCCAACCATTTATTCCCACATAGCTTCTTCTTTGACCAAGAAAATATCCTATAGAATAGGACATTCACTCGGGTAATGGCCAGGTCCCCTACATTTACGGCAAATGACTGTAAATGGACTCTTGGGACCATTTTTATCTTCTTCCATAGTACTCTTCATTTTTCTTCGGCAATTCTTTACTTTATGTCCTTCCTTCCCGCACGTAAAACATTTCGTTGTCCCATTGAGACACTTTCCTGGGTGTCTCTTTCCACATTTCCTGCATGATGAAAATTGAGGGTTCTTTTCTCCATGGTCTCCATTGCTGGAGCTCTTATCATTTATCACCTTTCTCTTCCTTGTTGAGTCTGGGAGTTGGTTAATATATATGTTGTTGATCATGTTTTTGGAAAACTGATTTGGCATAAAGACGATATCTTTTACGCCTATCAACATTCCATTTTGTTGCTCATTTCCACCACCGTTCCCATCTTGTGCATCATTCTCAAAGTCACTATGACTTCCTTGGAATCCAGCCATTGAATAAAACCATAAAGCATTGTGTGAGTAATAGTAGTCGTAAAATCATTTAGAGATTAAAATGTCACCATATTATCAATTTGAAACATATTAGGATTAACCAAGGTCATTTACTCTCATCTTATATATATATTACTTAAATTGGTTTCTAAAGAAAATGTAAATTATCCTAAGCATATCCCCCGGGAGTGTCGTAACCAAGAGTGCAGCAAGGCCCGTTGTCGTGCACCAGTTCCCGTTCGAGTCTAGCTCAAAGCGGTGTTTTCGGGTTTTACCCCTAGGTACATCTGTGCCAGAGCCGCCTCTACCTGCTCGTATCCAGACAGGGATGTATTGCTCGGAAGACTCACAAAATCTCTACAATACCAAAATTCTAGGAAGTTCTTTTATACTAATCCTCAAAGTTCATCTTAGGTCTACGTGCTCTAATCAGAGTTTATCTAAATCTAGCTACCAAGGTTTGTACTAAACTTCCTCTGATACCAACTGTAACGCCCCGACCCTAATTACCTAGAGTCGGTGCATTATTACATAACATTGGCATGATTATGAGAAAGATCAAGTCTCGAAAGACCGATTAGTTTAGTAGCCTTGGAATAACTAGATACATCCATAAATTTTTACATTACATCATAAAAAAAACATATTGTCTTCATATCCCCTCATACTATCCCTGCAGGTCATTCATAAATTACTTCTTCATAATCCTGGGAAAAATAAAACATTGAAAGGGGTGAGCTCGGATGCTCAGTAAGGATAACATTATAGCAGAAGCTTTCATAAATAAGCATAAACACTTAAGGCAATTTATAACTAAAACAAAAGCCTTTTAAATTTAAACTCAGCATAAAATGGCGAAGGTAAAATGAAATAATGCCATTTACTTACTCACATTGACATTCTACTAGTCGAATGATCACATGCAATATCAATAACCACTTTCATAATGATGGAATGCATAATGCCAGACTATCATAACCACATAGCCAAGGCCTCGTGCCAAGACTACAAATAAGATTTTGCCAAGGCCTTGTGCCAAGACACTAGTTTGTCTCATGAGACCTACCGATGCATCGAGGAGCTATAGCGGGCTCCACCCGTCACTTATTAAGTCCAATGCATTCCTCATATGAATAGGTTTAAACATAACATAAACATTCGTATTAAAAACTAGCATACGAAATGTCAATACTTTTACCACAAACCATGAATGGTATAAAAATAGCACATCCACAGTCAAACATAACTCATTCAATACAATATAGAAGATTGTATTGTATCACATTAACCTCAATCAAGAGTAATGAAGGATGTTGACATAGATGAAAATAATCATCAAAACTATTTGAGAGAAATATCCCCCTTTTCTTGAAAACATTTAAAAGTCACACTATTTGTCAAGAAGCCATTTAAAAGTAGATTTTTGAATCAAAGTGTCCCATACCACTTTGAAACTTTTTAAAAGGAGTTTTAATTTCTAAAACTTTAATGTCCATATAAATAAATCCTTAAAACCATTTTTAAAACATGGACATTAATGAGCAAGATTTAGAAGAATAAGTATTTAAAACATTTAAAAATGGTATTTTGGTTAGAGATTCTAACCAAAAGAGACACTTGAATACAAATAATTGTGGTAATCAAAACTTTGTAATACCATGATAATAAAGGGATTCATGATATACTATGTCAAAGTACGTTATATACACCACATAAAAGTGATTTGGTGTATATCAACAAAGAAGTCTCAATGGAATGTAAATTGAGATGAAATCTCTTGTAAAGGTTGTATCCTTAGGTTAAGGATAAATCAATGACATAATTATGTGTGAAAAATATAAATACACTAAATATGATTGGATATTCAGTGTAAAACAATCAAAGGACAATCACACATATTCTTGTAAAATCAATACCAACGAATTGGATGTTTAACTCAATAAATGGAGAATGAGTTAAAATTACTCTTATCAAATTCATATCAATGACTTGAGAATTACCAATGGAGTGATTATGTGCATCAAACTTATATCCACAGGAAGCGGAGTGGAAATTATGACATAATCAAATGAATAGTGATTCCACACATAATCTTGGGGTAATATAATCAATGAAATATGTGTAAAGCCAAATGAGTGGAAATTGAAATATCAAATTCCCTTATCGATTAGGTAACTTTCAAAACATACACCCATGAAAGAAGTATCATACCATGATGATGTAAATACCCATAAATTAAAGTATATTACACAATGAATACAATCATGGGCAGTACACATACACCACATGCAATAATTAAGTGGTGAATAATAGAATTCTCACGAAATTAAAAGTGAGATTAGAAAATCCCTTACTTTGTACTTTTTCCTTGGTCGATGGTAGGTTTACCTCCTGTATAATG
Organism: Viscum album; assembly: GCA_963277665.1. Taxonomy (NCBI): domain Eukaryota; kingdom Viridiplantae; phylum Streptophyta; class Magnoliopsida; order Santalales; family Viscaceae; genus Viscum; species Viscum album. Next base: position 465,034,763 of record OY728137.1, on the reverse strand, counting down.
GTGAAATAATTGTTATTGAATAATACAAGAATCATTTACTTTAATATGATATCATATATGATCTTTTAACATTGATTTGTTAATAATATCTTAGTATTAACGCCGTTTCGGGTGTTAACTTACTCATTTTCTTTTATATGTTTTGTTACATAAGTCATGTTTGTTGTATCTTATTCATATCCAGAATGATATCAAGTCCTTAAACATAATTTTTAAATCATTAAATGATAATTATACTTGAATGGATACGATGGATAATGAATCTCATCGCGTTCGTGGAGACGGTAGTCCGTACGTACGCATGAACACTACTTCCATTTAATTTTTTATTTTAAAAGAATCGAATCCAAATGATACATAGGTATATTACTATTCCAGTATAATATAATATTTTATATATGTTACTTAAGTTCATTAACACCATCCTTTATACGTTCCATGTGTGGTATGAACGAGTCATATCATTTTAAGGGGGCGGTAGTCCGCACTTCCTCAAATGAAATTATCGTATGTATATACGACATGAAACGAATAATGGTATGAAATAAAATGGAATTACAGAAGCATATATATAAAATATATATCATTAATATCATATTTAATTACAGTGCCATCATAATGGCCACCATGAGAGGCGGTAAGATGTTTTTGAACAATCATCGTTTCGTGAGGCGTTAGTTTGCCATCCACAGAAACATTATGTTCATCATCCATTAGATGGAGTTGTGTGTATGTGTAGTTTGAATACTTCTTATAACAACATCCTAGTATATTGAGGATACTGGTGTTGTTACAAAAGAAGGGAAATAAAAAGAGTTTGGGGGTTGAAGAAGCAAAATAAATGAAAATAATTTAAGAGAAATCGTTACCTTTAATTTAGGTAACTCACTTTGGTTGGAACTAAAGGACTTGTTGAAATGCTTTCTGCCTAAGGGGAATCTTCAAGGAGGAGTAGAGGGATGTGGGGAGCTTAGTTGGGCAGATTTTGGACGAGCCAAGTGGCTTGAGAGGTGTGAGGAAATGAGAAGGAGGAGTGCCCTTTTATAAGAGGGGTGAGGGGCACCTTTGGAAAAGCTAGAAATATTAATTTATAATAAATTCATATTCGGTTTCCAATGGCTCCAAAGTTGACTATTCAAAGGTTGAGGTAGGGATAGGTCTAAAACAACTCATCCAATAGAATTTAGACAGGTTTGGGTACTTATATTAACCTTATCTTTAAGTATTAACTCTAAGTTAATTAGTTTCACTTTTACAATGTCTCTTTGTATTTTTATATAATATGGTTAATAAACTTACAATATACAACCAAAAGACCCCCAAGTGGTCCATTAATGATTAAACTATCATAATATAAGTCTCTTGGCCGAACCTTAGATTTTTAGGAATTTAATATCAATTAATAATATAATATTTGTTTTAAGAACTCTTTTATGTCAATTTTGACACTATTCACTAGTTGATTTTTGTGAAACTCATAACAGATTGATTACTTCGAAAAAAGTCAAATAAATCAATCCTAATATATCATATTATCCTAGAAAATTTGTTTAATTCATTAAAAGTTTAATATTATAATTATTTGGGTATTTATAATATCAATTATGTTAATTTTTTACTATTTTAGTAATTACTGCATCATCATTGTGTCATAAATAAAATAAATTATTTAATGTCAAAAAATTATAAATAAAATATAATTATGTAGGAAATCTTTTTATCTTTCTAATGAATATTTATAATCTAAAATCCAGCATATATAACCCTATGTAACAATTGTTTTGCTAAAAGATATATGCTTGTGTCATTTTTGTATTCATTTTAACTTAATTAATATAAAGTGTCATTATCACTTACAAGTGGATCCATGGGGTCCCAAAATTGACCCAAAGATGCCCATGGTCGACCATTTATCAACCAATAGGGTTAAGACACATTTTAGGGTAATTTAGTATTATTATAATATTATTGTTTTTAACCCTTATTTACCGGATTTACCCTTAACCATGGTAAATAAAATATTTACCGCAGTAATTATTCAAAATGTCTAAAAATAAAAGTTACCTATTTACACAATTTGGACATCCTGATTCCAAATATGGAATCCATTTTTCTAAATTCAAAACACAGAAGTCGCAGAAATTAATTTAAAATTAATTCCCGCTGTCAAAACAAAAAGCGTGTTTTTAAGAGATAATAACTATCAAAAGATTGACACTTGTTTATGTTCGGTTTAATTGTAAAATTATGTCCAATGACCAACATTATATTAAATGGTAAAAATATATTCTAAATATACTTTAAAACCACTCAAATTCACAATTTATCACTATTAATTATTTTGATTAAAAAAGTTGTTTTTAATTAAAATTTAGTAATTTTCACTATTCATCAAAATATGAAAGTTATCCGAAAAGTACCAAAATTTCACCTTAGGCTAAATTCGGTATTCCGAATCCAAAAATGAAGTCCATTTTGAAATATAAAATATATATAATTTCTAAAAGTAGGTATTACTATTCATAACGGCTAGTTTGATTGGTTGTGGTGTGTTAAAATCTCGAAGTTGCGTACAATGCACGTCATTGCATTATTCGAAAGGAAACATACCGAGGAAGCTTGGGGTGTTACAAAGAAGCAATTGCAGGAGTTATTAGATTAAGGTTTCATTCGACCTAGCACATCACCATGGGGTTCTCCTGTCTTGTTTGTTAAAAAGAAAGATGGCTTAATGAGACTTTTCATTGATTATAGATCCGTAAATAACATTACTGTTAAGAATAAGTATCCTTTTCCTCATATCGAAGATTTGTTTGATCAGCTCTAGAGAGCTCGGTATTTTTCGAAGATTGACTTGAGGTCGGGGTACCATCAGTTGAAAGTAAAAGAAACAGACGTTCCGAAGACTGCATTCCGTACTAGATATGGCCATTATGAATTTTTAGTTATGCCTTTTGGGTTAACCAATGCACCTACTGAATTCATGGACCTTATGAATAGAATTTTCCATGAGTTCTTGGATAAGTTTGTTGTTGTTTTCATTGATGATATTTTGGTGTTGTCTAAAAATAAAGAGGAGCATGAAAGTCATTTAAGGGTTATCTTGAAAACCTTAAAAGAGACGAAACTGTATAGAAAATTCAGTAAGTGTGAGTTTTGATTACAAAAAATTTCTTTCTTGGGTCACATTGTTTCAAAAAATGGCATAACTATTAATCCTTCTAAAACAAAAGTTGTTGCAGAATGGCCAAGACCCACAAATGTAACTGAGATCCGTAGTTTCCTTGGTTTGGCAGGTTACTACCGAAGGTTTGTTGTCAAATTTTCACGGTTTTCTAGTCCAATGACTAAGCTATCTTTGAAGGGTGTTAAGTTTATCTGGACAAAAGAATGTGATGATTGTTTTCAGGAGTTGAAAAGAAGATTGGTGAATGCTCCAGTTTTGGAAGTTCCTTCCAGGAATGGTGATTTTGTTATCTATAGTGATGCTTCATTGAAAGGACTTGGTGTTGTCCTTATGAAAAATGATCAGGTAATTGCTTATTCTTCACGTCAGTTGAAATCTCATGAGTTAATTACCCTACTCATGATTTGGAATTAGCTGCTGTTGTTTTCGCTTTAAAAATTTGGAGGCATCATTTGTATGGAGTAAAGTGTGAAATATATACCGATCAAAAGAGTTTAAAGTATATATTCACTCAGAAGGAATTGAACATGAGACAGAGGAGATGACTGGAATTAAACCAGGATTATGATTGTACAATTAATTACAATCCGGGAAAAGAAAATAAAGTGGATGAAGCTTTGAGCCGAAAGAGTAATGCTTCATTAACAATGTTGTTTTTGGAACGTGATCATTTGGTTAAGGATTTGATGAACTTTGTTATAGAAGTTTTTGGTGCAGGATGTTCTTCTATTTTGTTTCAGGTATCAGTGAAATCTTCTCTATCAGAGAGAATCAAGAAAGCACAGAAGCAAGATAGTGAGTTGCAGAAAAAGGTAGAGCTGGTTCAGAAGGGTAAGTTGCCTGAATTCAAAATTGATAATGATTGTGTTTTGAGGTTTGGGAAGAGATTATGTGTGCCTTGTGATTTACAGGTTAAGAATGAGTTGTTATGTGAGGATCATAGTTCCCCGTTTTCAGTTCATCCTGGCAGTACTAAGATGTACAGAGATCTGTGGGAGTATTACTGGTGGGATGGAATGAAAAGAGATATTGCTGATTTTACTATGAAGTGTTTGACTTGTCAGTTGGTTAAAGCATAGCGGCAGTTACCGAAAGGGATGCTTCAACCATTAACAGTTCCAGAGTGGAAATGGGAAAATATATCCATGGACTTTGTTTTGGGATTACCGAGGACATCTCGAGGTAATAATGCAATCTGGGTTATTGTTGATCGATTGATTAAATTTGCTCATTTCCTTCCTATTCGATATACATTCTCTCTAGATAAACTTTCTCAATTGTATCTTAAAGAGATTATCAGGTTGCATGGAGTTTCCCTCTCCATTGTATCTGATCGTGATCCCAGGTTTACTTCTAACTTTTCGAAAGGCCTTTAGAAGTCGTTGGGTACTGAATTAAATTTTAGTACAGCTTTTCATCCTCAATCAGATGGGCAGTCAGAATGAACGATCTAGACTTTGGAGGATATTCTACGAGCTTTCTCTATGGATTATCAGGGAAGTTTGGACCAACAACTTTCTTTGGTTGAGTTTTCATATAATAACAGTTTTCATTCCAGTATACAGATGGCACCATTTGAGGCATTATATGAGAATCAGTGTCGAACTCCAGCTTTTTGGGATGAAGTGGGTGAAAGGAAGCTGATGGGACCAGAATTGGTAGATGAGATGGCAAAAAAAGTTCAGTTGATTTAGAAACACATGAGAACAGCTCAGAGCAGACAGAAAAGTTATGCGGATAACCAGAGGAAGGATCTATCTTTTGAGGTAGGTGATCATGTTTTTCTCAACGTTTCACCATGGAAAAGTGTGATGCGATTTGGTAAGAAAGGAAAGCTGAGTCCAAGGTTCATTAGACCATATGAAATTCTGGAGAAAGTTGGATCAGTTGCTTACTGAGTGGCTTTACCTCCGATTTTATCTCAAGTACACAATTTTTTTCATGTTTCGACGTTGATAATGTATATGCCAGATCCATCTCATGTTTTGAGCCCAGAGGTGGTTCAGTTGGAAGAGAATCTATTTTATGAAGAACAACCAGTCCAGATTCTTGACCGAAGAGAGAAAGTGTTGCAAAATAAGGTAATTCACCAGGTAACGGTTTTATGGAAAACCCATATGGTTGAAGAGGCAACGTGGGAATCTGAAAATTCTATGAGGGATAAATACCCCCACTTATTTTGATAAGTGAATAAAATAGCGAGGACACAATTCCCAAAAGGGGGGAAGGATGTAACATCCCAGGTAAATAAAGAATAATACATTTTCATATTTATTAATATTTACGAATTAAATATTAATTTTACTTTAAAGGGGTTTCTATGTTCGATAGCGTACCCGAAACGCAACAAAGAGTTTCATTGAAATCTTACGTTGCACACTAGTAATAAAATAATATTATTTTAAATGGTAGTTAACACATAGCCATTGTATTGGAGAGAATGTATAGAAATAACTAAAATATGATTATATATGTTTTTAAATGTTTTTACATGTATCCAATAAAAGATAAAGGCTTAAAATACGAAAAGAATTCAATTTTAGGCATTTATACCCTAATTTTCACTAAAGGTCCACTTATCGCCTTTTGATGGAGAATTGTCATTAAATATAGTTTTGGTCACTCTTATAAATTCTATTGGACCAAATAAAACACTTTGTTAGAATCGGGACATCAAAATTTACTTTGTGTAAATTTTTGGTATTTTTCCGATAAAGTTCATTTTTTTAATGAATAGTGAAAAATGTTGTATTTTAATTCAAAACCTCATTTTAATATAATTTATTTATATGATTAGATTATATTTTGAATTGGTTTTAAAGTTAAATTAGAATATATTTTTACCATTAAATCCAATAGTGGTCGTTGGAATTAATTTCACTTTGAAATCAGACTTATACTAGTGTCAATCTTTTGATACTTATTGTTTCGTAAAAACACGCTATTTGCTCTGACAGTTGGAATTAATTATTAAACTAATTAATTCAACTTATATTTTTTTGAATTTTTTAAAATGGACATCATTTTTGAATTCTTAATATCAAATATAGCTTAGGGTGAAGTTTTGGTATTTTTCTGAAAAACTTCAATTTTTGATGAATAGTGAAACCACTAAGTGGTACTTATAAAAACTGATTTTTCGTTTAAATGAAATTTTACCACATCTGTGTTTTGAATTTCAAAAATCTGACATATATGGTTGTCATTAAGAAGTAAAATTTGGTTCAATGTGATTAAAATAATTTTTTGGTGAATAGTAACTTTTAAGTTTTTAATCGCGAATAGAGGAAATTAGTGTAGTTTAAGGTAAAAATAATGTTTTAATAATATGGAATGACCTAGACACATGTCCTACCCTTATTGGATATGTCATGGACGACCACGATAGTCAATGGGTCAACTTGGGGATCCCATGGAGCCACTATGGAAGGAAAATAACATTAGTATCTTTTTATTTAATGTTAAAGTAAAAATGTCACAAACATGAGTTATTTTACTAAAACAATTTTTAAATGGGGTTATACAAGTCATATTTTTGACTATAAATATTCATTAGAAATATAAAAAGATTTTCTACATCATTATATTTGTTCTATAATTTTTATACATTAAATAAATTAAATTATTTATGACACCATGATGATGCAGTGATTACCTCATTATTTAACGGTTTAAATAATGTGAAAATATAATTTAAAATATAAGACCTAAACTTGTCAAAAACCTATTGGATGGGTGGATTTCTAACCCTTATCACCTTATCCTAGATTTATATCAATGTGGGACCTTTTAAATCCAAAAATAATTTTAAAATAAAGTAAAATTTCATTACTTTCCAAGAGTGCCCCTCCTCTCCTCTTATAAAAGGCCCCCACCTCTACCTCCTTACCCACACTTCCAAAGCCTTTGGATCGGCCAAACCCTGCCCATTTTGTCTGTCCACATCCCTCTATTACTCCTTGAAGCCTCACTTTGGGCAGAAGTCTTCCCAAGGAAGCCTTTGAGCTCAAATCTAAGAGAGTTACCCGATTTTAAGGTAATGTCTTCACTTATGTTCTTTTGTTTTATTTTGCTTCTCCAACCCCCTAAACTCCTTTTATTCATTTATTTTGTAACAACAACAGTATCCTCAATATACTAGGATGTTTTTATAAGAATAATTCGAGCTACACTTACACACACCTACATCCAATGGTTAAAGAACATACTGTTTCTGTGGTTGGAGAATTTCTGCCTCACAAAACGATGATTGTTCAATCTTCTTTTAACACCTTTAATGGTGGCCATTAAGATGTCACTATATTTATACATGATATATATTATGTTTATGTTTTCCTTATGCTTATGTATTTTTCATTTGTGGTATACCTTTATGGCTCCATTATGGGTGTACGTGATATCTTCATTTTAGGAAGTGCGGACTACCACCCCCTCAAAGTGATTTGATTCGTTAATGCCATATGTGGGACGTATAAAGGATGGATTTAAAGTTATTATATATGATTTATGGTATATATAAATTATGAATATAATTATGGAATTAAAATATACATACCTCTCATTTAGTTTCAATTCTATTAATATGACATAGAAATGAAAGTAGCGTTCATGCGTACGTACGGCTTACCGTCTCCATGAACTGTGCATTTCATTTATTACCTATAAATGATTATGTAATATTATAATTACATGTATATTCTGGATATATATGATATCTAGATCATTAATATCATTCTGGATATAATGAACCTTTGACCACACGAACACCATGTAATTCTAAGAGGTCCACTTTTGACTTAAGAACCAAATATCGAAAAAACAAAAATTATTAACTTAAATGATTACATAATGTATATAACATGTCAATAAGTGATATAAAAGGAATAATGAACTTGACAAAGGTTCTTAAGCAAGTAAAAATTAACTCAAGTTTATTATTCAGGATGTTAAAGAACGATCGAGTCATGTCAGACCCGAGGTAACGGTCTTCATCTCAATCTCCTTTCATTGAGGCATATTTTGTTTTATACACAACTTTCTTTTATACGGTGTATAAACCCCTTTGAATTTTAATTTTATTCTAAAGGAATCTTTTTATACGAAGCGTTTTACTAAATGACAAAAGGAATGTTTCTTTTATCGTACGCGGTGACAACGACCTTTTCTGCCACCGCGAGTATTATTTGGTATTTGGCTTCCTCAACAAGCCATGATGTTTTTTAAATAAAATAAATAACATATAATCTTTTATGTATTTTGGTATTGAAAATTGTTTTTATAATGGATTTTTTATGTCAATATATTTGAGTGATATATTGTGATCAAAGTGTAGAAATGTATTCTTTCCATTATATTTGTTTTATGTCTTATGATTTTATAATGGTACTTGGACATTTGACGGGTGGTTACATGATAAACCATATGACGGGTGGTTCCGTGAATACCAAGATGGGTGGTTACATTATAACCTCTAATGCATTGGGTATGGAAGTCGGCTGTATGACTATTCCATTAAGTGATATATGTGCAAGTCGACCGTATGGTTATTCCATTTAGGTATGTTTATGTCCCAAGATACCTTTATATGTTATGTGATATTTTTATGGGTTTTATGGTAATATTTTGGTTACAAAAGGGTAAGTAATGATCTTTTATTCAGTGAATAGTTTTTACTACTCCATAAAGGTGAAAAGTATTACTTTGATAAAGTATGCATGGTTTACTTGTTGTTTTGATAAACTAACGGTTTTCATTCTTTGTGTATCCCTTACTGAGCTTTTTATTCTCACCCCAAGTTTTTTTTGAAATGTTTTTCACAGGACTTAATGTGGAATTGGATCAAGGATGAGATCAAGGGAAAGTCATGCTATATAAAACATGGAACTAGACATGTTTCTTTTTAAGAGTTTTTATTCTATGGAAACTTAGTAGAAGTGTCTACTTTGTAATCTTTTGAGATGTAATAGTTATGTCCTAATTCTATAAAACTCTAAACCTGAAAAGATCCTCAATGTGAATTATTCATTTAATTCAATATTAAGTAAGGTTTAAGGCTGGGGCCTTATAATAAGTCTTTCCAAGGAATCCTTTGTGCTCAAATCAAAAAGAGTTACATGATTTAAAGGTAAAGTCTTCCCTAGTGTTCTTTTGTTTAATTTTGCTTCTCCCACCCCCTAAACATTTTTTATTCCTTTAATTTGTAACAAAACCAGTATCTTAAATATACTTGGATGTTTTTATAAGAAGGATTCTAGCTACACTTACACACACATTCTTCTAATGGTTAAAGAACATACTATTTCTGTGGATGGCGAATTACTGCCTCACGAAACGATGATTGTTCAATATTCTTTTAACACCTTTAAAGGTGGACATTATGATGTCACTATATTTTATATAGGATATATATGGTATTTATGTTTAATATATGCTTCTGTATTTTATATTGAAAACAAAACTTTATTCTTTGCATGTTGTGCACATGCGATAATTTCATATGAGGAAGTGTGGACTACCACCCCCTCAAGTGATGTGACTCGTTCATGCAATACATGGAATGTATAAAGAATGAAATTATTAAACATATGTGACCTATATAACATATATATTATATTGGAATTATAATATATATATATATATATATCTCATTTATTTTTAATTCCATTAATATGTCAAAAAAATGAAAGTAACGTTCATGCGTACGTACGACCTACCGTCTCGGTGAATGATGGTTTTCATTTTTTATCTTCAAATGTTATGGAATAGTATAAAATGAATATGTAATGGATATATATATGATATTTTAATCATTAATACTATTCTGGAAATGATTTAATTATAACTACAAGGGAAATCATTTTCAAACAAGTTCATTTTTGACTCATGTACCAAACATCGACAAAAACGTCTAATATGAACTAACATTATTAAACAATTATTATAACATTATAATATGTGATATGAACTGAATAATAATATTTAAAGGAGGTAATTTGGCAATTATAAATTGACAAAATTTTATTATTCAGGAATATAAAGAAATGAACAAGACAAGTCAGACTTGAGGTAAGCGATCCTACCCCTCTCTTTCTTTTTAAGTACACTCTTTTATGTCATTCCTTTTAAGCCCATATTTATTATTATTGGGATGTTCTTTTATATCACTCTTAATGTAATTTTTATGTTCATATGATGAGAGACCCTATTTTCTCTCATCAATCCATTTTGGATCATCAATCCATTTTGAGTGGCGCCGTTAGGCTTCTGAATTTTCGTAAGAGATCCAACCCTTTCTTTCTTTTTAAGTTCTCTCCCTTATGTCACTTCTTTTAAGATCATCTTGGTTATGTTGGAGGATGTTATTTTATATTAATCATGCTGTAAATTTTATTTTAATTTGATGAGAGACCCTATTTTATGTCATCAATCCATTTTTGGAAGTTTTAAGTGGCGCTGTTCGGCTGCCGAGTTTTCGTAATGGATTTTTCATCTCACTTTTATTCCCGTGAGATTTATGCTACATTTTCCACCATTTCCTTTTAGTGGTGTATGTACTACCCATTATTATACTATTTGTGTAATATAATTTCATTTATGGGTATTTACATATTCATTGTATGCACCTTCTTCGATGGGGTGAACGTTTCGAAAGTTACCCAAATCGGTAAGGGGGCCTTTCGCCCTCCTCTTCTTTAAAAAGACTTATTTTGTTATGACTTTTAAATTACATATTATTATTTGGGATATGTTCTTATATATCCTTATTTATGTAAATTTAATATACAAGTGATGAGATACCCTTTTTATCTCTCATCAACTCATTTTCTGAATTTTGAAGTGATGCCGTTAGGCTGTCGAATTTTTGAAAGGGAACTTCTTAACCCAATTTTGATTCTTTGGGATAAACTTGCACTCCTTGAATATGTTGTTCTCTGAATATGTGTGAATAACCTCTGATTGTTTTACACTTAATATCCACTTATATTTGATGTATTCGTTTGTCACACATTATTATGTAATTGATTTATCCTTAATCCAAGGATACTGTCTTTGTAAGGGAATTCGTCTCAATCTCCATTCATTGAAGCATATTTTGTTATAATACAAGGATTTATTTTATACGGTGTATAAAACCCTTTGAATTTTAATTTTATACAAAAGTAATCTTTTTCTATGAATCGTTTTACTAAACGAAGAAAATGAATGTTTCTTTTAACGTACGCGGTGACAACAACCTTTTCCGCCGCCGCGAGTATTATTTGGTCTTCGGCTTCCTCAAAAAGACGTAATGTTTTTAAAATTAAATAAATACCATATAAACTTTTATATATTGTGGTATTGAAAATGTTTTTTATAATGGATTTTTTATGTCAATATATTTAAGTGATATATTGTGATCAAAGTGTGGAAATGTTTTCTTTCCATTATATTTGTTTTGTGTCTTATGATTTTATAATGGTACTTGGAAATTTGACGGGTGGTTACGTGATAAACCATATGACAGGTGGTGCCGTGAATACCAGGACAAGTGGTTACGTTATAACCTCCAATGCATTGGGTATGGAAGTTGGCCGTATGGCTATTCCATTAAGTGATATGTGTGGAAGTCGGCTGTATGACTATTCCATTAAGTGATATGTGTGGAAGTCGACTATATGGTTATTCGATTTAAGTATGTTTATGTCCCAAGTTACCTTTATATGTTATGTATATGTGTTTTATGGTAATATTTTTGTTACAAAATGGTAAGTAATGATATTTTATTCATTGAAGAGTTTATACTACTTCATAAAGGTGAAAAGTATTACATTGATAAAGAATTCGTGGTTTACTTGTTGTTTTGAAAAACTAACAGTTTTCCTTCTTTGTGTATCCCTTACTGAGATTTTTATGCTAATCCCATGTTTTTTTTGGAAATTTTTTTCACAGGACTTAATGTGGAGTAGGGGCAAGGATGGGATGAAGGGAAAGTCATGCTATATAAAACATGGAACTAGACATGTTTCTTTTTAAGAGTTTTTATTTTATGGAAACTTAGTAGAAGTATCTACTTTGTAATCTTTTGAGATGTAATAGATATGTCCTAATTCTCTAAAACTCTACACCTAAAAAGATCCTCAATGTTAATTATTCATTTAATTCAATATTAAGTAAGGTTTAAGGCCGGGGCCTTATAGATTTATCCCCATAGACAAAAATAATTCACTCTTATCCTAATTTATAATAATAATTAAAAAAAATCAGACCATATACTCAATCAAAAATTCATTAAAACCTATTATCTTAATTTTCAACATCACCATCTTCCCAAAAAAATCTAAATTTGAATACCAATAAATATATACTTTATTCATGTATACTCTCAAAATATATTCATATTTTTGAAGATTAAACTAAATTTAATTAACATCAAATCACATTAAAACTCTAAGGGATATCAATAAATCAATTGTAGTAACAACCTAAAATTTTAAAAAGTAAAATATCTTCCATAGTGTATACGACAGACAACAACGAGCCTAAAATAACCATGAAATTTTAGTATTTTAACATTAACATTAAAACTTATCCATAAAATTTGTACATATGAATAATAATAAAATATTTATTATATATATATATATCCTAAAATATATAAATTTATTGATAAAATATTATGAAATGAGAACTATATTTTTATTGAAAATGTTTTATTCTTAAAAAATATGTTTTCATCAAAATGATTTTATTACTTATTGTGAATAGATATTATAATTAATTTCAAGAAATTTTAAAAAATTTATTTTAAAAAATGAACCAAATTTTTGAAATCCGAATATTAGAATTAATTTTTGTTGATTTTTCTCTGAAATCATAGATTTTTATGTTAATGTAATAGCCTATAATTATTAACTACTCCATCAAATTGTAAAAAAGCCATTATTTGTGTATAAGACTAAGTATAGCTTCAAAAACTGATGTAATTTTTTCCCATCATCACCTCTCAAAACTATTTATGACTACATATTTAATATATATATATATATATATTATATTCAGGATATGTTTATAATTTTTAAATTTAATATATAATACATTTTCATAACATTATATTCATTAAAAAATGATAACTTTGTTTGTGTGTACTTTTAGACTAGAACATCAAAGAAGCGTTGCGATTCATTTTTCATCACCACATAAAATTAAGGGTACAAATAATTTTATTTAAAGAAAAAATATTTTAATTATTATATATTTATCATTATATTAATAAAATGTAATAATTACATTTTTTCTATCATGACTGCTGAAAAATGGAAACATTACTTATGTGTACATATGACCTACTATCTCTATTGTTGAAACATAGTTAATTTTTGACAGACATTTTTCATGTTTGGTTTTAAAAGTAAAATTTAGGTATAGAATTGTTAAATATTTCATGGTTATTAGTCTAGAGATTATGGAACAATAGATTCGTTTTCTATAGTCAACCTACAAATTGGATTTTGGATATATGAACAAAATATCATTAAAATGTTAAATGTGACCTTAATTTAATACATAAAAAATATAAAATGGTGATAGATTAAATAAAATGAATAATAAATTTGAAAATGGTTATAAACAATTAAAATAATAAACATAGTTTTATTATTCGGTAATATAAAGTATATAGGTGGAGAGTCAAACGTGAGGTTAGATATTTCGACTCAATTAACCTTTATGGATGTATATTTTATTATTATGTACCAAATTTCATTTATATCATGTAAAAAATAACTATTTTACATTTCATATTGTTAATCCTTCAGTGTATTTGATCATCTAAAATTATTTGTACAATGTCTTTGGATAATTTTATGCTATATTTCCACATGATTTATGTGTATTTACATTTTATTCACATAATCAACTCACCTATTAATTCTCACTGCAATGGTATTATCATTGTAAGCGACTCCATCTCAATTTCCACTCTATTGAGATATATTTTGTATTATACACCTATAAATTTTTATGTGCTCTGTCTACTTCCCATTTTTTATTTTCTGTCACAAATATATTTATATTTATGGAATTTAATGTGTAATTTAAATTTATTTTTTATGAGGGTTATTATAAAAATTTTACCAAATTGGTAAGGGTTTATTTAAATACATCATCATTATTCAGGATTATTTGTATTCATTCCCCATTAAGGGATTTATTTTTCTCCTTTATCTTTAACTTAATATATTTAATTATCATGTGTTCAACTCTATAAATTTCAATTTTCCTTTTATTGTGCTATATTTAAGTACTCAAGATACCAAAATCATGTTTTTAAAGAAAGAACACTTTGTTTTCCTACTCAGTTTGAAATATTTTTCTTTTATATCCATATTTTCCTTCAAATTTTAAATGAATATTTTAAATATTCCTTAGTGATTTATTAAATAAATTTGTACCCATGTATGAATTTTTAAAAAATGGTTTAAAATGATTCTTCTTATCATTTTCTGAAGAAGGAACTTTTTGTGTTTTTCAAAATAAATGTGAAAGAAATATTTTTTTAACGTACTTGGCATGAACATAATTTTAAACTATCATAACTTCTAATTTATTTAAATTTTCCTTTAAAATTTTAAAATTTTCATTTCAAAGAATTTTTTCCGAAATATTATATTATTTTTTAGTTTTTAAAAGTGATTTTCAATGTAGAAATGGTATTTTTATTTATTAAATATTTCATGTGATCTTTTATAGATATCTCATCAATGATGGAAACATTTTATGTTTTGGATTTTTTATAAATTATGTACATATGTCTAAAATATATATCTAGATTATTATCCATTCCTTTTATGGGTTAATTCATTCATTTAGTTCATTTACAAAATTCCTTATTTATGAAATATCCTTTGATTACAATATATGGAAAGATATTGAAACCCAATTATTTCAAGAGGAAATTCAATTTTTTATGTATTATGATTTATTTTTTTAGAGCACATAATCAGGAATATTTTACGATGGGTGTACATAGATATAACTACAATGAATTAAGAAAATCATTTGTCAAATGAGACATTATGTATGAGATTATAGAGTAAACCTAATCCATTATTGTAAATTTTCCACCATGTGATATTTTCTAGGATGTTATCCTTTAGTTTTGTTTACGTCATGTTCTATGTTGCTTCCAAAATTCCTATTTTGAAATGATCTTTTGATACCGGGTTTTTTATATTATTATTCAATGTAATTACTCGTGATCCTTCTATTTAATGATATCATATTATACCTTTGAATTGTATCTTACTTTTTCTTATTGTGTATATTCAAATACTTGCCTTTTTAAATAAAATATTTGTTCTATTTATTCCCTAGGTTATCCAATTATGGTTTAGGGTATAAAATAAATTTTTGATCTCATTAAGTAGAATATAAATAATTATATTATGTCTTTTTATTGATGTTTTTAATTAATATTTCAAATACACTAGACCTCTTAATCATTGGTTGTAAATAATGGATTTTTTTTTAAAAAATATTTTAATAATGTGTGTAAAATTCATGGCTCACTATAATAATGTACTATTCATACCATACAAAGTAATATAAACCATGATTTGATACCAAATGTGGCATCATAGACTTGCACTCCCAGGTTCGATGGAAATGAAACATACATTATATATCATCTTTTGATACCATTTGTAATTGACCACCCATCGAAAAGAAGTCCAATTAATTTACAACATGAATGCAATTAATAAATAATATATAATCATAATCTCTTAGTAATTAGAAATAATATAACTTTTAATAACTAATATACAGATTATCAATAATTCCCCAGTCACTAAATGGAATGACTTTTTTGGTCAACAACATTAAGTTTTTTAGGTATTAAAATTTTATATATTAATAAATATACAATTAATTCAATAATTTAAATAATTCGGAATACTTTCATCTGATAAAACAATACAAAAATTAAGGTGAAAAATAAGTCAAGATAGGGATGAAGAGTGATAGAGAACATAAATATTATGAGAAATGTAAGTTATTACCCATAAATTCATAAAATAATTTATAGAAAAATAAATGAATCATAACTCCAAAAGATATAGATAATTTATCATTTTAAATTAAAATGGATTTATTATTATAAAATGTCATTTAATAATGCAATTTCTAATTATCTTAACAGGACACAGTTATGAGTCACATATAAATTTTATTTTCTAGAAGTTGATATGAATAAATTGTAAGTCATTATTTATAAGGATACATAAGCAATGGAACCTTTATATTAAATAAAGTTTAATTCCAAAAATGTGTATTAGAAGATAAAAGATATGTAAAGTAAAGGAAAATCCTTTTTTTAATTTATAATACGTTTATCAAAATCCACATCATAAAAACGATAATAATTTTTTTGAGAAGAGGTAAAAAAGAATCATAAGTTTATATTAGTTAATTTATATTTTATTTCTGTGTAAGAAAGGGAAAAATGTGTGGAAAGAAATAATATAGACATGTAGTAAGAATGATCATTCAAGAGGATGATAATTATTCCTAATAATGTAATACATTTATGAGAGATTAATTCCACTTAGAATAAGAATTGATTTAAAACAGTCATTTCACTCAGGTGAGAAGAGAGAATATCATAGAAAATTTGATATGGGAGAATATAGGGAATTTTAAAGAGTATTTTTCCATAAAAAACATTTTAACTAAAAGAAACATAGTTGTGTAGACAAATATTATACAACATGGGGAATATATGATTTGAAACAACATTAAAGGGATATTGTTAAACAGATTTATAACTAATATGATTAAATGTGATTTATGTTGAAATAATAAAATTTTATAATAACTGCACTAAATCAAGATATAATTAGTTTGAAATATAAATTCAGTACACTAAGTAAAATAATAATGGCTATTGAATAAGAAATCATGCCAAAATCAAGGGGAGTTGATATTTAAAACCTTATTTGTGTTCTCATATTACATGAAGGTGCATCAACCTCACGTATAATAAACATAAAAATAATAATCTCTAAATTTTTAACCTTATTGAAATCTATTATGTTTTATCATCAAGAATTTAAATAATTTTTTATAAATAATTTTTATTGTTTACTTTCATCATCGAATGTTTGTAACCTTGAATGTTTCATATACAGTTTGTAATATTGATCTTGATACTCATACATTGATAAAAATTTAATAATTAATATATTATTTAAGGTACTATAATATATTTTAAAAAATTACATAAAAAATTATAATTTTATTCCATGATGTTTTTAATTATTATTAGTTGAGATAAAACTCATGATGAGCTTGTTTTGGTAGTTTTTAATGAACATAAAGTGTTATGTTAATAATATGTCTTACACTAAAATAATGAATAATTTATTTTTATAAAATAAAAATAATGGAATAAATATAATTTCATTCATTTAATATATTTATGAAACTATCCACATAGGGGGTGATGAAAAAAGAAATTAATAATTCATGAAGGTGGTAGTCCACACATAACAGGAGCGAGATTTTCATTTAAGAATGGATGAGAGGGAGATAAATAATGGTTATTCCATAAAAATAATAACATTTAATTATAATATTATAGTTATTAAATTATACTATTTTTTAATATAGGATTTGATGTGGTGGATGAGTATGATAGGGAAGTAAAGGTTAGGGACCAGATAATATTCATGTTGGCAACTTGAATATTCACTTAAAATAACTCTTGGAAATGGAGGGATTGGGACACTATCAAATAACAAGGGAATGTAAAAATCGAATAGAGATGTAGGGGATGGAATATGAATAGATTTTAAATATATTTTTTTAGGAATATAGTGTTTTGAAGAGGGTGGAAAGAGATAATTTTATAAGTGAAAAGTGGTATATTTCATATTAAAATAAAGTTAGGTGAAGGGAAAAGATAGAATAAATAGGTAGTTAGGTTAGTAAATTTTGGTGAGACATATTATATTTATATTATATATAAAAATGAATTATATAATTTTTATATCTTCGGATAATCTAGTAAAATTGAATCCATGCTAGATAACCTCTTTTCACCCCCATTATCCTTGACAAAATATTTACCAAGGTTGTTATTCTTTTACTAAAAATATGAGATGAAATCTCATTCAAAAGTTTGACATGATGATTCTAAAATTTTAATATATTCAATATAAACCTTCTTCTTAGTATAGGAAAATTAACTTCTATATTAAGAAATATGACACATAAAAAATTAGTTCTTATTGAAAAATAAAATTTTAAATATTATTTGTTATTGTTATTATGTATTATCAATTAATATTTAAACTAGTTTTCCTATATTATTAATATCAAAAATATATATTTCTAAAATATAAATTTTATAATAATATATTTGGTTTCTTAAAATTAAAAAAAAACTATGCATAGAAAGATACTTTTTAGTAAAATACATTTCTATGAAAAAATTATTTTATTTTTTATTTAGCTATATCAATAGAATATATTTTTATTAAAAGTTTCATCTATTTTATTTGAATTATTGATGAAATATTAAAAAAATACATGAAAATTATATACATGTAGATATATATTATTATAATGGTTATTACATGAGTATATCATCCTTACTTTTAATTATAAACCCACTACAAATATCCACATAAGACCCAAGTATAAGATTAGTAATAGTGGTATTCATGATTTGTGATTTAGTTAAAATGAGTCACATAGTGATTTAAACAAGATTTAATTTCTCTTTAAAATGAATCTTCACAAAATGTACTAGTTGGAGTTCATCCTAGTCTTGGTCCAGTGTAATCCCTTATTAAGATACCTCCCTTAAAAATTAGAAAAATGAGACAAATGATACTCAAGAGAGACACTTCTACTACTTTATTCCACTTATTCTATTTTATATATTTATTATTTTCTAAACAAAATTCTATTTATATTCATTAATTCAAAATCAATGTTACAATGAAAAATTTTAGTAAAAAATTATTTCAATGTTGTTTTGTGTTTCATGTAAAACAATCTATCATAAATTAAAAGTATTATAATTTTTGGGGTTTTTCATCTTACTAACAAAAATAAATCATGCCTCAAAAATTAAATTTCCTCTTTGATGAAAATATGTGAGGGATTTATTAATATATCTATGAACTATGATATAAAAATGTATTAAAATTCTTTAAAATAGTTCATAACGATATTTTAATTCATCTAAGGACTATCCCTTGGGATTTTAAAACTAGGTGTGAAATCAAACCCATTTTTGTGCACTGTGTGAAGATTGAGTTAATACACCACCAACTCTTTTAAGGGTTGTTAACCCTAGGTGCATCTGGTCTGGATCATATACCCTCTTATTTGTGTCATGAACGAGGCTGGAGTGCCATAAAACCAGATACCTAAACTGGTTCATGGAATGGCCTTATGTGTGTTTCCAATCACCATGGGCTGGAAACTAGTTCATGGGTATTTAAATAATGTTTTGGGAATTATTTGACCAATTTAGATAATCATAAATAACTAAAAAATAAAAATAATACATAATTAAATAAGAAATTAAAACATGGAATAATGATTTTTATATTTAACATTTACAACATTAACCAACAACTAATATACAACAATGAAAAAAATAAAATAATCCAATAACTCCATATGAAAAGAGGGAAATCACCCTCATGAAACCACCACAAAAACTTTCATGAGAGGAACTCTAGAAATATGAACCACCAACACAACACACATTTCCCTTACCTATTCCAAACAAACATTGTGTACATACACCCAAATGTGTTTATAGGGTGTGTGGTAAAGCCTTGTGGGATGCCACCCAAAATAAGGAATCCATGCTATAAACATAATAAGATAAGATAAAATGCATGTTTTATAAAAGGAAAACTTGATTTTTTATAGAAAACATTTTAAATGAAATCGTACTTTTCTTTTTAAGTAACAAACCAAGTGCACCGTATATCAATAGTAAGAATAATATCAAAAAAGGTCACCAACTCACAATAAATCTCTATAGTTTCTAGCTTCAGTGGGTATCTAAGAACATCATAACTCGGTGATCCATGGTATAGAACCCATAGAGAACAATATCCGTATTTATGATCCACTATAAAAGATTAAATTAAAAATTCTAATGGTTTCCTATCATCATATTTTAGTTAGTGTGGTAAGTACCAGTCCAACTAAGTGAAACCGAGCCTTGACACTTTTGAATCAGTAGTTTACTAGTCATATTCCATCCACCTTGTAACCTAGGATTCCATTTATAATCAATTCACATTCCATGTTCCACATAAAACTTCAATTTCAGATAATCATAAACCCGATAAAATAACCATGCTTAATAAATCACTACTTCACAAACAAACAAAATCAAACCACTATTTTCCTTAAACAAACCAATTTATATTTTACACACACAAAACCATTTGAAAACATATTTAACACTACTTATACAACTCATAAAACCCCATTAGGATATTTATAATAAAATCAGACATTCAACCAACTAATTCCAGGGGCCAAGCCCCTTTAAAATCCACATATAAACCAAATTTATTTTTAAAATAGGTCTTCCATCATTTAAAGAATTTAAAATTCATACTAATGGTTCACAAGAAGGAACAAAAATATTCAAAAATTATAACTTATTTTATAAAACACATTCAAACCATTAAATCCCATCGGAAACCAATTTAAATCTTTCCATACAAAACCTAAAACCCTTTTTATGAAACATTATAATAAAATTTACACAAACATAGCCTTTCCATTTAGAAAATTAACTTCTATCATAAAATAATTCAAAAAACCATTCAAAAACATGTTCCCCACCATTAAGACAAATTTATTTAACATTTTTCGCAATTTATAAAACATATTGAAATTCAAAACAAGGAATCCAAAATGGAATACACCAAGTTTCTTTTATTAAAACAATTTTCAAGCCATATGCATATCAAAATTCATCTAAAACACCTCTCACACCACACACATAAATCATAGAATATATTTAAAGACTCAAGAAATGATATAAAATTCGTAAATGAATTTTTATGCATTGAACCACCAACCTTAAGAATGTAAGCATGAGGAAATTAAGGGGAAACCAAAACTACACCACCCAAGACCATAAAAAGGAGATATGGAACACTAAACATCAATATATCACAAAATAAACATGAACAAACCCTACCTGGATCAAACACCACCCAAGAAAAATGAAACTCATGAATGAGGGAAGAAAACCCTAGAAATACGGAAGTAATCAAAGGATAAGGAAATCACA
This sequence comes from Viscum album, assembly GCA_963277665.1. Lineage (NCBI taxonomy): Eukaryota > Viridiplantae > Streptophyta > Magnoliopsida > Santalales > Viscaceae > Viscum > Viscum album. The sequence goes on along the minus strand of OY728137.1, from coordinate 465,013,260 downwards.
TGATGAATTCTTGAATAATCAGAGCCAAAAACACCCATGAAATGGTGTCCAATGAGCCTAATAATGCTTGGATGGGGATCAAATAGATGAAAATACTAAGTGGACCTATGATGGTGGCTTTAGTGTTAAATTATTAGGAAATTTGTTTTGGAAATTCCCACTTTTTAATGACCTAGACAAGCGCACTGTTTTTTGGCAGAGTTTGAGAAACTATACAGTTACCATTCACCCCACTCTTCCAAAGAGGGAACTACTAGATGGTTATCCAACATAGCCTAACTAGCCAGAACGAAGCTATGAGGTAGATTCTATCAGAAAACACAAACCTATTGGATGATTACTATCATGACCCATACTTTACATACATTGTTTGTACTTCAAAATTGAAGTACACTTATTACAACATATAACAAAACCATGAAAGGACCGTATAGGTATAGTGTATTTAGAAACTGGGAAACATAAACAACTGGTTCATAAAGCTTCTACATTGTCTCCCATTTATTTCATCATTTCCATAGTCCCTTTTGGCATATCTTACTTAATAACCTTATTCCTGACCTGGGGAATGAAAACATACAAAAGGGTGAGCTCAAATTCCCAGTAAGGGAAAACAAATGAAATATTAATCACATCATATTCATAAGAACATAACATTTTCGAAATATTACCTGCAAAAGAGATCATAATTTCATAACATGGGATAAATCATGGTAGTGAAATGTAATCACAATAATCATAACATAAAACATGAATCTTTGTGGCATACACACATAATCATAGAGAATCAATTCTTATTAGTCAATACTCATTTCCAAGACTATCTTAGGGGACAAATTCCATTTCTGAACCGAGTTCATTCCTCATTTTAGTCATGTTTCATTGAACCAGTATAACCTGCCGTCTCAGCCATGTCTATCTCATGAGATATAAAATCTTTACCCAATGCATTGGAGGGAGATATAGGTCCCACCCATCTCATAATTATACCATTATTATGTGTGCCACAAAATCATAAACCATACATCATAGCATAACCCATGTAATAAAAATGGGATTCTTAAAAAATGTTACATAATAAAAAAATTCATATAAGATAAATTAATTCATAAAAATAATTCCATAACAACATAATCAAATCAATGTAATAATATGGATAGAAACAGAACCCTTTATTATCTTATATGGAAAATAATTTTGATAGAACACTTGAACTCCATTCTTGAGGAAAATATCCTTTCTACTTCAAAAACACTTTTCCTTTCTTAACATGTCATACAATTCTAAATTAAAATAAATTGATTAAAAATAAACTTGAAAACTTATAAAGGAAGATTCTTGTAAATAATGTTTTAAAAATCCATTCATGCCGTATAAGTTAAAAAACATTCTTCTCATACTTTTGTCGGAAAAGTCAAAAAGTACCTCGTACGAAAAACGACATAAAATTCCTTTCATATCTTTTAATAAAAACTCACCGAAGGTTAAAATTGGATATAAACTATTTTATATGGATGTAAATATTACATATTGAGGAAACATGGATGTGGATGATAAATATTCCCCAGTAAATTCTGAAGTATAAACAATCTCGGATAAAAATTGAGATTGCGAGATTTTCCATTACCTTAGGTCTGATTTGCTTCGTAAGTGTCCGAAACTCCTGTATAATGATTTAAATAATGTCATTGACTTATTCCAGAATAATACTAATTGTTATGATATCAAATATGGTCATTCTCTTATCTTATTATTAGTAATATTTCATTGCTACTTGTTATTCGTGTGTTTAGTACTTTTTGTTCTTATGCGTGTTTTGTTGAATAAATTCTTATTCTTCTTTTTAGCTTATAGATACTTCATTTTTATAATAGTATTAGTGTAATATATATCATATTTATTCACCCAATTCATTTATGTAATCATTATGCAATGAAAAGCATGTAGAATGAGTCGCATCACATCGTGGAGACGGTAGTCCGTACGTACGCACGAGCGATGATATCATTCCCATGATCGTGGAATTGTATTGGAGTGTATGTATACTATTTAATAATAAATTTCACTTTAAAATAATCATATATAGTTATTATTTACACCATTATACCCATCCAAGTAAGGTGGTGGTGGAAAATATATTACACCACAGCGTGGAGACGGTATTCCGCACGTACGCACGCGCGGTGATTTCATTTTCCGTAGGATGGATAGATGGTGAAATAAGGTTGTTTCATACATATAATAACATATCAGTATATGGGTGATACTGATGTTATTTCTTCATAATGAAACAACTAAATAAGAATAAGTGGAAGAAGAAATAAAGTTGAAAGAATCAGTAACAGACATTACCTCTTCTTTGAAGCGCCTCTTTGAGACCTCCTTTTAGGGAACTAAAATTGGTCTTTGAAGAAGACCAAAACCTCTAGGATGTTTCTAGGGAAGTGGAGAGGAGAAATTGGCAGGGTTTTGCTGAGATAGAAGGCTCAAAGTGGTGTGAGGAAGAGAGGGAGGATGTGCCCTTTTATAAGGGAGGAGAGGGGCACCTTTGGAAAAACTAAAAATATTATTTTATTATAAATTCATATTCGGTTTTAAATAGCTCCAAATTGATTTATTTAAAATCTAAGGTGGGAATGGGTCTAAATATTCTCATCCAATAGAATTTGTACAAGTTTAGTTTACTATTTTAACCTTATCATTTAGATTTAACTTTAAGTTAGATAATTTTACTTTTACCATGTCTTTTTGTGTTCTTACACTATAAGGTTAATAAACGTACTATAACAGCCAAACGAACCCCAAGTTGTTTATTATTAATATATATAACCTTATATAAGTCATTTGGACGACCATTATATTTTTATGAATAAAATAACAATTAATAATATAATATTTGTTTTAAAAACTATTTATGTCAATTTTGACACTATTTGGTAATTGATTTTTTTCAAAAATCATAACAGAATGATTAGTTCTAAAAATGTTAAATAAATCAATACTAACATGTCAAATTAACCTATAAAATTAGTGTAATTCATAAAAAGTCTCAAATTACATTTATTTGGGTATTTATAACATCAATTATGTCAATATTTCATTAATAAGATAATTACTGCATCATCATTGTGTCATAAATAAATTAAATTATTTAATGTATGAAAATTATAAATAAAATACCATTATGTATTAAATATTATTAGATTTCTAATTAATATTTGTAGTCTAATTTATCTTATGTATAACCCTATATTAAAAATGTTTTAGTTATAAAACTTTGATTTTAACTATTTTTACCCTTCTTTAAATAAATTAATAATAAATGTCCTAATCTAATACAAGTGGGCCTAAATGGTCATATTTTATTCCTATGGTTGTTTCTGGTCGAATTACACTTATCCAATAGAATTAGGACATGTGTTAGGGTAATAATATTATCATTTTTACACATAATTACCATATTTACTTTTAACCGTGGTAAATAAAAGTAAAACGTTACTATTCACCAAAAATTATTTTCATCTCATTGAACCAAATTTTACTTACTGACATCAAACGTGTCTCTCATATTTTTAAAATTCCACTCACAGAAGCAGTAAAATTATGTTTTATGTAAATTTGTAAATTTTCCTAGGAGGTGGGTAAAAGACGGTGAAAAGTTCAATAAAATTTTATATATCTAAAATTATTATAAAATGACTCCATTGAATTACATTGAACTTATATAGGTATTATGTATCAATTTTGACCTAAAATAAATTTAAATAAAATAAATAATTATTTAAATAAATGGTCAGTTTTTAAATAGTAACCCAGTGTTTTCAGTATTCATCAAAAATTGATTGTTTTCAGAAAAATACCAAAACTTCACCCCAGGCTAATTTCGATATTCTGAATCCAAAAACGATGTCCATTTTGAAAAATAAAATTAATAAAATTTCAAAAAGTGGTTATTACTATTCATAATGGCTAGTTTTAATAATATTTTAATAGCATATTGTTGTTTAGTGAAACTCGGTATTGCGTACGACGCAAGCTATCGAGGAAGGCCACGTTTGCGTGTAAAGCAAGCCAAGCTTGTGTTGTGTGTAGTGAAATATTCCTTTGATGATTTATATAAAATAAAAACAAAATATTTCTTATAAAAGTCTCGCGTGTTACCCTCTACCCCCCTTAAAATGAATTTCGCCCTCGAAATTCATCACTTGTAACAAAGGGATGAGGATACCTCCCCCTCATCATATCCTCAAGATCCCATGAAGCTTCTTCTAATTGGTGGTTCCTCCATAAAACTTTTACCAAGCGAGTGGTCTTTTTCCGTAGGACTATTTCTCTACGATCCAGAATCTCTATCGTCTGTTCTTCATAAGAAAAATCTTGCTCCAGCGATGCAACTTCTGAGCTGAGTACATGTGAAGGATCAGATATGTACTTTCTCAGGAGAGATACATGGAATACATAGTGAACTTGAGAGAGATTCGGTGGAAGCTCCAATCAGTAAGCTACCTTCCCAACACGATCCAGTATTTAGAAAGGACCGATATACCTAGGGATCAACTTTCCCTTCTTTCCAAATCACATTATTCTCTTCCAAGGAGATATTCGTAAGAACACTTTATCACCCACTTAAAACTCTAAGCCTTTTCTTTGGTTTTCGGCATAACTTTTTTATCGACTCTGAGCTTCTCTTATGTGTTGTTGAATAGATCGGACCTTTTCATCCATCTCATCAACAAGATCAGGTCATAATATCTTTCTTTCCCCAACTTCATCCCAGCAAGTTGGAGTCCTGCATTTCTTTCCATAGAGAGCTTCATAAGGATCCATCTGAATACTGGAGTGAAAGCTATTATTATAAGAACATTCCACCAAATGTAGGTGTTGATCCCAACCACCTTTGAAATCCATAGAGGAAGCTCTCAACATATCTTCTAGAGTTTTAATTGTCTTCTCAGACTGACCGTCTGTCTGAGGATGATAAGCAGTGCTGAAAATCAACTCTGTATCCAGAGTATGCTGAAGACTTCGCCATAACTTTGAGGTAAACCTCAGATCTTGATCATATATAATAGAATTTGGTACTCCATGTAATCTTACCACTTCTTTTACATATATCATGGCAAGATGATCCAAAGAGAAATCCTCTCTAATAGCAATGAACTATGCAGACTTTGTAAGATGATCAACTAAATCCCAGATAGCATTATTGCCTTTGGATGTTTTAGGAAGTCCAGTGAAAAAGTCCATAGTGATGTTTTCCCATTTCTGTTCGGGTATGGGTAATGGTTGTAACATCCCCTTAGACTATTGTTTCTCAGCTTTAACTTGCTGACAAACCAAGTATAGAGAGACATATTAAACAACATCTCTTTTCATGACATCCCACCAGAAGTACTCTTTCAGGTCCCTATACATCTTCGTGCTTCCAGGATGAATAGAGAATGAAGAACTATGAGCCTCATCCAACAGCTCCGTCTTTAATTCGAGGATGGGAGAAACACAAACCCTATTCCTGAACTTTATTATCCCATCACAATAAAGGTTGAATTCAGGAACATTTCTCACCTTCTTTTGTAACTCTACATCTTCTTTCTGTGCCTCTTTAATCTTCACATGTATAGATGGTTGAACATACATTTGAGAAAGATAAGATTTTTCCCCTTCCATTATAATTCCAAGATCCATCCTTTTTAAATCCTTAAATATTGGCTCTTTTGTGATCCTCATCCTGGATAAGCTAACATGGTCTTGTTGACTTAATGCATCTGCCACCTTGTTTGATTTCCCAGGGTGGTAATGAATTGAGCAGTCGTAATCCTTAATCAGCTCCAACCATATTCTTTGGCGCATATTCATCTCCTTTTGTGTGAAAATATACTTTAAAATTTTATGATCAGTATAAATATCACACCTTTCTCAATAAATATAATGCTTCCAAATATTTAATGAAAATATTACCACAGCTAACTCCAAATCATGAGTTGGGTAATTTTGTTCATGGATTTTCAACTGTCGTGAGGCATAAGCTATCACCATATCATTTTTCATTAGAACACACCCCAATCCCTTCTTGGATGCATCACTGTAGATCACAATCCTTTCTCCACTACAAGGAAGTGTGAGTACAGGTGCACTGGATAACCTTCTTTTCAACTCCTTGAAATTATCTTCACATTCCTCCATCCAAACAAACTTAACTCCTTTTCGAGTCAACCTGGTGAGTGAATTAGACAATCGTGAGAAATCTTTCACAAAACGTCGATAATATCCATCCAAACCAAGAAAACTTCGGATCTCAGTTACTGTTGTCGGTCTTGACCATCTTTTGATAACCTCTGTTTTTGCTGGATCCACATATATCCCATATTTTGAAATTATGTGACCCAAAAATGCAACTTTTTGAAGCCAAAATTCACACTTGGTAAATTTGGCATAAAGCCTCTCCTTTCTCAAGGTCTTCAATATAATTCTCAAGTGATCTTCATGTTCTTCCTTGCTCTATGAATATACAAGAATATCATATATAAAGACTACCACAAACGGATCAAGATAGTCTCTAAAGACTCTATTCATCAGATCCATGAAGATAGCAGGGGCATTAGTAAGACCAAATGACATCACTCTAAATTCATAGTGTCCATACATTGTACGAAAAGCCGTCTTGGGTATATCCTCCCTTTTGACCCTTAATTGATGATACCCTAAACGAAGATCAATCTTGGAAAAGTATTGAGCACCGCGTAGTTGGTCAAATAAGTCATCAATGCGCGGGAGAGGATATATGTTCTTGATAGTGATCTTGTTAAGTTCTCGATAATCAATGCAGAGTCTCATTGATCCATCTTTCTTCTTAACAAACAGAATAGGTGCTCCCTAAGGTGACACACTAGGGCGTATTAATCCCTTATCAATATTCTCTTGGAGTTGCTTCTTCAATTCATGCAACTCAATTGGGGCCATTCTTTAAGGTGTCTTTGAAATAGGCATAGAACCCGGTACGAGTTCTATTGAAAACTCAACATCACGATTTGGTGGACGACCCGGAAATTCCTCCGGAAAGACATCATCAAACTCCCATACAATGTGAATATTATTAATCGTGAGTTTCTCACCAACCATTTGAGATAAATAACCTTCATTTAGTGGAATCAAGACCCATAAGATGGAATAAATTTCCACTGGAAGGATATGTTCATCCTTGCATCGATAGATGATCATAGATTGATTTGGAATATGAAATGTGACTTCCGTTATTTGGAAATTGATATGAGATCCATATAAAGAAAGCCAATCCATGCCAAGAATCACATCAAATTCCACTATAGTAAGGATCACAAGATTTTCAGGAAGTACTTTCCCACAAACTTCAATCGGAGAAGAATTATAAACTTTTGATGCGACTGTTGTGCCATTAGGGGTTGTCACAGCTAACTCAACATCTAATTGTTGAGGTAATATGGTGATACCCTTATAAAATTCATGAAAAATAAAGGAGTGGGTGGATCCAGAATCAAATAAAACATTTGCTACTTTATAGTGGATGGTAAGTGTACCTTTCACCACTTCGTTATTGTAATCCACATCGCTGATATAAATTTCATGTGACTTTCCTTTGTCTTTAGCCTTAAGAGTTTTTTGACATCGATCATCATCATCAACCCTTGGATTATGGAATTTATTGGCATAATGCCCCATATCCTTGCACTTGAACATTGAAGTTTTGTAGGTTCATTCTATGTATCCCTTCCTTTGTTTGCATCATTAGACATCTTCTTCCCATCATTGCAGCATTCAAATGCCCGATGACCTTACTTTCCACATTTGAAACATTTAATTTTCCCTTTAAGACAACTCCCTCCATGTTTCTTTCCACACTTTGAGCATAAGGGTAAACTCATCTTCTTTTCAGTGTGCTCTTTAGATTTTCCTTTGAATTCCATTTTACCTTTCTTATCAAACCCATATGACTGATGGGTTACTGAAATCTCCATCTCAATTTTGAGAGCACATCAAACGATTTCCTCGTAGCTATTGAAGTCCTTTATGGCTAACGCCCTTCGAAGACTTGGTTTTAAGCCACTAAAGAATTGATCGATCTTACTCTCAGGTTAGATAATAATACCAAAAGCATACCTTGTATATCTTGTAAAATTTGTTTCATAGGGACCAAAAGATTCATCATCCTTTTGCTTTAGTTCAAGAAACTCCTTCTCTATCTTTTTTTGTAGAATACGAGGGAAGTACTTATTGAAAAATAAGTTCTTGAACTCGTCCCATTCCATGGACTCAATTTCATCTCTTGGCCTCGTATTCTTGATAAGATTCCACCATTGATCAGCATCACCTTTCAAACGATACACTGCTAAGATGAATTTATCATGTTCAGAACATTAAAGAACTGAAAATATCTTTTCAATAGTACTGATCCATTGTTCAGCAACTAATGGATTAGTAGACCCGCTGAATGAAGGCAGACGCTACCTCATGAAGGATTCAACATAATGTTGCTCCTTCCTTTGCTCGTTTGGAAGTCCAGCATGATTAATAGCTTGAGAAAGTTGTGTGAGAATGACTACAAGATTTTGAATTCCAACTCCCATAACGTTTGGTTGCTCAGGGGTACAATCATTGAATTGCCCGTCGCATTCCGCATTAACACGGTTCCTTCGGGTTCCAACCATTGACAAAAACCAAGAAGAATAGTGCGAGAAACACTAATTATAACAGGAAGAACACATAATCAAGAATAAAATTTCACACTTAAGGTCTTATCCTAGGTTATTCATGGCCATTTCTAAAACACTAAGATTGTGTTCTATGCTTAGACTTATCCTTAGGATTCTTACTAAGGATTTCACATCCTAGTTTCCAAAGGTTGACTATACCTTTCCTCTGATACCAACTATAAAGACACATACTTTACATACATTGATAGTACTTCAAAATTGAAGTACACTTATTGCAACATATAACAAAACCATGAAAGGTACGTATAGGTATAGTGTCTTTAGAAACTGGGAAACATAAACAACTAGTTCATAAAGCATCTACACTGTCTCCCATTTATTTCATCATATCTATAGTCCCTTTTGGCATATCTTAATTAATAACCTTCTTCCCGACATGGGGAAAGAAAACATGCAAAAGGGTGAGCTCAAATGCTCATTAATGGTAAGCAAAAGAAATATCAATCACATCATATTCATAAGAACATAACATTTTGGAAATCTTACCTGCAAAAGAGATCATAATTTCATAACATGGGATAAATCATGGTAGTGAAATGTAATCACAATAATCATAACATAAAACATGAATCTTTATGGAATACACACATAATCATAGAGAATCAATTCTTATTAGTCAATACTCATTTCCAAGACTATCTTAGTGGACAAATTCCATTTCTGAACCGAGTTCATTCCTCGTTTTAGTCATGTTTCATTGAACCAGTATAACCTGCCGTCTCAGCCATGTCTATCTCATGAGATATAAAATCTTTACCCAATGCATTGTAGGGAGATATAGGTCCCACCCATCTCATAATGATACCATTATTATGTGTGCCAAAAAAATCATAAACCATACATCATAGCATAACCCATGTAATAAAAATGGGATTCTTAAATATCATGACATCATAAAACAATTAATATAAGATAAAGGGATTCATAAAAATAATTCCATCACAACATAATTAAATAAATGTAATAATAGGGATAGAAATAGAAACCTTTATTATCTTATATGGAAAGTAATTTTTATAAAACACTTGAACTCCATTCTGGAGGAAAATATCCTTTCTACTTCAAAAACACTTTTCCTTTCTTAACATGTCATACAATTTTAAACTAAAAGAATCTGATTAAAAATAAACTTGGAAACTTGTAAAGTAATCTTCTTGGAAATAATTTTTTAAAAATCCATTCATGCCGTATAAGTTAAAAAAAACATTTTTCTCGTACTTTTGTCGGAAAAGTCAAAAAGTACCTCGTACGAAAAACGACAAAATATTCCTTTCATATCATTTAATAAAAACTCTCCAAAGGTTAAAATTGGATATAAAATATTTTATAAGGATGTAAATATTACATATTGAGTAAACATGGATGTGGCTAATAAATATTCCCTAGTAAATTCTGAAGTATAAACAATCTCGGATAAAAATTGAGATTGTGAGATTTTCCCTTACATTAGGTCCGATTTGCTTCATAAGAGTTTGAACCTCCTGTATAATGCTTTAAATAATATCATTGACTTATTCCAGAATCATACTCATTGTTATGATATCAAATATGGTCATATTCTTAGATTATTATTAGTAATATTTCATTGTTACTTGTTATTCGGGTGTTTATTACTTTTTGTTCTTTTGCGTGTTTTGTCAAATAAATTATTATTCTTATTTTTAGGTTATAGATACCTCATTTACAGAATTGTATTAGTTTAATATATATCATATTTATTCACTTAATTCATTTATGTAATCATTATGCAATGAAAATCATGTAGAACGAGTCGCATCAAATCGTGGAGATGGTATTCCGTACATACGCACGAGCGATGATATCATTCCCATGACCGTGGAATTGTATTGGAGTGTATGTATACTATTTCAGAATAAATATCACTTTACAATAATCATATATAGTTATTATTTACACCATTATACCCATCCAAGTAAGGTGGTGGTGGAAAATAGATTACACCACGGCGTGGAGACGGTATTCCGTACGTACGCATGCGCGGTGATTTCGTTTTCTGTAGGATGGATAGATGGTGAAAAGGGTTGTTTTATACTTATAATAACATATAAGTATATGAGTGATACTGATGTTATTACTTAATAATGAAACAACTAAAGAAGAATAAGTGGAAGAAGAAATAAAGTTGAAAGAATCGGTAATGGACATTACCTCTTTTTTGAAGCGCCTCTTTGAGACCTCCTTTTAGGGCACTAAAATTGGTCTTTAAAGAAGACCAGAACCTCTAGGATGTTTCTAAGGAAGTTTATAAGAGAAATTGGCAGGGTTTGTCCGAGCTTGAAGACTCAATGTGGTGTGAGGAAGAGAGGGAGGAGGTTCCCTTTTATAAGGGGGGAGAGGGGCACCGTTGGAAAAACTAAAAATATTATTTTTTTATAAAGCCATATTCGGTTTTAAATAGCTCCAAATTGATTTATTTCTAAGCTAAGGTGGGGATGGGTCGAAATAATCTCATCTAATAGAATTTGGACAAGTTTAGTTTACTAGTTTAACCTTATCATTTTGATTTAACTTTAAGTTAGATAATTTTACTTTTAATGTGTCTTTTTGTGTTCTTACACTATAAGGTTAATAAACTTACTATAAAAAGACAAACGAACCCCATGTTGTTTATTATTAATATTTATAACCTTATATAATTCATTTGGAAGAACCTCATATTTTTAGGAATAAAATAACAATTAATAATATAATATTTGTTTTAAAAACTATTTTATGTCAATTTTGACACTATTTGGTTATTGATTTTTTTGAAAATCATAACAGAATGATTATTTCTAAAAACGTTAATTAAATAAATAATAACATGTCCTATTAACCTAGAAAATTAGTTTAATTCATAAAAATTCTCAAATTACATTTATTTGGGTATTTATAACACCAATTATATCAATATTTCATTAATAAGATATTTACTGCATCATCATTGTGTCATAAATAAATTAAATTATTTAATTTCTAAAAATTATAAATAAAATACCATTATGTATTAAATCTTTTTATATTTCTAATGAATATTTTTAGTCTAATTTATCTTATGTATAAAACTATATTAAAAATGTTTTAGTTATAGAACTTTGATTTTAACTATTTTAACCGTTCTTTAAATAAATTAATAATAAATGTCCTAATCTAATCCAAGTGGTCCTAAATGGTCATATTTTATTCCTAAAGTTGTTTTTGGTCAAATTAAACTTATAAAATATAATTAGGACATGTTTTAGGGTAATAATAATATCATTTTTACCCTTAATTACCCTATTTACTTTTAACCGTGGTAAATAAAAGTAAAAAGTTACTATTCACCAAAAATTATTTTCATCACATTGAACCAAATTTTACTTACTGACATCAACCGTTTCTCTAGGATTTATGAAATTCTACTCATAGAAGCGGTAAAATTATGTTTTATGTAAATTTTCAAATTCTCCTAGGAGGTGGGTAAAAGACGGTGAAATGTTCAATAAAATTTTATATATCTAAAATTATTATAAATTGACTCCAATGAATTGCATTGAACTTATATAGGTATTATGTATCAATTTTGACCTAAAATAAATTTAAATAAAATAAATAGTTATTTAAATAAAAATTCGGGTTTTAAATAGTAACCCAGTGTTTTCACTATTCATCAAAAATTGAAAGTTTTCAGAAAAATACCAAATTTTCACCCTAGGCTAATTTCGATATTACGAATCCAAAAAAGAAGTCCATTTTGAAAAATAAAATTTATGAAATTTCAAAAAGTGTTTATTACTATTCATAACAGCTAGTTTTAATAAAATTTTAATAGCATATCGTTGTTTAGTGAAACTCGGTATTGCGTACAACGCAAGCTATCGTGGAAGGCCATGTTTGCGTGTAAAGCAAGACAAGATAGTGTTGTGTGTAGAGAAAGATTCATTTGATGATTTATATAAAAAAAAAAAATATTTCTTATCAAAGTCTCGGGTGTTACAATTACCTAGGTAGGGGACCATGGTTTCTATTAATCATACGCCAACTGTGTGCCTCAGGCTATTTATCCAAACTTTTCAAATTTTCCCCCAAAAATCATAGGAAACCAAAGGGAAAAATTTAAGACCAATGATAAATGAAAATAATAACAAAAAAATTCATACCCTTTAACATGGTTCATGAGATATAAATAAAGTCCCAAAACAAACCTGATCCAAAAGTGAAAACAAAACCACTAGTGTGATAATTCTCCAGACCATAATGATTTCCTCCCCTAGAAAGACACAACAAGGTTTAACCCAAAAACAAAAACCAATAACCCTCTGAATCTCATGGATATTCAAACTAACATAATAAGAGAAGAAAATCAGGATACCAGAAAAAGAAAAAGTGGTTTACATGTTTGAATTTGGGAGGCCAAAATGGTCTTTCTACCATAAGCCTTCTACCCCAAAAAATATAAAACACCTCTAGATGACTGATCAAAAGAAGAGGATTTCTCACCACCACATAATCCAACCATTAAAATTAAGAGAACCATATAAATTTCCAAAAAAACTCACACCATTTACCCGAAATGGACAAATGAACCGAAACAACATCTCAAGAAACACTTCCATAACCTTACTTCAACAAACCACTTGGAGCTCTCCAAACCCCATGTTCTCTCAAGGGTGGATCTCTGAATTAGATATCTCTAAATTAGACTACCAATTATAAATCCAAAACCATAGGAGAAACTAAATTATCCACATGGGGAGGCCCGAATGGTCTCCCCACCATTAGGAAAAAACTAACACTATTTTACTCTAGATGAAATTTCAGTGAGACCCATGGTGGGTCTCCCCACCATAAGTACCAACCTACAAGAATAAATTGCTCAAGCCGACATGAGAACCTAAACTAGTCCAACTTAATAAATTCATTCAAAAACCAAATCCACACCTCAATGGACCTATGAAAGAAACTCCAAACCAAAAGTAAAAAAATTCAAAATTCACCATCCCCCATGGGATGCAACCATCTTCAAAAAATCACATCCAAAACCAAAACCAATTCACAGGGTATGATACCTAAAGAAAACACCAGTAATATTCACATATAAAATGTTGAAACCATTGTTGGTCAATAAAATGAGACTATCATGGCTCCCCATATCCAAGGGGGAACTCTTCCACAAACAAAGGTCGCGATGAAGAATGGGGCATTTCACACCACTGTTAAAAAAAGGGAAATTTATAAGAAAAGGGAGTTATGATATAAAGTCATGTAAAATTTTCATATAACACTAGTAAACAAGAATGACCAAGGTCCCATACCCGTCACATGATTCTTAACTACGTGCCATCTTCACTTCTTGGCCTAGGGCTGGAACCTTGATGTTTCAAGCATCTCCTGCATCATAGTTAGGCATTAATGATCTCCAGCTGGAACACTTTCTTTGTTTTATCTAGTGACCAATTATTGCTCTAATAGAACCAAAGAGCATGATAATCCATAGAAATTACATCATGTCTGCATGGAATTTCAACCATGATAGGGACATAGAAGATACAGACATATCATCCCTCTTTAACTTGAATAAGAAACAATGGTAACAAGAACACACTGAAGAGAAATCCATTTAAAATGGAGGAAATACGAATTTTTGAATCAAAATACTGCATACATTAAAGTAGATGTTCTCAAAATATTTCACCATATCCAATTTCTCATTTGAAAGAATACATGACCCCCTGATCTTCCAAAAACCATTACCATTACCAATAAAGATGATATACTATGAAATGAACTTTAAACAAATCGAAAAATAGAACAAAACTTCTACCAACAGAAAAAAAACCTCCTATATTATGATTTTATACATTGAGGGAAGGAAATTCTCCCTTTCTTATAAGAAACTGATGAAATATCCAAAGGCCTTTTATGATCTTTGCCTGCACCAATAGCCTCAAGCTGATTTCTATTTCAAGAATTTACCTTCAACACTTCTAGGACGAACCTTCAAATATAGAGGTGGGAAAACCTTACCTTTAATGAATCATCAAACTCAAGGACACTAAATTATCTTTCAACATTCCACATCCACCCTTTCACTTCAGGAGCATTAACATGATTATAAAAGATAAGAGGGTTCAACTTTCGTAACTCGAGAAAGAATTCCATAGGTTGATAAAATGGAGGGTCTACTAACTGTAAAACACCTGTATATTCACCAAAATTTTCCAAAAAAATTTGTGGGGGAATGTGTTTTGAAGTAATTGAAATTGAGGACCCACACAAACTAGTCCATTAGCCAAAAATCACTATAAATAATCTTAAAATATTCAAAGTGATGAAACTTAAAGTCTTCCAAGAATATTTTTCAAAAGAACCCACTAACCATTATTTTCTAAACAAACCCAATAAAAATAACTCAAACATGAAACCATATTAAAATTAGAATGGTTTTCAAGATCAGCCACCATGAAACTAATACTTATCAAATCATCACATTTTCTTTTAAAATAATTTTTGAAAATAAAATAGAATTAGAGGGCTACACACACCCCAATGGTATTCTATAGAGTCTTACACAAGCATTTTATCATTCCAAACTGGGCACTCATCCACCATTCCACACATATCATATTCATATGGCCACTTATGAAAATATCAAAGGATGAAATGAAACTTTTCCACTATCCAAAGAAAAAAATTGAACCCATACATTCTGTTGTACCTCTCGTTCCCCTCGTTGTTTGATTTTCATGATCACAATCACCTTATTATTTGTCTAACATTGTTTTTAAGTGTTGTAGATGATAGGAAAAAGATTGCCAAAGGATTGGCCCATGAATGGACATCAAGTGGACTGAAATTCAGTCCACCGGCCAACCGGTGTGATGGCACCGGCCAGCCGGTGGACCTGGCAGAGGCATTGCCCACTGCCAGGTTCCACCGGTCAGCCGGTGGCTCTATCACCGGCCAGCCGGTGGCAACCTGATTCAACAGTGTTTGCTACTGTCTTGCCACCGGCCAGCCGGTGGCCTTCTCATCGGCCAGCCGGTGGCTCCTGGGCAGAAGCACTCTCCAACATCCAAGGCACCGGCCAGCCGGTGTCCCTGCACCGGCTAGCCGGTAGCCCAGTCAAACTAGCCGTTGGCTTTGACCAGTCAACCTTCTTTTGGCCTCCAACGGCTCCGAAGACCTCTCCAACGGCTCCGAAGACTCCCCAAGGGTTCCATGCCTATAAATAAAGGCCAAGGAAGCCCCGGACACTAACCGGAACTATTGTGAAGCCAACGGACACTTTTTCCATCATTCGGCAATCCTCCGGCGAGCCACTTCAAAGGAACCCCAAGTGCTCCATCCAATTCCACATCCAAGAGCACCACCAAAGAAGCTTGGAAGCGACCTTCAAACATCATCAATCAATAAATGGCGCCCAAGGCTTCTCCAATTACGGGTTTTATCGTTTTTATCTTTTTGAGCTTTCAAATTGGGTTTGTGCCTACAAACCCCAACCCCTTTTCTATTCCTCTTTCTTTTGGGTTTCACATCACCATTAAGGTGTGAAAAGGTTGCCAAGCTTTCCTTTAAATAGCTTGAGACATAGGTGAGCTATCCTTCACTTGTAAGAAGGATAGTGGGTTCTTGCTAAACCATTAAAAGCAAGTGGGTTCTTGCTCAACCACCAAAAGCAAGCTGTAATAGGTCCTAGTGCTACCTCAAAGCCTAGTGGGTTTCTTGCTAAAACCATTGAAAAGAAAGCGGTAGGAATCTCTCAACGGTTGAGTTGGGAGAGGAGACGTAGGCCGGGTTGTTGGCCGAACTCCGTTATCAATTTTGTGTGTCTTGCCTCTTTTATTTCCGCTGCACTTTCACTTTGATTTTTAATTTGTTAATCATTTTTTAAAAGGCAATTCACCCCCCCTCTTGCCATCCTCCCTCATTTTGTTCCGACCCAACAATTGGTATCAGAGGGAAATTTGAGTAATACCCTAACCCGGTTTCAAATTTAAGATCCATTTAGATGGCATCAACCTCTTTCGCACCCGAAGGCTTTTCTTTGGGTCGTGCTCCATTTTTTGATGGAACCGACTATAATTATTGGAAAACCCGCATGACCACTTTTTTAAGAAGCATAGGATATCCAATTTACAAAATTGTCATGCAAGGTTATTCTTTGTCTACCCCCGATGAATCCAAATGGACCCCCACCGATATAAAGAATTTTGAGCTTAATGGAAAAGCCATGAACGCTCTCCATTGCGGCCTAGACCGAAATGAATTCAATCGAGTGTCTACTTGCACCTCGTCACATGAAATTTGGAAACTTTTAGAAGTAACTCATGAGGGAACTAACAAAGTCAAAGACACTAGATTGGATATGTATAGGCAAGATTTTGAGTCATTTTCAATGCATCCAAATGAGTCTATTTCCGATATGTTTACTCGCTTTACTGATGTGTGCAATGGAAGGAAATCTCTTGGTGATGATGTTTCAGCCGAGACGATGGTCAAGAAGATCTTATGGTTCCTTCCGAGCTCATGGGCACCAAAGGTGACGGCGATCCAAGAAGCTAAGGACGTCAAAAATATGCCAGTAGAGGAGCTCATCGGATCTCTCATGACTTATGAGATCACGATGAGGAGGCAAGTACAAAAGGAGGGCACACCAGTCAAGAAACCAAAGAACATTGCCCTCAAGGTACAAAAGGAAGTAAGCTCCTCCTCATCTTCTTCCTCATCTCCTTCCTCATCGTCCTCATCATCAAGCGGCGACTCGGAAATGGAGAATCTCGCCCACCAAATGCACAAATTTATGAAGAAGCACAAGAAGAAGAAGAAATCTCGCAAGGCGCGAAAGCAAGAACCCACCGCAAGATCCGAGCCCAAGGTAAAATGCTACGGGTGCGGCGAAAAGGGCCATTACAAGCCCGATTGTCCACTCAACAAGAAACGGGCTAAGGAAAAAGGAAAGAAAAAGGTCCTCAAGGCGACATGGAGTGACACCTCCTCATCATCCTCCTCCTCCTCCTCCTCGAGTGACCAAGGTACAAAATGCCTAATGGCATTTCATGAGGTAACTTCTTCCGACTCCTCATCCTCATGTTCTTCAAATTCAAATTCTTTAAATCATCTTTATTATGAAGAACTCTCACACGCTAGAGACCAACTAGAAAAAGGTTTTCATGCTTTATCGTCAAAATTTTTTGCTTTAAAAAAGTCTTTCAAAAAACTCTCCTCCGAAAAAGAACATCTTCTCAAAGAGAAGGAGGAGATGTCCCTCAAAATCCAAAATTTCCCAAATGTTGATTCCATGGAATCAACCATCAAAGACCTAAGGGAGACCCTAGCTAAGTTCACCCAAGGGAAACAAAATTTAAACAATCTCCTAGGTTCCCAACGAATTTCTAGGACCACTCATGGACTTGGCTATACCAACCAAGCCTCCTCCTCCCATGCACCCACTGTTTTTGTAAGGGGGAGCTCCGAATTTAAATTTTGTAACTATTGTAAAAAACCCGGGCACCTCATTTATGAGTGTAATTACAAAAATGCCCGGTATGGCCAACCCAAATCCATTCTTTATTCGGACGAGTTTTTTAGGAGAAGACCCGCCATGAGACAAGTATGGATTGAAAAATCCCTTCTAACGAGTCTCTCCGGGCCTAAAATTGTCTCTTTTCAAAATCCCTCTCCCCGGTGACTTTTTGTTTTTTATTTAGGGGGAGTTAGGTTTGTTTAAGCTTTTTTCAATTCAAACTTTCAATTTCAAATTAAGCCCTTTTTCAATTTCAAAATTTTCGATTCCATCTTTCAATTTCAACACTTGGTATCAAAATTTTCATTTCAAAATATTCAATTCGAATTTTTCATTCAAAACTTTCAATTCAAACTGTTATTCAAATTTTCATTTCAATTTCAAAAATCTCAATTGATTTTTCAATTCTCATATCTTGTTTTTCAAACCCGTTCCCTCAATCAAGTTTTATGCCCCATTCTATTTTGATAATCACAAAGGGGGAGAATTTCTTGATTGATTGGGGGAGAATCCTTTTCATCATGATTAAGCATTTCCTTTCATTTGAGTATTTTAAATTAATTGTTTTGGTGATTGTGATCATCAAACTAGGGGGTGATTGTTGTACCTCTCGTTCCCCTCGTTGTTTGATTTTCTTGATCACAATCACCTTATTATTTGTCTAACATTGTTTTTAAGTGTTGTGGATGATAGGAAAAAGATTGCCAAAGGATTGGCCCATGAATGGACATCAAGTGGACTGAAATTCAGTCCACCGGCCAACCGGTGTGATGGCACCGGCCTGCCGGTGGACCTGGCAGAGGCATTGCCCACTGCCAGGTTCCACCGGTCAGCCGGTGGCTCTGTCACCGGCCAGCCGGTGGCAACCTGATTCAACAGTGTTTGCTACTGTCTTGCCACCGGCGAGCCGGTGGCCTTCTCACCGGCCAGCCGGTGGCTCCTGGGCAGAAGCACTCTCCAACATCCAAGGCACCGGCCAGCCGGTGTCCCTGCACCGGCCAGCCGGTAGCCCAGTCAAACTAGCCGTTGGCTTTGACCAGTCAACCTTCTTTTGGCCTCCAACGGCTCCGAAGACCTCTCCAACGGCTCCGAAGACTCCCCAAGGGTTCCATGCCTATAAATAAAGGCCAAGGAAGCCCCGGACACTAACCGGAACTATTGTGAAGCCAACGGACACTTTTTCCATCATTCGGCAATCCTCCGGCGAGCCACTTCAAAGGAACCCCAAGTGCTCCATCCAATTCCACATCCAAGAGCACCACCAAAGAAGCATGGAAGCGCCTTCAAACATCATCAATCAATCAAAGGCGCCCAAGGCTTCTCCAATTACGGGTTTTATCGTTTTTATCTTTTTGAGCTTTCAAATTGGGTTTGTGCCTACAAACCCCAACCCCTTTTCTATTCCTCTTTCTTTTGGGTTTCACATCACCATTAAGGTGTGAAAAGGTTTCCAAGCTTTCCTTTAAATAGCTTGAGACATATGTGAGCTATCCTTCACCTGTAAGAAGGATAGTGGGTTCTTGCTAAACCATTAAAAGCAAGTGGGTTCTTGCTCAACCACCAAAAGCAAGCTGTAATAGGTCCTAGTGCTACCTCAAAGCCTAGTGGGTTTCTTGCTAAAACCATTGAAAAGCAAGCGGTAGGAATCACTCAACGGTTGAGTTGGGAGCGGAGACGTAGGCCGGGTTGTTGGCCGAACTCCGTTATCAATTTTGTGTGTCTTGCCTCTTTTATTTCCGCTGCACTTTCACTTTGATTTTTAATTTGTTAATCATTTTTTAAAAGGCAATTCACCCCCCCTCTTGCCATCCTCCCTCGTTTTGTTCCGACCCAACACATTCTACTTAAAAAAATCATAAAACCTTTCATGAGCTCAGTAGCCACCAAATAAAAAATCAATTTAATTTCTAAACATCAATCAAAAAAATTTCATATTTTATATAATTAAAATACCATGTATTCCATCAAAATTTCCAATTCAACCCATTTAAAATATTTTAAAAAACTCATAAAACCCCTTTTAAAACAGATATTAAACACAAACCATGAAATAGATTATGTTTTCTATGAAATCAATTTTGATAAACTGTATGTTTTAATTATAAAAATACAATTATCAATGAAGTCACCCCCATTAATTTAAAAAACCATTTTATAAAAATATAATTATCTAAAGCTTCCATCAAAATGATTCTAAAAATCCATTTTACACCTTCCCAAAACCAAACCACAACCACTTAATAATACAATTTTCATGATTCCCAAACATGAGTTTTAGAAACAATTTTCGAAACCAAAAAAATGGAACACTTTACAAGAAGATACTAGTTCTGGTAGGAGACATGGATATACAGTTGGAATCTGTAAGCTAATAAAAATACCATCACAAAGAGTATTCATGGACCATGTCCCCCACTCCTCATGGATTTCTAGGCACTGTGATCCGAAAAAGACAAGTAGTCCATCTCTATTTTCATTTCCAAACACAAACAAACCTCTAAGAACTAAAGGAATAGAAATAAATATGAATTCATATGGAAATTAAAGTCCAATCATGAGGTGTTCTGGATATGCACCCTTCTCATAACATGAAAATCAAGTCCCGAAAGTCCTAGCTTTGGTCTACCCAAACTCTCCCCCAAATAACATGAACCAAAAAGACCATGTCCTTCTCTAATAATTTTTTTCCATGAACCAGGACAGAGCTTTATCCAACCCGAAACCCGAACTGATTCATGTATGGCCAGAAGGGCATTCCCAATCCCCAAGGGCTAAAAACTAGTGCCTATGTATAAAAATTTTGTTTTGGAAAGAGTTTTACCCATTTAGATAAGAATAAATAACCCAAAAAATTATAAATAAGTCATAACTGAATAGACATAAAAAAACATGGAATAATAATTTTTAGATTTAACATTTACAACCTTAACCGACACCCAAGATACAAAAAAAGGAAAATGATAATATAACCTAAGAAATCTATATAACAAGAGGAACATCACCCTCAAGACAGCGCCACCAAAACCTTCCCGAGTGGAACTCATGCAGCTCAAACCTCCAACACAACACACTTTTCCTTTTCCAATTCCAACCTAACATGGTCTATATAAACTGAATGGTGTGTATAGGGTGTGATCCAAATCCCAATATGATGCTACCAAAAATAAGGATTCCATGCTATAAATAACGTAAGACAAGATAATATGAAATTTTTATAAAAGGAAATAATGAAACATTTTTATAGAAAATATTTGATAGGAAAACATGACTTACTTTTGAAGTATCCAACCAAGTGCATCATATTACAATGGTAAGAGAAATATCACAAAAGGGAACTGAGTAATGGTAAATCCCTATATATTCTATGTCTAGTGGTATGTAATAACATCATATCTCAGTGAACCATGGTATAGAAACAACACTAGATAATGTACTCATGAACATGCCACTAGAGAGTATTAAATTCAATATTTTAGTGGTATCCAATCATAATATATTATTTAGTGTCGTAAACGTCAGTATAGATAAGTGAAACAAGGTCTTTCCACTTCTGAATCACTAGAGTACTAGTCTAAGTCCATCAACCTAGTAACATAGGATTCCTTTTGTTCTAAATTTAAATTCCATAATCCATGTATAACTTCAATTTCAAATAATTATAAATCAAAAAATATAACCATGCTTGATAAATCAATGATTTCACAAACCAACACATGAAAACCACCATTTTACTTTAACAACCCAATTTAATTTTTACACCGACCAAACCCATATTAAAACACATTTCACACCACTTACACAACACAAAAAAACACATTTGGAATATCACAAGAAAAGAACACAATTGAAAAAACTAACCCATGGGATAATCCCCTTCAAAATCCACATAAAAACCTAGTGAATTTTTAAAAACACAACTCCCATCATTTAAATAATTTACAATTTGAACTAAAGGTGGGGAAAAAGGAAAAAAATAAATAAAAATTCTCACTTCATTTAGAAAACACCTTCACTCCTTTAAATTCCTTTTAAAACCCATTTAACACTTTCCATAAGAAACATAAAACCCTTTATATGAAACAACATAATAAAAAATAAACAAATATAACCATTCAATTTATAAAATCTACTTCCATCATAAATTCATTCCAAATACCATTCTAAAACATGTTCTGAACCATTTACCTAATTTATTAAACACAATTCATAATTTATAAAATATATCCAAATTCATAATAAGGGTTACCACTTGGAATACAGCCAATTGATTTTAGAAAAACTAATTTCAATCCTTATTCATATCAAATCCCTTTGAAAATACATTTTAAACCACACACATAAATCATAGAATATATTTAAACACTCAAGAAAGAATATAAAAATCATTACATATTGTTTAAGCATGGAACCAACTACCTCAAGCTTGGAAGAATTTTGAAGTTGGTATGAAAACAAAAAAGCACCACCACAAGACCCTATCAAAGCACTGTTGAACAAAAAAATCAAGATCTCACACAAAATCACAAGAAGAAACACTCCCTAGGTCAAAACCCCTTTTGGAAAAAAGCTAACCCAAGAAAGAGGGAAGGAAAACCTGGATTGATAGAATAAATCGAAGGATAAGAAACATACTAAATTAATCCTTAAATAATAAGTGCCAAAACACCCATGATATAGTACCCATGGAGCCTAGGAGTGTTTGGAGGAGGCTTCAATGGATAAAAATCCCAATTGGGATGGATGGGGGTGGAGTTAGGGTTAAATTTTAAGGAGGGTTGTTTAGGAAATTACCACTTTTTAATGACCTGGACATACACATGGATTTCCCCAACGATTTAAAAAACCATGCAGCAAATGTGTACCTTTCTATTCCTAAGAGGCACCTACCACACGATTAGCCCACACAGCCTGAATGTACATGCACAAGCCCTGCAGTTTCTTCTATCTGAAAACTCGAACATAAAAAATAGTTACATGGGAAGGGGAACATAGATTATTCTAATTTTGTGCCAACCATGCAGCTCAGTATGTCTTCCCAAAATTTGAACATTTTTCCTGAAAATGTAAAGGATATGAAAGGGGAAAAAGTTATTCTAAAGATAAAGGGAAATAATACCTAAAAAATCCAGACCCTCCAAACCAGGTTCCTGAGATAAAAATCTAGTCCCAAAAAATAAACTAGATCCAAAAGCGAAAACAAATAGCCAGGTGTGACATTTTGTATCCAGATAAGATTTTTATTTCACAAAAATGACGATCTCTATACTTTACCTAAATTTTAGGATCACTTCCTATATTTTTATTTATCCTTTCAATTTATAGTAATGTAATAATATCATAATTTAGATTAATTATTAAATATAGTTCTTTTTTACTATATTATAAAAAAATTCATGGAATCAATTGATAATATATTTCAAGTTAACCCTTATCCCCCAAAAACATAAAATCACTTTCTGATCATTATATACCTTAATCACGCATGATATAAAAATATATTATTAATTTTTTTGCAAAATATCTTAGGTTTTCATTGAAATCAAATTCCCATTAAATCCCTAAGGGATAACTATAACTCGATCATGTACTCTTCCTAACATATAATGTTATCTAAACCTACTCAGATATGATTCCCAAAACCCGCACTCGTAGGTCCATTCATAATGACCTATCTTTTATATTGAATAATTTTTTGTAAAGTGTGATTCCAAACACATCAATAAGTATGTATAATTTCTTCATCATATTAAAAGAATAAATTAAAAATACAAAATAAGTATTCCATTACAGTCATAAATTATATGTATTAAAATAACTAGTATAAAAATTATTAATAATTTCTTATTTTATTAATATTAAAAATTTATGGTAAACACCCTTTAATTTTTAAGTTATTAAAAACATACGGATTAATTGATATATGGTTATATAAATGATGGAAATTATAATGTATTCATCTATGATATTATTGAATATCAATATGAAGGAAAAAATAAAAGTAAATAAATGGATAAAACATGATAGAGATCACAACCTCTATGAAAAATGTATGGTGTGAACTATATATTAATAAGAAAATTCAATGGATAATAAATGAAAAATAACTCTAAATTGGATCAATCTAATATAATTATAGAAGAAAATGGAATCAGAAACAAAAAATATATTACATGAAACATTTTAATAATATAAAAATAAGATTCAATTACGAGTCAATTTCAAAAGATATTTTGAATAAGTTTATGTGAAAACCTTTTTAATCATTATTTAAAAGGATATATAAATACTATAACCTGTAAAACAAATTATAATTCTATAAATTTAGATTGGATGATAAATTATATGAATTTTACAGGAAAAACAATTTTATTTTTTTAAATGCCTTTATTGAAACCCACATCATAGAATGGGTAATAAAACATCATTTTGAGAAGAGTCTTAATTGAAATATGTATTTAAAATTAGATAGTATACATTTTTACTTCAAAATAATACGTTAAAATAATTTTTAATAGAAATGATTTGGGCATGGATGAAAAACGATCATTAAATAGGTTGAGAATTATTACAAACAATGTTAAACTTTTATGAGAAATAAATTATTCAATGAAGAATCATAGAATTAAAAATGTAATCTTACAAGGTGATAAAATATGAAATATCATATTAAATATTAAATCATTGAACATAGGGAAATAACAATAATGGGGTTTAATAAGAAACCTTATTAATGAAAGAAACAAAGGTTATTTAATAAAACCTGTTATCACTTTCACATTTTATAAGTTAAAATAAAACGAAATATTAATTGTGAAATGTACTTGTAAATAATATTATTAAAAAATATTTATGATTAAATAATACAATGAGGTAATTCACGCACTATGTTAATTAAGATGGGTGTAAAATATGAAATAATGCCTCAATGAAGGGGAATTGAGATGAAAACCCTTACCATTATTCCTAACATCGAGGAAAGTGAATCAACCCCAACATAATCAACAGGTCCATATTAATAATTTATTTTCAACCCAATTAAAATATATTTAATTTTATAATCTTCAATTATAATCATTTATTATATATTTATTAGTTAATTATTATTTATTTTATTCATCTGATATAAGTATCCTTGGTTGTTTTGTACCCTTTTTTTGATGTTGTAATTGATCCCCAAATTTTTATAAAAATTTTATTATTTATATATTATTTATGGAACTAAAATACATATTAAATGATTATTTATAATGTTACAATCTCATTAAAAAATATTTTTTAGTTACATTTTTTATGATGAAATCAGTAATGAGATTGTTTTGGCACGTTTTTTTATGAAAAGGGTGGTATATTAATAATGGATTAGATATTAATACGAGTATAATTTTATATTTTTATAAACATAATAATTTCTTAAAGTAAATTTTTTATTTACTTAAATCATAGAATCCTCCATGTCATTCATTAATGAAAATTGAAATATATCATTTATTAAGATGATTGTCCACATAGAACAAGAGAAACTATTTCATTATCTAATATATGGGAGAGTGATAGATAATGGATTTTCCATAAACTCAATAAAATTTTAGAATACTAATTATAATAATTTCACTATATTAGTATGGTAAAAATAGGTTGGGAGGGGGTTGTTGAAAAGGATTGATAAGAAAAGGGTTTTTAGTGGATAATACTCACGTTGAGGACTTAAATATCCTTTTGAAATACCTTTGGATAATAGAGGGCTTGGGACAGTTAATTGTAACCAGGTGCTACAAACATGGAAGAGGGGCATAGGACAGGTAAAATTTGTATATTTTAAATAAAATTTATAAGTAATAAATTTTTTTGGTTTGTGTGTAATTGATATCCTTTTATATGTTAAATAGGGACGTTTCATTGGAAACTAATTATATGTTATGGTTAAAGATGGAATCACTTGAGAGTTCAGTGACTTAGGTGTGGAAATGTTGGTGGGAAATGCTGGATTTACTTTCTTACAAAAAAAGATGTTCTATTGGGTCAATATGTTCAGTTAATTTAGTAAAATTCATTCCATGTTAGATTAAATATTTTTACCCCCATAAATATAAATTAAATATTTATCATGGTTATAATAATTTAAACAAAAATAAATTTGCATCTAAAAATAAAAAAATAACATTTATATTTACACATATGATATATAGAAAAAAATGTAGAAAATTGACTTCTAAATTATGAAATGTTATTAATTTTATTTTTTATAAATTAATAATTATTTATTTATTACCCTATTATTAAAATTTTATATATATTCTATTAAAATGTTTTATTAACAAAAATATTTTTAGTTTCATAAAATAAAAAATTCATGGTGAAGAAATTTCAATTTCAAGTTAAATTTATTTTGAAGCATAAATTGATATTATTAATTATTTTTTTACATTAGTTGAATACACATATATTAATTTTTTTTATAATAAATGTATAAATGAAAAATTTATATAAATTCACGTGGTATATAAATTTAAAATTTATTATATTGGAAAATACATATTTATATAATCCTAATTTCTACTTACCAAACAACCCAAGATCCCTGAGTAAGTCCTAGAAATAAGATAAGAAGTAGTTGTAGTTTTAGGGAGTGATCTAGCTATCATGGATCTCACTCTTTTTTACATAATATTTAATTTCTCTCATAAATGATCCATCTCAGTATGTACTTATTGGAGTTCTTTTTTTAATTGGTCTAGGGAAATTCCTAATGAATCTACCACCCTTCCAAGCTCATAGAAATGAGTTTCATAAAAAAGTCTTAATATTTTAAGCAACTTTTTATACTTTTGATACAATTTTTTTATTTTTGATTTTTCTATTTATAACATGTAATTCAATGTATATGTTATAATTGTCATATTTTAATTATAATATTTTTAATTTTTATTTAGCGTTTCTTGTAAAATTAATGTATTTTAATTTATAGGGTGTGACATAATAAATCCATTAATATAATTAATTAATTAATTTAACTTCATTACATATATACTATTTTTTATATGAATCAGGTAATCATGATTTTAGAAAAAAAAATATCCCAAAGTATGAATAATATTTTTATGATAGTAAAAATAAATTTTTTTAAAAAATGTGTCTTGTTTAACTAATAGAAGGAAATATTTGGAGCATGGGTGAACAGAGTTCATGTAAAAACTCAAATAGGTAGGATCTAGAAGGTTTGTGAGGGGTGATCTATGTGGGGATGTTATGAGAATGATGATGGGTATAGGGATGAATCGACTGTGATTATATGGAGAGCACATACCATTCCCTAATATATGGAGAATTCCTGCCCTTGTGAAATTTCATTTTGGAATAGTTAGAATATATGTTATTGTAAAATATTAAGTGAAACACATATTGGATTTACATGATTACTTTGTTTATGGGTTCTTCTTTGAGACATTTCAACAACCTTATACATGTCTTGAACTACCATGGATGAATAGTGTGTGCTTGAGTTTAAACTACTACACTTCTAAAGAGTTTTTGAACCACCATTGATGACCCAACTAAAGCCTAACATTGAATGTGAATAAGTTTTAAATCTATTTTCCCTATGTTGAAAAATAATTTAAAATCCTATAACCTATATGAAATTAATAATCAATGGGAAAATTGTGCTGAATGAGATGTTGATATGGATGATTATCCTGTACTCTAAAGAAATTGTTCACACTACAAACTAAAATGGGTAGTTATGGTGATTTAAATGGATGAATATCAGGCCATAAGGAATAAATTAACACAATGATAATTGCATTAGGATCATTTGAAGAGTGAATGTGAGTTGAGGTTACAATATATGAGTCATTATGATAAGAGTATGGTAGTCACTACTATTTCCAATACTTGAGAATATGTTAATGATACAAAGCATTTATTCATATCGAACCATATAAATAGAATATATTACTATTTTTGGATTTTTGTTCTCATCACGTGTTTTGGATTCATGCTAGAAAAATACAATTATAAATGAGTCAATTTAGTGGATTTTGGTTCTAAAGTGATGAAAAATGTATACAGTGTGATCGTACGTGGCTATAAAGATATTTTTCAAGTGCATGGATAGTAAATTCCCTGAGATATTGTTCTCCTTGAAAACGAGAGATACAAACTATACCCAAATGTTTGTCTATCTTCTCACCTTGATCAATAATGAATATATAACAAATGGATTATTCATGGTTGTATTTTTACAAATAATAGGAGTTTTAAGAAAAATAAATAGAGTAAAGATATATGATAAGTTAAGATAGATATATACATGAATATTAATTTAAGTAATACTATATAAAAATTGAGGGACGAACATCACATCAAATTTATCAAATTCTAGATCTTCTTCAAAATAAATCACCAAGAGGCTACTACTAGAGTATTTAGGGATAGTTTTATTTTTAATTTTATAAATTCTCTCTCATTGATAGAAGGATTGGAAATTTTATCTTCTCTGTTTCTTAATAAAAAGGAAACTATTATAATAAAGTCTTATCATTTTAATGATTTCTATGTTGGGAATTTACACTCATTATTTATCTACCACCCATTCATAATTTTATTTAAATGATAATTAATTAATGGGTATGGATGTTTTATTTTACATCTCTTTCATTTAAATGATAATTCCCATTTTCTATTAGTTAGAGAGATCCTTGTTGTGTAATTACTAGGGGTGACTTTCACTATGACCCCTGAGATAAAAATATTCTTCATTTAAATATAGTATCAGGTTCCCCATTCATTATGTAATATGAATTATGTAAACTTGAGGAAAGGAGAGATTGAAGAATTATATATTTTCTTTACAAAATAATATATTAATTGAAACTTTATTTGGAAAATTTTTATCTTCACTATATATTTTTCACATCATTATATCCTGATAATGAAATTGCAATTTCATTGTACATATTATACTCACATGGTTAGTTATATTAATTTTTTTTGTCTAAATTTAAATTATGTTTTAGTGATTTATATTTTTAAAAAAATTTGTTTCTCATTTTTATATGTGGGATAAACCTTGATTATTTTATTCCAATACTAATTATTTTTTGTTTTAGCGAGTTATTTTTTAATGAATTATAAATTATCAAATGGTTAGACTGAAAAAAGTAACAACACCCTATGGCCTGACTAAGTTGTTAAAATGATTTATTTGAAGGTTATTGATATGGAATATTATGAATTTGGTCCATATGGTAAATGATATAAGAATAGGGTGATTTTGTGACCATGGAATACTTTTCAAAGATAATACTTCCATGAAATTTAATTACGAAGATCCTCGTACATAATTATGAAAAGTAAAATTAACCTCTGGTATAACCATAATGGATTTATGGATATATGGAATACATAATGTAAAGGGAATAATTATAGAGGAAAAAATGAACTATCTAAGAATATGGGACATGTGTATGAGTGTGATGTAGAATAAAATAACCTTTTTCATTATGTTATGTACCTAAATGAATACAATATATTGGATAATAATTTCTTATGGATATGAATATGATAATGATATGGGAAGGAAATGATGATTATATGAGAAGGAGTTTTGTATAATCCTTGAATAATTATTTCTATTATTATGATATATTTGAAATAAATGAGACATTAAAGAAAATGAGATAAAAATTTTCAAATCTAAAATAGGTAAAATGATGAGTATTTTTCACGATATATCTAAGAGATTTACTATGGTTATGATAATCTAGTTGATCATTTATTCTTATGTAAATAATATGATGAAAATTTGTATCTTGGTAATAATGTTGGAAAATGATAAGGTATGAAAGTCACCCATCAATCAAGTGCATAGTATAGTGATATAATTTTTACACTCATATCATCAATTTGTGAATTATTATTTAAACAGAAACCCTATCTGGCTAGTGTTAATATCTGAAAGTGGTAGAGAGCCTCACATAGAGGGTGTGATTGTTTAGAAGTAGTGAGACATTCTTTTAACATTATAAGGTAAAGAGTTTGAGTGAGGGGTATCTTTTTCCAAATTTTCAATGGACCGTTGAGGTATAATATTACTAATGTAAGTTTTATTGAACTTCCCATAACAATTATATTATCCCATATTAGGTGAATCTTGTAAAACCATACTTCTCGGATATATATATATATGCATGTGTTGTGATTCATGGATTCTAGGATCTTATAGATTTATTAAAAGTCACATAATAATGAACAATAATACTAGGAGGTCAACATATAAATACATTTTGAGGATAATTTTTTTTTGTGGAAGTTTAAACTGAATCAGGAAGGTTGAAACCTAATTCACCCTACTTATATTGGTACCACAATATAGTCAGTTTATATAACTAGTGATATTATAGATATAATTATCTCTATTTGATTAATTTTATGTTGATAAATCTAATGATATATATTATTATTGTTTTTATCATAATAATTGGTTGATATGGAGTATGGGGTAAATATTAATTTATAGAAAATAAAGATTACAATATTTGGTGATTTTGATTTTGAAAATTGGAAGGATGGTATAGTTCATTATCCATATCATTGTGAAGATATTTTTCTGACACTCTGTTTTCATGATATTTACATAAGAGATAATGATATAATAATAATTTTCGAAAAATAATAAAAAATTATGATCTAAATTAAATAATTAAGGGTTGGATAAAGTTATATTTTTTGAGATTTTATAATATGTGAGTATTGATTAAGAGATCATATAATGATTCTGGTACAACAAATGAGGAAACAATTACACCTTAATATGGGTGATTTCATGAAGATTCATTCCATAGATGAAAATATTTATACATAACAACATAATTGATGTTTTAATATCATAAAGGGGCTAATTAAAATAGAAAGACAAAGATTGAGGATGAATTTGTGGTCGGTTAGGGAAAGATGAAAAATCATATATTTACTGGAAATTAATTTAAAAATTGGAAAATGAATTTTACTTTACAGGTAAAAGTGAATAGTGAAAATTTATCATGAATCTATATTATTTGTATTTTAGTGTCTTGATATAATATAGATACCTATTGAGGATGATAATATAATGTTTATATTTTAAATGATATTTAAGAAGGAATTAAATGACTCATCAATTGATGAAATCTACTTGAATGTTCTGAAACGTAAAACATATAGTAATATGGGGAAGAAACAGATAGATTTATATGATGTTTTTTATCTTAAAGATGTGGGGTTTATGTATTCTAAATGTACATGAGAGAAATAAAAATATTTCGTTAATGAAATATAATATTCACATGAGATGCTATTTTAGGGTTATAGAATTCCATTATTGAATTAAAAATTGAGGGACTCTGCATCATGTGATAGGGTCAAAAATGAATATGAATTGATAAATTCCTAGAACTATGAATGTTTTTATTAAATTATTTAATTAATATTGAAAATAATAACCTCAAAATAAAATTTCAATTGATAAAATAAGTACTAATATCTTATATTATTGTAATAAATTATTTATTGGAAGTTAAGGCCTAAAGGGTCAAAAAGATTCATGATAAATTTTAAAAAATAAATAAATGAAATAATTACCTAAATATCACATTATTATGATTAAGAATAAATTTGATGATAATGATAGTGTAGTCCAGGATAAAAATATCACATAAAAAGTGAAGGTTTTAGACTTAGAAGTGATGCTATAATTAATCAAAAACAAAAAGTTTTTTTTAATAATAATTTAGGACAAATTATTTTTTGATATTCAATATAACTAGTGGAATGTATTATAAGACAAATACCATAATGTTTAATAGGGATAAACTAGGTTTTGATGATATATTATCCCATGTGGAGAGGCCTCCCACTATTTACTTTAAGGGGTAAAATAATATGAGTATTGCGAGATCATAAATGATAAATCATAAAAATAAAATATTTTTAGATAAGAATTAAAATATAATGGAGGAACTTTAATGTGGATATAGTAAATAGGTTCAAACATGATATGTAAATATGTGTTTTTTTGAAACGGATGGAAAAATATTAATTTTTTTAAAACCATAGATTTTATTTGAATTAATGGAAATGTGAATTTTTTTATAGGACTCCTATTATGAACAACAACATGAAAGGTATGATTCTTATTAAAATTGATTTTTTCATACTATTTTTGTTTCTACTGGTTTTAGCGAATATAAATATTAGATAAATTTATTTTATTCCTATAAATGGTATTAATTGAAGTATAATAAACATTATATTCTCACAAGAAACAAATTTAATGTATTGGTTAGGTAATATCATGAAGTTGAGGTGGTTGTATAGTTTTAAAAATCAATTATAAAAAAGCACTTGATGGATATTTCTAAAAATACTAAAAAAGATTCCAATTTCAATAAGTTTCCAAATATTGTTTGAATCTGCAAAAAAATTATTAGAATAGATATATTCTTCAAGGTATGATAGTACCTTTGGTTAAGCTAAAAAGATATTAAATAGAGCATCATCTTTAGAAACAATTCAGACTAAGAATTAAAGAGGGATACAACTTTAAGAGAAAAATAAAGACTAAGAATAATAAAAGAATAAAATAGATTTATTTTTGATTTAATTTATTACATATTTAATATCTTGGATTCATCAAGGAATAAATAACTAGATAATTTAAGAAACTCATTATATGTTACAAGTCTTTGTAATAAATACCATCATCAATCATTATCAAAAGGAAAATAACTATTTAAAATTTAAACATTTCATTATGTTTTGTTAATCTCATAAACATATTTTAATAATATTTAAAGAAAATTATAATAGATTTTTGTTGAATAAATGAAAAAGAAGTGGCATGTCATATATAATATCTCCTAATGTGATAATCCGTATCATAAATTTCAATAACCATTATAACATATACATTGATCCATTTGATTTTCCTATATCACTCTAGGTGAATATGAATATAATACCTATATCACATGTTGTGATATTGGTATGTAAAAAGGTATGATAACGTTTTCGTGAACATATATCTATAAATATATTATGTACCCTCACTCCACCCATTCATTATACATATTTAACATGATTTAACATTATATGTAAAAACTTTTTAAACCATATACAAAAATAGTTTAGATATTATATGATCGGAAATGTTATTCATGACCAATCCATGAATCCCCTAAGAATAATTTTAAAAAACATTATTGGAAAAAGAGAGGCTTGGAACCCTTCAATAAAACTTTTGTCCCGACACCCATGTCTATTGCTCCTATTCCATGCTTACAAGTCTCATTCTCTCACATCCCGAGAACCCACATCAATGTTATTGGTACCTAGATATCCAAACCCCTTACATCTATCCCTTTCAGTTGAGTTCTCAAGTAATTTACAAGTGTATTTGGGGTCCTAGGACACTTTTGGCCAATAAAAGGATTCAATTACCTATTATTTTATGGGGCTAAGATATTATCCACCATTGACTATCCATGAGTTGGACTATGAGCCACTATAGTACACACTTATGCACCAAATATTTCCAAAAGTTTTTTAAGGTAAATTTTTAATTTATAA
Source organism: Viscum album (assembly GCA_963277665.1). Classification (NCBI taxonomy): domain Eukaryota; kingdom Viridiplantae; phylum Streptophyta; class Magnoliopsida; order Santalales; family Viscaceae; genus Viscum; species Viscum album. The sequence continues at coordinate 464,979,405 of OY728137.1, read as the reverse complement.
CATGGGATGAGTAATAGAAACATGAATTATTTAGTTCATATGACATTTTTGACTATAAAAAACATTGAATAATATCAATTTTATTTGGTGTCAATTTAAGATTTGTAAAATTGACCATTTTTTGAAATTATACCATGGTCGAAGTGTGAAGACACATGGAACCCTCTCCCAGAGGGAAACCATTGCTCACCCTTCTGAAGTTAATATAGTGCATGTTCACTAAGGATATCAATTTAGTTCTATACACTCATATCGTCAATTTTTGAATTATTATTTAAACAGAAACCCTATCTGGCTAGTATTAATATCTGAAAGTGGTAGAGAGCCTCACATAGAGGTTGTGATTGTTTAGAAGTAGCGAGTGATTCTTTTAAAATTATAAGGTAAAGAGTTTGACTGAGGGGTAACTTTTTCCAAATTTTCAATGGACCATTGAGGTATAATATTACTAATGTAAGTTTTATTGAACTTCCCATAACAATTATATTATCCCATATTAGGTGAATCTTGTAAAACCATATTTCTCCGATATATATATATATATATATATGCATGTGTTGTGATTCATGGATTCTAGGATCTTATAGATTTATTAAGTCACATAATAATGACCGATAATATTAGGAGGTCAACATATAAATACATTTTGAGGATAAATTTTTTTTGTGGAAGTTTAAACTGAATCAGGAAGGTTGAAACCTAATTCACCCTACTTATATTGGTACCACAATATAGTCAGTTTATATAACTAGTGATATTAGAGATATAATTATCTCTATTTGATTAATTTTATGTTGATAAATCTAATGATATATATTTTTTTTAACATAATAATTGGTTGATATGTAGTATAGGGTAAATATTAATGTATAGAAAATAAAGATTACAATATTTGGTGATTTTGATTTTGAAAATTAGAAGGATGGTATAGTTTATTATCCATATCATTGTGAAGATATTTTTATGACAATCTGTTTTCATGATATTTACAAAAGAGATAAGGATATAATAATAATTTTCAAAAAATAATAAAAAAATTATGATCTAAATTATATAATGAAGGGTTGGATAAAGTTATATTTTGTGAGATTTTATAATATGTGAGTATTGATTAAGAGATCATATAATGATTCTGGTACAACAAATGAGGAAACAATTACACCTTAATATGGGTGATTTCATGAAGATTCATTCCATAGATGAAAATATTAATACATAACAACATAATTGATCTTTTAATATCATGAAGGGGAATAATTAAAATAGAAAGACAAAGATTGAGGATGAATTTGTGATTGGTTAGGGAAAGAAGAAAAATCATATATTTACTGGCAATTAATTTAAAAATTGGAAAATGAATTTTATTTCACAGGTAAAAGTGAATAGTGAAAATTTATCATGAAGCTATATTATTTGTATTTTAGTGTCTTGATATAATATAAATACTTATTGAGGCTGATAAGATAATGTTTATATTTTAAACGATATTTAAGAAGGAATTAAATGACTCATCAATTGATGAAATGTACTTGAATGTTATGAAACGTAAAACATATAATAATATGGGGAAGAAAAAGATAGATTTATATGATGTTTTTGTCTTAAAGATGTGGGGTTTATGTATTCTAAATGTACATGATAGAAATAAAAATATTTCGTTAATGAAATATAATATTCACATGAAATTCTAGTTGAGGGTTATAGAATTCCATTATTGAATTAAAACTTGAGGGACTCTGCATTATGTGATAGGGTCACAAATGAAGATGAATTGATAAATTCCTAGAACTATGAATGGTTTTATTAAATTATTTAATTAATATTGAAAATAATGACCTCAAAATAAAATTTCAATTGATAAAAGAAGTACTAATATCTTATATTATTGTAATAAATTATTTATTGGAAGTTAAGGCCTAAAGGGTCAAAGAGATTCATGATAAATTTTAAGAAATAAATAAATGAAATAATGACCTAAATATCACATTATTATGATTAAGAATAAATTTGATGATAATGATAGTGTAGTCCAGGATAAAAATATCACTTAAAAAGTGAAGGTTTTAGACTTAGAAGTGATGCTATAATTAATGGAAAAAAAGGTTTGTTTTAATAATAATTTAGGACAAATTATTTTTTGATATTCAATATAACTAGTGGAATGTATTATAAGACAAATACCATAATGTTTAATAGGGATAAACTAGGTTTTGATGATATATTATCCCATGTGGAGAGGCCTCCCACTATTTACTTTAAGGGGTAAAATAATATGAGTAATGAGAGATCATCAATGATAAATCATAAAAATAAAATATTTTCAGATAAGAATTAAAATCTAATGGAGGAAATTTATTGTGGATATAGTAAATAGGTTCAAACATGATATGGAAATATGTGTTTTTTTTGAAATGGATGGAAAAATATAATTTTTTTTAAAACCATATATTTTATTTGAATTAATGGAAATGTGAAATTTTTTATAGGACTCCTATTATGAACAACAACATGAAAGGTATTATTCTTATTAAAATAGATTATTTCATACTATTTTTTTTTCTACTGGTTTTAGTGAATATAAATATTAGATAAATTTATTTTATTCCTATAAATGGTATTAATTGAAGTATAATAAACATTATATTCTCAAAAGAAACAAATTTAATGTATTGGTTAGGTAATATCATGAAGTTGAGGTGGTTGTATAGTTTTAAAAATCATTTATAAAAAAGTACTTGATGGATATTTCTAAAAATAATACAAAAGATTCCAATTTCAATAAGTTTCCAAATATTGTTTGAATCTGCAAAAACATTATTAGAATAGATTTATTCTTCAAGGTATGATAGTACCTTTGGTTAAGCTAGAAAGATATTAAATAAAGCATCATTTTTAGAAATAATTCAGACTAAGAATTAAAGAGGGATACAACTTTAAGAGAAAAATAAAGACTAAGAATAATAAAAGAATAAAATAGATTTATTTTTGATTTAATTTATTACATATTTAATATCTTGGATTCATCAAGGAATAAATAACTAGATAATTTAATAAACTCATTATATGTTACAAGTCTTTGTAATAAATACCATCATCAATCATTATCAAAAGGAACATAACTATTTAAAATTTAAACATTTCATTATGTTTTATTAATCTCATAAACATATTTTAATAATATTTAATGAAAATTATAATAGATTTTTGTTGAATAAATGAAAAAGAAGTGGCATGTAATATATAATATCTCCAAATGTAATAATCCTTATCATAAATTTCAATATCCATTATAACATATACATTGATCCATTTGATTTTCCTATATCACTCTAGGTGAATATGAATATAATACTTATATCACATGTTGTGATATTGGTATGTAAAAAGGTATGATAACGTTTTCGTGAACATATATCTATAAATATATTATGTACCCTCACTCCACACATTCATTATACATAATTAACATGATTTAACATTATATGTAAAAACATTTTAAACCATATACAAAAATAGTTTAGATATTATATGATCTGAAATGTTATTCATGACCAATCCATGAATCCCCTAAGAAAAATTTTAAAAAAAAATATTGGAAAAAGAGAGGCTTGGAACCCTTCAATAAAACTTTTGTCCCGACAATCGTGTCTAGTGCTCCTATTCCATGCTTACAAGTCTCATTCCCTCACATCCTGAGCACCCACATCAATGTTATTGGTACCTAGATATCCAAACCCTTTACATCTATCCCTTTAAGTTGAGTTCTTAAGTAATTTACATGTGGATTTGGGGTCCTAGGAAACTTTTGGCCTATAAAAGGATTCAATTACCTCTTATTTTTTGGGGCTAAGATATTATCCACCATTGACTATCCATGAGTTGGACTATGAGTCACTATAGTACACACTTATGCACCAAATATTTCCAAAAGTTTTTTAAGGTAAAATTTTAATTTATAACATGGGATGAGTAATAGAAACATGAATTATTTAGTTCATATGACAGTTTTGACTATAAAAAACATTGAATAATATCAATTTTATTTGGTGTCAATTTAAGATTTGTAAAATTGACCATTTTTTGAAATTATACCGTGGTCAAAGTGTGAAGACACATGGAACCCTCTCCCAGAGGGAAACCATTACTCACCCTTCTGAAGTTAATATGGTGCATGTTCACTAAGGATATTGATTTGGTTCTATAAATTCCCTATAAAGGTAATTATCTGTGGTTACTAAGCTAGCCTATTAAAATTATATAGGCATAGTCAAAAAATACTCCACATGTTTTCCCTAGATACTAAATCAACATACTTTGAATAAAACTCTATTATTTGTATCACTTGGAATTTTGGTCCTCATCATCACTCATTTACCTAGGTCAACCCCCATGAATCCCATCTTAATTAGGTGTATTCATTTGTCACCTAACACACATTATTGTGTCATTTTACACATTTATGTTTCCCTTTTGATCTTTTAATCCTTTGATAATTTTATTCCCTTTAGTATTTTCTCCCTATCTAGTAGGTTCCTGATAATATTCTCAATAATGTAATGCATTGAAAATGAGGATACATCTTTTTAGAAAAATAATTGGACTTTCCCCATCATTTGTTACCTATTATATCTAAATTCACTCATATAAATCCTTATTATCTCCACCAATTGCTCTGTTAACCTCCTTAGGTGAAATCAATGACCCGGAGGTACAAATTGTTAATGAAATTCCATAAAACCAACCCATCTTCAATTTAATGACACCACATGTATTCAGTTTTTCTCCCCCCCCTTTTAGTTATCAGTAGAAATTGGATGACTATGTATGGGATTCTCATGAACAAGTCCCACAATGAACCCTATATAGGCATCTTCAAATAGTATACTATTTTTTATAACATTAAGCTACTCTTAATGATTCAAAGTTATCAAAATGCTAAAGATATATCATATTGGCCCATGTTAGACGACCTTAAAGTAAATTTCATTTTGGTTCTAGATATATAACATTAAATGAACTTACCATTGGTCCAATAAGCAAAACCATAAAATTCATGACTGTTGCCCAAGGATCCATGAACATAAAATGTATTACCATTGCTCCTAGTTGAATAAACATAAAAAGAATATCACCTAGTTGAGGTTTTCGGGATATAAATAGAGAAAAATATCCTTATAAATTAAAACAAATATATGACATTCCTCATTAAATGGAACCAAACTAAATGAGTTTTGACTCCCTTAATATGTATATTTAGGAAACCTCTCTTATATGACCAATCCCAATTTCATTACACTTTTAGCCTCCCTATATAATTATATATTTCAATGTTTATAGTTATAGGAAATTAAACCATAACATAGTTAATCAATAAGGGATGATAAATAACCTCTTATACATATATTGTTATCATAAATGAATGGTTTCAATCAATATATTTGAAAATAAGGATAACCAATATTATTTTTGGAGATTGATTTAATGTATAATAATTATTCTATAAGAGAGTCTTAGACAAGGAAATATGTTATTCTATGAGATGATTCAACACCACACCCTCTTGAATTATATAAACATCAACATGAGGAAATATCTTAGTGTCCTAACATGTGAATGAAACCTTGTAAATAAAAATGTGAAATTAATGTGAATTTATTTACTTCTAAATAAATATATAGAAAAATGAATTCTAATTTGTGATACTACACTAATGATTTCATTTTTTTTGGGTTTTTTCACTCATGGATGGGCTAAGAGAAATTATTGGATAACCTATATAACGACCCATACTTTACTTACATTGTTAGTACTTCAAAATAGAAGTACACTTATTACAACATATAACAAAACCATGAAAGGACCGTATAGGTATAGTGTCTTTAGAAACTGGGAAACATAAACAACTGGTTCATAAAGAGTCTACACTGTCTCCCATTTATTTCAACATATCTATAGTCCCTTTTGGAATATCTTACTTAATAACCTTCTTCCTGACCTACGGAAAGAAAACATACAAAAGGGTTAGATCAAATGCTCAGTAAGGGTAAACAGAAGAAGTATCAATCACATCATATTCATAAGAACATAACATTTTGGAAATCTTACCCTGAAAAAGAGATCATAATTTCATAACATGGGATAAATCATGGCAGTGAAATGTAATCAAAATAATCATAACTTAAAACATGAAGCATTGTGGCAGACACACATAATCATTGAGAATCATTTCTTATTAGTCAAGACTCATTTCCAAGACTATCTAAATGGACAAAGTCCATTTCTGAACTGAGTTCATTCCTCGTTTCAGTCCTATTTCACTGAACCGGTTTAACCTTCCATTCCCTCCATGTCTATCTCATGAGATATAAAATATTTTCCCAATGCATTGGAGGGAGATATAGGTCCCACCCATCTCATAATGATACAATTCTAATGTGTTCCACAAAATCATAAACAATACATCATATCATAACACATGTAATAAAAATGGGATTCTTAAACATCGTGACATCATAAAACAATTTATATAAGATAAAGGAATTCATAAAAATAATTCCATCACAACATAATCAAATCAATGTAATAATAGGGATAGAAACAGAACCCTTTATTATCTTAGATGGAATATAATTTTGATAAAACACTTGAACTCCATTCTTGAAGAAAATATCCTTTCTACTTCAAAAACACTTTTCATTTCTTAACATGTCATACAATTTTAAACTAAAAGAAGTTGATTAAAAAAAACTTGAAAACTTGTAAAGGAAGCTTCTTGTAAATAATGTTTTAAAAATCCATTCATGTCGTATAAGTTAAAAAAACATTCTTCTCGTACTTTTGTCAGAAAAGTCAAAGGCACCTCGTATGAAAAACGACAAAATATTCCTTTCATATCTTTTACTAAAACTCACCGAAGGGTAAAATTGTATTTAAAAAATTGTAGGTGGATGGAAATAATATTATATATTGAGGAAACATCGATGTGGATGATGAAATACACCCCAGTAAATTCCAAAGTATAAACAATCTCGGATAAAAATGAGATTGTGAGATTTTCCCTTACCTTAGGTTAGATTTGATTCATAAGTGTCTGAAACTCCTGTATAATGATTTAAATAATTTCATTGAATTATGCTAGAATCATAATCATTGTTATGATATCATATATTTTCATATTATTAGCTTATTATTAGTAATATTTCATTGCTACTTGTTATTCGGATGTTTATTACTTTTTGTTCTTATGCGTGTTTTGTCGAATAAATTCTTATTCTTATTTTTAGGTTACAGATACCTCATTTACAGAATTTTATTAGTGTAATATATATCATATTTATTCACTCAATTCATTTATGTAATCATTATGCAATGAAAATCATGTAGAACGAGTCGCATCACATCATGGAGACGGTATTCCGTACGTACGCACGAGCGATGATATCGTTGCCATGATCATGGAATTGTATTAGAGTGTATGTATACTATTTAGGAATCAATATCACTTTATATTAATCATATATATTCATTCCTTACACCATTATACCCATCCAAGTAAGGTGGTGGTGGAAAATAGATTACACCACGACGTGGAGACGGTATTCTGTATGTACGCACGCGCGGTGATTTCGTTTTCCATAGGATGGATAGATGGTGAAATAGGGTTGTTTCATACTTATAATAAGATATCAGTATATGAGTGATACTGATGTTATTAATTCATAATTATACAACTAAAGAAGAAGAATTGGAATAAGAAATAATGTTGAAAGAATCGGTAACAGACATTACCTCTTCTTTGAAGCGCTTCTTTGAGACCTCCTTTTAGGGCACTAAAATTGGTATTTGAAGAAGACCAGGACCTCTAGGATGTTTCTAGGGAAGTGGAGAGGATAAATTGACAGGGTTTGGCCGAGCTTTAATGCTCAAAGTGGTGTGAGGAAGAGAGGGAGGAGGTTCCCTTTTATAAGGGAGGAGAGGGGCACCTTTGGAAAAACTAAAAATATTATTTTATTATAAAGACATATTCTGTTTTAAATAGCTCCAAATTGATTTATTTAGATGATAAGGTGGGGATGAGTCGAAATCCCCTCATACAATAGAATTTGGACAAGTTTAGTTTACTATTTTAACCTTATCATTTAGATTTAACTTTAAGTTAGATAATTTTACTTTTACCTCGTCTTTTTGTGTTCTAACACTATAACATTAATAAACTTACTATAACAAGAAAAACGAACCTCAAGTTGTTTATTATTAATATATATAAACTTATCTAAGTCATTTTGTTTATCCTTATATTTTTAGGAATAAAATAACAATTGATAATATAATAATTTTTTTAAAAACTATTTTATGTCAATTTTGACACTATTTAGTAATTTATTTTTGTGAAAATCATAAAAGAATTATTAGTTAGAAAAAAATAATTAAATCAATACTAACATGTAATATTAACCTAGAAAATTAGTGGAATTCATAAAAAGGCTCAAATTACATTTATTTGGGAATTTATAACCTCCATTATGTCAATATTTCATTAATAAGATAATTACAGCATCATCTTTGTGTCATAAATAAATTAAATTATTTAATGTCTAAAAATTACAAATAAAATATCATTACGTATGAAATATTTTTAGCTTTATAATTAATATTTATAATCTAATTTATCTTATGTATAAACCTATATTAAAACTTATTCACTTATTAAACTTTGATTTTAACTATTTTAACCCTTCTTTAAATAAATTAATAATAAATGTCCTAATCTAATCCAAGTGGGCCTAAATGGTCATATTTTATTTCTAAGGTTGTTTTTGGTCGAATTACACTTATCCAATAGAATTATTACATGTGTTAGTGTAATAATAATAAAATATTTACCCTTAATTACCCTATTTACTTTTAATCGTGGTAAAAAAAAGCAAAAGTTACTATTCACCAAAAATTATTTTCATCTCATTGAACCACATTTTACTTACTGACATCAAACTTGTCTCTTGGATTTTTGAAATTCCACTCACAGAAGATGTAAAATTATGTTTTATGTAAATTTGCAAATTCTCCTAGGAGGTGGGTAAAAGACGGTGAAAAGTTCAATAAAATTTATATATATATTAAATTATTATAAAATTACGACAATGAATTAAATTGAACTTATATAGGTATTATGTATCAAATTTGACCTAAAATAAATTTAAATAAAATAAATAATTATTTAAATAAAAAGTCGGTTTTTAAATAGTAACCCAATGTTTTCACTATTCATCAAAAATTGAAAGTTTCCAAAAAATACCAAAATTTCAGCCTAGGATAATTTCGATATTCCGTATCCAAAAACGAATTCCATTTTGAAAAATAGAATTTACAAAATTTCAAAAAGTGGTTATTACTATTAATAACGGCTAGTTTTAATAATATTTTAATAACATATCGTTGTTTAGTGAAACTCGGTATTGCATACGACGCAAGCTATCAAGGAAGGTCGTGATTGTGTGTAAAGCAAGACAAGATAGTGTTGTGTATAGTGAAAGATTCCTTTGATGATTTATATAAAATAAAAAAAAAATATTTCTTATAAAAGTCTCGGGTGTTACATTCTACCCCCCTTAAAATGAATTTCACCCTCGAAATTCGTCACTTGTAACAAACAGATGAGGATACCTCTCCCTCATCATATCCTGAAGCTCCCATGTAGCTTATTCTAATTGGTGGTTCCTCCATAAAACTTTCACCAAGCGAGTGGTCTTATTCTGTAGGACTTTTTCACTATGATCGAGAATCTCTATCGGTTGTTCTTCATAAGAAAGATCTTATTCCAGCGGTACAACTTCTGAGCTGAGTACATGTGAAAGATCAGGTATGTACTTTCTCATGAGAGATACATGGAACACATCGTGTACTTGAGAGAGATTCGGTGGAAGCACCAATCGGTAAGCTACCTTCCCAACACGATCCAGTATTTCGAAAGGACCGATATACCTATGGCTCAACTTTCCCTTCTTTCCAAATCTCATTACTCTCTTCCAAGGAGATATTTGTAAGAACACTTTATCACGCACTTCAAACTCTAAGTATTTTCTTCGGTTGTCAGCATAACTTTTTTGTCGACACTGAGCTATTCTTATGTTTTGTTGAACAGATCAGACCTTTTCTGCCATCTCATCCACAAGATCAGGTCCTAATAGCTTTCATTCCCCAACTTCATCCCAGCAAGTTGGAGTCCTACATTTCATTCCATAGAAAGATTCATAAGGAGCCATCTGAATACTAGAGTGAAAGCTATTATTATAAGAAAATTCCACTAAACGTAGGTGTTGATACCAACCACCTTTAAAATCCATAGAGAAAGCTCTCAACATATCTTCTAGAGTTTTAATTGTCCTCTCTGACTGACCGTCTGTCTGAGGATGATAAGCAGTACTGAAACTCAACTCTGTATCTAGAGTATGCTGATGAATTCTCTAGAACTTTGAGGTAAACCTCGGATCCCGATCAGATATAATAGAAAGTGGTACTCTAGGAAATATTACCACTTCCTTTACAAATATCCTGGCAAGATGATCCAGAGAGAAATCCTCTCTAAAAGAAATGAAATGTGCATACTTTGTTAGACCATCAACTATGACCCAGATATCATTATTGTCTTTGGATGTTTTAGGAAGTCCTGTGACAAAGTCCATAGTGATGTTTTCCCATTTCCATTCGGGTATTGGTAATGGTTGTAACATCCCCTTAGACTTCTTTCTCTCAGCTTTAACTTGCTGACAAACCATGCATCGAGAGACATATTCAACAACATCTCTTTTCATGTCATCCCACCAGAAGTACTCTTTTAGGTCCCTATACATCTTCGTGCTTCCAGGATGAATAGAGAATGAAGAACTATGAGCCTCATCCAGCAGCTCCTTCTTTAATTCGGGGATGAGAGGAACACAAAACCGATTCTTGAACTTTATTATCCCATCACAATCAAGGATGAATTAAGGAACATTTCTCACCTTCTTTTGTAACTCTCTATCTTCTTTCTGTGCCTCTTTAATCTTAACATGTATAGATGGTTGAAAATTCATTTGAGAAAGATAAGATTTTTCCCCTTCCATTATAATTCCAAGATCCATCCTCTATAAATCCATAAATATTGGATCTTTTGTGATCCTCATCATGGATAAACTGGCATGGTCTGGTCGACTTAATGCATCTGCCACCTTGTTTGCTTTCCCAGGGTGGTAATGGATTGAGTAGTCATAATCCTTAATCTGCTCCAACCATCTTCATTGGCGCATATTCAGCTCCTTTTGTGTGAAAATATACTTTAAACTTTTATGATCAGTATAAATATCACACCTTTTCTCCATAAAGACAATGCCTCCAAATCTTTAATGCAAAGATTACAGAAACTAACTCCAAATCATGAGTTGGGTGATTTTGCTCATGGATTTTCAACTGTTGTGAGGCATAAGCTATCACCGTATCATTTTTCATGAGAACACACCCCAGTACCTTCTTGGATGCATCACTGTAGATCACAAACCTTTCTCCACTACAAGGAAGTGTGAGTTCAGGTGCACTGGATAAACTTCTTTTCAACTCCTTGAAATTCTCTTCACATTCCTCCTTCTAAACGAACTTAACTCCTTTTCAAGTCAACCTGGTGAGTGGATTAGATAATCGTGAAAAATCCTTCACAAAACGTCGGTAATATCCATCCAAACCAAGAAAAATTCAGATCTCAGTTACTGTTGTTGGTCTCGACCATCTTTTGATAACCTCTTTTTTTTTCTGGATCAACAGATATCCCCTCTTTTGAGATTATGTGACCCAAAAATGAAAATTTTTGAAGCCAAAATTCACACTTGGTAAATTTGGCATAAAGCTTCTCCTTTCTCAGAGTCTTTAATATAATTCTCAAGTGATCTTTATGTTCTTCCTTTATCTTTGAATAAACAAGAATATCATTAATAAATACTACCAAAAACTGATCAAGATAGTCTCTATTGACTCTATTCATCAGATCCATGAAGATAGCAGGGGAATTAGTAATACCAAATGGCATCACACTAAATTCATAGTGTCCATACCTTGTACGGAAATCCGTCTTTGGTATATCCTCCCTTATGAACCTTAATTGATGATACCCTGAACGAAGATCAATCATGGAAAAGTATTGAGCTCCACGTATTTGATCAAATAAGTCATCAATACATGGGAGAGGATATTTGTTCTTGATAGTGATCTTGTTAAGTTCGTGATAATCAATGCAGAGTCTCATTGATCCATCTTTCTTCTTAACAAACAGAACAGGTGCTCCCCAAGGTAACACACTAGGGTGTATGAATCACTTATCAATATTCTCTTTTAGTTTCTTCTTAAATTCCTACAACTCAATTGGGGCTATTCTATAAGGTGTCTTTGAAATAGGCAAATCACCCAGTACGAGTTCTATTGAAAACTCAACTTCACGATTTGGTGGAAGACCCGAGAATTCCTCCGAAAAGACATCGTCAAACTCCCGTACAATGGTCATATTTTTAATCATGAGTTTCTCACCAACCATTTGAGATAAATAACCCTCATTTAGTGGAATCAAGACCTATAAGATTCATTAAATTTCTACTGGAAGGTTATGTTCATCCTTGCATCGATAGACGATCATATATTGATCTGGAATATGAAATGTGACTTCACTTCTTTGGCAATTGATATGATCTCCATATAAAGAAAGCCAATCCATGCCAAGAATCATATCAAATTCCACTATAGGGAGGATCATAAGATTTGAAGGAAGCACTTTCCCACAAACTTAAATCAGAGAAGAATTATAAACTTTTGATGTGACTGTCATGCCATTAAGAGATGTCACACCTAACTCAACATCTAATTGTTGAGGTAATACAGTGATACCCTTATAAAATTCTTCAGAAATAAAAGAGTGGGTGGATTCAGAATCAAATAAAACATTTGCTACTTTAGAGTGGATGGTAAGGGTACCTTTCACCAATTCATTATCGTACTCCACATCACTGATAGAAATTTCATGTGACTTTCATTTGTCTTTAGCCTTAAGTGTTTGTTGACGTCAATCATCATCAATAAACCTTGGATTATGGCATTGACTAGAAAAATGCCCCATTTCTTTGCACTTGAAACATTGAAGTGTAGTAGGTTCATTTTGTGTATCCCTTTCTTTGTTTGCATCACTAGACATATTCTTCCCATCATTGCGACATTCAAAGGCCCGATGAACTTCCTTTCCACATTTGAAACATTTACTTGTCCCTTTAAGACAACTCCCTCCATGTTTCTTTCCACACATTGAGCATAAAGGAAATCTCATATTCTTTTCAGTGTGCTCTTTAGATTTTCCTTTGAATTCCATTTTCCTCTTCTTATCAAACCTATATGACTGATGGGTTACTCCAATCTCCGTCTCAACATTGAGAGCACATCAAACGATTTCCTCGTAGCTATTGAAGTCCCTTATGGTTAACGCCCTTAGAAGACTTGGTTTTAAGCCACTAAGGAATCGATCGGTCTTACTCTCAGGTTAGATAATAATACCAGAAGCATACCTTGAAAGTCTTGTAAAATTTGCTTCATAGGTACCAACTGATTCATCATCCTTTTTCTTTAGTTCAAGAAACTCTTTCTCCATATTTGTTCGGAGAATACGAGGGAAGTACTTATTGAAAAAAAAGTTCTTGAACTCGTCCCATTCCATGGACTCAATTTCATCCCTTTTCCTCGTATTCTTAATAATATTCCACCATTGATCAGCATCTCCTTCCAAATGATACACTGCTAAGATGACTTTGTCGTGTTCATAACATTGAAGAACTGAAAATATCTTTTCAGTAGTACTAATACATTGTTCAGCAACTAATGGATCAGTAGACCCGCTAAATGAAGGTGGACGCTGCGTCATGAAGGATTCAACAGAATGTTGCTCCTTACTTTGCTCGTTTGGAATTCTTGCATGATTCATAGCTTTAGAATGTTGTGTGAGCATGGCTATAAGATTTTTCATTCCAGCTCCCATAACTTTTGGTTGCTCAGGGGGACAATCATTGCATTGCCCGTCGCATTCCGCATTAACACGGTTCCTTCAGGTTCCAGCCATTGACTAAAACCAAGAAGAATAGTGTGAGAAACAATAATTATAATAGGAAAACCACATAATCAAGAATAAAATTTCACACTTAAGGTCTTATCCTAGTTTATTCATGGCCATTTCTAAAACACTAAGATTGTGTTCTATGCTTAGACATATCGTTATGATTCTTACTAAGGCTTTCACATCCTCGTTTCCAAAGGTTGACTATACCTTTCCTCTGATACCAACTATAACTACCCATATTTTGCATACATTGTTAGTACTTCAAAGTTGAAGTACACTTATTACAACATATAACAAAACCATGAAAGGAATGTATAGGTATAGTGTCTTTAGAAACTGGGAAACATTAACAACTGGTTCATAAAGCGTCTACACTGTCTCCCATTTATTTCATCATATCTATAGTCCCTTTTGGCATATCTTACTTAATAACCTTCTTCCTGACCTGGGGAAAGAAAACATACAAAATGGTGAGCTCAAATGCTCAGTAAGGGTAAACAAAAGAAATATCAATCACATCATATTCACAAGAACATAACATTTTTGAAATCTTACCCTGCAAAAGAGATCATAATTTCATAACATGGGATAAATCATGGCAGTGAAATGTAATCACAATAATCATAACATAAAACATGAAGCTTTGTGGAAGACACACATAATCAAAGAGAATCATTTCTTATTAGTAAAGACTCATTGCCAAGACTATCTTAGTGGACGAAGTCCATTTCTGAACCGAGTTCATTCCTCACTTCAGTCCTGTTTCACTGAACCAGTTTAACCTGCCATTCCAGCCATGTCTATCTCATAAGATATAAAATCTTTACCCAATTAATTGGAGGGAGATATAGGTCCCACCAATATCATAATGATACCATTCTTATGTGTGACACAAAATCATAAACCATACATCATAGCATAGCCCATGTAATAAAAATGGGATTCTTAAACATCGTGACATCATAAAACAATTCATATAAGATAAAGGAATTCATAAAAATAATTCCATCACAATATAATCAAATCATTGTAATAATAGGGATAGAAACAGAACCCTTTATTATCTTAGATGGAAAATAATTTTGATAAAACACTTGAACTCCATTCTTGAGGAAAATATCCTTTCTACTTCAAAAACACTTTTCCTTTCTTAACATGTCATAAAATTTTAAACTAAAAGAAGTTGATTAAAAATAAACTTGAAAACTTTTAAAGGAAGCTTCTTGTAAATAATGTTTTAAAAATCCATTCATGCCGTATAAGTTAAAAAACATTCTTCTCGTACTTTTATCGGAAAAGTCAAAAGTACCTCGTATGAAAAATGACAAAAGATTCCTTTCATATATTTTACTAAAACACACCGAAGGGTAAAATTGGATTAAAACAATTGTATGTGGATGGAAATAATATTACATATTGAGGAAACATGTATGTGGATGATAAAATACACCCCAGTAAATTCCAAAGTATAAACAATCTCGGATAAAAATGAGATTGTGATATTTTCCCTTACCTTAGGTCCGATTTGCTTCGTAAGTGTTTGAAACTCCTATATAATGATTTAAATAAAGTCATTGACTTATTCCATAATCATACTCATTGTTATGATATCATATATGGTCATATTCTTAGCTTATTATTAGTAATATTTCATTGCTACTTGTTATTCGGGTGTTTATTACTTTTTGTTCTTATGCGTGTTTTGTAGAATAAATTCTTATTCTTATTTTTAGGTTATAGATACCTCATTTACAGAATTTTATTAGTGTAATATATATCATATTTATTCACTAAATTCATTTATGTAATAATTATGCAAGGAAAATCATGTAGAACGAGTCGCATCACATCGTGGAGACGGTATTCCGTACGTATGCACGAGCGATGATATCGTTCCCATGATCGTGAAATTGTATTGGAGTGTATGTGTACTATTTCATAATCAATATCACTTTACAATAATCATATATATTCATTCTTTACACCATTATACCCATCCAAGTAATGTGGTGGTGGAAAATAGATTACACTACAGTGTGGAGACGGTATTCCTTACCTACGCACACACGGTGATTTCGTTTTCCATAGGATGGATAGATGGTGAAATAGGGTTGTTTCATACATATAATAACATATCAGTATATGAGTGATACAGATGTTATTAATTCATAATGAAACCACTAAATAAGAAGAAGTGGAAGAAGAAATAATGTTGAAAGAATCGGTAACGGACATTACCTCTTCTTTGAATCGCTTCTTTGAGACCTCCTTTCAGGGCACTAACATTGGTCTTTGAAGAATCCCATGACCTCTAGGATATGTCTAGGGAAGTTTAGAGGAGAAATTTTCAGGGTTTGGCCGAGCTTGAAGGCTCAAAGTGGTGTGAGGAAGAGAGGGAGGAGGTGCCCTTTTATAAGGGAGGAGAGGGGCACCTTTGGAAAAACTAAAAATATTATTTTATTATAAAGCCATATTCGGTTTTAAATAGCTCCAAATTAATTTATTTAAATGCTAAGGTGGGGATGGGTCGAAATCCTCTCATAAAATATAATTTGTACAAGTTTATTTTACTATTTTAACCTTATCATTTAGATTTAACTTTATGTTAGATAATTTTACTTTTACCGTGTCTTTTTGTGTTCTTACACTATAAGGTTAATAAACATACTATAACAAGCCAAAAGAACCCCAAGTTGTTTATTATTAATATATATAACCTTATATAAGTAATTTGGCAGAACCTTAGATTTTTAGTAATAAAATAACAATTAATAATATAATATTTGTTTTAAAAACTATTTTTTGTCAATTTTGACACTATTTAGTAATTGATTTTTGTGAAAATCATAACAGAATGATTAGTTCGAAAAACATTAATTTAATCAATAATAACATGTCTTATTATCCTATAAAATTATTTTAATTCATAAAAATTCTCAAATTACATTTATTTGGGTATTTATAACATCAATTATGTCAATATTCCATTAAGAAGATAATTACTGCATCATCTTTGTGTCATAAATAAATTAAATTATATAATGTCTAAAAATTAAAAATAAAATACCATTATGTAGGAAATAAATATAGATTTCTAATTAATATTTATAGTCGAATTTATCTTATGTATTACCCTATATTAAAAATTATTTACTTTTTAAACATTGATTTTAACTATTTTAACCCTGCTTTAAATAAATTAATAATTAATGTCCTAATCTAATCCAAGTGGGCCTAAATGGTCTTATTTTATTCCTAAGGTTGTTTTTGGTCTAATTACACTTATCAAATAGAATTAGTACATGTGTTAGGGTAATAATAATAACATTGTTACCCTTAATTACCCTATTTACTTTTAACCGTGGTAAAAAAAAGTAAAAAGTTACTATTCACCAAAAATTATTTTAATCTCATTGAACCACATTTTACTTACTAAAATCAACCGTGTATCTCTGATTTTTTAAATTCCACTCACAGAAGCGGTAAAATTATGTTTTATGTAAATTTGCAAATTCTCCTAGGATGTGGGTAAAAGACGGTGAAAAGTTCAATAAAATTTTATATATCTAAAATTATTATAAAATTACTCCAATTAATTACATTGAACTTATATAGGTATTATGTATCAATTTTTACCTAAAATAAATTTAAATAAAAATTCGGTTTTTAAATAGTAACTCAGTGTTTTCACTATTCATCAAAAATTGAAAGTTTCCAAAAAAATAACAAAATTTCACCCTACGATAATTTCGATATTCCGAATCCAAATACAAAGTCCATTTTGAAAAATAAAATATAAAAAATTTCAAAAAGTGGTTATTACTATTCATAACGGCTAGTTTTAATAATATTTTAATAGCATATCGTTGTTTAGTGAAACTCGCTATTGCGTACGACACAAGCTATCAAGGAAGGTCGCGATTGCATGTAAAGAAAGACAAGATAGTGTTGTGTGTAGTGAAAGATTACTTTGATTATTTATATAAAATAAAAAACAAAATATTTCTTATAAAAGTCTCGGGTGTTACAAACTAGGTTATGAGAACCAATGGTCAATAACACCCCAGCCTTTTGTATTAGCCACTCTAACCAATTAAACTCTTAAATCCTAAAGAAAAAGTCATGCAGTCAACACCTTCTGCACCATGTGGTGAATTCCCTGTTATAAGAGTAATTTTATAATTGAATTATCTTTACCTTATAGATATATCATGAAAATATATAGGATCTTAATCCATAAAGGTTGACACTATAATAATATTCTATATATGGAATCCAACCCTTGTTCTTATATCAAAATAGTTTTAGGAATCCATCTACAAATAATGAAAATTTGTAGAGTAATTTCATATAATAGGATAATAAGGAAATTCCTTATGTCTGAAATACAATCTAGGAATTTTCAAAGATCGATCAAACCATTCATCGGAATCATCACTATTTGATAGGCTACCATTTTTAATGTCTATCAAAATATAATTTTTTAATCTTCTTTGTAGTATATATCCATCC
Organism: Viscum album; assembly: GCA_963277665.1. Taxonomy (NCBI): domain Eukaryota; kingdom Viridiplantae; phylum Streptophyta; class Magnoliopsida; order Santalales; family Viscaceae; genus Viscum; species Viscum album. The sequence continues at coordinate 464,960,777 of OY728137.1, read as the reverse complement.
ACAAGATGTTCTATCACACATCTTGGCCTTAATTTTTCTTTATTCATGCACTTATAATTGTATTGGTTTTTTAAATTTCAAATAAATTAATAAATGAAAAGATTATTGGTTTGTAATTTCTAAATTTAAATGTTAATGAAAGAAGTAAAACATTTACAAAATGTTAAAAACATATGTAGATGGTCCTTGGGATAATTATAATGGGTTATATCGTCCTCTACATATAATAAAAAATGAGTTAATCAACTAAGAAAAAATAATACAATTTTTGTACTTATCCTGAACTATTTTATTATATATTCTAATACCAGTAATACCATGTATTATAAAACAATCCAGTCACCCATTTTTTCTCCATAGTGAGAGGGAAAACACATCTCATTTGACAGAATGAACCTAGACACACATACCTGGTATAAAACACATAGCATTCGTCGAATCAAAATACATATATCCACTTTTTATGATGTTTTATTTGAATATTACATTGATTTTATGGTCAACCAGTTTGGGGAATATAAACCCAATGATAGAGAATATAGTTGTAATTTCTTCCTCCCCTCTTCACCTTCACTATAACATATAACCATTGAAAAATATTAAGGGATTAAAATGGATAAATTCATGTGTACCCAATGTAATTACCCCCAGACTGCTTCAAATGGGATAGTGATCAATAACCATAGAGAATGAATTGATAATTAATCTATAGTGGTTTAAAAAATAAATATGGGAGAAAAAAGAACAAATCAAATAATGAAGAAAAAAAATTAGTTTCATTAATTGAAAATAAAGAGACATATAAAAATTCCAAAAACTATTAAAGTTGTAGTCAAATGAAAAATACCATAATCTATTTATCCTCTCTAAAATTTGGAGGTGAAAATATTTGTAAGCAATGATGGGGCCATCTCATTTTTTCCCATATTTCTAGTTTAAGGGGAATTGATCTCTTTCTGTTTCGGATGGACTCTATATTTACAGGCTATGGGTCATTATTTCTTCATGTGGGAATCTCTTAAATGTTTCATTTATTTTCATTCATCCCAAGATCTTTATATGTTTCCATTTTTGTATTGAATCCAGACATATTAGTTTGAGGATATTTTCCTGATATGGATGAACTAGTGAAATAATATTTAACTTTAGGTTGAGCCTATTACATTGTTGAGATTTTTTATTACTTATTTTCTCGTGATTTTGAAAAATTATGGATTTATACAAACATTTTAAAGTCTTAAAATTTTTCCAAGAAATTCATAGTGGAGTCATAAAAGCCATAAAGGCTTCAAGATAATTTATATGTTGGTCCAAAATTTATAACAAATGGCTGGTAAGTCATAATCAATGGTTAATAAAGCCATACATAACAGTTAAGATAAATTCATACATTCTCTATAGCCATATTGGATCAATGAAAACTATTATGGGGTGGAAAATATATTAAATTCATATGATATACTATAAAAAGTTTTATGTGACTAGGACATGCTCATGTCATTCCTAGACTTTAAAGAACTACAATGTCATATGTGATAGCTCAAATTTCATACACACAACTGAGAATAATTATTATGAAATAACCAAGATGTGTGATTAACTAAGGTCATATAATTTTTTTTCCAATTTCCAAAAAAGTTTATAAATCCTAAAAAATAGTAGATTTAGTATAGGCTTTATTCAAAAAAATCTAGAGTTTATTTAAAAAATAAAAACCATAATTAAAATACCGTAAATAGTTTAAAATCATAATAATAAAATCCTTATATGTATTGTTCAATTAGTCAAAAAAAGAATAAAATTGTAAAAATAGTGATTTTTATTTAGAAATTTAATCCCTGATTTAATAAAGTAATAAAAAGGATTTGATTTCATATGTTTTAAATAAAATTTGGGGTACATTTTTAATTAAAAAATATATTTTTTGAACATTTTGTCTCCTATCAATATCTCACAAACCAAATCTCACTAGAAGTTGTTATAAAATCAATACCTCTAGCCAATCTGATATGGGAACCCCAAAATAGGGAATACTATGTGTGATTGACTAATGATATTCAAAATTAAGACTTTTCCTCTAATGTTTTTTCTATCCCAAAACCTTTGGTATATCCCAATGTTATCTTGAGGGTGATTTCAAGTCACCATGAGAAAGAATACCTATATTTAAATATAAAATATATTGGTGATTTCATCAAGTGATCCATCATATATGAGGGAGAATAAAAACCACTAAATATGACATCCCCTAGTAGTATCCTTGATTAATATGAATTCCCTACCCCATATGTTTACTGTAACCATCATCCCCTAAATAAGAAAACCAAGAAATGTGGAGGACCTTCCTATAATGGAAATAAGTAAATCATAAATGATAAAGATCCTTGCCACTATTATCAATAAAACCAACAACATGGAAGTCCTCCCCTTAATGGAAATCCACAAGTAAACAATAATAGAGGTATTTTCAATGGTGATTAAGAAATTAATGAAGTGGAGGGCCTTTATCGGATGAAAATCAACAAATAAATAATTGTGAGGGTTCTCCCCAAATTTATTAAGAATCCAAACAATGTAAAATTAGTCCTTATGAGGGAAATAAACAAATCTACAACCACAATAGTCCTCTCCATTGTGATAATGGTACCAACTAATTTGGAGGTTCCCCCCATGATTATAATCACCAAATTTGTATGTATATATTCTTTCCACATCGGGATCAAGTAACTAGTTGAAGTAGTGGTCCTTCCCATGATGATGAACAATAAATAAATAACTATGGAGGTACTCCCTATGTTGATAAATATACTTTATGAATTAAATTACCTCAATATAATTTAAATCAATAAATCAACAAGCATGGATTTTCTCCCTATGGTGATCATTAAATAAACAAAACTAGAGGTTCTCATCATGATGGTGAATAAAAAACAAATTACTATATAGGTACACCCCATGGAAATTAATAAATAAATTGAATTGGAGGTCTTCCCTATGATGGTGAAAACTAAATCAGTAACCATAAAGGTCTTACCCATGGGTCCCATCATGAATTTTCACACTATAATAAAACATCTAGCCAAAATGTGTTTAATCCCTATGTCGAAACCATGTAATTATTATCTATTGAGGTACTTCAAATGGTATTTACCATTAAGGTGATACCCATGTTACACTATTTTTATTGTATGAAGGTTCTCCCTATGTCATAGTTATCTTGATGTTATTTTTTTCTTGAATGGTTCTTGTAAATCCTAATTCCTATGAATAAAATTATTATTAGTTCCTCCAAGAGATCATGTAACATCATAGGTGATTGAATTTTTTAAAAATAATTACTATTATCTAAATAAAATTGATATAAATGGGACATTATAATCATGAAAATTCAAGGAACCATTTGATATAGATGAAGAAGGATCATTCTTATTGTGGAGAGAGTTAGATAAAGATAATATACTAGTAATATTTTATACCATAACAACTTCTCAGTATATCCTCTCTAAAATTATTAAATAGGGAAAACAAATCTTCTTTTATCAAATATTAGGGTGATTTTTGACTACCAAAAGTCCAAAAAATTACAATATAAAGGGTACAAATATAACCTAAAAGAACTCAATGAATAATGTATCTACATTGATTTTAATGTCCTTATTTTTAGTTAGATCATTAATTTAGTCAAATAGTGTGAATACCTCAAATGGTATTGAATAATATTCCTCAACATGCTCCACAAAATAAGAAATAAAATTTATAACCTTATAAACATAAGATTTTTGGGTGAATTCTGGGAATTTATTTTCACCTCGATCACTAGATAACAGTGTATTTATAGAAAAATAATCTATAATATCATTTCCTTATGAAAAATCTCATACCAATATTTTGTAATGGTAATTGTAAAATCCCTTAAAAAACCATGTTTTTTAGATGATAAAAAAAGCACTTATTATAAGAGTGAGTAATTTACAAGATTCTACATCAAGTCACTCAAAAGGTGAATCTTTCATAAAATGTGTAATGATAGTTTGTGTCTCATACCATGATTATTTTTTAGGTATATAAATTAAAAATTATTCTATATCCAGCATGCATAATATTGTGATCTCAGAAGTGAAGATAGATGTGGTGATGAATCTAACAATACAGAGGAATACTCATCCCTTGGGTTGGAGGATTTTTATCCCCACCATAACCCTTTATAAAATCAATTATACAAATAGAATCTCAATATAAAAAAGTACCTCATCCATGCTAATTAATATTTTAAAGGAAAAGGGTAGCTCCCAAAGATGAACCCACACTTTTTTCTCTAATAATTATTCAAAAATCAAGCCATCCAATAATAACTCATTTATTAGTATTTATAATATATTCTTTAGAATTAATATTCGTAAGTATAAACCCTCCTTATCTATGTGAGAACACAATAAGGAAATTTTTTAGACTAATATGGGTTGGAAACCTAATATATCCTCTAAAATTTACAAAAACAATTCGGATTATGACATACCCCATGTGGATTAGTTTGAGGATAATGAGGCTGCATCATTCTCGTACATGAATGTGGGATTTTTTTCACTTAGTGAGTCAGTGCCAAATATTAGGGTACTTTCCTAGATATAACCACAACCCACCCACCACCTAAAGGTGTTTTGGTACTTTTTACTAAAGAAAAAGATAGTAAATATGAGGTTAGGATTCAATATATTATGTAGATTAATGTTAAAATATGTATTAGTTCAAATTTTTTGAATATAACTCCCAATAATAATATACAATAACTCTTATTTATGAACCTCTTTAACAATATAATATTGATCAAACTAAAAAATAATAATTGATTCATCTTTTTAAATTGAGATCATACCTACCTATTTGTTTGATTAAAATTCCAATTTATTATCAAGAATTCTAACCACTAAGGTAAAATTTTTCAATAGTTTTTTCTATTCATCTAAGTATAGATTAAGAAAGTTAGAAACTACAGGTATAGACATGCCAAAAATATCACATTATGAAAAAAAACCCTACCCTAATTCCAACAAAAGATGTAATATCACAAACCAAGATACCAAATTCTCTCACTTCTTGAATAGAGGCTATGAAATTTAATCGTAAAACTATTCATTCCAAGAGTACAACATACCCAAAATAGGTATTTTTAATCCATAATTCACCCATCTTTTGGAATCACTAGATGTTAATGTTCTATGGATTTAGTGAATCTGAAAAAAACCAACATACAATGCATCCTGGTGAAACCTAATGTTAGGAATTCAATAAAATTAAGTAACAGAAAATTATAGATGATTCATATAGACATTGGATTCACATTTATTTATTAGAAATAACCATCTAGACACTAGATCCATCAAAATATAGGAATACCTATTATGATAGTTCCTCCAACAATTCAACTCTATAATGTGAAATAAAAGTATCCATGACCTTCTTTCATTAAAATAAATATATAAACAAGTGTTATTGAAATTATTTCATGATGGAATTGTTTAAACTATTCATTTGATATAAATCCCCAAGAATAATATTTTATGAAAATAAATATGAAAAATTTGTAGGATGATGTGGGGATATTACTCATTCCACAAAAATACCATAGAGGTTTTAAATAGTTAACAATAATAATACAATATTTTTTATACAACATTCATTATACCAAAACTAAATCACAACAAACACTACTATCATAGTTAAATAAATTAGGGAAGGTGATGGCTAATACTGTAACTCTCAAATTCTAAGTGGTGCTAGTTCTAGCTCTCTATCCTACTAAATTTAATACGGTCCCTAATTAAAAAAATAACAATACTAATGTATTAATAAAAATACATTGGGTGAAAAAATGAGAAGCGACACTGAAATTTTGGAAGTAGAAAGAAGAAGGTATACTCCTTCCCAAATAATTAGGTTCATAGATGCATTATGTTTTGTGTAAAAAATTTTTTTATCAGACTACCAACAAAAATAATTCTAGATAAATTATGACAAAATGATCACATTTATTTTTTTCTTTGCCATAGAATATTGGGGAATTACATTCAAGATTATTTTTTCTTCAAGTATTTTCTCCAAATGTTGGTATATAAAGCATGATTAATCCTACAAATCTTAGATCTTATATAACATATGGGTTGATTGCTTCACCAGAAGAAAAATAAGAGTGGAGGAAAATAATAGAGAAGAATTCATAAATTTTATATTATTGTATTACCAAAAAGTTAGTAAAAATAATATGTATGAAATTAATAGGGAATGACTGATTTTACTATTTGTTTCATAAATTCACATTTTATCCCTTGTAGAAACAACTTCTACATCATAGGATTTTAGAAATCATTGTAATAATAATCATCATAAATTAAATAATATGTAATAAGAATAATCTTAGGGGTACCAAAACGAGTCCAAACATTTATTGATTTCATACCCCCAACACTGTGAGGAAGGGAACAACCACACTAATTGAAATTTCACTATAGCGATGAATTCTGGAATGATTCTATTAGCATCATGAATTTATAAAAACCTTTTTTATAATGAATTTTTTTCTTATATGATTTGGTACCACATCAAAAATTATGTTAGAGGTCATAAATTTAAATGAATAGAAAATTGTGGTAGACAATGAAATCCATATATCATCCTTGTTGAGATCATACATGCTATAGAAACTAGGAAATGATAACCTCATTGATCCCTATAATATCACTAATCTTATCCTAAATTCTATAGAAATTATTTTAATCATATTATATTTATTGATATCCTTGAATATAGAAAATCATCTAAACAATTATGAAACATTTAAATACTAACTCAAAAAGGCCAACAAATGAAAACAATTTCTTTATTTTCATACCTTGAAATGGGATTTTAAACATTTCAATAGAATTATGATTCTAATACCGAAACATGAGAACAACAATATGAAAGGAGGATCTATCCTTTTATTGAAAAAAATTATTTTATAAAGACTAATTCTATTATCTTGAAATGACATTTTATTTTAGATTATCTTTTACTCATCATATAACTTTGAGAGACCCTCATTAAGGATCTATCTATCCTTTAAGAGTTCAAAAATTACGTTATAGATTTTGATACATACCATGATAAAATGAAGAATATTTTTTTCACATAGTCATTTCATTCATATAATAGGATTGAGAATATATGATACATGGGAATATCATACCCTTATAAGTATTCTACAAGCATTATTACATTAAACTTTATTAATACGTAGTAAAAAATGACTAAAAATAAATCTTATATAGAAATAAATACTTTATTTTTTGGGATATAGGGAGGATGATCTAGCCCTTTTGATTTGAAAATTCATGTCTATGATAAGAGTGAATACAAATAAATTTTCTAAATTTTTATAAAAGATAAATTAAATGATATAGTGACTAATTCTGAGTTCATGGTTGTCCATCATGTCACTTAAATAAATTTCTTATTTTGATGAACATGGTTTCCCATACATGAAATAATTCCCTATTTATAACATCAATGTTTGAATTATATCATTAATTGAAAATTTTGATGTAATTTATAGTGAAAAATCAATCACTGATTCTTTTGAATCCTAATATATTGACTAATGGTATTATTAATGGAAGGGGAAAATCCATTGATAAATAGAAAAACATAATTATATATCCCTAATGGGTTGGAATCTACATTGATTAATCCATATAATTTTATAGATTGATTTTTCGTATTTTACAGCAATCCGATTGAAATGATAATTTTTTATTTTTTAAATCACATAGTGTTTCCATCAAAAAAATTGATTTCTTGTCTTCCATCTTCTATTATGATGGATAAGAATATTTTTTAATTAACCCATGTTTGTAGAAAAATAGGTTTCCATGTATTCTATGCATATTAATTATATATATAATATATTTACCTAAATACTCACTTAATTGACATATAGTTAACATAACCAAGTATTATTAATCAGATTGAGATGTATCATCGGGAGAGAATAAATAGAATGGGTTATTTTTTAACTATTCATATGGTGTAAAACAATATCAGAGAATATTATAATTATTTTTATGAGTGTAACCCTAACAGGGAAGATAATATATCTATTTATGGGAATAAAGAATATATTTAAGTTTACCATTGAACTTTAAAGGAAGATGTTTCAACCACTATTAGTGATCTAAAGGATGTGAATTGTAGTACCAAGGATAACTCCAAACCCATATTGACCACTGTCTCCTTAAATCCCTAGGAGTGAGAGTAGTAAATTTATCTTCTATAATATCCAAGGATGTATTAATATGGATTTATACATAGATTATAGGATTATATCCCCATTAATAGGTCCATCATTTATGTTTTCCATATAACCACCATGACTATAAGTAGGTAGTAAGAGGGATGTGTCCATCACTTTTTTTCCCAAGGTAGATGACATTGTCGATAAATTGAGCAAGGACAAGTTCATATAAGAGGCCCATTATACTAAATGAATCACCAAAATTATTTCCATTAAGAATCAAAATATTATAATTATTTTAATGATTAATTTATAATATTTATATAGTTATTTTATAAAAAACAGTATTCATTTTTAAATAACAGTGCTACTAATTTACACAATGATAGGTTCTAAATTCGTCTTCTTTATGAGTGGGGTTTTTTAAATACAATGAAATTAAGGTGACCCTTGATTTCAAGGAGGATATAGATATATGATCACCCCAGGGTGTTTATTATGATTAGGTGGTTCCTTTTTGTTTGAATAATTTTTTAGTCACCTACCAACATGTTTGAACTAAATTTTTTTAATCCATTATTTGGAGGATAGTGGAGTGTTATGTGTATGATATTACAATCAAATCCTATATGAGTTGTGTTTAATTCACCATAATTATAATTTTCATTCACTAAACCATGAAGTAATATCTTGAATATGAAACTTATAATGTGATTGCTCATTTTTTCCATGAGAAATTTTATTAGTTTAGTTGTTTTTCATTATGTAATTTATGTTGACTTGGTGAAATCAAAAAAAATAGTTAAAATAACCCCCTCTCTAAAATGCATGAATATTAGGGGATTTTGGGAATCCTTAAGTACATTAGAAACATCATAATAAAAATTAAAATAATGTTTTAACCCTTTAAAAAAATAATAAAAAAGGAGAAAGGAATAAGTGGGATGTGGATTTACTAAGGATTATGATAGTCCCGATAAATATCTAATGAAAAAACTAGTTTTGATGACATATATGTATAAGAAACCTATAATACAATACAAGAAAAAAAATGGTGATATAACAAGTAAAGAAATTTCTTATTGAAATGTTATATTAAATAAAAATTTATTATATCAAACAAACAACGTTGGAAGTTATGATTTGGTATACTGATATTGAGAAAAACAGCCTTTCATTGATCTTTGTAGTGTGAAAACTAAGAATATATATTTTTCAAAGGTAATTAAAATTAAAGAATAGAATGGATCAACTTAAATATATTCTTTTTCATTCAATGATAAATCAATTAAAAATAATATGAGTTACTGTCCATTAGAAATTCAATATCCATTTTGTGTCCAAAATGGAGATCAAAGGAAAAGTGATTACATATTTCTTACCAGTAAATCCTTAACATGAAGATTAATCATTGGACATAAAATATAATTGATGAGTATTTTTTTGTATTTATGAAACTTTTGAGAAATGGGATTTGAATTTTAATAATGATTATGGATGTTTGATAACAAATTAGATGGAAACCCTAATACTCAACAAGGTCATTTTGTTGATTGCGTTTATTTCCACAACAAAAGAAACTCTTAAAATTCTCCTTCCACATCTCAAAGTGATTTAGTAAACATTATGTGGAATAAAAACCCCTCATTAATATCCTAGGGTTGTAATTATAGATACTAGTCACCCAATTTAATGTTAAAGGTGACTCAGAGTTATTGATCAAAAAGATAAATAGAGATCGAACCATCAAGATGGTAGAGATTGTACCCCTTCATGAATTTACATAGAAGCTAATAAATTGGTTTCTATTAAATACATTTAATTCTCATATTCTACAATTGTATAATTCTCATGAAAAATAACATTAAAATATATCCATAACTATTTTAGACTTTGAAACATATGAGAAAATATTCAACATTTCTTAGCAAGGAGTTGTCTTTTTATTTGTTAGCATAGATATGGAAGAAATAAAATATATTGATACTATATAACATGGGGTTAAAACAAATTAAATAATATATATATATTCCATAGAATAGAATCATTATCATGGTCCACTTCATCATGTTCAAGATATAAAGAAGAACATTTGTCAATGGGTATAAAACTTCAAACTTTACAATGGCCAAAATTCTCAAAAAGTATATATAAATAATGTTTGGATGGGTTCATTTTCAAATATATTGAATAGGAAAAACACTTACCTTAATTCCACACATTTATGTATAGAAAAGGATTACATTAGTCAAGGACTAATCACTTTAACCAAGTCATAAGGCATGCGTTTTAATGGACTTTAATGATTCATAATTGTATAGAGTTCATAATGAAATTAGAAAAATGATAGATGGATGATAATTATCATCATTAACCCTTAGAGATATTTTAAACTGGTAAATAAAACCTAACATTTTCTATTTTGGGGATATATACCTTAGATCTATACCCTCTAGATATAAAGTTCAAATTAATTCTTATTTTCAATGAATTTGCTTCTAATGGGGTTGAAGATTCACCCTTAAAAGACATTGTTATAAATCATATAATCAATTATGTAAATTATTATATCATTAACATATTTTTGTTTTTACACTCAATAATTATAAATAATGATACCAATTTTTTTTATTTAAAAATGTTATATTTTTAATTCAACATCAATTCCAATCATTCATCTTATTATCATGAAACATCAAATTGTCGTGTATAGACATTCAATAAGTCCATATAAAATATCCATTAAAAAATTTTAGTTGGGGATAAAAATAATTGACCTAATAAACTCCAAAATAGTTTTTTGGATCATCATACCAATACCCATACATTAAGGATAGAAACCCTTCATTTATAGTGTATGGGAAATGGGTCATTTTCTCCTTTAACCTTATGTTACATTTCTTTTGAAAACCCATTTGTGATTACTTGAATGAAGATGAACAACAAAAAATCCATCTTGATTAGTTGAAATGAAATTATTATAAATTGTTACAAAAATTTCTTAACCTTTGATTCTATCACAAAAATATATCATGCTCATTGAATAAATAGATTTCCTTCACTTGTTTTAATAATGAAATTTTGTTCTGGCATTGATATTGGAAATGATACATGAGAATAATCCCTAAAATATGTAATTGAAATGGGAAGAAAATTACATCATATAAAATTTATACATTAGTGGAAAACATTATGTCACAATTGATGGATAATTTTTCACAACTCCATCAACATGAGATATTTCAATAAATACATTGTTCATTTTAACATTGGGTTGGAAGGTCCTTTTCCAACTATTATACACTACATGAAACATAGTCCATGATCATAAATATAAAATGAATGAATCCATAGTCCATTTTTCAGGACACTAAAATTACAAACATGAAGTCATTTTTACATTCTATTAAACTATACAATATAATGTCCTCATCATATAACATTAAAAATTTAAGGTATATGTTCTATCATTCACAATGATTAAATTTCATAAAATTTTCTATTATTTATAACATAATATTATTTTTTGATAACATGATCTATTTAATGTTTTTTAGTATATAGTTCCACATTTAAAATTGTATTCCTTGAACATTCCAACACTAGGATTAAAATTCCCCTATGAATGAGAACTTCATAAAACTTGATTCCTAATGCTATAATATATATACTGATCCTTGGACCTTCTACGCCATGACCACCTATAAATTTTACATTTACCCCAACCCTTATTCCTTAATAGTACTTAGAATTTTATGGATACATGCTATGTTTAATCCTTTATCCTCTCACCAATGCTCCCATTTATGCCATCACATTCCCCTCCTACTGATAATCTAAATCTGTGCAAAGACTCTATAAATAATAACTATACATGTATTAATTAATATTTAATGGGATATATCAATATACATGGATCAATTATATTGGATACCACCATGAATTTTATTTTTTTTCTCCCCACCATCATAGTGTGTTGACTTACTAATTGAAACTGGGGTGTCAAACATTAACACAATACTAGGATGAAATATTTCCCCTTTCCATGAATTATCTATGTATTTATTCCTATTCTAAAATGATATATAAAAATTTTTGAGAACTAAATCCAAACCAAAACTCAAATTATCACATACATTCATCCACTTCTTAGTCTCATATAACAATTTAATTTGTACATCCTTGAATAAAAATATTTCTACCGGCCTAAATATTCATTTTTTACATTATATACTAAATACATTGAATTTGATTTACCCAAAATATTATATGTCTAATGGTAATGAATAAATATAATTCTAAGTGACCCCATTGACATGATGATGAAACAAGATTTATATACATGGTCCACCAATAACCAACTAAGGTCATGAATATATATCATTGAAAAGATCCACTAATCCTCTATTCCATTAGTGGAATTATAGTGGAATATATTATTAAAACATCATAAATGACAATCCTTGATATTCTTATCACATTGTTTAGAAAGTATTAAATAATTGAATAATTGTTAATGTTCATCCTATAATATCCACTATCATCACATCATTTCCCAATTTATATAAGAAAACATATAATTGACATCACCCGTAATACTGAATATAAATATTTGAAAATATTTCAGATTCTTATACCTCTTTAAAGTATTTTTAATTTCCCTCATATTTTATCATTTCATACCGGTATCACTTCATCCATGAACATGAGAATAAAATACATGAATCTTTGGACAAATAAAAATGAGATTACATTATATAAAACATTTCTACAAGATGGTTTGTATAGATATTTGGCTCATTATCCATTTTGGGAAAATCATTCCCTTGAATATACCACCTCATGATGGTTGATGTTTTATGACCTTGAAAACCATACTTACTTTGGCTAAATTTGTATGACTATAAATATCATCCGCCTTCAATCCAAGATATAGGTCCTTAAACTACAGACACCAATAAGAGTTTATTCTAAAAAAATCAAACTTCTAATTTAATGAGACATAGTACTCAACATGTTTGAGACCAAAGAATGAACAGATAAAAAATAATGTCTTCACTTTATATGCATTCTATTTCGTGTATTAAGAAAAGTATAGTGTAAAATATTGGAAACTAGGGAAAAAATATCATGATAAAAATATTCAAATTGTTACCTTTGAAAAATCAATGTCTCTAATCCTTTATCCATTAATTTCATGGATTAGAAGTAAGTTAATGTGTGGGTATACAAAGAGGAATAATTAAGTATTATGTGTTATAAAATTTGGCCCTAGAAAAAATTATTCTCTGCTCAATGGGTCTAAAAATCTCAGAACAAGTTAGAGAATCCTTGTTCCCATAAAATATATTGGTTCAAATAAATTAAGCAAATCACTAAAGGTGTAATTATAATGTAATTGAACCCTTATAGAACATTAAACCACTCATATTACCCCTTCCATGATTTCAATTTTACTAAGTTATTCATTCAATCATATCCAAATGCACTAACCCTAAACTATAGTGAACAAAATTATACTATATACCTAGCCTACATATACCTATAAAAAAGAACATGTATAAGAGGAAAATAAATGTTCTTTCCTAATATATGTAATTGTAAAACCTTATTATGTAGTTAAAACTAACATGATACATATCTAATCAACCATTCCTTGCTATCTATTTACTTTCACACATTATCATTATTAAGTTTTAAATATTACCTGAAATTTTTATCATTATTGAAAAATAAATAATTTCCATGGAGTAAATAAATTTTTCATTGATTGAAAAAATGGGCGATTCCACCATTTTATGTATCTCATAAATATTCATAAAAATGGGAAAATAATATAAATGCTATAAATTCAACTACAAATATTATTCTATTAATGTCTAGATATGGTTTTTTGATAGATTGAAACCTCAATATCCTATCAGATCTTTGCTAATTTCATATACTAAGTATCATCATCAGAATATATCATCTCTACTCATTTAGTAACATTATATTTAACCTTATTTAATTTTACAAGGATCCTCTAGTGATCAATTATTTTATGATTAGCTATGAATAATTCATGGAAAATAATACTTATTTAAGTCATCCATTCATTAAATAAATATTATTCTAGAACCATCACCATAGTGTGGGGAGAAATTTATTAGATTGAAGTATCCTAAGATTATGAAGTTGGCCAAAAATTCACCCATTTAGCTGTTTGATAATGAAAACCATGATCAATCATGCTATGTGATTATTTGCTTCACCCCTTAAAAATTGTGTGGTAATCAAACCCACTATATACTAAGGTGATAAAAAAATAATATATCATGTGAAATGTTTTCCCTAATACTATTTAGGGGTATTATAGATCAACTTCTATATGCCTAATGAAACTTATCTCCATGCACTTCATCTAAATTTGATGGACTCAAGGCATGCATTAGTGTCACTTTTGGAAAATTAGAAATATTTTGGGACAAAATAATTTAAAGAATTTATAAAACTAGTTACCTTTGATCTAACAAATTCAAAATAATATCATTTCACAATGGCCTTTGATGACTAGGACTTCATATTAGAATCTTCCTATATTTTTTCACTATTCACGGGGTCACTATAATAATTAACATGTAAAATGTTTTACAATTAGTATATTTAATAGTTAAATGAGATATAAAATGATTTTTCACTCTACCTATAGAAGTTAAAAGCTCTCTCACCACCATGGTTTCATTAATAGGTATTAATAAAGTACCTTACCCTTAAACCATTTACCAATAGCAGGTTTCATTTGAAAATATTCTCTCATTATAGAATCCTGCATTTTTATTAAATAAAATTTTCTTTTATGTGGAATAAATAGAGAATATTTCAAATTTTACTTTATTGGAAATCTGGCACATAATACAATGAAACATAAAAAATTATTATAATCCACATGCATATATTCTTCATGGGTTCATCCAATGTACATTTACTGCATCTTATATTTTTGTGACATACATCAAATGAATGGGATGAGAATAAGTCCTAGTAAGGTAAATAATTTACATATATTCATGAGTAATATAAATATGAACATGATTAATATAATTCTGGAAAGAAAAATTGAAAAATAGGAATATCATAATAAAAAAATGATTCATAACATGTAAATGTGGCTAAAACTTTTATTTTATACATTCACAATAATATCACCAAGGTTAATTCACCAAGGTATCGTAAAAGATGACATTTATAGAGATTAAATTTCTTACCCAATGGATTAGAGTTAAACTAGGGAACACATTTAAAATGATTTTATTAATATGAGCCACATAAATCATAATAAAAAATATCATAAATAACTCATGGTGAAAAAATACAGGTTTCATACCAAAATATTGGAATTTCATATGTTCTTAAAAACATGATAATTTTTACATTTTCATACTATGGAAAGGGAATAAGGGATTAATATATGTTAATACAAGAATTAATAACTTCTAAATATGTGTGAATACCCATGGAAAATAAGGTGTCTTGGGTATTCACTAGAATAAAATAAAAGATAATTTTTGAGGAGAAGAGAGAAATTTGGAGAAGTAAATTAGATAACATAACTAGTATAAAAAATGGTTTTGAAAAATGGTAAAATGAAGGGGACTAAAGGGTATAAAATTGATAATATTTACTTTAGAAAAAAATATGATAAAAATGGTATTATAAAAGATGAACCAAAAAATTTAGAAGACATATATGAAAAAAGGTTCTTGAATCCATATGAAAAGAAGGATAATTCCCTTACAATGAAAAGTTAATCCTAAATCTTCAAGAATTAAAAAATGGTGGAGTGAGGATACCTTGGGATGAATCCTGTGGAGGTGGAACTTCTATAGATTCATGGATAATGGATTGTGGGTGAAGTTAAATCTAGGTTGTGGAAAATGAAAAACAATGGGCCAACCCATGGGTTTTTCACATGGTTTTTGACATTAGGGACATTTTTATGTGATTTTATCCCACAAGAAGTGAAAATCATATTATATTACTTATTTTGTGATGGAAATGTACAATTTTCACTAAATAATGTTTTAAAAGTAAAAGTTTCTATTTTAGACTTTCTAAAGTAAATTTTTTTGCTTGGAATTTGATTGTAATATATTAAAATAATTGATATTATTAAAATAAAATATTTTTAGTCTTGGATTGTGGTGAAATAATTATTATATCATTATTAAATAATTATTAAGTCATTAATCATACCGAAAAACCAAAAGTTTATTTTTTTTACTATTCATGCAATTTTTTAGAAAAGTATCATAAAGTAACAATAACCTAAATTTGATATGTTGATTTCAAAAATTATGTTTATTTTTTCATATTAATTATATAAATATGATAAAATTATATTTTATCTATAAAAAATTATTTATTTTTTAAAATGTCGGGTTGGGTATGCATAGTAACATTTTTGACAGTTAAAATATTTTAAGGACATAATAACAGTATTTTATCATTTACATGTAATTTAACAAGTTTTTATAATAATATTTCATTAAAATATGTATTGTTAATAATATATTACATTATTATAAAATTTATATCTTATAAAAAAGTAAAATTTGGGTCTGAAAAATCAATTCACCAAATTCCAACTCAATTAAATCTATTTTATGAAGAAAACTCTTATTAAATTGGAATTGATAGAATATAATTTTATTTATACAAATGAATTAAATATTATATAACAATGGATAAGAAATATAACCCTTTATAAAACCCATGTACTTTCTTATAGTAAGGTGTGTGCTGGTGATAGATTCATGGGTTGGCTCGGCTAACATCACTCGAGTGGAATTTTACAGTAACTTGAACTTCTCCAATAAGTTAGTTTATTGAAGCTTCTATTGTAGAAGATCAGATTGGTCATGGTCAAGAGTGAATCCAAGTGATTCTATCTCCTTCCCATCTTCTGAAAATGGGATTTGTATGAATCAACTCTACTAGTTGAGGCAACACTACTCCTATATTCATTAATTATCCTTTATAAATGTTACTTGTAAAATTTAATTATAAAATTAAAATTATTTTCAAGAGAATAGTTTCCAATGGTCATATTGACCAACAATCATATAAAGGTCAAATCCCAATAGTTACATTTCCATTTAAACTCGCGTCATTAAGAAAAATATAAGTTACTATTGAGTACAATGAAATATAAAAAAAAAATCTTAGGAAACAAATATCATTCAAAAGGCATGGGTCGTTACATTCTTCACACGTTAAGAAATTTCATCACCAAAATTTCACACATTCTCTCTATTGAGAAAATTTGTGGGTACTTCTCCCTCATTGTCTACACTTATTCCCATGATTCTTATTCATATTTATGTGTCCTCTACAACACATTGATGTGGCGGGTAGTCTTGTTTCATAGAACATTATCTCTATGGTTTAAAATATCCACCACTTCCTCCTCATAAGTGAGGTTACTTTCCTATTGAACCATATATAGATTCACCCTGGAAGAGTCAATCTATTTGGGAAGAAGGTGAGGATGAGCCCCAGGTAAATTGTACCCTACAAAATCCTTGATCGGATTAGAGCAGTGTCCTATCAAAATTGGTACTCCATACAACCTCACATAATTCTTTACAAAAATCATGGAAAGTTGGTCAAGAGGGAAATGTCCCCGGATAGAAATAAAGTGGGTAGTCTTGGAGAGTTAGTCTACTATAACTCATATTTCATTATTCTCCATTGATTTTTTTTAGGGAAAAATTGAAAAAGTACATAGTTATATTGTGTCACTTTCCTTATTGGTATGGATAGTGGTTTCAATACCCCTTTAAGAAGAGGTCATTCTTCCTTCTCTTGTCTAAACACTAATCACCTTGTAGTGTAGTTAGCAATTTCCCATTTTTAGGTAGTCCCCGAAATAATGATCATGAAGGTTACTATATATTTTAGTACTTGTTGGATACATATAGAATGTAGATATATAAGGTTTATCCATCAAATCCTTCATAATTTTAAAAATATATGGGACACATAGCCTTGTTCAAAATTTTAGTCAACTTCTTGATCAATATTTGACTCACTAAACCTCTGATTCCCCACATCCTCTATCATCTTTTATAAAAAAGGATCTTCTATTTAATATTTCTTGATCTTTTATAGTAATGGTGTTTTAGATATCATTTGGGTTAGGATTGATGATGTCCCTTCCCTCATGATTTCCTTGTTCAAACTTACTAGGTCCTTGATCAATGGATCCCCTTGATTCCTCATCATTACTAGAACAACATTGTATTTTCTAAATAATGCAGCAATGACTTTGTTTTCTCTACTAGGGTGATAATTAACTGAACAATTGTAACGCCCCGACCCCAGTTACCCAGAGTCGGTGCATTATTACAAAACATTGGCATGATCACAAGAAAGATCAAATCTCGAAATACCGATTGGTTTAGTAGCCTTGGAAACACTGGATATATTCATAAGTTTTACATTACATCATAAAATGAAAAACTACTACAATAACATAATGTTTCCACAATCCACACTATTAACCCCTCATAAAATCCCTGCAGGTCATTCATAACTTACTTCTTCACATCCTGGGAAAAATAAAACATAGAAAAGGGGTGAGCTCAAATGCCCAGTAAGGATAACAATATAGCGGAAACTTTCATAAATAAGAATAAACATTTAAGGCAATGTATAACTAAAACAAAAGCCTTTTAAATATGAACTTTCAACATGGTATGGCATAAATAAAATGAAATAATGCCATTTACTTATTCACATGGATATTCTACTAATCGAATAATCACATGCAAAAATCAATAACCACTTTCATAATGTTGGAATGCATAATGCCAGACTATCATAACCACATAGCCAAGGCCTCGTGCCAAGACTACAAATAAGATTTTGTCAAGGCCTTGTGCCAAGACACTAGTTTGTCTCATGAGACCTACCGATGCAATTTTTTTTAGAAGATACTTACTTTTAAAATTGCTAAAATACACTCCAGTGTTTTTCAGAAAACATTATGCAAGCTTCTGAAAACAAAATAACTAATTCAGAAACTGCTTGACTAATTAGAGGCCATGATTGGTCCACTCCCAATCCCTTCCTGTCTACCAAACTCGAGAGTCGGGTTTTCTGAAAACATTTTTAAGCTTGCGTTAAATACGTATACATTTGCACTGGATTTTCATATATTTGAGAGAAATATCACTTTTTTTGAAATCATTTAAAAATCACATAATTATAAAAGAAAAACTTTATTTTGAAAATATCCTTACAAGCGTGTAAGGTAAGCTTCAAAGGTGTAATAATGGAAGAGAATAACCGCACCTGTCGTATAATTTAACAAAAAAACATTCTTACCTTAATTTTGTGAAAAGGTTAAAAAGCACCTTGTTTGGAAAACGACAGAAAGATTCCTTTATAAACCTCTTATAAAAGTCAAAAATGGTATAAATGACTTTAACTCATATTCTAGTAAATAGTAAAAATGTTTTGAAATGCATTTTTAAGAAACATGGATGTGGATGATAAAGAGATCCCAGTAGATTATTACGTATAAACAACCTTGGATAATGAAGAGGTTGTAAAGTAAACCCTTACCTTGTACTTTTCCTTGGTTGGGGTAGGTTAACCTCCTGTATAATGGTGAAATAGTTGTTATTAAATTATACAAGAATCATATATAATAATATGATATCATATATGATCTTTTAACATTTATTTGTTAATAATATCTTATAATTTTCGTCGTTTCGGGAGTTAACTTACTCATTTTCTTTTATATTTTTTGTTACATAAGCCATGGTTGTTGTATCTTATTCATATCCAGAATGATATCTAGTCCTTAAAAATCATTTTTAAATCATCAAATGATAATTATACTTGAATGGTTACGATGGAGAATGAATCTCATCGCGTTTGTGGAGACGGTAGTCCGTACGTACGCACGAGCGACAATATCATTCTTTTGATATTAAAATAATATAAAAATGAATGGTATATCATATATACAGAATCATTAACATGTTATATTTATTATTTACATGAGTTACACATCATTATTATACCCATCCAAATAATATTATATTGAATAACAATTACACCACGACGTGGAGACGGTAAGCCGTACGTACGCACGTATGGTGACATGTTATTCAAAGGGTGGATAGAATACTGAATATGGTTGTACCATACTTATAATAACATCACAATATATGTGATATACTGGAGTTATTATTTTAGAATGGTAAGAACAAAGGAAGAAGAAGTGGAAGAAGAAATGAACTTGGAGAAGGGTGGTGAAATCATTACCTCTTTTCGGGTTCTTCCTTTTGATTTGATCAAAAGGGCTCCTTAGGTTGGATTTCGGATCAAACTAAGTCCTCTAGGTTGTAGTTAGGGATGTTGGGAGAGTATTTGGGCAGATTTTGGCCGAACCAAAAGGCTTTTAAGGTGTGAAGCAATGAGAATGAGGAGTGCCCTTTTATAAGAGGGGTGAGGGGCACCTTTGGAAAAGCTAGAAATATTAATTTATAATAAATTCATATTCGGTTTCTAATGGCTCCAAAGCTTATTATTCAAAGGTTAAGGTGGGGATAGGTCGAAAACCACCCAACCAATAGAATTTAGACAGGTTTGGGTACTTATATTAACCTTATCTTTAAGTATTAACTCTAAGTTAATTAGTTTCACTTTTACAATGTCTCTTTGTATTTTTATATAATATGGTTAATAAACATACTATATACATCCAAGCGACCCCCAAGTGGTACATTAATGATGAAACTATCATGATATAAGTCTCTTGTCCGAACCTTAGATTTTTAGGAATTTAATATCAATTAATAGTATAATATTTGTTTTAAGAACTCTTTTATGTCAATTTTGACACTATTCAATAGTTGATTTTTGTGAAACTCATAACAGATTGATTACTTCGAACAAAGTCAATTAAATCAATACTAATATATCATATTATCATATAAAATTAGTTTAATTCATTAAAAGTTTCATATTATATTTATTTGGGTATTTATAATATCAATTATTTTAATTTTTCACTATTATAGTAATTACTGCATCATCATTGTGTCATAAATAAAATAAATTATTTAATGTCTAAAAATTATAAATAAAATATCATTATGTAGTAAATCTCTTTAGCTTTATAATTAATATTTATAATCTAAAATCCAACATATATAACCCTATGTAACAATTGTTTTTCTAAAAGATATATGCTTGTGTCATTTTTGTATTCATTTTAACTAAATTAAAATAAAGTGTCATTATCACTTACAAGTGGATCCATGGGGTCCCAAAATAGACCCAAAGATGATCATGGTCGACCATGTATCAACCAATAGGTTTAAGACACGTTTTAGTGTAATTTAGTATTATTATAATATTATTTTTTTAACCCTTATTTACCGGATTTACCCTTAACCATGGTAAATAAAATATTTACCGCAGTAATTATTCAAACTGTCTAAAAATAAAAGTTACCGATTTACACAATTTGAACATCCTGATTCCAAATATGGAATCCATTTTCCTAAATTCAAAACACATAAGTGGCAGAAATTAATTTAAAAATAATTTCCGCTGTCAAAATAAAAAGCGTGTTTTTAAGAGATAATAACTATCAAAGGATTGACACTTGTTTATGTTCGGTTTAATTGTAAAATTATGTCCAATGACCAAAATTATATTAAATGGTAAAAATATATTCTAAATATACTTTAAAACTACTAAAATTCATAATTTATCACTATTAATTATTCTGATTAAAAAAGTTGTTTTTAATTAAAATTTAGTAATTTTCACTATTCATCAAAATATGAAAGTTATCCGAAAAGTACCAAAATTTCACCTTAGGCTAAATTAGATATTCCGAATCCAAAAATGAAGTCCATTTTAAAATATAAAATATATATAATTTAAAATGTAGGTATTACTATTCACAACGGCTAGTTTAATTAGTTGTGGTGTGTGTTAGAACTCGAGATTGCGTACAACACACGCTATCGCATTATTCGAAGGGAAACGTACCGTGGAAGCTTGGGGTGTTTCATTTTAAATTTTTGATGTCCCCATTTAGTCAAAAAGTTTTAAATATTGTATTTAAAAAGGTTTCACTATTAGAAGTTGATAAAAGTGAAATACTGAAAATGAATCTGTTCTTGCATTATGACTAAGAAACTCATAATAGGGATTCTAAAATTATAAGGATTATATAAAGTTCAAAATGTAGTTAATACTATTCATGACCTCTTTTAATGGTGTGATTGAACTCGGTGTTGCGTGTAGTGCAAGTTATTGAATTATTTTTAAGAAATAACACACTCTGAAATCCTGGGGTGTTACATTCTCCCCTCCTTCAATAAATTGCGTCCTCGCAATTTGAAATTGTTCTTCGAAAATAAAAGGTTGAAAGTAGAAAATATATTTGTGGGAAAACCCACATCGGAAATTGGGTTACTAAAATTTAGTCTTAATATGAGGAAAAGAGAAATGAAAGGGTCACCACCAAATTATGATCTCGATTAGGAGAACATTGGTGGCAATTAGAGACATATAATTGGAGGAAAAACGTAAATATTTATAGGTAGTTATTGAGGCCATCAATCACAAACAAGTATAAAATTGAGGTCCTTAAACTCATCAATCTATGATGATTTGAAGTACCATCGGTTCAACAAAATATAGGGTATTGGGACAACACATTTTTTACATTTCAAAATATCTTAGTTGAAATCCCACATTGAAAAATGAATTAATGAGGCCTCTATTTTAAATAAAGAGTGGAAAGTATGAAGATTACCGAAAATAACACATACTAGGGTTCCATGTAAGAAAATATGGATATGGAAGAAAAATCTAACCATCAATTATCTGATGGAGAGTGGTAGAGAACATGGCTATGAAAAGGCCAACAATCCCAAAGCCATAAATTAGTGATGATTTAAGGTACCATCTAGGAAAACATTTTTGTTCTAAGTTCCTTTTATTAATGATGAGGAATTTATTTATGAGATTGGCTAAGATAATAAGGAGATATACTTAGTTTATAATTAGAGTTTTATCCATTAATAAATTTCTACCAAAACTCATCATTCACTCGTAAAAAAAATTCTATTTATACTATTCATAGAGGGTTCCAAAATAAACGAATTTATAATTCATCTACCAGATCTTTTAAAAAACTACTTTATTTAATCCAGGACATCTCGTGGGATAGTGGTAGGTGATACACCCTTGTCTCCCTTCGGTTGCGGGTTCAAGTCTCGCAGCCTTGCCGGACGCGACGGGTTGTCGTCCGACCTCCGGGTTGTCCTTTTATAGAAATCCAAAATAATCCAAACTAGAACTATCCAAAATACTTCTGTCCAAACTCACAGTCCAACATTCATAAGGAAGGTAAACATAATATAGATCCTTTTTACCCCGTAATAGCATATGAATACCTTCATCATGTATTACCATATTCCTTATTGATTACATTCATGCTCCCTTATTCCATATAGAATGCTGGATATACTTCATTAATCCAAAAATGTTTTAAACCCCAACAATGATGGAATATACAAATCATTAATTAGTTCCAAGGTAGTCAAGAATATCCAATATAATTTATACAAAACAATCACATATTATTCCAAAATCACTACCTCAGTATCAGAACTATATTATGATTTATCATTCTCTCAACCATATATTTTCCAAAAATTTATCCTGCTATTGAGTCACTTTTCTTTGTTCCACATAATCTCAAGTCCTTAATGAAATAGTACTGCAGTAAAATCCTTATATACTCCATAATTATTATAACAAGTACATTGTTGATACAACACTCAATTGATATAATCAACATAAGAACTCTAATCATTCCTCTTCATCTGTGGTAGTATCATAACTTGATTATTATCCAATAGCATCATTTGCGGCATAGTCTGATGACTGGGGCATAGGTTCGCGTAGTGTCCAAACTCCTTGCAAATGAAGCATTGTACATTTGAAACCATTTTCTTACCCTTGTAGTCATGTACTTTGTGCCCTTTTCCTCCACACTTATAACAAACTCCCATTTCTTTCAGGCAAGTTCCAGGGTGTTTCTTTCCACAGTTACCACATATGGGAAAATTCTTCTTTTCCCTCTTCCCTTTATCCATCTTTCTCTCTTCTATCCTTTTCTTCTCTTGCTTCCCTTCAAAGCCATAGGACTCAGTAAACTCTTTACTTATCTTATCAACACATGATATTATTTCTTCATATGATGATAATACATGGGAGACTATTTCTCTTGTAAATTTTGGCTTAAGACCATAAAATATATGATCCTTCTTTCTCTTTGTATCATGTGCATTGATAGAGTTCTCATTCCTTCTACTGGGCGCCATTTCTAAACAATGGCATACACTAGATCAGTTTATGAATCAAAATACATAATCCTATACTTATAAAACACTTAACATAAATTGAACTATTTATGGATATAATCCATAATCATAAGAATGTTTTCTTTGAGGAAGTATATACTCATAATCCCTTCAAAATGATTTGTAAAGAAAATGAGAGTTATCCTAAGCATATCCCCCGTGAGTGTCGTAACCAAGAGTGCAGCAAGGCCCGTTGTCGTGCACCAGTTCCCGTTCGAGTCTAGCTCAAAGCGGTGTTTTCAGGTTTTACCCCTAGGTACATCTGTGCCAGAGCCGCCTCTACCTGCTCGTATCCAGACAGGGATGTATTGCTCGGAAAACTCACAAAATCTCTACAATACCAAAATTCTAGGAAGTTCTTCTATACTAATCCTCAAAGTTCATCTTAGGTCTACGTGCTCTAATCAGAGTTTATCTAAATCTAGTTTCCAAGGTTTGTACTAAACTTCCTCTGATACCAACTGTAACGCCCCGACCCCAGTTACCCAGAGTCGGTGCATTATTACATAACATTGGCATGATCACAAGAAAGATCAAATCTCGAAAGACCGATTGGTTTAGTAGCCTTGGAAACACTAGATATATTCATAAGTTTTACATTACATCATAAAATGAAAAACTACTACAACAACATAATGTTTCCACAATCCACACTATTAACCCCTCATAAAATCCCTGCAGGTCATTCATAACTTACTTCTTCACATCCTGGGAAAAATAAAACATAGAAAAGGGGTGAGCTCAAATGCCCAGTAAGGATAACAATATAGAGGAAACTTTCATAAATAAGAATAAACATTTAAGGCAATGTATAACTAAAACAAAAGCCTTTTAAATATGAACTTTCAACATGGTATGGCATAAATAAAATGAAATAATGCTATTTACTTATTCACATGGATATTCTACTAATCGAATAATCACATGCAAAAATCAATAACCACTTTCATAATGTTGGAATGTATAATGCCAGACTATCATAACCACATAGCCAAGGCCTCGTGCCAAGACTACAAATAAGATTTTGTCAAGGCCTTGTGCCAAGACACTAGTTTGTCTCATGAGACCTACCGATGCAATTTTTTTTAGAAGATACTTACGTTTAAAATTGCTAAAATACACTCCAGTGTTTTTCTGAAAACATTATGCAAGATTCTGAAAACAAAATAACTAATTCTGAAACTGCTCGACTAATTACAGGCCATGATTGGTCCACTCCCAATCCCTTCCTGTCTACCAAACTCGAGAGTCGGGTTTTCTGAAAACATTTTTAAGCTTGCGTTAAATACGTATACATTTGCACTGGATTTTCATATATTTGAGAGAAATATCACTTTTTTTGAAATCATTTAAAAATCACATAATTATAAAAGAAAAACTTTATTTTGAAAATATCCTTACAAGCGTGTAAGGTTAGCTTCAAAGGTGTAATAATGGAAGAGAATAACCGCACCTGTCGTATAATTTAACAAAAAAACATTCTTACCTTAATTTTGTGAAAAGGTTAAAAAGCACCTTGTTTGGAAAACGACAGAAAGATTCCTTTATAAACCTCTTATAAAAGTCAAAAAGGGTATAAATGACTTTAACTCATATTCTAGTAAATAGTAAAAATGTTTTGAAATGCATTTTTAAGAAACATGGATGTGGATGATAAAGAGATCCCAGTAGATTATTACGTATAAACAACCTTGGATAATGAAGAGGTTGTAAAGTAAACCCTTACCTTGTACTTTTCCTTGGTTGGGGTAGGTTAACCTCCTGTATAATGGTGAAATATTTGTTATTAAATTATACAAGAATCATATATAATAATATGATATCATATATGATCTTTTAACATTGATTTGTTAATAATATCTTAGAATTATCGTCGTTTCGGGAGTTAACTTACTCATTTTCTTTTATATGTTTTGTTACATAAGCCATGGTTGTTCTATCTTATTCATATCCAGAATTATATCTATTCCTTAAAAATCATTTTTA
Organism: Viscum album; assembly: GCA_963277665.1. Classification (NCBI taxonomy): domain Eukaryota; kingdom Viridiplantae; phylum Streptophyta; class Magnoliopsida; order Santalales; family Viscaceae; genus Viscum; species Viscum album. The sequence continues at coordinate 464,934,077 of OY728137.1, read as the reverse complement.
AATCATCAAATGATAATTATACTTGAATGGTTACGATGGAGAATGAATCTCATCGCGTTTGTGGAGACGGTAGTCCGTACGTACACACGAGCGACAATATCATTCTTTTGATATTAAAATAATATATAAATGAATGGTATATCATATATACAGAATAATTAACATGTTATATTTATTATTTACATGAGTTACACATCATTATTATACCCATCCAAATAATATTATATTGAATAACAATTACACCACGACGTGGAGACGGTAAGCCGTACGTACGCACGTATGGTGACATGTTATTCAAAGGGTGGATAGAATACTGAATATGGTTGTACCATACATATAATAACATCACGGTATATGTGATATACTGGAGTTATTATTTTAGAATGGTAAGAACAAAGGAAGAAGAAGTGGAAGAAGAAATGAACTTGGAGAAGGGTGGTGAAATCATTACCTCTTCTTCGGTTCTTCCTTTTGATTTGATCAAAAGGGCTCCTTAGGTTGGCTTTCTGATCAAACTAATTCCTCTAGGATGTAGTGAGGGATGTTGGGAGAGTATTTGGGCAGAGTTTGGCCGAACCAAAAGGCTTTTAAGGTGTGAAGAAATGAGAAGGAGGAGTGCCCTTTTATAAGAGGGGTGAGGGGCACCTTTGGAAAAGCTAGAAATATTAATTTATAATAAATTCTTATTCGGTTTATAATGGCTCCAAAGCTTATTATTAAAATTTTAAGGTGGGGATAGGTCGAAAACCACTCAACCAATAGAATTTATACAGGTTTGGGTACTTATATTAACCTTATCTTTAAGTATTAACTCTAAGTTAATTAGTTTCACTTTTACAATGTCTCTTTGTATTTTTATATAATATGGTTAATAAACTTACAATATACATCCAAGAGACCCCCAAGTGGTACCTTAATGATGAACCTATCATGATATAAGTCTCTTGGCCGAACCTTAGATTTTTAGGAATTTAATATCAATTAATAATATAATATTTGTTTTAAGAACTCTTTTATGTCAATTTTGACACTATTCAATAGTTGATTTTTGTGAAGCTCATAACAGATTTATTACTTAGAAAAAAGTCAATTAAATAAATCCTAATATATCATATTATCCTATAAAATTATTTTAATTCATTAAAAGTTTCATATTATATTTATTTGGGTATTTATAATATCAATTATTTTAATTTTTCACTATTATAGTAATTACTGCATCATCATTGTGTCATAAATAAAATAAATTATTTAATGTCTAAAAATTATAAATAAAATATAATTATGTAGGAAATCTTTTTAGCTTTCTAATTAATATTTATAATCTAAAATCCAACATATATAACCCTATGTAACAATTGTTGTTCTAAAAGATATATGCTTGTGTCATTTTTGTATTCATTTTAACTAAATTAAAATAAAGTGTCATTATCACTTAATAGTGGATCCATGGGGTCCCAAAATAGACCCAAAGATGCTCATGGTCGACCATGTATAAACCAATAGGTTTAAGACACGTTTTAGTGTAATTTAGTATTATTATAATATTATTTTTTTAACCCTTATTTACCGGATTTACCCTTAACCATGGTAAATAAAATATTTACCGCAGTAATTATTCAAAATGTCTAAAAATAAAAGTTACCTATTTACACAATTTGAACATCCTGATTCCAAATATGGAATCCATTTTCCTAAATTCAAAACACAGATGTGGCAGAAATTAATTTAAAATTAATTCCCGCTGTCAAAACAAAAAGCGTGTTTTTAAGAGATAATTACTATCAAAAGATTGACACTTGTTTATGTTCGGTTTAATTGTAAAATTATGTCCAATGACCAAAATTATATTAAATGGTAAAAATATATTCTAAATATACTTTAAAACTACTCAAATTCATAATTTATCACTATTAATTATTCTGATTAAAAAAGTTGTTTTTAGTTAAAATTTAGTAATTTTCACTATTCATCAAAATATGAAAGTTATCCGAAAAGTACCAAAATTTCACCTTAGGCTAAATTAGATATTCCGAATCCAAAAATGAAGTCCATTTTGAAATATAAATATATATAATTTAAAAAGTAGGTATTACTATTCACAACGGCTAGTTTAATTAGTTGTGGTGTGTGTTAGAACTCGAGGTTGCGTACAACACACGCTATCGCATTATTCGAAGGGAAACGTACCGTGGAATCTTGGGGTGTTTCATTTTAAATTTTTGATGTCCCCATTTAGTCAAAAAGTTTAAAATATTGTATTTAAAAAGGTTTCACTATTAGAAGTTGATAAAAGTGAAATACTGAAAATGAATCTGTTCTTGCATTATGACTAAGAAACTCATAATAGGGATTCTAAAATTATAAGGATTATATAAAGTTCAAAATGTAGTTAATACTATTCATGACCTCTTTTAATGGTGTGATTGAACTCGGTGTTGCGTGTAATGCAATTTATTGAATTATTTTTAAGAAATAACACACTCTGAAATCCTGGGGTGTTACAATAATCATAATCTTTAAGAAGTTTTAACCATCACATTTTTCTCATGTTTAGTTACTTTTGAATGAAAATATACAACAAACACTGATGATCAGTGTATATATCAATTTTTTCAACATAATTATAGTTTCTTCATATCCTTAGAGAAAATACAACAACAAGTATATCTAAGTCATATATAAGATAATTCTTCTCATGAGGATTTAAATATTAAGATTCATATGCAATCACCATGTCATTTTTCACGAGGATTCACCCAATCATTTCTATAGATTAAATGCTAAAAATAGTGGATATTTATCCTATATAGGGTAGAGTTAACATGGGTGTAGTAACCAATTTCTTCTTTAGCTGTTGGAATCTTATTTCACACCACTTTTCCTAGAAAAATAGTCCCTTTTCAAGTTACCTTGGTTATTAGATTAGAATGTCATGAATTTTTTTTAACATGGTTCCTATAATTTCATGCTAAACCATAGAAAACTATAAATCTTAGTTACGGTTCTAGGATGTGGTCAATATCTTCTCTTTCTCCATTTATTTCTTAATAGCCTCTCCTTTTTCATAGATTTCAGTATAACCCTTAAATGATCCTCATATACCTTGCAACCTTTTGAATATATCATAAAATCATCCTTAAAAACAACCAAATTTTTTTCAATTCAGTCCTTAATGATTGAATTCATAAAATAAATAAATATAACAAGATAAGTGTTCAAGTTGAAGTGAATAAATACAAACTAAAAATTACCATATATTGATGAAAAATAGGTATTACGAATATTTTCTTTACTCACCCTCAATTGAGGGTAATGAGATCGATGATAAATCTATGAGAAGAATTGATCCCCATGAAGCTGGTCAAATAAATCATCAATCGTTGTGAGAGGGTACTTTTTCTTCACTATGATACCATTAAATTCTCTATAATCAATTTATAGCCTCATTTATCCATAATTATTATTCACAAAGTGAATAGGTGATCCTCAAGGAGACACACATTTTTAGATAAACCCCTTCTCCAAAAGATCTCGAATTTATTTGTTTAATTACTCTAGATCCACATTATCCATTCTACATGGGGTTATTAATATTGGCTAGGATCCAAGTATGACTTCAATGGAGAACAATACCACTATAGTTGGGGGAATTCCAGGTAACTTTTTTGGAAATATGTCAGTTTATTCTCAATATGTAGGGATATTTTCTATTATTATACGTTCATTTACTTCTTCCTCTTCACAGACCATCTCCATAAAGAATACTATGTGTGTTTCATATTGACAATGATCCTTTCATGATATCTCTAATTTGAAAAAAATTATAGGTTTTCCATTAAATAATAATGATATTTATGTTCATCTATAGTTGATCTCACCCTTATACTTTGAGAGCCAGTCCATCCCTATTAATGTAAAATTATAATGGGGCAATGACTACTAGATTTGCAATGAAACTTTTCTCACTAAAGTCAATACTAGAGTTTCTATACATTATTTATGCTTGGATAATCCATCTAAGAGTCTTTATTGATAGATCTTAATTTATGACATTAGGGATTTATTATATATTTTTTGAAAACATGGAGGAAATAAAGTAATGTTTAGAACCAAAATAAAACAAAGTACATGCTATATTTAGGAAAACTATGAGAGTACATTCCATGAGAACATTTGGAGCCCATAATTCAACCATTGTGATAGAAAAGTACTGAACTTTCTCCCTTGTCCTAAGCTATGGTTGGTGGTTATTCCTCTCTATTACCTTCTTATTTGAACAGTGATTGTCAAGGTGCCCAAGCTGTCCAAACTTATAGCATCGGACTTTAGGCTAGGCCTGCACTATCTTCCCTTTTCCATATGTGGTTAGAAGTTCAGGACTCATCTCACTATAAAATTTCCAAGATATATGTCCATATCTTCCACAATTGTAACATTTTCCACACCCAAAAATTAAGTTCCTCATATGTTTTTTCACACATTTTTTTCATGTGGGAAGTTACACTTTCTTTCTTCCATTTATGTCATCAAAGTTTCTTCCCAAGTTTAGAACCATAAATCTCTTCTTTTCATTCAATTTATGTGACCAATGCTTCTATTTGAAATCTAGTACAACATTTATATCACCCTTCACTATCTTATAATATCTTCCTTAGTCTCAATTGACTAGATTCCTCCATATATGGGGTTTTAGTTCCCAAAAAAATCTATAAACCTCTTATGTAGGATCCATAAAGTAGCTAGAGGATCAATGATAAAGTCTTGTTGTGTTTATCTCATATTATTAAATTGATTCATTTTACTTCTACTACAGATCTAAAAATTCCCTCTTCATTTCCATTCTCTTGAAACAGGTGGAAATATTTATTGAAAACGATTCCCTTAAACTATTCTAACTCATTAACACCAATCTCTATGCTTGGTTTCATGTTTTTAATCGGCGTCCAGCAATGATCAACTTCACCCTTTAAGTTGTAAACTACCAGGGTGACTTTTTATTGCCCCAAATAGCATAGTATCGAAAATAAATTTTCTATAGAGATTGTCCTTTTTATAATAATCTAGGGGTCAGTTGTTCCACTGAAATAAAGTTATAATTATCATGCAAAGGAATCAATTTTTTTACCATCGAGGTGAATTTGGTCTCTTGATATGATTCATGTTATTAATCATTACTCAAGCCATGTCGTCAATCCCTATCATGATGTTTTCTATTCTGTATTCTATCAGAGGACCATCAGTGTATGGTCCTTTGCACTCATATTTTACATGGTTCCACCTATTAAACTATATTTTCTAAAATAATAAAACATTAGTGATAAATATTTTTATTTTATGAATATTATAATTATAAATAAATTATATTTACATAATAAATAATGATTAAATATTTTATTCCTTAACAATAAATACATTTTCTATAAATCCTTCGTAATGTTTAATAAAGAGCTTGTGATTAACTAAAAATATCTCCCAGGACTGCCAAACATGGATTAAAACAATTCCCATTGTTGGGTAATAATTTCTGTTAGAGTCTAGATCAATGAAGTGTTTTCATGTGTTACCCCTAGATACATATGTGACTAATACACATCCACTTTTTCATATCTAGATATGTATTTCATTTCTTATAAACCACTTACTTAATACATGCCCAAAATAATAGGTTGTTTTCCAACATTTTTCCTTAACTATATAGTTATTATTAAAATTTTAAAATCCTAATTTTCATAAATAACTAAAATTTTAATTGATAAAAAATATGGAATCCTGCATTTTTATTAAATAAACTTTTCATTAACATGGTACAAATAGAAGCTTTTTTAATATTTATTTTCTTGTAAATCTTGAACATAATACATTGAAACATAAAAAATTATTCTAATCTACTAGAAAATATATTTCATGGGATTATCCTAATTAGGTAGACTACATATCATATCCTAGGTAAATACATCAATGGAAATAGGTTTATGTAAGGCTGATTAAGGGGAAAAATTTGTATATATTCACGAGGAATATCAATAAGAACATGAGAAGTATCATTGTGGAAAGAGCAATAGAAATGAGGATTATAATGATAAAAATAACATGATTCATAACAAGGAAATGTGGATAAAAAATTTATTTTTATACGTTCATAATCATATCACCAAGTTTAATCACAAAGGTTTTGCAAATGAAATCTCCAAGGTTATTCACAATGGTATCAGAAAACATGTTATATCTAGAGATTAATTCTTTTCCCTATTAATTGGAGTGATCTCATGTTGAAAATTTATTATTTATTAATTAATGTGATAAAAAATATCATAAAAAAATATTTCCTAAATAACCAAAGTATAATTAAATATTTGTTTCATATCAAAATCAGGGAATTTCAAAAGTGCATTAAATCATGTTCACTTTGTCATTTTCATCCCAAAGAAAGGTAATATTGGTTTCATGTTTGTTAATACTAAAATAAATCATTTTTTAAATCAAGTTGAACACCCTTTAAAAAGAAATATGATATAGTATTCAAAACCTGAAAATAAAATTGAATTTGCTAAGGAGAATAGGAAAATTTTGAGTAGTAAAGTTGACAGCATAACTAGTTTAAACCAAAGTTCTGAAATAGGGTAAAATAAAAGAGTTCAAGGGAATCCCATTAGTAAAAAATATAATTTCTGTCATTTTATGATAAAATGGGTAATATAAGAGATTAACCCTAACATTAAGAAGACATATATAGAAATCTGTTTTTGAATAGAAAAGAAAAAAAGGATAATTCCATTAACATGAAGACTTACTCATAAATCTTGTATAATGGACCCTTGAGGGATTGATGACACCACGGGAAGAATAATTGGGAGCTGAAACATCAAAATATTCATGGAGGATGGATTTTGAGTGAATTTAATGGATATATAGGTGGTTAATTATCACAAAAGTGGAGGATTTTCTTAATAATTTCCAAATTCAGGCCTTGGAAATATAGGTTGTAAAAAATGAAAACAATGGGATTTACCATTGTTTTTACCATGTTTCTGGAAATATTGGAGATATTATGTGTTATGATATCCTATATAAAATGTAAATATTATTATATTTCTTTTTTCATTGAAAACTAATGTTTCCCCAAAAGAATGTTTTAAAAGTTAAATTTCACATTTTAAACTTTTGGAAGTAAATCATAGTCTTTGAAATTGATTGAGATATATTAAAAAAAATAATTTAATAAAATATCATTTTTTGATTCATGGAACGTGGTTAACTGATTATTACAAAATTATTAAATAACCATGAAGTCAATAAATATACCGAAAACCCAAAACACTATTTTGGCTATTAGAAAAATATATTTTACAAAATTATAATAAATTCACCCTAATCATATATTGACATAATGATTTAAAAAATATTTATATTATATCATAATAATTATCTAAATATGGCAACATTAACTTTTAACTATAAAAATCCAAATTTCATAAATAACAGAGGGTTGAATCTGCATAGTAAAATTTCTGACACATAAAAGTTTGTAATAACATAATAAAATTATTTTATCATTTATATTTAAATAAATGTGTTTTCATGAGACAATTAAATTTAAATAAGTATTATTTATAATAAAATAGTTTATTATTAAAATTTGTATCTTTTCTGAAAAGTACAATTGGGGTCTAAAAATTCAACTTATCAAATTCTATCTCAAGTAATACTATTTTGTTAAGAAAAACTATCCTAAATAAAAAATTTATCGAATAAAAATTTTATTTATAAAAATGAATTAACCTTTATGTAACTAAGATTGGGATACGTAACCCCTTATAACACACACATACAACATAAAGATAAGGTGTGCGATGGTGATATATTCATGGGATGGCTTAGTTAACATCGCCCAAGTGGTGATTTCCAATGACATGAAAATATATTTTATGATATTTTGGTCAAGATTCAAATATTGATTCTAAGATTTTTCTTTGTAAAGTCTTAACCCCAATGATGCTACCTCCCTCTCATATTTTTGCACATGGAATTCGTACGACATGACTCTACTAGTTGATTCCTTCACATCGACTTTCTGTAGTAATTATTTATTTTGATCTTTACATATATACACAAATTATAAAATTAAAATTCTTATCAATAGTATAGTTTATAACATTCTTATTGACCAAAAATTATATTTGAGTTATTTCCATATAACAGTTAAATCATGATTGTCACATTTTATTTTATACCGACTTCATTAATAAAGAGATATGGTTTTGTTGAGTACAATATAACCAATTACATATTTTATAAGGAAAAATATATTTCAAAAATTCTTGGTAATTAAAATCATTGTTTTATAAAAATTGGTTTGAGAGTCTTGGATTTCCTTAAGAGGTGAATCCCTTCAATATCATCATGATTTTTTTGATAAAATAATTAGAATCACTCCTTCGAGATTTTATGCTCCCAAGAAGTCCACTTGGATAAGTATAAATTCCCCAGACTCATGTTAATGAATTAAAATAGCCATATTTTTTATATATAAAGAGATTTGTAATATCAATTTATATGTCAGTACACAACATATGGAGAGAAAAATTGAAATAATTCATGAATGAGACTTGAATCCATCCAATTCTTTATTGAAGTAAAGAAATTCATTTAAAAAAGGGATATTCTATTTTCATCATCAGTATGATCCCATATAACATGATATCGACTTAGAAATATATTATGGAACCTTTTATAAACATTTAATAGTTAATAAATTTATAATAATTATGTCATTACATCCAACACAAAATTTTAAATATCCCCTCTTTTTCCAACAAGGTAAAATGGATTATCCAACAGTGATTTTCTCTCAACTATAGTTGGTGGAATCCTCATTAAATCTGGGAACCTATTTTATAATATTAAGATATTCCATGTTCCCCCCTATGATTCATTCCTCATTGGTTGATGATATATTTACAACTATTAGGACAACATCATATGATATCAATATCTCATTGGTATTTATGGAAGGCCTAATATGAGATTTTAGAAACACATTTCCAGTTTTTGAGATTCTTGTAATAGTAGATGATTGATCCATAGTACTATTAATTTACTCTTAATATATATGTATTTTTAACATTATATATAAGGATCTAGGATTAAATAAATATTGAGTGTCAATGTAAATGAAAATAATATGGTGGGGGAGGAAGGGATTTGGCTTTCATTAGATATAGATTTTATCAAATAAGTGTTTACTGAAGGTAATGGGGTGAAAAATGAGAGATGAATATATAAATAATTAAAATATTTTTTTAGATATCTAAATAACTATGTCATATCTAGAAAAAACAACCCTAGTAAATTCTCAAGGATCCTACGTGATAAATATTACGTCTATAATAAAAATGAAGAAAAAAAAAAATTGGTATGAAGACATTGTTGACATCTTCTTATCACTAGTTATTGTTTCTTAAAGGATCCAAATTTAAAACCATATAGATCATCAACAGATGATTCAAAATTATTCTAGGGCATTGATCATCCAATTCTGGGTTTTAAAATAGGTATCTAAAGATTTATTGAATTCCCCAAAGATAACCGTAGTGAAATTACATCAATCAATAAGTGAGATCATTATTTGTTTTATAGGAATAAGATATTATTGCTCTATGAAGTTAGAGAGAGGAGAGAGATTCTCTCATTTCTTGTGTAGTGAATAGTCATCATTGTGAGAACCTCTTCCTCCCCTTTATAATCAGTTTTTGAAATACTATAAAAGGGACCCTAGACCTCTAATATTTAAAACTCATTATATTTTCAATTGAAGATTTTTTATAACTAAATAACTTGGTATGAAAACCCATTTATTTTTTTCTCACCTACTTATAACATAATATGTTCATTTAAAATAATAGCAATCCATTAACTCGACTAATCATTCCCATAGATATTAAAAAAATTGTGAATATTAAAATTATATACATTTTTTAAATATTTTCCATGTATTTAAAGTAATAATTATAAATAAAATTAATAAATAAATTCAAATACAGTTATTCTAAACTTGAATAGCATGAATTTATTTATTACTCGGTGATCATGTATTATTTGACATATCACAGACCCTATGGTGGGTTCCACAATATCCTAAACTCATATTCATCAGAATATGGAATAATTTTTAATAAGCTATTTTGTGTTGACCTCTATGGCATTATATAGATAGGAATAAAAACTATTCCCAGACTAGGAGTGGATTTTAGCAACCCATCGAAGCCCCTAAAGAGATAAGGAGTAGTAATAACAATGAAAACGATCCTATGAACAGATTCTATATAATATAGTCCATTTGTATTGTGATATATCATAGAGAAGGATATGAACTTTGTGTCATCATCCTTTATTTATTTTCCATTTACAATACTTAAAAAAACATGAAGGAACCCGGGACACCCTGAGAGGGGAGGGGTGAATTAGGGTGACAACTTTTTCTTTTAATGTGATGGATCTTATTCCCACATTGGTAGGAACTTGTTGAACCTGTAAGATGAATATGATCAGAAAGCAAACATTCACATGTACAGAGAAGACACAACACTTTTTTACTTGGTTCACCACTAAGGGATACATCCAAGGAGCAATCGCCGACAAGTTGTCGGTCGTACCTAATTCCACTAATCTTCACTAGCTGTGGATTACAAAGGTTCGGGCACAGTCACTATGTCCCTGGATCACTACCTTTACAAAGGTTCAGGGATAGCTCACTGCTTCCCTCGGGTCACTCTTGTTGACTCCCCCTGGCTCACTGCCCTTAGGTGAAGTCCCACTCAGTTTATAGACGTGAATGTCTCTTCATCATTGCTCAATGAAATCATCCTCAGTTATATGTAGATGCTCTATTGAAGTACCACTATCACTCATTAACTGATCTTTAACTTTTTTTCAGCTTCAATACAATCAACAAGCCTCAACAAACACCTAGTGCACAACACCAAGATGGTACACAGTTTTTAAGGACAACGTGCAAGTTATAACTGGCGCACAAGTCCTCCTCCAACTCTTTCACGACTCAACCTTCTTTGAAATAAAACTTGCGCGACTCAACTTCTTTTCAACCTAAATCAATTTTGAAACCTAATGGAAACCTGTCGTGTTCCTTCAATTCTGGCGCGCAAGTCTCCCCAAATCACTTGCGCGACTACTGAATGAGCAGAAAACAACCGTCGCACTGCTCCACCCTATGTGACCCATAAACACTTGCGTGACTTCAACACCTACGCGACGGGAGCTCTGAATTTCTTCAAGTCCAATGTTCATTGCGAATGAGGAGGGGTGTTCCTCTATTTATAGGCATCCGGATAGCATGCACGGTGGCTTGCAAGTTTTCCCTTGGCGCACAAGTCTCGACGCGCAACCCTTCTGTCCTCCTAGACACTTGCGAGACCAACTTCCAATCTTGGGTGCCCCTATTTACTTTTCCATATTTTGTTGATCAAAACACGATGGTCAAACGGCGTGCAACTTTCCAATCCTCTAAGGTACCAGCGCACAAGTCTTTTCACGGCGCACAAGTCACTTGCACGACCAAACCAATACTTGCGCGACCCTCTTTCCTTTGCCATATTTTTATGTTCTCATTCTAAAAAACCTCAGGCGTGCAAGTTTAAAAGCCTCCAAGGCCTCAGCGCGCAAGTCTCTTGGCCAAAAACACATTTCTGTATATTTCAAATTTTGAGGCACAAAAATTTGGCAAACACTGGGAAACAGTGCCATCTTCAATACTGTTGTCTGCTTGAACAGTATGATCACCTTGCTGGTACATGTTCTGAACTTCCATTGACGATTGACAGCAAACACAAACCATACTCCAAATAATGCATAGAAGACCATGGTTCCAATAATCTCCCCCTTTGGGTTTGTTGGCAATCAGAAAATAAATTCAATAGATCTCCATCAATGTGAAAACCAAAAACGCAAGAATCAACTCAGCCAACAATGTAAGTCTACGTGAGGAATGCTCGGTGTAGAAAACAAGAGAGGAAGATTGAATTGGGTTACAATGTTTTCCTTCTCATTCTTCTCATCACAGAATCATTACTTCCCTAAATTTATTCCTTTGTTCCAATGTTTTTCTTCTCATTCTTCTCATCACAGAAGCATTACTTGCATGAATTTATTCCTTTGTTCCAATGTTTTCCTTCTCATTCTTCTCATCACAGAAGCATTACTTGCCTGAATTTATTCCTTTATCCCCCATTGACAATAAATCCAATGGCCAGTAATTTGTTCAACGTTCAGCTCAAACTATACTCCCCCTGGATAGTATCTCCCCCATAAACTTTCATCATAGCCATAAACAGATAAAAAAAGTCATCACAAATGCGAAGAGGGGTAATGTGTAACCTCCTTATGTACTGGGAGGTGGCTGAACACCAAGGCTCAACTGATGATTCTCAAACACATTCGCGGAAGGTGGATTGGTCTGGATATCAACCACTTGCTCATCAGTTCCCACATGATCCATTCTAGTCACCCCTTGTTCAACTTTTTCTTTGATAAAGTGATACCTGATTTCAATATGTTTCGTACGGGAATGCTGAACAAGATTTGTCGTAAGATCAATTGCACTCTTTTCATCACAGTAAATCACCATTGGTTGCTTTACCTCATCACCAATATCTGTTAATTGTTGCTTCATCCATAGAAGTTGAGTGCATGTCTTTGTGGAAGAGATATACTCAGCTTCAGCAGTACTAAGAGAAGTACTTTCTTGTTTCTTGCTCAACCAGCGAACACATTTCTACCCAATATAGAAAGGTCCACCACTAGTGGAATTTCTGTCTACTACATCACCAGCCCAGTTAGCATCAAAAAACACTGATAATTCACTATCCCTGCCTACATCAAAAAATAACCCGAAGTTATGTGTACCTTTAATGTACCTCATGATTCTTTTTACTACTGCCATATGTCCCTCTTTTGGATTAATCTAAAAGCGGGCCGCAAGGCATGTGGCAAAGACAATATCTGGCCCTGTCGTTGTCATGTACAACAGGCTCCCAATGATCCTCCTGTACATGGTGGGATCAATAGAGTCCCCATCCTCATGATTTCCAAGTTTAGTTCCAACTGCAATCGGAGTTGACATTAGTTTGGACTCTTGTATATTAAACTTCTTCAGTAGCTCTCTTGCATATTTTTCCTGAGAAATGAAAGTGTATTCCTTATTTTTAATCACCTGCAACCCCAAGAAATATGTGAGCTCCCCAATCATAGACATTTCAAATTCTGATTTCATGTGGTTGGAAAATTCGTCCACTGATTTCTTCCTGCTGCCATCAAATATGATATCATCAACATAGACTAGAACCATGAATTGATCTTTTGGATAATTCATCACATAGAGATTGTGATCAACTCCTCCTCTTTTTAATTCCAGCTTATTGAGATATGAATCTAGCCGTGAGTACCACGCCCGTGGTGCCTGCTTCAAACCATATAGAGCTTTCTTCAGTTTGCAGACCTTTGTTTCATCAGTACCCAAAACAAAGCCCACTGGTTGTTCAATGTAGGCTTATTCTTCGGGTACGCCATTCAAGAATGTTGTCTTGACATCCATTTAATATACTTTATATCCTCTCTAGAGTGCCATGGAAAGGAAAATCCTAATTGACTCCAGTCTAGCCACTAGAGCAAAGGTTTCTTCAACATCAATGCCTTCAATATGGGAGTATCCTTTACATACTAGTCGTGCCTTGTTTCTGATGACACTTCCATGCTCATCAAACTTATTTTTGAATATCCATTTGGTACCAATCACATTGTGACCTTCGGGTCTCTGGACAAGATCCCATATCTGATTCTTGTCAATCTGATCTAATTCATCATTCATGGCTTTCACCTAAGATTCATCATTTGCAGCTTCTTTGAATGAGGATGGCTATACAACTGATAGAAATGCAGACTGCGTGTTATTCCTCACCCTTCTTGTTTGAGTGGGTGAACTCTTGTCCCCAATTATGTTGGATGGATCAATCTCAACTCTTCTATTTCTCTTACGAGGTTCAGTAGCATTCTTTTCAGCCACAGTTTCTTCTTCGGATTCTTCTTCTGAGTCAACATCATGATGTGACTGCTGAGTGTTTTGAACAACTTCGTCTATTTCTGTATTTGTATTTTCTTCATGTTCAATTTCTTCCAGACTTTCTATCACATCAACATATGGCGTCCTTGAAGCATTTGTGGTTTTCTCTTCAATTATCATAACATCACTGCTTTCCACAATCCTTCCTAAACGCTTGTTGAAGCATTTGAAGGCTTTGTTGTTCATTGAGTAACTGAGGAAATTTCCTTTATCTGCATTGTCGTCATATTTCCCTTGATTTCCTTCTTTGTCCCTGATGAAGCATTTACTTCCAAATACACGAAAGTATTTTAAAGAAGGATTCCGTACATGCCACAATTCATATGGTGTCTTCATCTCACCCATATAAAGTCATGTTTGATTCTGAATGTACACTGCAGCTTGAACAACCTCTTTCCAGTAATGTCGTGGAATACGACTCTCAATCCGCATAGTTCGTGCCATGTTGTTCAGCTATCGATTCCTATGTTCAACAACTCCATTTTTTTATGGAGTTCTCACAACAACTACCTCATGCTGTATCCTATGCTTCTCCAGATAATTTTCAAATTCAATGGACATGTATTCTTCTCCATTGTCAGATCGTAACACTTTGATTTTTCGTCCAGTATCATTCTCGGGGATTCGCTGATATGTTTTCATGCAGTCAAGGACTTGTCATTTCCTATGAATGACCATCTCACATGCCATTCTATGGTAATCATCTATGAAAAGGACAAAGTACCTATCTCCTTGAGTTCCACCAACATTTATCGGCCCACATACATCTGTATGAATCAGATCAAGAAGGAGAGATGCCCTTTTCTTATTTGGCCGATATGAACTGCAGACCAGCTTCCCCCGAATGCAAGCATCACAAGATTTTTCACGCTCACGATTCAGGTTGGGAATGTCCATGAAAATTCTAAATTTTGATATTTTCTCCATGTCTTGTTGATTGATGTGTCCTAGTCTCCGATGCCACAAATTGTTTTCTTCTTCAACAGTCATGTAACATAAATTTTCTTCACTATTAACCTAATACAAGTTGCCTTCTGTTCTGGATCCCTTCATAAGTGAATTGCCTGTCATTACCTTGATAGTGCAGCCTTTCTGATTAAAAGTAACTATAAGTCCCGAGTCACAGAGTTGACTCACGCTGAGGATATTATGATGTAGTCCATCTATGTAAAGGACTTCGGTCTTCTTTAGTTCTCCATTAGCTACTTCAGTACTTCCACTCCCTTTGATTTTCAGGGCCCCATCATTACTAAATTGTACTGTACCGTCAACCGTCCTTTTGATATCTGTTAGCAGGCCGAAATTATCTGTCATATGAGACGAACAACCGCTATCTAGAATCCAGGTACTGTTGTTCTTTGTATCTTTGAGGGCCACCTCTACAAGGTTGAATTTCTCAATATTCTTCCTTTCCTTTCATGAGACATTGGATTGAGTATATATTATTGATGGCCTTTCAATTATCTCTTCCACATACCCAGGTTCTTCATAGTCAAAATCTTCTTTGAGAGGAGAAAACCTGTTTGAAAGAGCAACACTGTCTTACTGACGAGACTAGACTTGTCTTGAACTTCAGTATGAGGTTTCCATGTCCCTTCTCTGCCTGCAATTAGCCGCCTTATGACCAATGTTAGAACAATGATAACAATATCCATAGAAATTGTTTCTTCTATAAGAATTAGGATATGAATTTGTTCTCCTTTGTTGAACTTCTATATCTTCTCCATTCAGATAGCTTCTTGCCTCTTTGCAATAAGACATGGTATGGTCCAGATAGCCACAGAACTGACACTTCATGATAGGAAATGTCTTCTCAATTGAATTTCTCCTCATACCTTCTTCCTTGGGAGAATAGTTAGACTGTCTGTCATTTCTGAATGTTTGAGGATAATGTTCAGTTCTTCTTTTAGTTTGGATTGAGGGTTCCTTTTTCGGCACTTTAGGTAACATTTCAACATGTTCAACTTTCATCTTATCTTTCTTTTGGATCTTTTCACTTCCAACAGTTGATGTCTCAGCCTCAGAGCCAATTCCACTCTTTCCTATGCAAGCGGGTCATTAATCACTCAAGATTTTTCCAACCCCATCTGAACCACACTTGGCTTGTTCTAGTAATTATGCATATGAGAATCTTCCAAACTGTATTTTCGTCCTCAATTCTTTTGTAATTTATTCAGTCTCAAGTTTACTCCTTAGAGTAACAACTTCCTCTTCAAGACCCTCAGCAGTCTTGGATTTTTCATCAAGTCTGGAGGTGAGGTCATTGATGACCTTTTCTTGCTCTTCAATTCTCAGCTTCAGATCCACTAAATCATTATTACATTCAATTATTTTAGATTGTACCTTCACAAATTCTTCCAGTCATTCAATTTCAGCTTCAAGTTGATCAACGTATTCAGTTGATTCTTCTACAATTGATTTCCACTTATTGCAACTCTTACATTTAATCTTAAGCTTACTAACGTCATCCTTAAGTTGCATCTCAGGATCCACACATGTTCTCAGTTGTTCTTCTCCACCAGTATCTTCTGAATTTTCAACAGTGGCCATCATGGAATAATGGTTCCCAGTTTTGAATTCTGGTTCTTCTTCATCACAGAATTCATTATCATCTTCTTCCTCTTCACATAAAAAACTATTCCTTTGCATTTTCTTTCCAGATTTGAAGTCTCCCTTTTTGAAGAACCTTGTCTATGGATTCTCGAAGCATTCATCTTCACTATCTTCAACATTGATCATTCTTAAGCACTCAGAGGCAATGTGACCAACTTTTCCATAATGAAAACATGCGAGAGGTAACTTCCCTTTGAATTTCCCTTTCCCCTTCTAGAACTTCTTTGCAATGGGAGAAAGAATTTATTTTTCTTCGTCATCTTCACCACTACTATCTTTTGAGATTTTCAGTTTATCCATGGCCTTGAATTCCATTTCCTTGATCACATGAGTGGTAGCATCTTCTGGTTTGACTCTCATTTCATATGCTACCATGATTCTAAGTAGATCATCCAGAGAAATTTTGGAATGATCTCTTTCCTCAAGGGCTAACACCATTGCATTTTACAGAGGTAGAAGTCTTCATAATATTTTATTTACAATATCAATGTCTTTGATTTCTTCACCTAGAACCCGAATTTCTCCAACCACTTCAGTAATTTGATTGAAGAAAGATTCTGCATTCTCGTATGGATGCATCTTCAGATCATCAAACCGATTGTGAAGCACTTTTAGTTTCGCCTCCATCACTTTTCTATCTCCTTCATAAATATTCTCGAGTTTATTCCACATGGATTTTTCTGAGGTGAAATTCCTCACCTTTAGGTAGATCTGATCAGAAAGGGCTGAAGTAAGTGCATTTTGTGCTTTAGCATCTACATCATGAATTATCCTGTCTGTTTTAGTCATAGCCATGCCTGTTGGATCAGTGACTTGTATTACTTGCACAGTAGAAAAGAGAACTTCCATTCCAAGAGATCTTATATGAGATCTCATTATATTCTTCCAGATCTGGAAATTACTTCCATCGAAGTGGGGGACTCCCCTGACATTGACTACATTCTCCATGAAAATAAAGGACAGATTCAACACCAGCAACCTAGCTCTGATACCACTTGAAGGACCCCGAGACACTCTGAGAGGGGAGGGGTGAATCAGAGTGACCACTTTTTCTTTTAATGTGATGGATCTTGTTCCCACATTGGTAAGAACTTGTTGAACCTATAAGATAAATATTATCAAAAAGAAAACATTCACATGTACAGAGAAGACACAACACTTTTTACTCGGTTCACCACTAAGGGCTACGTCCAAGGAGCATACGCTGACAAGTTGTCGGTCGTACCTAATTCCACTAATCTTCACTAGCTGTGGATTACAAAGGTTCAAGAATAGTCACTCTATCCAAGGATCACTGCCTTTAAAAAGGTTTATGGATAGCTCACTGCTTCCCTCGAGTCACTCTCGTTGACTCTCCCTGGCTCACTTCCCTTAGGTGAAGTCCCACTCAGTTTATAGACGTGAATGTCTCTTCATAATTTCTCAATGAAAGCATCCTCTATTATATGTAGATGATCTATTGAAGTCCCACTATCACTCATTAACTAATCTTTAACATTTTTGAAGCTTCAAGACAATCAGAAAGCCTCAACAAACACCTGGTGCGTAACACCAAGATGGCGCGCATCTTTTAATGATGGCGCACAAGTTATAACTGGCGCGCAAGTCCTCCTCCAACACTTACGCGACTCAACCTTATTCGAAATAAAACTTGCGTGACACAACTTATTTTCAACCCAAATTGATTTTGAAAAATAATGGAAACCTGTCGTACAACTTCAATTCTAGTCGCAAGTATCCCCAAATCACTTGCGCGACTACTGAACGGGCAGCAAACAACCGTCCCGCTGCTCCACCTTGCGCGACCCACAAACACTTGCGCGACTTCAACACCTGCGTGAAGGGAGCTCTGAATTTATTCAATTCCAATGTTTGTTGCGAATGTGGAGGGGTGGTCCTCTATTTATAGGCATCCGGATACACTGTGTGGCGGCGTGCAAGTTTTTCCTTGGCGCGCCAGCCTCCGCGCGCAACCCTTCTGTCCTCCTAGACACTTGCGCGACCAACTTCTAATCATGGGCACCCCTATTTACTTTTCCATATTTTTTTGATCAAAACAAGATGGTCAAATGATGAAAAACTTTACAATCCTCTAAGGTACCGGCGCACAAGTCGTTTCACGGCGCGCAAGTCACTTGCGCGACCAAACCCATACTTGCGCGACCCTCTCTCCTTTTCCATATTTTCATGTACTCATTCTGAAAAACCTCAGGCATGCAAGTTTCCATGCCTCCAAGGCCTCGGCTCTCAAGTCTCTTTTCCAAAAACACATTTCTCTATATTTCAAATTTTGAGGCCCAAAAATTTGGCACACTGGGAAATGGCGCCATCTTCGATACTGTTGTGTGCTTGAACTGTATGATCACCATGCTAGTACACGTTCTGAACTTCCATTGAGGATTGACAACAAACACAAATCATACTCCAAATAATGCATAGAAGACCATGGTTCCAACAAAACATACCTTATTCCACCAGGGTAGTGGATTTAGTGAAGTTACTACCATCATGATCAGCTCGGATCGAGATATATCTCCCTATGAAAAGAAAACAAATTATTTCCTGATTATTAAATCATTGTAATACTACCAATGATGCACCAAACATAATCCATATATCTATAAATTCATTGAGATAGTTTTTTCTTATAATCAAAGTACGCAATAAAATAACATACAATTATAATAATTTTAATTCATGAGACCATTTGTCATGTTTTTAGATAGTAACTAACATTGAATCATAAAACATATGGTGTTATTAATAGTGGTTTCTTCCCCAAGATCTCATCTTATAAAGATGACAAAGTTTGAAATTACTTGAAATAAGTGTCAATTATTATGGTCCCTATCACCTAATGGTAAATCATCATCTGTTTCCATTAAGAATTATTTATCTATACCATAACACATTTGTTTAAGTTTAATGTCATAGTTTCTCAAGGTTATCATATACCTTGAAAACCACTATAACATTTTGATATGAAAAATAATCTATGTAATTTACCATTTAAACAGTGAATTCAAAAATGTTAAAACTATTATAGTATGTTTATATCATGAATAACTCACTGTATACATGTTTTAGTAATCAAAATGTACTGTTAATTTTGGGACTAATGAACCCACTCTTACTAAAATCTCACAATCACTAGTACCAACTTGATAACCTAACTTGTTAGATATAAATTTATAAGAAAATAATTCTACTAAGTGATGGATTTATTAATGGCCCCGCTATATCTATACTATATGAATATTCTTCTATCAGCTACTTCACTTCCTTGAGAAAGACTTCTCAAGAGATGATATTACAAAGTGTATTCCATTTTAACAATATCATAACATGGAATCGTGTCTAGAAATTTTTTAATAATTATTATCATGATAAAAATTTACATACTAAGTTTAATTCCATTAACATTATAAAATTTATTGTATAATATACACTATTTATTAAGTTTCATGAGAAAGCACAACGTAATCAGTATTGGTAGATATAGATACCATTGAATTTATTGAGCTTATCTTTCTTATTTTCATTACCAAATTATGATATTAAATAATATTGGTATATAAAAATACTATATTTCCCCCTTATTACTAGTATCTATTACTCTCCACATACCACGATCATATTCGTTAAACATTCTCTATTATAATCAGATAGTTCTAACTATGTCTTGTGAAATTCCACTGCATATGACTGATATTTTCTTACCATAATGTTTATTTTAGAAATATAATTTCATGAACATATCATGGTATACGTTATTGATCAACTTAAGATGTTTATGGGATTAAAATCAACACAATAATCTCCTCCTATGTCTCGTACATGTATTTGGGGAGGGGTTTATTAAATGTGATAGTGATAAAATTTTTATCATGAAATGTTCTAACTCATATTTGTTAATTCCTTGTTAGTATATGCATTATTGACTTGAACTAATAAAACATTAAATCTAACTAAATAAAACAAGTTCCCTATAACTTAGGTTGCTACATTATATTAATCTCTATATAGCTTCATTCATATTAGTATTACCTAACTGTAAGTATAATATCTATTTTTGATATGTTATAAAATGTATTTTCAGTAGAAAATATTGACTCTCCAACTAATCATTCATGGAAACATGAGAAAATTTATTCCAAATTAATATTCTATGATCTAGTTTAATAAAGACAAAACTAGGTTTATATATATAGGACACATTATTTTCGTTCTATAGTGTTAGTAAACAATAATGGTTTCATCTTATAGACACATTAAAATACAGTTGTTGTTGACAGAAAATGTAGAAAAATGACCATAAAAGGTTACTATAAAAAGTAAAATTATAATGTATTTTTATATAATATTAGTATAAAGAATCAAGCCTTATTGTTATGATGATTTTACCACCCATATATATTCTTAATTGAATATATGCCTCATTATTAAAAAAATAATCCCCTATACATTGATACATTGAATCCACTAATGAATTTTAATAGATATTTTCAACATTAGATTATTTTCATTAAATAATAGTAGGATTCATTACTATCAATGAATCATGTATCATCAAATATATTAAATACAAAATCATTTAATTAGATTGTTCATTCCTACACAGTATGTATCTTTGGAACATTCCCTTTCTACATGCTCTAATCAAACATGTTCTGATGGAAACTATTTATGAATATCCAGTATTAACTAAATCACAGCCAGTATTTGACCAAATATATAAAATATATAATACAATTATTTTATAAAAATGTATTGTATCAATTGATAAAGAAATTTCTATAATATTAATTTTTGTAATATAATAAGAAACTATTATGATTACCACTTTAGATAATATTTGTGTTGTTTTTCATACAAGTTTTTTTATATCCTTAAGAGAAAATTTTCATATAATGAAATTTTATTAGGAAATTATAGATTTATGTCATACTATAGCTAATATGAAATCCATTTTTCATTATAGTTGGAATATGGATATGGGATAATGCTTTTATTTTCAAATATCTTGAAAAATAATAGAATTTTCTTCATTTCATATTAGTCAAAATATAGATTTCTTCTTTTACATACCCCATGACTATGATGTGTGTAATAAAATGTTTTCCTACGAATTATTTCACACTATATTTTACTGATCAATGTCCAACATGCTTGACTCATCATCGATCCTACTTTGTAACATCACTTTTCTAATGTGTATAAGGAAATTTAAATTTTAGAATTACTTTACAATAATTTATAATGATCAATGAATGCTTATTCAACACATTCTTTAGTACATGGGCCTAATGTATCACCAATCTTCTAAACATGAATATTTCTTACTTTAATAGTGTATCACATATTACACTTGAAGAATACTATGTTGTATATTTACCAAAAACATATCCTTGGAACCATTAATGCTCTCTCGATAAATTAATTACATAATATTTGTGGATAACTTATATTTCTAAAAGATTATTTATCCTATAACAAATAAGTAAATGTATCAAAAATACATAAAGTCTTTAACTCTAATGAAACTATAACCATACAGGGTATATTGTTGAAAAATATGTAGTTTTTCTTGTAAAATATTTATAATTTTCTAATTATTTATTAGATACAATAATTTAATATTATTCATTTATTATTAAATGATTGATTCTTTTCTCATCTGTTAGTTGACTATTATACTCCTTAGAAAAATTAATTCCCAAATTAGAATAATTTATCCTTTTGTCCAATGGTGACATGGGATTATTTTTTTTGTAATACATAAATAAGTTCTATTATAATCATCAGTCTAGGAAAATATTAGCTGAGTACTTCTCATTGGTGACCTAGGAATCACCCTTTCTTAGCTGCATAGAGAATACACCTTAAGTCATGTAATATTTATTTTCATATATGGTCACCATATTTAAATAAACATATGTGATAGGAATATTGTATTCAATACCCAATAATTATGATAAAAACATTACATCCAATTGGTGAATATACGTGATGAATAAGAAACTACTATCTTATTCAATTTAGTTCATAGAATTTAGACTACCATATAATTATTTTATTATATATGATGAAAATTACCTCTTATTTAATATAACTATGTTATATTAAGGATTCTATAATGGTTCCTTTGGTGGAACACATGTAATTGGCCATTTAAAATTTTCCTTTAACTTGTTCACCATATAATCTAAAGACCACTATTTCGTTAATTTCTTATCATCTTTACGAACCTTACCCAAAGGTAGTGATGCTATTTATAAATGTTATTCTTTTTTTGAAATTTAAAAAACTGGAGTATATGGGTGAAAATGATTTAATAATGGGATGTGTTTAATGATCATGATCTATCATATAGTTTACACATACCCAATGTAATGACCGCTATTAACATCTTGCATTACTATCTCCTCAAAACCCTCTCAAAGATGATACAACATGTGAAATTATCCATGTTCTGATGTTTTACCCCCAAACAACATCAAGAAATTATTATATAATTATATTATAAACATAAAATGTGTCAGACATGAGTCTTATGTCAACATATTTTACACCCTCACTTCCAATGGAAGTAGAACTAGTATTGGGGAATATGAAACCTTGAATTTACAATGCCATAGTACTTTTATAAATTGATTATACATATCTTTATAAACATATCCTATTTTGGATTAGATTTTTTTTCAACATTAATTTTATTTTTTATGTGGTAGAAAATTCAATTTTTATTCAAAATAAAACTAGTATATTGGTTTTTTTCGATTACTGATTATAATTTCCAGTTTAGTTTAATGATTAAATATCTTCTAATTTAATTTGGACTTCAATCTCCCTAACTACTAGACATAGAATAATTTTTCACTTGATTGATCTAGTGGAAATGAATTTTCTTACCCATCTTTATATTTTATAATCATTTTCTACACCACTACAGGGAGAGTTTCTAGGTAAGCGTTTGACTGGAAAACCAAATTAACTAGCATATCCTTGATCTTTTGAGTGATGTCAGAAATTTAAAATCACAATATTTTTTCTTCTCAACCCATTTCCTCTAATGAATAAATAATCTATATTTGGGGAGTTCTTTTATGCCATATTTTGTTATATTGACCCATTTCTCCTATAAGAACTCTCTAGTAGTAGAATTCACCCTATAGTTTGGCTTAAAAACACCCAATAAACCTGGTTTTATTCAAATTGTAATGATGGAAGGAATTTTGACTTAATATCTCTTCATGGGTTTTAAACTAGTTATCAATGAATGAGATTATTTTTTTATATTTCATGCATGTATTTTGTGACCACACTAATAACTAAATACACAACTAATAGAAAAAATTCATTCAATCATAAATTTATTTAATATATGAATTCTAGTTTATTTGTCTATGTGATAACACTAGCTTGAAAATGAAAATAATAATAATAAACAATTCCAACATTAAATAAAATACATTACAGTCCTAGATAATTTTCAATTTGTTGATCCATTTATTCTCAATTGATGAATTGTGTCCTAAGGGGTATAATACCGGATTTAGGTCTTGAATAGTATCGTAGATCACACACCAGTCCAATAAATCACTATCTCATTTGAAATCCCACCTCTTCTCGGTGTGGCCCACTTTTACATCATCATATTCATAATACAAAAATACTCACACTGGAGAGGGGGTCTTAATAGTGTGTAATAGATAAAAATAAATTTCATCAAGAAATACAAGACGTTATATATAATATGAATACTAAAAATTCATAGGAAATCTACATAACTAAATAATTGACATTATCACATGAAATTTTATATTGAAACTAAAATAAACTAAAACCAGACAAACAATTTATTGTCTTTTCTAAAGATCATTCAATGTAGAGTTAAATGGAAATTTAATAATTTAACATGGAATTAAATTTATGTTTATGGATTTAGGTAAACTAAAATAATTCATTCATTTTCAATTCAAGTTATAAATATTACTTGGTCCTAGTTTAATATAATTATATTTCAAAAATTTCATGTAATTTTTGATAATTTTATTTTAAATTACATTCACATTTTATAATTATATTTAAAAA
This sequence comes from Viscum album, assembly GCA_963277665.1. Lineage (NCBI taxonomy): Eukaryota > Viridiplantae > Streptophyta > Magnoliopsida > Santalales > Viscaceae > Viscum > Viscum album. Next base: position 464,909,236 of record OY728137.1, on the reverse strand, counting down.
ATTTATATATATTTAGATATGTATATATATATATATAAACATTTAATTTTTTTTAATCCCCATTAGAATTGTAAATTTTATGGGTTTCTAGAATAATCTTGACCCCAAAAGCACAAACTGGGTCAGTCAAGGCCCAAGCCACCCTGGCCTAGATCAGAAAGACTGGACTTGACTATATGTTAGATGGAAGGAAGCATCCCATAAGGACATGCAGGGAACGCACATGACTAATGGGTGTGGGACATGGATTTTATCGGTGAAAGGAGGGGTTGAACACCCATTTATCATTGGGTCTCATCAAAGTTATCCAATATGGGAGACTAAGTACGGATAGACCCGGATAGGATGGAGTTACGGAATGAGGAAGGATCCATGGGTATTGACCAAAAAGGGAACATCTAAGCATGAGAGGATGGGGTTTTAACATGATGTGTTCAATTGCAATATTATTTGGTGTATTCATGTGGCTTCTAGGGAGGGGCTCGGCTGAAGGACATTTTGACTAGAAGGCCTGCATATTAATAATGGATCTTGAGTAGGATAGGGAAAAAAATTACGGGTGGTTGTTGGTATAGGAAATATGTTTTTGTAGGGTGTGGCTAGAATGGAACTATATATGGAGGAGGAGACAAACTGGATTTTTTAATAGTAAACATCTTCATTGGGGTTTTTTTTGTTTTTAAGTATCCTATTGAGGCATGATTTAAAATGTATTATATATACATATATATCATTGTAAATTTGAATAAACCCATGAACAAGGACTTTAACCCCTTTCTTTTTTTGGATTGTTGACCCAAAAACAATATTCTCCTTTCGACTTAATGCCTACATATTACACTTTTATTATTATTATTATTTTGGAGTATAATGATTATTAACCCACTAGAGAAAACTATTTTGGCCACTAATAAATGTAAAAAATACATAGGTTCACTAAAAAATAGATATACCTACACGTTCAAAAAGAATGAAAAAATATATGATATATATGTTTTCAATCCTGATAACCCATAATTAAAATTAAATTTGATTCAGAAGTTTTGATGATAGTAACACGACCATTTGAGATTGGATTTATTCATCGTTTATGGTTTTGGGACTAGAGTGAATCCCTCTATAACATATAATTGAAATTTAATTTTTCATGGATAAAAATTTTCATGTTCTCAGACTGATAGCAACTGATTGAACCAGGGCATGCCATAGATTCTAATTTTCTAGTGATTTAATAACTTTCACTAGTGATTGATGTAACATCATCATTACTATTGAAGAACAACCTCAATAAAATCCAAAGGATTCCAATGATTAATTTTAAGTAAAAAATAAAAAAACTATAAATCATTCAATCTGAAGATACATATGACATTTGTTCATATTTGATGATCATTTATTAAAGTATCACCAGTTAACCCCCTCTATATTTCCTACACGTTATTCCAAAGTCTACAGGAGCATCAATCCTCGTATTATGGGTGCTAGCATGGAAATCAGATGACACGTTCAATTCCCGGATGATTACAACATCAATGTTCCTTCGATCCATTAATGAAAGATCCGTCTAGATTCATGGACTGAGATCTTCTCTCTCTAAGAAGAGGGGTAGGAGATAAGGGAACTAATTTCTAATTCCATGAATAGTAATCTCCATGGGAGCCTCTTCCTCCATTTTATAGTGAGTTTCCAAAGTACCCAAAAGTGTTCCCATGACCCAATAATTTAATACCCACTACATAAGTTATAAACAAAATATTATGACCAAATAACTAGGTCATAGAAATAATTTTTATTTTTTTCACTATACTATAATATAATAAATTAATTACATGATAAGAAATATCTATTAACTCAAATTTTTCATTCCAAAAAATATTAAATGAGCCTTGAATATTAAAATAATATTCATTCATATAATTTTGTATATCTATTTACATTAATACTTGTAAATAAATTAAATAAATAAATTCCAAACTAATTATTATAAACTCAGAATATATGAATTTATTTATTCCATAGTGATTGTAAATTCTTAGAAATATCTTAGACCATATAGTGGGCCCCTCCATGTCCTAAACTGGTCCCATGATATATCTTTATATCAAAAGTGAAAATTTATTTTTTGATTGTGAAATCAATTTCATACTACCAATAACCTATAAAACACAAGCTACCTTGATTCAAATTCAATTATATAGTTCATCACTTCCCTCAATGTATGTGATAAAATTTTATACACTAATAACAATCTCATGTCAGGAGACCACTGCATGTGTTCATAGATAAAAACTTCTGATGATATAAGAAACATGTGGTGTTATTATTGGTTGGTTACCTCATGATATCATCTACTTGATATCATCAAGTGTGAAATTCGTGAGATAAGAACCAATGCTTATGATCCACCAGCACCTGAGGGTCAAAAATTAACTGCGACCTTTCATTATTATTTATCTGGGCCAGAGGAATTTTTGTAATAATAATTTCATAGTATATTAAGGTTCTCATTATATCTTTGGAATTTCTATAACAATTTGATATGACAAATACTCTATGGAAATTACCATAAAAATAGATTATAGTGACATATCAACATTATTATGGTATGTATATATCATGAATAACTCATTTTATACATGGTATAGTAATCAAAACATACTATTGATGTTGGGTCCATGGAACCAATTATTACAACGTTTATTACACAATAAATGTTTTTATATCTCTTATTTATCCACTAATCTTAGTTGAAAATGATACATCTTCATGGATATAGATACAATAATTATAATATATTCAAGAAGTTAATTTCCTAAAAAAATCCCAAATTTTAAAATCTAAGAGACTCACATATGTTTTTCATCTCTATACTCACATAAGTTATATGAAGATATATGATCCATCAATTCAAATCTTACCTCTCATATTAGCTTAAATAAAATTGTAAAATTTATTTTCCTTTGAGAAAAAAATATTTCATATATTAATTTTTATAATTAACTAATTTTTATATAGTTTTAGAAATTATTTTCATTTTCATTATTTTAAAATTGAATATTATATATTAAAAAATATGAATTTACTTACTTGTGATCAATCAAACTTCTAAATTCCCCCACCGATGCAAAATGGGACTACTTTGTCAAAATATTATTTTTATCCAAATTTTTTGGAACAAATGGATTCACTTTATGTTTGAGACAGTATGGCCTAATATTGAATATAGTGAGTTATAATCATATACCATGAGTGATATCTTGCAACACATCATGACCCCTAAAAAATCTATGAAAACATCCAAAAATTATTTATTGTGTAACATAATATATTTTTCTAGTGATATCACACAAAGAAGGAAGAATACATTATTTAATAATCCTTAAATTATTTATTATCATTTTTGAATATATAAAATATAACTACCTTCATCTTTGATGATAATGGATTTGTTCAAGTAACTTCTATCCTAGTCTAGTTGACAACGATATAATTTTATTATAACTAGAAGTGATAATTCATATCATAATGATTAATTGTATTATATACAACTATTGATATAAAAAACACATTTCATGTTTTTTATAATTAATCATATCACATGATCAAATTATAAACATTTATAATGATCTAATTTTTAGAGACTAAGACACATTCTTATAGATAAGAATATCAAATGACACCCAAAATATTTTATCTTTCAATGAAATGGTTATTCTTATTAATGTCCTACATTTCGTATCATAAATAAAATTCTTCATGATATGAATTATCAATTCTTATGAGTTCGCAACACTTGATTAGTTTAAATAATCTAAATTAGATTAGTTTGATATATCTAGAAAATATGACATATGTTTATGTTTATAGTTACATTATGTCATGCTTTACATTATAACATGAAATTATTGTAACCATTTGATTAAAAAATAATCCATAGACCATTCCATGAAAACATTTCTTAAATAAGTAATAAAACTCTTATTGTATGAATAAATCATTCAATAATATATGTTTACATGATGTGATAGCCGAATATTACAACTCAAGTTGGGTCTTGAGAACCAGCTCTCACAACACACGTAATTTTATAGAAGACAATGTTCTAATTAAAAGTCCATTAGCTCTAAATTGATAAATAGGATTCTACTGGGATATATATTTATACATTAAACTCTTAAATTTCCGTACATATATAATATGATATTTTTTATTTCTCCACCTTGAGTAAAATTCCCCCATGTGATGATATTCTGGAGTATATAACTTTCTTCTTCTATAGTAACCATTAAATATTAGGTAATAAAATTATTTTAATATTATACCAATAAAAATTATGTAAATACTTTACATTCCATGTAAAATTTCAAGAATAATAAAAAATCCATACAAATTTATGCTACGTATTTAGCTATATCAGAATTTCCATTGTACATAGATTTTTAGTCATTGCTACCACTAGTGAAAATGAGATTATATTTCTCATTTATATAGACTAACTATGATTCTTGGTAAAATTGATTTATATTAAGGATATTTTCTGTCACCTTGATAACTATAATTCCTTACCTCTATGAATTGTAAACTTATCCCTTATTCATAACTATGAGCTATTATATAGTTTGGGTTACTTACCTTTTCAATTTTCTAAGATTTATTTGATATTTTCTCACAATTATTGATGTATATGAAGTAGAATATCAAATATATATCATGAAGTAAATGATAAATCTAAAAACTGAGGACAGTGGTATCTATATATCACCTTAATATCATCTTACATATTAACACATCATTTTATATAGATTTATGTCATTTGATGTTGTAAATAATTAAGACATGAATTTTTCTATATTGTATTTTCAATAATTTTTAAATTTATTTGTTGTGAATTGGTCCACAAAACCCCATATAGCATTATAATTATATCTATTTCTCTAGAACATAGTTTTATAATTTATTTCATTCATGGATATGGTTCCTTAATGGGCCTATGTCTAGAGAGTTAATATCATTGGACTGAATTAATGTGAGGGTCTAGATTAAATAAATGACCCATATATTAAATTTTATTTTTTGTAATGGGGAAAAAACTCATGAGATTATACATATAATACATAATATATGTTGTCTAGCCTACAAGATAAGATTATTTTTTCCTTTTTATTTTAAATTTATTTTATCTTAATGTGAAATTTTTGTGAAAAAATATATATTTTTAGACATTCAAGGAATATATATATATATACATATATATGAATTATAAATTATGTGATAACTAATATTTTTTTTAATATTTAATATTCTGAAAAAATGAGTATTTTTTATATATTTTTCTAAAAAAATTATCATGATTACAAATATGAGCTTACCGATAGTCATGTCCACGTAAGATGTTCACCAAACCAAAATATGTTTTATGATATTTTAAGTAATGCGAGCCTAAAAACTAATAATATTTAGGCCTATTATACATGTTTAGGCCCCAATATACCCAGATATAGCTTATTAAGCTCCATTATTATTGTATAAATATACATATATATTTTCAAGTCAGTTCTATCTAACTATATTACTTATATTTATTTTCATATATTATAAACATATTAAACTTCGAAAAACTTGACTCTACCAACAACTGCATGTGGAAACATAGAAAAATAAACCTTAAATAATTTTATTTATTCTCTTATCCATAAATAGATACATGATATATTTTTAAAAAACATGATAAACCACATATGGTAATATGAATTCAAAATAATTTTATGAACCCAATTGGTGAAAAATTTTTAACACAATAAATTAATTGATTAATATTTAAAATTTTACAACTAATATTGATAGGTATTTATTATAATATCCATGTACAAATCTCTCTTGATTACTCATTTTGACTCATTGGTTTTATTTCAGTCGGAGATACAACTAAAATATAGACTTGATTTTTGTAAATGGAATCTATTAATGAATTCATTTCCACTTTCAATTTTATCTTATTTTTTATTACTAATTTTTTATAGGATATATATTTATTATTTTAAATGAAATTTATATCAAATAACATAGTGATTATAAAACAACCTATGTATTGTATTATCATTCCTATATAGTAAGTTTCATTAAGAATTTTTTCCTTATTAATAATGGAAATATGCTTCTATAATGAATATTATGCTTCTCAAGCCTTGAATTTATCCATTTTTATTTTCTCCCACTATATAAAATAGGTCTTATCACCATTCTCATATAAATATGGTATTTTATTTGATATAACTTATCTATTATAGATATTTATGCTATATCCTTATTAAACATAGGATAATTTATTGAAGTTCAATTATATTTTTCTAAAGGATAGATTTTTTATAGAATTACCTATAAAAAATAGTTCACATTTAAAAATATGAATTTATGATAAGATGGATTTATTTAATTTGATAACTTATATGAATTTATATTTTTTTGTATATAGTTAAGGGATAATTCCATTTTATAAAAAGAATTCATATAAAGGAATAATAAAATACTTTAAATGATTATAAGAAACTTCAAAAATTTCACCATTAATATATATGCATCATTACTCCTTTTAATAATAACATTACTATGAGGAATATAAGGAAATGTGAGTTTAGAAATAATATCCACTATACATTTACTAGTAAATGATTTATTGGTTAAGATATTATTTAACAAACCCAAGTAACGAATATCTTATACTCTTACAAAATCAATCAATAATTCACTTTTATATTCCTTAAATATAATAAAATAATTTCATAATGTACATTAATCCATCCCAAGATTGTAAATATAATTCTTCAAACTATTCTTATTGATCTAATTATAAAATATTTGCAGAATTATCAAATTTTATACCAATAGTTTTCATATTCATTATACCATATAGGATATCATGTAATATACCAAAATATTTTTATCTCAAATGATTATGAATAAAATTCCTGGTATATCATTGACAATTTATTTTGGTTTTTATTTACCAATGTTATATTTCCATAACTAGGATTTATTTAAGTTTTATATTTTATATTCATCATCAATTACTATGAAATGATATATATGAAGTAATAATAATTAAAAAATTATTCAATTTTGGTTTTTGAATAAAAGTTTTATTTCAGAAATGATGTAAATTCCCATTTTATCTAAACTATACTTTGAGATAATGTCTTGGTAAAACACAATACATAATAATATGTTATTATTACATGAATATTTACACTTATGAATTTGAAGTTATGATCTTCTATAGCTAACTGAAATGTGAATATCTATCATTGACTTGAAGATACAATTAATTTCATAATATTTATGATATCCTTAGTATCTTTATTTAGATGAAAATATACGAGTCTCAAATTTTATCTAATAGAAAATATGTCAAAGAAAAATATTATGTGAAATTACCAATATGTGTGATTTATAATTTTTTTATCCATGTTCAATTCATTAAAATTAAACTTTTAGTGGCCTTTATTGGCACATTCATAGTGAATATCCAATTATTAAACTATATCCCATATTATCATTTGTTTTTTTGAATAATATTGTGAAGGTGCATTGGGAATCCATATTTCCACAGTACATTTGACAATATATTTCTTCTTGTTCACAATATGAACTAAATATTTATATTTCATAACGTTTTTATCAACATGGAAAACCAAATCCAAAATATACTAAAGTTATTTAAACATAGTATTAATTTAATTTCTCTCTATAATAATTTAGTAACTAGGTGATAAAGACAAGAGAATGTGATGTTTTGGAATATTGTTATTCAACTTGAGTCACAAATATTCCAATAAATAAATTTAATCTACCATATTGAGTATATAAATACTAGAATATATTTTATATTCAAATTTATACATGTTCTGTGTAATGATACTCTCATTTTTTTTTGTTCTTCACCTTCTTCACATGAACATCATATAGTTGCGACAACATGATGTTACCACCCATATCACCATTTTTCTTATTTAATGCAGTAGATATTAATGATAACATTATGATGAAAACAAGAAATGCATCATCTATGAAACTTCTATCAGATTATTTTTCACCCGAACATGATTTTTAAGGTGGATCATTAGGTTTTAGTGTCTCAAACACATAAAATTCCCTTTCATATTATATAATTGTGTGCAAGAATCTATACCACTCTTATAAATTTATATTGGTGAGTAAATGTTCTTACTACAATATTGTTTTTAGGATTCTATGGGGTTCATTTCTATTTTACTATGAAATGATACTTAGGGTATTAATACTTTTATCATGATTACTGATTTTCTGAAATTATAGATTTGTTATTCATAAATTCCTTCCATTATTTTATTCTAATCCTAATAACCCTAAAATGTTAGATTCATAATATCATATCTCAAGGATATTAATTTGATAAAAAATCCTTAAACATCTAATTATATCAGGAGATATAGAATCCCCACTATTAAAAAATTTTAATATAGTATTTTTATTAGAAAACATAATTAACTTATAGATCATTGGTTTGTTTAGTCGAGTCCCACCTCTTATAAATCTATAACGTAGATTTTCTAAAAAATCGCCTCCAAAATTACACCAAAAATTCTTTGGATATTTTTTTGATTCGAATTTTTAATAATTTACCAACCACTCTTATTAAAACTTCTTCATATAAGGAGGCATCCTCAGCAAAGGATGATAAACACCATGAATTATACCTTAATTATTAATTAAGATATGAAAAGTTTTTATGAATTAAAATTTACTTTTACAGATTTTAAAGTTTTTCTATCTTATTTGAGAATGAAATATGATTATATATATCATGCCTGTAACTTTTTGATCAAGCTCAAAACATTAACCATGTATATGTAGAAAACATTAATCACGCGTTTATAATTCTTATTTATTAATGGTTTTAAATTACAATATGTGACCACTTATAATCCCTACATTAATAAAATAATTAAGAATGAATGGAAAATAGAAAAAGGGATATGATCACGAGCTATTATCAAATGGTTGATTCATAGAGATTATGGCGGATCAAGAGATAGCATAAGGGACCCTGTTAAGTCATGCAATTAATAAAAGTTATACTCCCCCTTAGTAATCCAATATATATACACATGTTTGGTTTAAAATTGGATCTCATGTCAAACCAGGTAATCAAAAATGTTATTATCATTACAATGTATACTCATGTGGAAGTGTATAGGGATTCGAGATGCGGGGTTATATTTTTATCTCTCAATTTTGGAGAAAAAAATTTTATATACAATTGTTGATGTAGGGAAGACACACATATCATGAAATAATAAATTTATATAAAATAATTAATAAATTTTAAAACCTATATATAATATTTAAATATAAAGAATTAATATAAAAAAATACATAGGTACAGGATGAATTCATGATCATTCTACATGCATAAAAAGTATATATAACAATTAACTAAGATAAAATTATATTCAAGGCCATATTAAATGAATTAAAATAAAGATAAAATCTTTTTATTTTAGTAATAATAAACCCTTTAAACCTAAATTTTTATAACAAAATTAAAAATATTATTATTTATTTTTTAAAATTTTTATATAATTATTTAGCAGGTATCGATCTTGAAAATCTGAGTTGTGTGGGGGAGGGGCGGGTAAAGTTGGGTAGGTCTTGATCCGAGTTTGGTGATCACATATCTCAGTAAATTCATGTGGGGGATTTAAAATAAAATAATAATAATAATAATAATAATAATAATAATAATAATAATAATAATAAAAATAATTAGGAAAACACCAACGATGAATCCTACAGGAGGTTATTGTGGCCAACAATGAACAACACAAACACCCCCACGTAATTTTTTAAAATATTATTCTACTGAAACATGGTTAATGACATGGCATGAGACCCATACCAGTGATTGGTGATGGAAAAGTAGGTAGTGGGTGGTACCACATGTCCACCCATTTAATTTTTAAATCAAAAAACAATTAACATCATTTAACCATGATATATATTTTTTTTAACGAACTAATGAGAAAAAAAATTTAGCTCCCAAACAAATTATAAATTATTTATGTTATTATTTTCTTTTAAAAAAATAATTATTTTTATGTTACCTGAGAAATAATCAATTTTTTAATTGAAATATCCTATCAATTTTGACTATCACTGGTGAATTTTGTCGCATGAAGGATACCATTCCAATTGATATACTTTAATTTTATCTTATTTAATTCGACATTCATAATAAAAGTTTTTCATGAATTTTTTGATGACACAGAATGATAAAGGAACACATTAGGTGAAAGGAAAACTCATATTTTAAATTTTTTCACAATAAATATTTCATAAGACACTTGATTCTGTATGTAAATACTTTATTCATGTTATGAATCACATTGAAATTAAATTATGTATAAAAAACATAAATGATATAATACCATTTTCATTATTAATATTCCATTTTCATTCACTAGTCGGTAAAATGAAATATGTCAAAGGATCTAATTAAGTATCCTTTTATATTACCAACAAATGAAAAAAATCCTCTAGAACATCATTATATAATAATTTTTATTCTAGAATGGAATAATCCATGGAATTAATATGTTTCTTTGTTTTTTAGATTTTCCCACAATCAATACATGTAAATAGACAAATGTATTTATAATTATCATATATATTCTTATCTTTAGAACATGACATAGACCTCAAAGGAAATACAATTCATGCATTTGGTTTCTTCTCCCATTTTGTGTCTAAAATTTTTTAAATGGTTACAAATTCTTAAATTATGTTTTGGTTATTATGAATGTTAACATTGAAAAAAGAACATGAAATGTCACCAATTCCTTATTTAACCTTCCCTAAATATCACTAATATATGAAGACTCTTTTGTGAAAATCACATAAGGATCATGATGTTATAAAATCAATTAAAATGATATATTCCTTTCATATTAGATTGATTAACTATAAAAAATAATTTTTATTCAAAAAACTATTTTTATCTTATTCACTTTTTATACATAATTAACTAGTGAATTCCTTGAGAAATAAATAATATTATCATTATTTTAAAAATGAATAAAATATAATTGAATTTATAAATTAATTATTTACAATATTTGACACACAAACATTTAGTATCCTATTTTGGTGCAGCCCTCTTCATCCTAAATTCTAATTCATCTAAATTGGTGGATTATATTGATACACTTTATTTGTGACCCTCATGGTCTTTATCTTTATTTTAGTGATTCATACTCATAGAACAATAGTATAATATTGTGATATATAATAAATACTAAATAGATACGGTTATTTTATAGCTATTACAATCTATTATTAACACTTACTATATATATAAGGTTATTTTATAACTATTACAATATACTATGAACACTTATTATGATATATAATCACTTTGTCTTAGGTAATATCAGAAATAAACATGTATACATTTTTTCATCATCATTTAATATGTTATTAATGTTTTATAACTCTATTATACGGAATTAACTTTAACATCATCTCTATATATTTAAAAAAGGCACTAACATCCTAACAAAGGTGCCAAATATATCTTCTTTTAATATTCAAAAGTGATAAATAATTCATTAATAATTCAGTAAATTACATACCACCAACAATGCATATAATATCTAACTGTAAATGTCAACTATAATAGATTCAACCGTTAATCAATGTAAGTGATAAAATGATATGAATAGATAATGATATCAATTGGAGATACTAATACACTTGCTCATTGAAATAAATATCTAATGTCACATTATACATTGGATGTTTCAATCAGTGGGCATGTCCCCATGATATGCTATACTTGGAATGACCATAAGTTAACATCATGAAATGAATTTTCAGAATATATAATTATGCAGAACATGATATTTAGAAATCATATCCGTCATATTAGTAGGATGTATCTAGAACATATGACATATGTTTAATCTTAAATTCATTGAACCTCAATATCCAAATTATAGTTGAATGATTTTATAATATTTTGATACAATAAATAATATATTTAAATTAACATTTAAATAGAATATAAAAAAGCAATAACACTATTATGGTGAGAAAAAATCATCCATAACACTCTATATACATGTTGTGGTAATTGAAAAATTTAACCAAAGTCAAGTTTATGACTCCCACAATCAATATAATTTGGAGGGGTCTAGTCTTGAAGAAGATAGGAAAATCCAAAAAATTTACAATTATCTTGGCCTCTAATGTATTAATGAATATAGATATAATATGTTATTAAAATGTTTAGTCAAAAATTTTATTTGATTGCAATATTTTTTTGATTTAATTTTATTTTACTCTAAAGTAATGTAATGAGAAAAGTGTATGGAAAATGGAAAACATCATTTTAAGTGTTTTAATTATGGAACTATGTGAAAATTTTTAGATATTTTTTTGAGAAAAAGACGTAAATAAGGATGATGTATAAAGAACCGTACTATTAATACATAGATATAATATTTTACTGGATGAATATTCATTACATAACATAATAATCAATGTTATAATCATTTAGGTCTAGTGACTGAGGAAAGAAAATATATAATCAATAAGTAAAAAATTCAAATATATCATTTTCAAGAAAATTCTTCATAACTAGAAACATTTTTAGGAATATCATAAAAGTAAATTTCATCATAACTCAAGGATCTATAACATAGTAATGAGTGAGCTTAAATTATCTGTAAGGGTGAACAAGGGAGATATCAATGACCACTTAAACATAACAAGAACATAAGGGTACAAGAAAATAATCATAACATTTGGAAAACCATACGATGCATATCATAAACCATAATATTGTTTAATGGTAAAAATAATGTGGATAATAAGGCATGAATCATAATAGAATCAAAGATAATGAGTCATTATAATATAACATAGGAATAAAAAATTAGTTTTTGGGATTCACATAATCCTAGAAAATAATTTCCTTATAAATTAAGGATCATTTGAAAGGCTATAATTTTTTATTGTGCTCACTCCCAAAACCATCATATTTTTCAAGGTTCACTCCTAATAATATCATAGTGGATAAATTCCCTTACTTAAATGTGTTTACTTATCATTCTATATAAGTTTACCTCATGTGATATCCATCTTTAACTAATACATTATAGAGCTATATATTTTCAAGACCACCTATCCCATAATGAACGTTATATATATATATATATTCCACAAGAGAGTAAAATTTTCATCATATAATATCACATTAAAATTAAATGGCTTCCATAAAAATTTCATAACTGTGTAACCCAAGAAAAAGAAATAGGTTTCATTAACATTATATATTTTAATCATAATAAAACCCACGAAAAAAAAGTTTCACAAAAATCTTCTCATCATGATCAGAAAACATCTCAAAACAAAATAAGAATTATATAATTGAATCCCTACCTAGTAAATTTTAGGAAAAATCTCTTGATTTTATATTAAATGGGAAATGATTTTAAACACCACATAGATCATTTTTGAAGAAAATATCGTTCTTTACTTTGAAATAATTTATTTGTAATGTAAAAATTTCCCAAATATTAAGGGAAAAACTCTTTGAAAATATACATGAAAATATTTAATGGAAGATTCATATCATTGAGTGTTAATAATTATGGAAAATTCTATTCATACTATATATGTTAATACAACGATTTCATGCACATTTTCAGTAAAAAGGTAAAATGACCTCATTCAAAAAATGAAAATAAGATTACTTTTAGAAAAATATTAAAAAATTAATACATGGGTAAAAATGACTTTAAAAAATCATTTGATAATATGAGAAACATTAATTAATTTTTTTTACAAAATATGGATATGGAAGTTAAAGAATTTTTGACCGAAAAGGGAAATAATTTCTGTTTTCCTTAAATAAATTCTTTTGGTCTCTTGATTTCAAAAAGAGTGGAAAATGAAATAAAAACAAGTAATATAAATAAATAAACAAGTTATAAGAAAATTAATGAGTTTATTGAGAGGTATATGATGAATGTTTGTCATCATAAACTTAAAAATAGTTAATCTCAGTCAAAAGTGATGCCTTATCATAAAACCCTTACTAATTTGGTAACTTTTGAGTCATAACACCCATAAAATATGAAATGTATATGGATATTTATATTCAATAATTTTTATGATAATAATAATTAAATAAAATCATTATCATTATATATACCACATAGTAGAATTATGTGGAGAATATGGTATGTGTCTCAGAGATGTAAAAGTGAGATGAAAATCTGTTACCGTTGTTTTGACTTCCTTTGTATACGTTCAATCATCCTTTAAAATAAATAAATATTTATTATACATAAATTAAAGATCCATAATAATATATATCATACCATATTTGATTTAATTATAACCATTTTCCCTTGTTTACTAACAATTCATTATTAAAATCACAATTTCGGGTGATTACTGCTTTTTTCCTTATATGTTCTAGTTCGGTATTTTTTCCCTATAAATTGATTATTGTTCAATAAAATTCATAATTTTAATAATGATATAAATAAAATATTTATTATTTATATTCATCAATAAATGATAGATATAGAAAAATTAATTACTATTTTCATGGATATGGTTTATCATCTGTACGCATGAACGTCTTTTCCATTTTCTGAATAATGAAAAAAAGATAAATAGTAATTATACTCTAAAAAATAATTAATATATAATATATATCATATTTAATCAATAAATATGTCTATATTACCATCCATGTAACGTGGAAATGAAAAACGAATCACATCGCTTCGTGGAGGCGGTAGTCCACATGTACACACTGGAAATGCTACCATTTTCCAAAATATTAGAAGGTAAGATGGTATATGTGATATAAAAATTCAATGAGTATAATTATTTCATAAATATCATATTAATAAAATAAATACATATTTATATATAGTCTTGAGAGGTGGAGATGGAAATGAAATTACATCGGTTCGTGAGGCTTTAGTCTTCCACACACGTGATCAATAGTAACGTTTCCCATTTAATGGAAAATGATAAGAATATAGGTTATTCCATTAATATAATAGAATATTAATATACTTAATATAATAATTTTACCATCTTATCAAATTTGAATAGTATTTGAAACTAATGGAATAATAAATAAATAAAAAATTCTTGGTTTAGAACGATACCGCTTAGTCGGATAACCTCTTTAGTTTTTCAACAAAATCATTCCTAGTATAGTTTAATAATAAAAACAAGGACTATAAGTCATGGTATTGAAATTAAAGATGGAGTTTAAGTCTATATTTTCTGAACCAAAATTATTTTTAACTATGAATAAAAGAGGTTAGAAGGTTCACTTTTATAAGTGAGACGGAGTGATATTTTTTAACTACCAAAACTATTCAACAATGTGAAGTCACTCTCAAACCATGTGCCTCAAGAATCAATAAAAAATGGATTTTATGAAATTTAAGTTTCATAAAAACCTCCAACACTAAAAAATAAACATCTTATAAAATTTTTATTCCCCTTTCTCTTAAGGTTGATCTATTTTACAATTTTAGTTTTCTCTATAGTATTTAGTTTTTTAACTTGTATTTTTATCTTTGAAGACTAAAAATAAAATTATATATCATATATAATTCATTCCAAATGATTCTAAATATGAAATATAATTTAACAAATAAAAAACTACATTTTCGGAAAATAAATTTAGACACATGCATGTGTAACACCCAAAATTTTGTTTTAACCTTAACCACGATAATTAATTTTAAATATTTTTAGTATTCATTTTGTACACAAATTAATTTGAACCTATAACTAATATGAATTATTATAATTAATAAAATGGAATAAATTTTCTTAAATTATATTCATGTAAGTGGATAAATTTAATTTGACTTTCATCCAAGAAATGAGATGAAAATCAATTTTCAAAATAAATTTTTTATCAAGTATAAAATGTTTTAATATAAAAATTAAATATAAGAAAGATTTAAATAAAATAAATAATAATAATAATAATATAATTCAACTAATTATACATTATAATCCCTTCAAAATATTATGGATGATGTAAGACCATGAAAATTATAAAAGTGTAAATTATTATTTGATGGCGTCTATGACACCAAACATAAAACATTGAAAGGAGTATAAAATATTGAGACATTATGGTATATTAAATATTTTAAATAATTTAAAATATTTTTGTCTTGATATTCAGTAAATAAATTGTTATATGTTATCCCATTAAATAATGATTTTGTTCAATAGTTTACATCACACCGAAGAACGAGTTTTACCGAACAACACTATATTTTAAAATATTATTATTTAATATAATAAAATGTAACATAGCCATTAAATTTGTGGTTATGACTATTATTATCTAACTTTTGAAAATATATGGTTTATTAAAATATAAAATCAATTCATAGTTTACCAATTAATTGGAAATGAAAATAAAAACCAATTGAATATAAAAGAAATGTTTTTATGATCACAAAGGTATTTTATCATAATAAATTAAATTAACTACTATTATTTGACGATATTAATGAAATATATATATATATACATATAGATATAGATATATATTATATTTTATATTCGTCCAATATATTTTATTGGTTTTAGATAAGAACAAACCCAATTTTACAAATTAAAATAAATATTTTTATAAAGGCACTTTTACCACCATTTAATAAACAACCTATTTAGAATCCATGTTTTTGAAAATTCATAATTTTTTCGCTAAATATTAAAAATATCAAGGGGAATATAAAAATTATATTATGGGTAATTTTTTTTATTTTTATGTGAATTTGGATTTTTTTGATGAATAATGAAAAATAATAGATTTTAATTAAAACCGACTTTTCCTACCAATTAATTTTTAGGTAAAATTATATTATAGATTGATTTTAAAGAAAAATTATATAAATTATAGAAAAATAAATCCAATTTATTTCTTTAGAATCAAATTTTATTTGAAATTGGATATACACACATCTTAATCTTTTAAACATTTTTACCTTAAAAACATGCATTGTCATCACGTCTACGTGATTAAATTTAAATTAATTTTAACCACTTCTATGATTTGAGTTTTAAAAATGGATTTAATAATTTTAATTTGAATAATTTATAATATATAATAAGTTCAAATTAGTTTATGATCAAAGTATTGGTGAAATGAATTAAAATTAATTTTAGTGTTTAAGATGAAAATTAGCTTAACTAGGGGACTAAACCTTAAATTTAGGATCCAAAATGACCTATAATATTTTCCAGAATACATTGGATATTCATATTTATACTCTGTAATATCTTTATCTAGTTTTTTATTATTGGTTCTACATTATAAGGGAAAACCCAGGTGGAATTCCCTTTTCAAAAACATTAAAAAATGTCACTCCTCCTCCACTATAAATATAAACTCACCCCTCCCACTTATTTACAACAAAAAATCGTTTATTATCTCTAAAAATATACTTTACAAATATCCAAATATCCCTCTCATAACCCTATAATACTATACTTGGTAATATATCTAACCAAGGAAGTGCATTAGTACAAACCAAAAGGAGTTACCCGAAAAAATGTAATATCCTTCCGCAAGATCTATTGATTTAATTTCCTTCTAATACCTCTAAAATATTATTATTATTTGATTATATAATAAAAAATTTATTAAAATATAGTTATATGTTTTGATTCTATGTTTTCTATTTACACATACACACATGTCCATCTAATTGTTAATGAACTTAGTGTTCGTGTGTATGAGGACTATCACCAATGATGATTGTTTGTTTTTATTTTACCACCTTTAATTTGTATGAATTTTTAGGGAAACAATATTTTATATGATATATATATATATATATTAATAATTCTTCAACTTTTATATAACACATACCTTTATTCCTTCCAATCCGTGTCAATACGATAACATCATTTCTAGATGTGTGGACTACCACCTCCTTAAAGTGATATGATACGTTCAAAGATTAAATAGACTGTATTAAGAATGGTTTTAATTAAAAAAATATTAAATAAAAGAAATATATATCATATTAATGACATAATTACCTTATTTTAATTATAATATATCATTTTCTTTCTTGCCCTATTTACACGCTTAAAAAGTGAGAGCATCGCTTAGAAACATGTGGACTACCTCCTCCTCGATGTGATGTGATTACTTTTACATCATAATAATTATATATATAAGTATATATTATTAAATAAAATGGTATTTTTGATATAATTTTCATTATATAATGATATAATGTTACTGACCTCCTTTACATAACAATCATTGAGAAATTGGAATGTTACTCATGCATATGTACGACCTACCATCTCAAAGATTGTAATGTTTGTTCATTTTTCGTAATAATATTTCATGATTGGTTATAAAATTATAATTTATGTATAAGTATGATAATAATTTAGTAATTATTATTCTATATATGTTTATACAATGAACCCTTTGATGATAGTAGAACTACCAATGTCATTTTTGACACATGAATCGAATTTGGCCAAAACACCTGATGTAAACTTAATTGTTTAAGTAGTTGTATAAAAACATGTAACAAGTGATGTAAAAGTAATAATAAAATTTAAATTTTTTATAAATCAGGTAATAAAATAAAATAATATTATTACCCAAGATGATATATACACCTGTGCTAATTCATACTGAAGGTAAGGGATTCATGTCTCACTTTTCTTTCTGTGTGGAATACATCATTTTTACAAATTATTTATTTTGTGTGGTGTATATAATACCCATAATTAATTTCATATCATGAGTAAATTTATCGTTATATAATTTAATGTTTCATTTTATTTTATTTATTTCATGGTTCTCATAAATTCAAATGTTACATAGATGTAAGAAAATGTCCTCTCACTTTTTATCATATGTGAGAGAAATAACATGTTCACCAATTATATATTTAGTTTTGTGCATAAAATTCCCATTATGAAATATTATATAATGTATTATTTTATATTAGTGTGATTTTGAGTTTAAATTTTAATTATTTCTTTTATGGTGATTTTAATTAAAAGTTACCAAGTAGTACAGAATTTCATAACCCAATTGTTTTTTATTTGGTTATATTACATTCTCGTTGTCTTTAGTATTAAAAGATTATATTTGTAATCAATTTTTACTATCAATTATGTGTTTTTTCATTTTTTTTATGTGCAATTATATTTTACACACATAATATATTCACTAATTTATTCTCTTATCAATGTTGTGGTCTCCTCAAGGGTTTATTTCGCAATAACATTTTGTTTTGAATTATTTACACTTGAATACCCATTAGAGTATATTATTGTGCCATTATTTCATAAATATTTTAATTTAATTATACATTGGTTATTCAGGACAATTTTCAAGTAATAGTACCATTTTACACTATTTTGTACAATTTTTTTAAGAAAATGTTATTATGAAAACTCGACATCATTTCACTCTGTAGTCAGAGAACCCATTTTATTATAAAAACAATATTTTTAAAAAAGGTTTTAAAAAATGATTCATACTATCAAAATATGAATTATTAAAAAAATCATTTCTTCTTTTATGTTTTTTAAATGAAACTTCTTATCTCTTCCCAAACAAGTCACTTTTCCAATGATTTTACCTTACAGAAGTAATGTTCATTTACCATGTACGATATATATGCATTTAACCACCTTCATTTCTTAGAATATTCTTTTGGATGTATAAAAGGATAAATTTTAAATAATTTTTTTAAAATTTATTTTCAATGAAAATGAATTAAAAAACTTTTCCAAATAAAAATAATATCTTCATCATGAATGATTTTGAAATTATATTTTGGTATTATTTTCATTCATCAATGAAAAAATGCCTTTATTTTTACTCCACATGGGATAT
This sequence comes from Viscum album, assembly GCA_963277665.1. Classification (NCBI taxonomy): domain Eukaryota; kingdom Viridiplantae; phylum Streptophyta; class Magnoliopsida; order Santalales; family Viscaceae; genus Viscum; species Viscum album. The sequence goes on along the minus strand of OY728137.1, from coordinate 464,889,264 downwards.
TTATTATCGATACCCTTGAATATAGAATTTACCATAATTATACATATAATTTACAAGGATATATTCATTACCTGAACTATATACCATTTTTTAAATATAGTGTTTACATTTAATATTGATTAATTTACATTAGAAATATTGATAACTAGGTATCCTTAACTCAATATGGATATTTGATAATGAAAATTCTTTTTTAAATAGAATATATTATTTGATATATGAGGAATACTTTTCAGATGAATGAAACATTTTAGGTACAATTTAATGAAATCCATTTGATTATTTTTTAGTCTCATGAGATGAAATTAGTTGGAGAAAAACCCTTCGTGTTTGTTTCTAAGAAGAATAGATGGGTTCCTACCCAAATATTTAAATTTTCGTGTGAAAGGTATTTAAATTATTATTCTAAACCATTTTTTGAATGGTCTTGATGGTAAAGGTATCATGTTCCAAGATAACATGACTATCAATAATTAACTATTGACTTCATTTTTATTGAATATTTATCATCTATGGGATCTTCACTTTGAAAAATACTATGGTTGAATTATTATACCAGTTTATTGACTAAATGGAATTGGTTATTAGTTTATTAACATTATATATTATTTATGACTTATCTAGTTATATAAATGTATTGTTTTTTGATTTATTTACCTTTACAAATTGATTATATGCTACCTTCCCTGTTTATCGAAATCATGGCACGTGTGTTCATTTATTTACCATGTCATAATTTTTATTCGCATTGGTTCATTATTGCTTCCACTATACTTACCTCTAACTGATAATTTGACATCACCATTATTTTTTTTTACTTTTGCAAGGATTTTTTTAGTATAATAAGAAATTTATTCAAGGATATTCTAAATGTAATATTGTTATTGTCTTAAAAACTATGTTGTATTTTTGAATCGTGTATGTATCCAGTTTACGATGAATACTAAACTGTTCGGTCCTTTGTGATGAAATTTACATGTATCTTAAGACAATGTACTTATAGAATGCACTAAAACTAGGATTTCTAGGGTTATTTTTCTATATGAAATTCTAAATTCTTTAAATAATGAAATGATTTTTAATAAAAAATATTATCTTTCCCTATTAATCAAAAAATTAATCTATTCAAAAAATTCCCAAAAAACATTGCTGTAATAGAATTTTTACATATTGGTTTAAAAAATTAAGTTAATTATTTTAAAAAAAATTATAAAATTTTTAAAATATAATTTTAAAATAAGTGCAAAAAACATGAAGAAACCAATTTTATAGAAAAAATATTTCATGAAAAAAATTGGATTTATTCTTAACCCATTCATATAAAAAATATTTGATGAATAATAAAACATTTTATTGAATTTATAATATATAAATTTGATTAAAACCATTTTAAAATATTGATAAATTTAATTTATTATGATAAAAAGACATTGGAAGCATAAAAATAATTTTTCATAGACTCATATCTTTTACATTAAATTTATTTTTACTTCTATATATAATTAATTATTAACTAAAATAATTACATTTATATGTGTGTTAACTATATATTATTCATTATTTAGTAATTACTATCCATAGACTCTAATTTTTTGGATAATATATAATGTAATACTTTATTATGGTTCATTTAGACATAAGGATCTATGTATTATAAGTTATACCAATGATTAGGTTTTTTTTAAAATAAATATATCATGAAATATATATGTTTTTTATTATATACTTCTTAAAATAAATTTATCCTTAAAAACCACATAACTCTGATATATAAAAATGATAATATTTCTTTCTCATCACATCGTTGGGTTCCCATATTGGTTTTTTGAATTTTTTATTCCTCCAAGGAACTTTAACAAGATGTGTAGTATTATTCCATTGGAATTTTTCTCTATGATCTAATATTTATACTAGTTGTTATTGAAAAGAAATATCTTGAATCAATTATATAACCTATGAGTTTAGTTCATGTAAATGATCATGTATGTACTTTATCATGAGAGAAACATGGAACATATTTTGGGCTTGAGAGATGATTAGTTGATATGACAAGAGATAAGCTACCATCCTTACTCAATAAAATTATCCAAAGGGATAATATAGATAGGTCTCAACTTTACATTATTTTTGAATTTCATAAAATTATTCCACAAAGAAATTCACAGAAAACCCTTCTCAATAATATCCAATTCCAGATCATACTGATGATTTGTAGTATAAATTTTTTGTTGACTCAGAGCTTCCTTGGTGTGGTATATAATGGCTATGACATTCTCTACAATTTTATCAGCTAGTTTGGGTGTTAATTTATTTTTTCTTCAACTTCATCCTAGTATGTTAGATTTATACACATATTTCCATAGTAGGCTTCATAATAAGTTATCTAAATGATCAAAATAAAAATAATATTATAAGAAAAATATAATTTAGGAATGTGTTAATCCTAATAAAATTTAGAATCCATAGAAAAAGATATGAGAATATCCTCTTTGTCTTGAATAGTTCTCTTATATAGATCATCTATATAAAGATGATAACATGTTTTCAAACTAATCATAGTATCAAGATATTTCTGAAAACATTAACACAATTTAAGGTAAATAATAGATCCTGATCAAATACAATTGAATGTAGTACTCCATATAACCTTACCTTTTGTTTAATATATATTCAGGAATGATGGGAAATAGATGAATTTTAATTGATTACAATTAAGTGTTATGATTTTTATGGTGATTGACTAAAATCCAAATAGAATTATGCACTTTAGAAATTTTGGGTAGTCCTATGAAAAAATATATGGTGTTTTTTTCCATTTACATTCTGGTATGGGTAATGGTTATAAAACACCCTTAAACTCTTTTATCTCATCCGCAACTTTTTCCCATACCCAACATCAAGATACTGATAGAAAATTAACTTTTTTATTTTCAAAACACTTTTAGTCAAAAAGTGAGAAACTACATAAGTTCACCACAAATATCAATCACCATAAGACACCACAAAATCATTGAAGAAAAGAATAATACTATTGGAAACATTATCCCTATATAATTTCCAAATGATACCTTTGTATCCAGATCAACCTTAGTAAGGTCATTTAAATGATAAGCTATATAATCTCATGTTTGAATGTACTCATCCTTTTTAATCTTCTATCCATTGAACCATCTTGAAAATAATTGATCTTGGTTGTTAATCTATAAAAAAAACTCAATAATAGAATCCAAAATAATTATCCAATGAATTATCCTCTCAAATTCCTCTAGTGACACATTAGTCATAAATTCCTCCTCCAACATTTCTTCCTCATAATGAATAATCAACTCTAGTATTTCCTATTTTTTTGCATCCTCTGCACCTTCCTCCTGCTTCAGGTTACACAAGACAACCATGAAGAGAAAAAACCTATCCTAAATAGAATTCTTAATAATAGTATCCACTACTTAAAAACCTCTCTATAATTGACAAATTTCATTCATTGATCGACTAAACTTATCATGATACTTTGAATCACTACCTTCAATAATTTGGTTCTCATAGAGAAGGTTCACACACTTTTCTCACTCCTGATTTTTAGTAGATATCTCACAATCCATCTCAATTTGTTTATTATTTTTAAAAGACCTATCTCCTTTAGATTAGTAAATACAAGTAGTCCTTGCACCCTTTTCTTTTTGTTCCCTTTAATCAGAACCCATCTCCCCAAATGTCTATTTTTATTCTAACACTTATTTTTTCTCATGAATTAGAGACCATTACTATGTCAACATCCTTTATTATCTTCGGAGAAATAATAATAAACTTTTTCATCGGTCTCTTCCCCATATAATATTTATTACACTATGAGGGTCTGCACTCATAGTAAATCTCATTGATCATGATCTAATCCCACAATTTCCAAATCATTAAATCTGTTGCCTATTTTAATAGTTTAATTGTTTGATCTCTGATATGAACTATTAGCTTCATTCATTTGACAACCTAGATCAAAAGGGTGTATGTGTCTTGTGATCTCCTATTCGATGAATCATGATGAACTTCCTGAACCTAGCTCTGGAATTAGCACCTCATGTGAAAGGACCAATCTAATTTTCATAGAACTAAAATGTTATGAGGTAGTTGGTATGTTTCTAATCGGGACTAAGAAATTAGCTGCACAAACCCCTGACCCCCCCCCCCCCACAATTAACGGTTCCTTCACAATCTTGTGACAAAAAAATGAAACCTCAAGAAAAAATAAATCCTAAAATATCTAGGTGATCTGAAGGTCATGCCACTTTCTATAAGGGAATATCATATATAGCCTAATTACAAGCCAATATTTCAAATTTAGGGACAAAAAATCATCCACCCCACCTCAAGAGGAACTATCCTTTCGAATGCCCTAGATCTATCTCTGCAATGACATATCGTACCCAAATTACCAAGACATGAAAATAATGAGAAATAGTTGTCTCTAGATCTAAATACCATTGATTATTTTCATCAAAATTATTCTCCAATAGGAAACCAAATCTACTCCACTAGTGGTTTTGAAACATCAACTTTTACACATACATGTGCATAAATTAGACAAACCAATGTGTTATTTTTTCGTTTAGAATACAAAAAAAGGACAACTAGATTCCCATGAATATGAAAAGTGATATACTCTTCTTTATCTCTACACATAATTACAATTATATGATGAATAATGATTGATAAACTCTAATACACATATAATAGATCTTTTATATACGACAAGGATAGAACACATACACAGTTTCTTGACCTTATCATTCTATCATAATCAATGTTAAACATGAAAAAAATTCTCACATTCTTCTATAACTCTATGTCTTATTTATGTTCATATTTAATATTAACTCCGATAGATGATTAAACAAACACATTATAGAGATAATATTTCTCCGCTTCCAATAAGTTTCCCATATCAATCCCTGAAAAACATAGAATTATTATATATTATATTGTACAAATCATAGATAAGTTAGCATGACTCTTTTAAATTAAAGCACCATACACCTTTTTTACTTTACATTGGAGGTAATGTATCGAGAATTCATAATATTAAGTCATCTTCAACCACCTTCTATGGGGAATATTCAACTCTTTCTATATGAATATATACATTGAATTTGAATGATTTGTACATATATTTATCATTTCTTCATAAAGATAATTCCTCTATATCATTACTGAAAATTTATCATAGACAACTTCTAATCATTTTTTGGGTAGTTTTTCTCATTAACCATTAATTTTTGTGAGGTATAAGAAATCAATGTATCATTGTTCCAGAGAACACATGTCAATCCCTTATTCAAGGAATCACTATAGATTATAGACATCTATACACTATAGGGTAATTTTAGAACATGTACACTGAATAACCACTTTAGTTCCTTCAAATTTTCATCACATTCAACAATCCAGCAAAATTTATGTATCTTCCAAGTTAACATTGAAAGTATACTATATTTTCGCAAGAAATTCCATACAAAGAACCAATAATATTTCACAAAGACTAAGAAAACTATGAATCTTATTCATTGTGGTTTTTCTATTCTAATTTCCAATTAGTTATTAACTTGATGGATCCAACGACATACCATCTCTTGAGATTATATAACCCATAAATGAATTTTTTATAGCAAAAATTCACATTTTGTAAAATTTTCATACAACTTATCCTTCCCCCACATTTAGCCTATTTCTCATGTGATCATGATGCTCTTACATTCCCTTTGAGAATATAAGAATATAATCTAGAGAAACTACCACAAACTGATTATGATAATATATAGAGACTCTATTTACTAAATCCATGAAGATGGTGGTAGAATTTTTAAGACCAAATGGAATCACTATATTTCCATATTTTCCATACATTATATAGAATGTTGTATTATGTATATACTTATTATTTATCCTCAATTAAAGATATCCAAAACAAATTCTAATCATGGAAATTTATTGAGCTCCCCTTAGTTGATCAAACACGAAATCAATATAGGGTAGATGATCATTGTTCTTGATTGTGATCTTTTTTAGTTCCCAATAATAAATGTAGAGTCACATTGATCTATTTTTTTCTCAACAAAAATAAAATCCACACCCCAAGGTGACACCCTGGGATGATTTTATCCCTTTTAAACATTCTTCTAAATTTTCTTATTTAATTTTCACTACTCAATTCTAGCCATAATTTTGGGATTCTTTGGTATAGTTATTGCATAAGGTATGTGTTCTATTGAGAACCAAACATCACTATTTGTTTGAATACACAGAAAATCATCCGTAAATACATCCATAAAATCATAGTGAGTAGTTATATAATCAATTAAGAGTTATTACCCAAACATGTTAGATAAAAACCCATTTGGGATATAAATCAAGACCTATATAATGAATTTAATTTCAATTGAATGTTCATATTTATCATCTCGCTAACTGATAATCATAGGTTGTTTCAGAATATAAAGCCTGAATTCCCTTCCTCAAAAACTGATGTGGTTATTTTGTAACAAAATTCAATCCATTCCCAAAATAGTATATAAATCAACAAGCGGTAGAATAAACTTTTTTAGGAAGAAAATTCCAACTAAAATTAATGGAAAAAGAATTATATACTTGATTTGTGATATTTTTAACATTACAGGTTTCTAATACTTATTCAAACTATAATAGTTGAGGTGGTACTATTAAACCCTTAGAGAATTCCTCAGATATAATGTCATGGATAGATCAATAATCAAGTAATTCATTCTAATTTCTAATGTGGACAGTTAGTGTTCATTTCACTAAATCATTATCATAGAGCATTTTAAAAATAGTTATCACATGAGATTTACCATTATCTCTAGGATTAATAGGTTCTTGGTGTCGATCATCATCAATAAATTTCATATTTGAGAATTGGTTATCATAATTCCTATAATCTTTTCTTTGGAAACAACAATGTGTTGGTGGTGCATTAATTAGTGCATTCATTCAATTCGCATGATTACCTAACTTCTCATCACATCAGTATTAAATTTTATGACAACCTTTATTTACACTCTTAAATTTTGTTTATTGTCACCCTTAATACAATTTCCATTATGTTTCCTTACACAATTCAATCACAAATTAATTTTCATATCTCTCTCTCTAATATTTTTATAATTTCCTTTGAATTCTATCATTATTTTTCTTATCAAAACTATGATATGGATATGTTACTCTAATCTACATTTCCACAATGAAAAAAATAAAAATTTTTATTTAAAAATAGTGTTGTCCCTTATGGTTAACCCCCTTAAGATACTTTATTTTACTATAAAGAAGTATAGATTTAAATAACCTTTTAGGTAGATGATAAAACTAGAGTCATACCTCCCATGTATTGTAAACTTTTCTCTATATGAACCAATGCATTTATCTTCCTTACACTCTATCTCAAGGAACTCATTCTCTATTCTCATATGATGAATATGAAAAATTACTTTTTGAAAAATAATATTTTATACTCATACCACTCTATAGATATAATTTTTTCTTACAACCTTGTATTCTTGAAAATAGTCCACCATTGATCCACTTCAGATTCAAAGATATAGACAGCCAAAATAATATTTTTGTTCTCTGAACACCAGAAATTGGAAAATATCTTTTTGAAATCATAGAGAGTAGTGGATTATGAATCCACTAAAATAATTTATACGTTGAAAGATAAAAGAATCAGTAGAATGTTCCTCCATTTTATTCCTCATTTTTAAGTTACATAGAGTCATACCTTGAGAACATTTTATGAGAATAACATCTGTATTTTTCATTTTATCTCCCATAACATTTTTTCCTATAAGGATAATAATTTTATTGTTTGTAACATTGATCATTAATGTGATTCATTTTAGTTCTATCCATTTCCAAAAACCAAATAGAATAGTTGCAGAAAGAATAATCATAGTGGGAAAACATATAATCAGGAAAATTGTTTATAATATTTATAAATCAGAAAACTATATTTTAAATATATTACACCTTAGGTTTAACATAGGTCATCTTTTATCCTTAACAAATCATTAGGATGTTATCCTATAATTTGACTTTTTTCTTGTGTTCTTACAATATTTTCCATATCCTATTTTCTAGAGGTGATCTAACCTTTATCTCATACCAACTATAGAAATTTATTGTATTTATACATAGATATAATTATATTAAATATGAATATTCATTAAATTATATAATGATTCACACCAAAATCATAATGTTTTAGCTCTTTTGAAAACATGAATACATAAAAAATGGGTTAATAAGTGAACTACATTATCACCCACTACATTCTTCATAACTAGAACCATTTATAGAAATATGATACATAATACCCTTAATCATTACATGGGAAAATGAAACCTAATAAAGGGTGTTCTCAAAATCTAAATATGGTTAAATAAGGTAGATATCTCTGATCTCTTAAACATAACAAGAGTATAATAGTATAACTACATGAGGAAAATATTGAAAACCCATACCCTTCATATAATAGATCATAATCATGATTCATTAATGAATCATGGAAGATCATAAGACAAAAATAACAAATGAATCATAGAACATGATCTATGTGAGCATAACATAGGAATTGGACATGAGTTGGTGGCATATACATAAACATAGAAAATAATTTTCATAATATTCAAGGATCATTTACCATACTATGTTAGTGGATTGGGTTCACTCATAAAACCACCATAGTAGTCAAGGTTCACTCCCAAATATTTCATTGTGGAAAGAATACCTTACTAAAATGGGATCACACCCTTATATAGTCTTATATATCTCATGAGATATCCATTTCACGTAATTCATTGAATGGATATATAATTATAATACAATCAATAACATAATTAAAATCATATATAATTGTTCCAAAAGATTATAAAACATTAATCATATCATAACTCATAAAAATGAAATAGGGTTCCAAATCATTACATCATATCATAACACATGAAAATAAATGGCCTTCATAAGAATTTCATCTTTTCATTATAGCATAATCCACGGAAAAGAAATGGGTTTCATAAAGATCTTATCATCATGATAAAAAACCATAAATAAAAATAATAAGTATGGTATTAACAAAAAATATCACTTATAAATATTAGTGAATATCTAATGATGGAATTTTGGATGATATTTTTTTAAAGATCACATGAAACATTTCATGAGGAAAATATCCTTTTACATTGAAATCAATAATTTAAAATATAACAATTTCCAAAATATTAAAGAAATTTTTTCATTTGAAAATAAAATCAAAAAAATCTATTGAATGATTAAAATAATTTAGTGGTCCTAATGGTATTAAATTTTTTCCATTCCATATATATTGAAATAATGTTTCCTTTCACTTTTTTAGAAAAAGTTAAATGTACCACATTCAGAAGAAAACAAGAATATTCCTTCTAAACCATTTTAAAAAACAAAAAAATATGTAAAAATGAATTTAAAATTTTATTAGAGAATATTAAAAACACTATAGAAAACATTTCTAAAAAATATGGATATAGAAGAAAAAATATTTTCGACTGAAGAGATAAATAAAGGGTATTTTTCTTGAAAACATTATTTTAGCCTCTTGAATTTATAATGAGAGGGAAATTAAAGGATGAAATGAAATCTATAGAAATAACCATAATAGAAAAAAATAATGAGTTTCTTGAGATATAGATCATGATATTTCAACATAAAAATCATAATCATTAAAAAAGGTAAATAATTAGAATTTATAATAATACCCTTACTATATTGATAATTTTTTTCACATTATCTCTATGAAATAATAGAAATTTTAAAGGTAATAAAATACCATAATTTTCCTTAGAATCAGAATAATAGATATTAATTTGAAATATGTATACTGTTTGAAAGAATCAAGTGGTGAATCTGATATGTTTTTTTAGATGTAAATGTGACATAAAATTTGTTTTACCTTAGGTCTGAATTCCATACACATATTTGAATTTTCAATTTAATATAATTTTATTTAATATAAATCTATAAATGAACCAAACTCATATATATCATATCTTATATAATTTTTTTATATATAGTTTTCACTCATTTAAAAAAATGGTTATTAAAATCTGTGTTCTAGGCGATGACTACTTCATTTTGTATATATGTTTTGGTTTTGTAGTTTTGGTCCTTTTAGATTGATTATGGTTCAATCATCTCCAAAATGAAAACATGGGTTTTAATGCAATATATATATTAAATATAAATATATATATATATATATATTTATTCATCCATAAAACTTAGAGATAGAAAAACGAATTACAGCATTCATTGGGATGGAAGGGCTTACATATGCATGAATGTTATTTTCCATTTTTTGAAAGATAGAATGAAAGAAAGTTAAATATTAATAAAAATTTATAGAATAATTATTATATCCTATATATAATATATCTTTATTAAATATATCTTTATTACCATTAATGTAAATCAGAAATGAAAAATGAATCACATCGTCTTGGGGAGGTGGTAGCCCACACATACGCATTCACGACATAATCATTTTCAATAAGATTATGAGAATAGAAGGTTGATGTGATAATATAATTTAAAAATTATAAATATTTCCTAATTATCATAATTATATATTAAATTATTCATTATATACGGATGTGAGAAGTAGCGATAGAAAATGAATTACATAGGTTCACGAGGTTGTAGTTTTCTATTCACATTATCGACAGTTTCATTTCACATTTTATAGAAGAGAAGATGTATATATGTTATAATATTAAAATAATAACACCAGAGTATATAGAATATACTTTTTTTGTTATTACATCATATTTTATAATTATTTGAATGAGGTGGATGAAGAAATAAAACTAAAACACTGTAAATAATGATACCTCTTCTTTGGAAATATATTTTAGGTTTTCACCAAAAGACTTCTTAAGAGGGTTTTATGATAAAAATAATGACTATAGGAAATGGTAAGGAAAGTAATTAAGGTATATAGAAATTTATTGGATAGAAAATTCATTTTATGTGTGAAAAAAATTGTTTAGGAGTTCCTTTTTATAAGTGAGATTGAGTGAAATTTACATAAATACCCATAAATATTCAATAATGGGAAGTAAATCTCAAACGAAGTGCCTAATTTTATTAAAAATGATAAATTTAAGGAAATATAATGTCGAGAAACACCTCAAAATCCAAAAATAAACCATTTTTAAACTTTTTACCCAATTTACCTCCAAGATTACTCTCTTTCACAATTTTCGATTTCAACAGGTGAACTTTTTTTCAACATAGATAAATTATTTTTTATGAATAAAAAAAAATATATTTTTAATAATAATAGGAGATCAATATTATAAGTACTAAATCTAATTTATTAACTAAAAAACCAATGTATGTGGGAAAATTATCTAACAAATATACTTGTAACAAACAAAACCACTCTTTAATCTTAACCACGATAATTATTTTTTATTATTTTTACTATTCATTTTGATCAAAAATTAAAGTGAGATTATTAAATAATACTAAATATTTTTATTTAAGATATTTAATCCATTTCAAAAAATTTAATTCATATATGTCATATAATTTAATTTAAAATTAAACCTGTAAACAAGATGAAAAGTGGTTTCTCAAAGGAAATATTTTATTAGGTATAAAAAGTTTTTATATTAAAAATAAACATAAAAATGATAAAAATGAAATAAAATATATTAGTAGAAAAATATCAAAATATTTTTTTTAAATCGATTTAAAATAAAATCTGACTTTTAAAATCCACTAAATGAAAAGATAATTTTCATTAAAAATAAATATTTTCATAATTAATCAAAACATTAATATTTTTATAAAATTATAAAAAATTAACTCTAAGATAATTTTTATATTTTGACTTTAAAAATAAAGTTCATTTTCCCAAAAAAATTATCTAGAATTTCCTAACAATAATTTTAAAAAAAATTTATGAAATACTATGAACCCAGTTTTAGAACAATGTTGTTTTTAAGCATGAAACTCTATTTATTCTTATCCCATTACAAGATAAAATATTAGATGAGTGAAATGTTTTTGTTGAATAGATTATTTATATTTTTCCTTAAAATAAACTACCAATTATGATTACTATTATTTATTAAGATAAAAACACTCTGTGCACAGAAATATATTTTTTTAGAAAATCATATAATTTACATTATAATGATTTATATATTGATTTTTAATAAATTTAAAACTAATGATTTTTTATTCATGTTTAAAATATATAATTTTTCTAATTTATTTTTTAATATTAATAATCTCCATTTTAATAGGTTGTAAATAATGGTAAACTATATTGTGGTTTATTTATATGATGGATTGTGTGTATCACAAATTTTAGGAGTGAAAAAATTTATTTTAAAATGAAATATATAATAAAATATATGTGTGTTGCATAATGTTTAATTCCAAGTATAATAATGGAGAAACATGGTTTAAAGTGGTCTTAATAATTATAAAATATTAAAATTAAAAGAAAGTTAAATTCATCAAAGATGAGGAATTTTCTCCCAAATCATAATAAGACGTCTCATGATGAGGAGATAGAATGGGAATAATAGGTCTTAATCATTGAATTTTCATGGAATTTTAAATAAAAATTATGCTTTTATAATGAAGAATAGATTAATGAAATGGAAATTGAAGATGACGAAATTGAAAATGAGTTCCAATTTAGGGTCAGGAATAAATTTTTCTTGAAGAAAAAAAGAGAGATTAAAACAGACAAAATGGAATTGCAAAAATGAATAAATATATAAATAGTACCTTGAGAATTAAAATGTTAAGAAAATTATAGTGATATATATGTGATATTGAATAGATCTCTCAATAAAATTATTCAACAAAGACACAATATTTTCATGATTATGATAAAAAATTTGATATCAAATAATGAGTTAAGATCACTAATGGTGAAATTTATTGAATTTGAAATAACATAGAAAAAAATCTAGTTTATGTTTAAAAAATAATTCAAGGATATTATAGAATAATATAAAAGATTGGATTAATTTATTTCATATAAAAACAATTATTAATTCTCTGAAGAAAAAATGAATAGTTGTAGTAGACACACGTATTTGTAAGAATATTATTAAAAATAGTGATATATAGGGAATGAATGTGATTACGTCACAATAGATAGATGTTACACTATTTTATTCTTAGTTATTTATAGTGGAAAGTGTTGTGAGATATAGAGTAATAATTATGATTATTCAAAGGTTACCTGTAATTTTAAGGTTAAGGAGAACACTTATGAACCTAAAGAAGTTATTAAAAATAATAATTTCTAAATAAAAAGAAAAATAAACATATAAATTTTGTGTAAAAATATTCTAAACTACATATATTTCATTTCTAAAGAATATATTTATATATATGTACTTCTCAAAAATATGTATCATATAAGTTATTCTATATCTTTTCACACCCACAATACAATATAGGCCTCAAATTTAGAGGGATATAAGTTCATGATAAGAGATATCAATAAAGGATAAATGTAAGTGAAAAGATGAAATTAAAAAATTCCATTATTTATCTTGAAACAAATTATGGTAGGTGTGATTTACCCAGATATAGTACTAACTTGTGTCCCACATGACTATGATATTATTAGAGGAATAATTGAAAATATATGTTTGTCATGAGGAGGAGTGGCCAAGAGAAATCTATAGTGGTTAAGGTGGAAAAAACATCTAAAAGTGAAAATTCCTTGATCTTTGATTATGTTTTCCTATTATAAGTTTCTAATAAAAAATCTATCTTGAATGATTTCCATAAGTTTGATAAAGTTTCCATAATTTACAAAATTACTAGTTGATGGAGTGTGAATTGAATTTGGAGCTCCAAAATTAGTGAAAATAAATTCGATTAAAATGTATTTCTCTTTGCTGATCATAAAATTAATAATATTTTAAATGTTTTTTCAACGTTATGATATATGAAAATTAATATTCCATTAGGGAGATAAAGGATGTCATAATCTTCATTAATGGAATGTGAATTATTGAAAACTTATTCCAATTTTTTTATGACCAACACAATTAGTCTATTAGGGTAAAGAATGAGAATAATATTTTGAATAAAATAAATTTACATAAGTTTTAAATTAATAGTTAATATTACAAAATTTAAATTTTTGAAAAATTTAACAAATAAAAATAATTATAGAAGTGACACATGCAATTTAGAGGGCCATATTTTTCTCTATCCAATACATTTTTAATTTTTAATGTATGTGTTGTCGGATATGTGTTGGGAGTATAGAAGTAGAGTTTTAGATAATTTTTCAGCTAATAGTATGTACTAAAAAATGATTTTAGTAGTAATGATATAAGGAGGTGTGTTACACCATGGGGATTATGATTTAATTATGTGTTGTTCCTATAATATGTTATAATAATTTCAGAAAAGAATAAATATATTGTTTGTAGAGTTGAAAATAATTTTGTACTATGATTTTTAGGCCATGATATTTTGGGGTACCTCTAGTTGGATAGGGTATGAAAATTTTCACCATGGAGAGAAGAATGGGTTTATGGTTTTTGTATAAGGGTTGTAGGCCTTAAGTAACATATACCGAGTTATATACAATGATTTTTTTGTTTATTAGGGTTTTGGTAAGGTTGACATCTCTAAATCATTATATTATTATTTTATATGAAATTAAAATAGATTTTATCCCTTGAGAATTGGGGAGATCACATTGTAAGTGTCAGATCGAGCTATAATTGTGGTATGATATTTCATTCCAAGACATGATCTTATATTTCAATGTTTTTAATATCAATTATTATGATATATTAAATTATTTATTATTCTTTAAACCTTCTTCAAACCCTATGTATCCTCTTTCTTTATTTTTTCTCACATTTTTCCCCTTGGTGGAATTTATATTTTTCCATCAAGTGATCTATCTCTTGTAATCCTTGTTTCAGTTATCTTTTCCATTACGTATATATTCTTTTAAATCCTTTTTAAGGAGGTTTTAGTTATTTGATTGGTTCATTTTTATTAATTATTTTTATTTCATTTATGGGGGAATGATCATTCATAGTTTTTATAATGGTTTTTTATTAGTTTAGTGGTCATTGATAAAACATCTATCATCATCCAGATGTAGTGTTTAATGAAGAATAAATTGAGTAAATGGATTAAATAATGATATTTTAATCTGAATATGAATGTTTAATTTCCATTCCTTTATTTTCATTGAGTAGATTGTTTGAATTAACCAAAAAGAAAAAGAAAAAATTGGATTGAATCAATTTTAAGGAATGACGTGAATTACATGTGTTTTATATGATTAACATGTTATTTCTTGTGTTTATTGTCATGATACATTATTGGTGTTATGTAATAAAAACATATTAGGTAATATTTATTTGTACTGTATACTTTAATAATTTGATTGTTTAATTAAATATGGTATCAAAATGAGATACCAATAAATATATAAATTATTATTTTTATATAAGTAATCTTTAATAAATATGAAATTATGTTTTAAAAGAGAATCTTACTACACATGGTGATATTTGTTATATTTTTTATACTGGTAAATGAGTGGTTATATTTTTATAGTATAGATTTGGTTGGTGGTGTGATGATGTTCTATTTGTGGGTTTTTATGTATATTGAGAAATGAAGTGAATGATGTTTTGGACATGGATTGAATAGATTTTGTGGTTGATGGAATGATGTGTTGTGGTTGTCAGTGAGGTGTTGAGAGTGGATAATTTTTATTAAATCATATTTTTTTTGAAAAACATGGAATTATATTATCTAATATAATTATTAATGGGAATGTAATAAACATGTTATGTGATCTAATTATTTGTAGAATTTACGTATTCCATGCATAAAGAAAGTGATAGATGGTACAAAATACTAATTGATTAAATGAAATAGTTTAAAAACATATTGTGTATAGAAATTAAAATATTTTGGAATTGGTAATGATATTATAATATTTTAGGTTATAATTATTGTGTGGATGTGGAATTGAGGTTAGATAACATTATAGTTAGTTATGGAAGTGGTTTTCAGTGTCTAGTGGCTAGGATGATGTGAATACTGTATATTATAGTAATAAATGTATTTAATTTTTTATTCAAATTATATGTTAGTTCATGTAGTATATTATATTCATTTTTTAAAATTCATACACACAACCACCTAAGTTAGATGAACTTACCAACACATATTAGGTTTTATGTTCTGGGTGTTCCCCTTAAATCTAGGATGGGGTGATAGATAAATGACTTCCCCATATTCCTTTTGTAGGATTAAAATGTATATATATATAATAAAATTAAAATAGGGGATGAATTATAGGTTTTAAAAAAATCATTTTTATCCTTAATAAAATCAATGTTTAAGAAAGCTAAACAAGATGAATTCACAAGCTCTCTTTAGTTCTTAATAAATAAATAACTTGATTAAGATAGGATAATATGTTTCTGATAAAGAAACTTAAATAGGTTTACTTAAGGAAAGATTAGTCCTTAAATTTTGTACAATCAAAATCAGATTTTGTACAAGAATAATAAATTGTTAGAAAATTACACTTTCTACCAGTAACTAAATACAGTGGAATTTAAACAAATTTTTAACATGTAATAAGTAACAACTATAAATTTTAACCTAAAGGGAAGGGTATCCAAAAAAATGGATAAAAGTTCCTTGATTTATAATTTTTTGAATGTCATTCATACATACACCAGGTAAGACCTTGATTCAAAGATAGGTATCTTTCTTACTACCCGCACAAGCCCATGATTAAATAGGTAATCAGAACCTCTATCTTCTGATCCCTAGAAGACTATGATTGAGAATAGGAATAGTCAGATTTTCACTAGGTAGGTTGACCATGTTGTTCACAGCTGAACAAGTTTTTTACAATATTTCCAAAAGGCAGATTGAGCATATCTCTCGTAGAGTATTTGCATGTCTAGGATTTTCAAAAGAACTTGAAAATGTGAATATTATAAATAAATAAAATTATTGAGTATTTTTCGGTATGAATTCCAACTATCAAATTCCTCCCCCAATGGTAATATTTGCCTATAATTTCAAAGGGACCTATACACATGGAAATAAAAAAATGGTTACATTGAAGTATATTTTATGACATCATTTTATATAACAAACTATGAGAAATATTAAAATTTTGGATCCAATAAAATGAAACTCCACATCAAGGAAATATGATAACTTTAAAAAAATGATTTAATTGGACTATGAAGATAGTAAAAACAAGAGTCTTGAAAATTTTACAATCTGATTATAAAATAATATTGAAGGGGATTCTAATTTATATGGAAACTAGAGTCTAAATTATAATGAATTTGGAGTCTGATTTTAGAAAAAATTAGAGTTTTATTTCCGGAGAAATCAACGTCTAGTTTCTAGAGAAATCAGAGACCGATTTTAGGAGATATTAGAGTTTACGTTCCGGTGAAATCAGTGTATGGTTTTAGGAGAAATTGAAGTATTATTTTACGATAAATAGAATTCTAATTTTAAGAGAAATAAGAGTATGGTTTTAGGAGAAATCATAGACTAGTTTCATTAGAAATCAGAGTTGGATTTTAGGAGAAATTTGAGTGTGATTTTAAGGGAAATCAGTGTCTCACTGTTGGAGAAATCAGATTCTGAATTCCATAGAATGTTTATTCTTATAAACTATATGGTTCTGAGTTATAGATAAGAATCCTATTTTTGGATTAAGAAAAATATGGTTAGACGTTGTTTGAGAAAAAATTAGATGAGGCTTTAAAAACCATAGTTTAATTAAAAACCATTCTTTGAGAAAGACAATTTTCTTTAATAAAATTTTTCTTAGGGAAAGAAAATTTTCTTTAAGAAAATGTGTTTGTGATTTCCAAAAAATAATGGAATAGAAAAGTCATAAGGAAACTTATTAAATAAACTCCTTTTTATCTCTTATTGTATTTTTATAGGTTATATTGGAACGATGTAATGACATATATACGTATAAGAGTTACTGGATAAATGTTAGGTTTTAAAAACATGCATATAGACACACACACACACAAGCACATACACAAGATACAATAACTTTGGGGTAATATGGAAGTGATGTAGATGCACAGAGGGGGAGTACACTAATTGAAGAGGGAATAGGTTTAATGACCATTTTTTATTTTACCCAACCATTACAAGTTTATGATATGAAAATATAATAATATGAGTCTATGTTATTTGGATATGTGATTATTTTGATTTCTTTATGAATATGTAGTTATGTGGAATATGATTATGTTGTTTGTGGAAGAAGTTGTAGAATCAAGACATGTTCCATCAATGTGTGAGGGTGACTATATTAGTGGGAATGTTGTTTCGGGGTACCATTTTTTATATTATATTGATTTTATTTTTCTATTATGTATGTAGTTTTGGTGATTTATCCTTAGTGAGGATGGGTGGTAATTGACCTAATATATTAAATTAGTTGGCTATGTCATTTTTTAATTGAGGAATTAGTATTATTCCTCATAATTTTTATGTTTCGTTTTGGGAAGGAACTCATTGGGAATACTTGTAAGTTCACCCCATTATATACATATATATATATATATATATATATTAAACTTTTATTGTTTTTATAGAGGGAGTGAGATATGAAGAATGACATTTCAAACTTCTGGTTATCATTAGTGACCACTAGTTTTTATTTAATGTTTCCATAGAAGTTTTATTTTGGTATTTTTTGGACACCTATTATTAATTATGAAATTATATGCATTATGGGGTTGATTACATTCTATTAAATAGAGATTAAATTTTTTTTCCTTATCATATTACTATGATTATGAGTGAAATTCATCCCTTGTATTTTTTTATAGACATAGTATTAGTCTCCTATGAGTTGACTACTCAATGTGGGATTCAAGGGAAAATATTATTTCCATATAAGAAACTAGATGGGTTCTATTGGGGAAGGATATGAATTATTGTTATTATAGTTATGTATAATTGTTAATATGATGTTTGTATTTGGGAAATGGTGACGATTTCATGTGTTAAGTGAATAAATAATATTATTCTAGATCAAATATACTAAAGATAGAGGAAAAATTATTTGAAATAGGTGTATAGACCCTTATATGATCTAAAAGAATTACCATAAAGTGACTAAAAATAATAAGTACGATAATAATACTTATGGGGTAGAGGTATAGGTGAGGTACATATATTATAAAATTTGACGCCTTTGATATAAATTGAAGTGAATATTTGGAAACTAATATGAACCATGTTAAATTATATTAAATGAATTCCATGTTATAAAAATTGGATATTTCTTATTATATGTTAGTGATATGGCTTGTGGGTATCATCCATGTGTGTTTTATATTGAGGAGGTGAAGTAGAATGCTCTGGTTATTCATTACAAAGTTTATGTAGTTGAAATGTATTTATTTTGGAGGAGGAAACTCAAAGAGTTTCAATATCATAACATAGTGAAGATAGAGGGTATTATCACCGATTAATAGAAAATGAAATAAAAAAGGGTTCATATATTATTTCATTATAATATATGCATACGTTGAGAATCTATTCTTGTTAGCTGCTAGCTTTTCAAGGGGTGTTACTCATAAGTTATGGATTTTGTTTCTTAGATATTATGTATAAGGAAATAGACTTAAATAATTCATAAATTGATTTTTTATACAATAATTCATTTTCTTCCCTTCCCAGAGATATTTTAGATTTATATTTTTAGAGATTTAGTTCATCACCATTATATAAATAACCAATATATCAAAATGTGTACAAATTCACTCAATATCCATTTTTTCCTCAGTAATCAAATTTTATGATATAAAAAGTTTTATTTTCCGGACATGTATTCACAATTTTCATATTGACCTGATAATTTTCCCAAATCATCCTAAAAATAAAACAATTTTTGAAAATTTGGTAAGAGATTATAAATCTTATTAAGGGACAAAAAAAAGTAAAAGATAAACCATGTAGTTCATTAATACTCATGAAAATTATCTATTTCCAAAATAATAATTAAGATGAAATAATCATTTTTTCCAAGAAATCAACTTCACTAAACCGTTATCTTCAAAAAATATTTCATAATAAATCATAAAGTAAAAATAAAATCATAAAAATGATTATTTTCAGTCATTAAAAAGTCATGAAAACATTATCACAAAGTTATAAATTCCAAACATAAAAAGTACCATATACTTTTCTTTAAATATAATCTTATTAACCAACCTTGTAAAATCATATGATTTTCATAAAAAACTCATAGAAATAATAAACTAATCATGTAGGTAATTTCGATATCATCTTCATATAAAAATTATAATCAATCCTTTAAATGGAATAACCTACCCAGTAAATTCCAAGAATCTCTTAGGATAAACCTAAATGGTTAACTCTATCCCTTTACCCAATTCATTGGTGATATATATTGGACAACCCATCATTATAATCTATATTTTTACCACACCTCATCTTGAGCATTATTAGGCGCACCCTTTATCATAAAAAATCCCTAATAATAATGATATTTTCACAACATGTAAAAGCATGAATTTCTATCATCATACTTGTAAAAATATTCTTTCCCCCACAAAAAACATTTTGATGTATAAAACTACGCATTCAATTGAAAACAATTTTTGAAACCATTATATGAAAGGGGAGAAGGTTTTTTATTTTATTAAAACATTAATTCTTATAATGGAATAGAAATATCAATTAATAGTTTTAGAGGTGGGGAAACTAATTAATTCAATATAAGTTAAAATAGGACTTTTCTTTATCGTTTTTGTAAAAATGTTTTGTATAAAATATGTGATAATATTAATTTTGTAAAAATTTGAATGAATGAAAAAAAATCATCATCATAAATCATTTATGCACATATATATATTTATTCAAAATATTAATTTAAGAATATTGACATATAAGAAATGTATTAATAAAATAAATTTCATAAACATTTAAAATGGGAGTTTTATTGTAAATTGTCCCTTTCATCGAGTATAACTTATCACGTACAGTTTTATATTTAAGAATAATAATATTATGATTTTTTTTATTTTTTAAGAACCTATTTCATTTTTATTAATCAATTTATGTTTTTTAAGATGTTATATATAATTACAGAATCAATTATGTTCATGTTTTTTGTTTTAATGATACTCTTCTCATGTGTAGAAAATGACTTTGGATAAATGATTATAGTCAGAGAGGACATTATTGAATCATGTATAGAATAATGATAATTAAATAATTAAAATTCTCATATAATAATTATACATTTAATGTAACCCTGAAATAGGGTTACAAAAATGAAATTACATTAAAATCCTGAGGATGGTAGGTCATAAAACTGCATGAGTAAAGTATCGATTTTTAGAAGAGAAAGAGGGAAATAATTTCAGTATTATTTAATATTTATAGGATTATTATAATATAATAAATATTCTCCATTATTTTTGATAAAATTATATATATCAACCATGTGATTTGGTAATTGAATATGAATCACATTAATTTGTGGATACATAATCCACATATAAGTACGAAAGACACTAAATTTTTTCAATGGATCGAAAATTAATAAAAATGATGATATATAAACATTAAATAAGGATAAATATTTCATTAATATTATTTATATATAATAAATCAATCACTATAAATAGCCATGAGATATTTTCATGGAAACCTAATTACATTAGTTTGCGAGGTTGTAGTCGTCGATATACAAGGAAAAGGGATCCATTTGGCATTTGATAGAATAAAGATATGGATAAAGGTTGAGAAAATAACATAAAAATATATATATATATTTTACATAATGGTTTTATTATTTTAACTTATTTTAATAGGATTTTAAAGAGATATAAAATGAAATAAATCAAAAACACTCTGTTAAGAACTATACATCTTCTTTTGACGACCTCTTTTAGTTTATACCTAAATACATCAATGGTTAGTTATGTGATAAAAAACAAACTCTAATATATGGGTATGGATTTAATTAATGGATTTTGGTAGGTATCTGTTGATCCATGAAAGATATTCATGTAGATAGAGGAGTGTTAAGGGGGAGTCCTATTATAACTGGGTTAGCGAACATAGTTATAATTTAAAAAAAGAATAAAATATACTAATTTCATATGCAATAAAAATTATTCCAAAAAGGAAAAATTATAAATAATATGGTATATTGGTTCCAAATAAGACCGTAAAATTTAATTTATAAACACTTCTAAATCATTTAAATTCATATCACATAACTTTATCCTCCCTGGTTAACATGTTTCAACCTTAACCATGGTGAAAAATTATTACTATTTTTACTATCAATTATAACCAATATGCATGTTAAAATAATTAATAAAAAATTAATTAATATTACTACAAATATTTTATAAATTATATGTATTTCAAGTGAAATAATTGGAAGAGATTAATTAAAAAGTAAACCCTCTAAATGTGATTAGAAACAGTTTTTCCAAAAATTCCTTTTTAGTATATAAATATTTTTTTCCAAATTAAATTATAATATTGATTAAAAAAGATTTTTTAGATTATGGTTACTTAAAATTAACTAATTAAATTTTCTTCCCAACCTCAAATTGGAAATTACTTTTTAAATAATTAAAAATGAAAATATTTTTCAATAAAAATCAGTATTTTTACCATTGAATATAAAATAAAAATTATCTACATATTATAAAAAAATTAACCTAAGTTAATTTTGACATGATGAATTTAAAAATTCAGTTAATTATTTAAAATTTGAATTATATAATATTTTAATAATTATTTTAATTAGGAAAAGGAAATCTGGGAAAAACCAATTTTGTTACAAATAATGAGTTTTTCCTTTTAATTAAAAAGTTATACAATATTAGTATAATGAATCAAAAAATATAAAATAAAATATAATGAAAATGTATATGACATGAAACTAATTTATATTTACATTAAATTGGTTGTTACATTAATAACACCTTATGTAAATTAAATCCTCATAATTTTATTTACTAATTAATAATGTGAAGATATATTTACTTTATGGAATATTCTAATTCCCATGATCCTTATTCAACCATATGGTTTTCCATAAAACATTAACTACGTAAATCAATTAAATACCTCACAATTTTTCTATATAATCAAGAATTGAAAAAATATCTTCCTTATATTAAATATTCTATTCAAACTAAACACCTACAAGCCTAAAAGAATGAGATACATCGGGAACATATTTTCCTAATAAAAAACATAAATTACATCATGTACGTGAGATGACCATGGATGATTGGACACTCTATAAAAAAATAACCAAAATTTATTACGTTTTTATATAGCCTAATGAAATTAAAACATCACTTTACTTTTTTCCAAAACTAATTACACTTTTCCTTTGAAATTATTTAAGGAAAACATGATTCCTTACTTTAAAATAATGATTTTTTCTTAGATTATATATATAATTTTTCTTCTTTATATTATCCATCATCATATACTACCCAATAAAATTTACATTATCTATTATTTCTTCCACCAATTTTGTTCCCAACAGCTTCCATTTTCATACTTCTTCTTAACAAGATAGAATAAGAAACCACTTTTCATATAATTCATGAAAAGATTCAATATATATACTAGAATGAAAATAGTTATTATAAGACAACATAACCAAGGTCCATTGGTGATCCCAATATCCTTATTAATCCATTTAATTAGCTCAAATCATGTATTTAAAAGTCTAAATCATTCACACTGAATTTCCTTCAAATTATAGATGAAAGGATACATTAAAATTTAATCAGGTACCTAATTAATTATAAAATACATTCCAAAAATTAAAGGTGAATCTAGGATCACCATCAGATAAAATTGATAGAGAGACTTCATGTAATTTAATGATATATTTATCATATATATTAGAAATTCGGTCCAGATAAATACTATCTTGAATAGGATGATAATGAGAATATTTCTGTAATTGATCAATAATTATTGAAAAAATTATTTACTCATGTTTCTTTTTTAATCCCACAAAAAATTCAAGGGGTATATTACCCCATTTACATTCTCACTTTGGGAATGGAAAAAAGAAAAACCATTATTAATTTTCATGAGACATTAAAATATATAAATTTCAAAAATTTAATTTTAAAATTAGAATTGATTGTCTTTGTTAATTACAACAAAAAATGTTCAAGAAAGTCTCTATAAATTGTTATTATTCGAGGATAAATAAAAATTGGGGAACTATGTGCCTTACTCAACAAATGATTAATTAACAAGGGTCACATGAATGAAATAAACTCTACATTAATCTCAAAAACCTTGTTTCTCAATGATAGACTCCATAAATGTACCCTTCAGGAAAATTTCTACACATCCCCATAAAACAAAATACACCTTCTGATATTTTTTAATTCATTATAAAAAAATAAATTTTAATGAAGTATAAAACCAAATGGAGAGAGTTCCTAAATTCAAAATTCTAGGACACCATTCATATAATCATTAACAAAATGTTCATATTCGAGATGTATCATGGTTATTGTAGCATTAACTTTATGACTCAATTACTATATAACTATGTTTTCCATTCCGTGATGGTAATGAATTTTTTTGTCAAAATTATGTACTATTTATTGCCATCAACATTGTCTCATACTCAAAATATTCTATGTGAGTATATACTTCTAGATTTTATGATCGATATATATTTAAACCTATACTCTATATAAATTAATTCTATCATTTTTAATGAAGAAAAAAAATAAAAACTAGTTTAAGGTCATATGTAGTCTAATTTTTCTCATGAGGTTTTAATTAAATTAAAACATATAAAATTACATGGTTATTCATTATTAAATAATAACCCAGTTCATTTAAGGAAGAATCATTATTGATAAGAAAGACAATATTTCTAGATATTGGGGCTAAACTAGAGAATTAAATAATCTTATTTTCTATTCATTGAAACATTCATTACATTACATTTTTTATGAACTTATCTTATTTTCATGTTAACGTTGACAGTGGTATAAATAACTATGATTATTTTGCATCAAATCATTAGTAATATACTTATATAAAAAGAATGATATGATTCTCAGTAACATTTAGTGGTCCTGACCATTCATCATCCACATTTTTTTTGATAGGATAAATAGTTATGTCACTTTTATTTACAATATGTGTAAGGAATGAAACATTTTATAACCCAAAGTGAAATTTAATAAAATTTATATATAACATATTTCTTTTTATATTTTACATAAAATTCATTCGATGTTTTCCATGATCTTTATATCATTTTAAATAATATAAAATATCAAAAATAAACAATCACAAACATATCCAAATATTATTAGAAAACTCTATTAGTAAGATAATGAATAAAACTAGATCATAGATTAATCAAAATGGAATAGCCACAAGCTTATTTTTCTCATCCTTATTATGAAATGATATCTTATGGATTTAATCCTCCTCTACCATTATCTAATGGTAACCAAACATGAGACTGTCCTTTTAAAATTACTCCACTCTCATGAGATACAATAAATATTCATTGGTATAAGTTAATGTACAGTTATTATTAATAGTGATGACAGTAAATCCATTATTGTCAATCTAGTTCCTCAAGGTATAAACATTATTAAAAAACAAATTTTGAACACCCAATGGTGAAGATATATGAAAATAAACCATTTATTGAGAAACTCTTACACCTACTTTTTTTAATTATAGAATTTATACTTGATCCACTTGATAAGGGGATGTTGAAATTAGTTTAGTATCAGAAATCATGTTATCAGTAAAATCAACATCCTAATTAGATATAATACTAGGAAACTCATCAGGGAAATAAATATAAATAATCTAATACAATTAGTAAATCATTAATATAAGAAGTCCACTTATTGTAAAAAATAATAGAAAGATAACATTCATTTAAAAATGATAATAATTTATAATATTCATTATATGTAGTCAAAGGTAAGAATTTATTTTATATGAAACAAAAAACATACCTTGAATACAAATTTATTAGGCTCCTCAATCTATCATAGAGGAAGAAGCTGAAATCTAATTTATACTCACAATAATAACAAAATATATAATTGGAATAAAAACATTGATTGTATGGAAATATCTTTTATAGATTATAATAGTATGATATTTTTAAATTCTTTTTTCATTAATACCAACCCTGGGTTTTTTAATAATATCCCTAACATTTTTTCATGACATGAAATTTCCAATTTACCAAAAAATTTATATGAAATTAATGAATGTGAAAACCTTGAATGATGAATCATTGTAGAGGAATCTGAAAAAAGTAATGTAATTATTATAAAAAATGACTCCATCACTTATAGTCTTCCTTCTCCCAATTTTTCAACAACTTATTCAGAAAAACATCCATATAATGACCCATATCATTACATCAAAAACATCTTACTTCTTAATTACAAAATTGATTTACCACTACAAATATCATTTTCTTCACAATCTTGGGCCATTTTCCAAACTTACCATATTATAAAAAGTTACGATATTTCATAATACATTAACCAATTATCTTTTTACAAAAAATTTTACAAAATGAAAAAATTATTTTATTACCTTCATATTTCATTCATGGATTTTACATATTTGACTTCCATATAGACCTCATTTTATACATATTTTTGTAAAACATAATTCAATAAAAAACTCTATTTCCACCTTGTCAACAAACTAAATAAACTTTTAATAACATCTAAATTTCATAGATTCTAGAGATATCTTGTATCTTGTATTTAATCCTAAATAAAACTGAGAAATTTTACAAACAAGATCCTAAATAATTTTATTGTACCATTCCAATAGAGTTATGTGTTCTTCATATAAGACAACTAAATCTTAAAACTATTTTCTTAATTCAAAGAAACACTTTTAAATCCCAAGTTGAATAACCATAGGCACAATATATCAAGGAAAATATTCTAATATCCTTCGAATTCCATGTAATCAATATCTTCTCTTTTTCTATTATTCCTAACCAATTAACCCCATTGATTGACTTAAACTTAAAAATAATAAATATAAATAATTCTGTTATCTTGATGTTAGAATCCCTATAATTCTAATATATTTTCTATTGATTTAATCCCACCCTTATACACCACTACATTAGAAGATACACTAAGTGTTAGAGGGATAAAGCTCATAAAATGATCCACTATAGATATGTTGCTATTTATGATATCTTGATTATTTCTAGAATGGTTGCAACCAAAATATATATCCTACATCAAATAATCCATCACAATAATAAACTACTCAGTTCCAATTCCATAGATTCTTGGTAACTAATGGGGAATGTCATTGTCTTATTTTTACCTTCCTACTTTAGCTTTACGATTTCCTCAATTGTAAACCATTAAAAAAAGTTTATTTAGAGAAACATGGTAATATTGAAATTAAATATCATGACAACCATAAATTTAAATCTCTTAAGGTTATTTTATTGCAATATCATAACTTCTAAAATTATCTAAAAATTTTCTATGAAGAAACCTAAAATGACTATACCAAAAAATATATATAAATTGATTCTTTAAAAGTGAATTAATTTTAATTAATTACAGATTATCTTCTTGGTTTAGATTATTATAGACTTAATTCATCAACCTTATATACATAAATATTACATAATATAGTAGACAATTCCACTGAGTATCCATTTCCCTCAAAAAACATAATATTTAAGATATGTAATACTTTCTATTCAGGAAATATATTCACAATTTCCATATTGACCTATTCCTTAACCTTACCCATCATTAAAACCCTATGAAAATGTTTTTGAAACATGGGATCATCATATAAATCTTAGAAAGGAACATAAAACAAATAATTTAATAGACCTATTATTTTATAAATACTTATAAAAAAAATCTGTTTTTCAAAATGAACTTTGATCAAAAAAAGAAAATTTTTCTTACCCAAGAAATAAACTTCAATACCAAATGATTTTAAAAAAAGTATCATAATTATTATTGGAGGAAAAATAAATAGCATAATGGTATCATTTGAATCATGAAAAACCGATGGATGTTTTTTTATAAAGTTACACATTTGACACTTAATAAGTATGATATAAATTACTTTAAGTATATTCTCATTAGTTTACCATTTTTAGTCATAATATTTCTATAAAACCCCATAATAAGAATAAATTAATGATATAGGTAACTTGAGATATCATCTTGATATCACTATTAAAATCACTCTTACAAATGGAATAACTTACCTATTAAATTCCCATAATTTCTTAAGATTAACCTAATTGATTAACTCTATCCCTTTACCCAATGTATTGGAGAGATATATTGGGCTCACCCATCATCGTGATATGTATCATGGTCACCCATCATCATGGGAAATATCATTCTCAACCACCATTATAAAAAATTCACTGGAACCATACCATAAAATGAAAAAAAAATCATGTATTTCCACCATCATACTCATCAAAAATTTTCCTTTAACCTATAAGAAAAACATTTCAGGATATGAAATACACATTCCATTTAAATACCTTTTTGAAAATACCTATAATAAGGGAAAGGATGTTTTTAATTTAAGAAATATGGAATCTTGTATAATAATCCATGAATAAAATTATTGTCATGGTAGTGAGAAACACTGTTGACACCGAATATGTTAAAATAGAACATTATTTTTTGATAAAATGTATCCTATAAAATGCATAAAAGTTTTATTTTCACAACATTTAAATGAAATTAAAAATAAACTTAAAATTTACATTTTAATTAACTTATTTCCATATAAATATATTAATAATATAATTTTAATAATATGGACATAGAAAAAAATGATATATAAAATAAATCATTAAAGCATTTAAACCAAATTTTATAACATAAAGCGTTCCTTACCTAAAGTTTGAGACATTATATATAATATTCATCTACCTAAATAAAAAACATATGTTACTTATTATATTTCCTAAGAACCTTTTTCTGCTTATTAATATTTTTATTTTATTTATTTTCCAGTTATGTACAATTAATTAATCAATTAATTTTACATCGGATGTTTTAATGATATTCGACTCATACGTCAAATATAAATTTTATAAGTAGAATATGGTCAAATATTTAATTATTACAACATATACATAATCATAATCATCAAATAATTATATTTTTATACATTAATTATAGTTTTAAAATCAACCAGGAAATATGGTTATGAAAAATAAATAACATTAAATTCATAGATATGATACGCCATACACACACTTCAGAAATGTATTAAATTTTCAAGGAGCACGAGGGGAAGAAGGTAAGAATAATTTCAAATTTTCAAAAATATTATTATATATTAAATATCATACTATTTATTTAAATTAACATATATATATATATCATTAATGTGATCTGGCCATAAAATATCAAATCCCTTCATGGAGCTGGTAATCTATACATACAAATGAACGAAGTTATCAAATTTAAAAAATAGAAATTTAAAAAAAATATGATATATTATCTATAAGTCATGATAAATATGTTATTAATGTCACATATATATATATATATATATATTAAATATGTCATTTTTAGCACCTATGAGAGGCTGTGATAGAAACTGTGTTATATCGATTTGTGAGGCAGCAGTCCACTGTAGACATATATGATAGTCTTGTTTCCCATTTGATAGAATATTGAGATATAAATAAGTTATGAAATTAAAATAAATCATCTAATTATATTGAATTTATATTTTTATTGTTTTCTCATGGTTGAAGATGATTTTAAGGAGGTAGAAAATTAAAACAAAACATTATTAGTTATTAATTATACCTCTTTCATGGATAGCCTCTTTAGGTTTTTATCTAAATCCTTCCTAGGGTGGTATCTAAATCTAAAAAGAGAATCTAGGATACTAGTAGGGATGTAAATTAGTGATTTTAGTTAGTATTAAATGATACAAAAGGGTCTTAAATTGAGTATTGAAGGGGAGATATGTGTCCTTTTACAATTGTTGCAGGGGACAATATTGGGATTTAAAAAAAATAATATATTAATATATTACTCATTAAAAATATATCAAACATGGAACATTTATGAATTTTAGGCAATATAGGGTAAAAATAATTCCATAAAATAGAATTTATAAAACTTTTTTAGGTCATTTAACCCTTATATTTTATGTTTAAACCCTAGTAAACCTCTTTTAACCTCAGCTATGGTTATAGATTTTATTATTTTTACTATTCATTATGAGAAAAAATTATGTTTGAGTCATCAAATAATATTAATTATGATGATTCAAAATATTAAATATCCTTTATAAAACTCAATTTATAGATGTGGATGAATTTAATTTAGTATTAAACTCTCAATATGCTATAAAAAATTGGTTTTAAATAAAATACCTTTTTCATTATAAAAATGATTTTATTCAAAATTAATGTATAATAATAATTCAAATAAAACTTATTAGATTATGTTTAATAGAAATTAATTCATAAAATTTTAAACTAATTAAATATACAACATGAATTTGAAAATACTTCAAAAGAAAACACAGTTGAAGAAAATGTATTTTCAACTATTTGTTGAAGAATATTTTTTTCAGAAAATTATAAAAGCGTCATCCTAAGATAATTTTCAAATTATGAATAAAATTTTTGATTTAATTTTTTTAGATAAAAATTCTTTAACATTGAGATGAATATTTTTAATAAAACTATAAAATGCATTAGAACCACATTTAGTTAGAAATAATTCTATTTTAATTTTGAAAAAAAAAATTATCCTTGTATTTATGTAATGAATATTTATATATATAATCTAATTAATTTATATTAATAATACGTTAAAATTATTTATCTTATATTTAATTGGGTTGTTACATTACATGGATATTATAGTATCCTGGGATGATTTATTGAAGTTGTTTAAGGATATGTTTCTCTCTTTATTGATGAAAATAGATTGGTGGTAGGAGTTTTTTTATATTTGGTAGGGAATGAGTGTGTCTGATATTACTGAATAGTTTAAGAATATTATTTTTTACCCACCTTGATCATAAATCAGATGAGTAGGATATGAAATCATATTTTATAAAGAACTTTCTACTAATATTATTTTAGTATTCCACTTTATTTATGGTGTTAGGGTATTCAATGGTGTTTTTGTTGATAATAGTGATAAAAAATATTATTATATGGAAATGATCATCTTGATATAGAATTCATCATTACATCACTATGATTTAGGCCATAGATGGTGGTTCTCAATTGTCTATGCAGTCGAGGTTTGGATTGTCAGGGAATCCATATCAACATTGTTTTTCACTTTTCCCCGTCTTATAGAATTTATTAAGCCTCTATTTAGAGTTATGGTCTTGCATTTGTTTCTTATATAATTTGTGGTCATAAATATTTCTAGTGGGAAACTATAATTGATGATCAGTGGGGTGAAGACATTCATTTTCCCATGTATCCTTAGCCACAAATTCCTCTATATTTTTATTAGTAGTAGTAACAAAGTGTTTCAGTTTTAGAGAATAGATGTGGTAGGTAGTGGAAAAACTCAAGACACTTATAGTACACTAGGATAGAGGGTTGATTATGGTCATGTAGGTGGTCATCATTAAGACTACAAAGTTATAAGAGAAATGAATGAATGATTTTATGTTATGGAGTTCCCATTGTTAAGAGGGATAAAGATTAGCTGATTAACCTTTCTTATACCTTCCTATATGGATTATTCTATGTTTTATTTTGGATCCTCCCACTACTTCATTACAATAAACATGGTCTGAGCTCTAGGACTCAATGGGTATAAACATCCAGTTCTATTTATATTGAATACACTATTTGGTGGCCAATTTATACTGTTAGAGGTGTGTCAGGCTTACAAACTGATTATAAGGAAGAATTAGTCACTAGTACATATAATCTATTTATTTATATAATAATATATTTCCATCCTTGAAATCGATTTATTTTACTTATTTTATAGAAATATTTATCTCACAAATAATATATCTATTTTCATCAATGTATAATGTCTAACCATAGTGTTTATTGGTGAATAATGTTATCAGATGTACTACATGAATTTGAATGACCTAACATATTATTTTTCCATGATGTTGTTATGATTAATGGAAGTATATACAATAGTGTTTCCAAAATATATGGAGGATTTCATTAAGGGTTCTTTATAGAGGATGTGATGTGACCCCATCTATGTGATATAGAGATTGGGGAAGAGATACAAACTGGGGTCTCTCTAATTTTAATGTCTCCGTACCAGAGAGAGCCTTATGTTTGGTATTAGTTATATATTTATATTTATGAATTCATAAAAAGTGGTTTTCAACCAATAATGTTACCTTATGGTGATTTAAAATTTTTTTATATGTTTTGGCATTTTTTATAAGTTTTACCATAAAAAGTGGTTTTCAACCAATAATGTTACCTTACGGGGAAGAGATACAAACTGGGGTCTCTCTAATTTTTATAAGTTTTACCTTATGTTTGGTATTAGTTATATCATTCAACCAATAATATAAGTTTTGGCATTTTTGTATGTCATAAATATTTTAATTAAAATTTTACGATTAATTTATTAATTTAAAATAAAAATTTATTTTCATAAAATTTAATAATAAATCGTTATTTTATTTTCTTATGGTTATAAGATAATTTTATGGGACCATGATTAATTTCTTATGGTGTTATAAAACGAGTTATAGTTTAAAAGTAGTTTTTTGGAATAAATTATGATTTTATTTAAAAACTAAATTAAAATAATTGGAAAATTGTTTTCAAAAAATGGATATATTTTTTGAGTTATATACATTAAAAAAATTGTGGTGAATTTTTTGGATTATTCTAAAATACTTGAATTTGTAGTGAATAGTAAAAATACAATTGTAAGTTTTCATTATGTTTAATGAAATCATAATGATGTAATAATTAAAATAAAATTTTGTAAGACTTGTGTGATATAAAATATTATATGAGTTTTTCTAAGTGTCTAATACCATGGTAAAATACCATGGTCAAGCCCATGTTTTGAAAAAACACACTAATGATGTGTCCTTTGAGATGAATAAAAAACTCTGTCTCATTTAATATAAATACCCACTCATTAATTCATTTTAATTCATTTAAAACTCATAATCCAAGATTATTTGGTAGTTTTACCTTCCTAGGAGACCTCCATAGGTGTCATAAATCCCCCAAGGTCCCAACCGTAATGTTTTAGTTGTTATAGTACAAGGTAAGGGAATCTACCACCCTTCTCTTTTTCAAGCAATGTTTTTATGTTATTCCCTTTTAATTTATTTTTGATTAAGTTTGTTTATGTACTTACATATCCTCATTACTATACATATTATATAATAATTATGAGATACCTCTTTTCTCTCATCAAAATATTTTATTAATTTTTAAGCGATGTGTTTTGGCTGCCGAATTTTTGAAAGGGATTTTCCATATTTATTTTATTTCAAGTTCCTTTCTTTTCTTTTTTTCATTTACTCAACTCCTTTCATCCAAATTTTATTTTAAATATAGTCCCATACAAGTATTGGAATGTTTTTTTTTATATTTTAATAATTCATCATCATCTCTACTTTCCCATTCTTTTATACTAAAAATAAAAACACCATCTGAGATGTGTTAATTTATCCCAATCACGGACGACAGGTTTTCTATTTCTACTACCATATTCAATTCTGGTCATGAAACCAAAAAAAGTTTGAAAAATAGTATAATATAAAGATTATAAATTATTTAAGGTTTTGGATGTTAATTTTACATGTGATGTTAATTTATAAATCAATATGGGTTCATTGGGATAAAAAACAACCAATTAAAACAAACAATTATCATTAAAGTTTTATATTATGATTCATCATAACTTCCAATAACCAAATGAAATTTATGAAAATTCAATATTGATTTTTTCACTAATAATATATATCTTCAATTATGTACAACCATTCTCATTCTACATGTTTATTTTTACATCAATAGATATAATCCAATCAGGAAAACCAAGGAAGAAAACACTCCCAATTAATGAAATTGAATCTCTTAACCCATCAAAAGGCCATAAATAAACCTAATAGAGTTATAAAAAAATCAATTAAATTCTGAGGAGGTTTTAGAATCAGTAATTTATGAACCAAAATTTTATTATTCAGTTCATTAAAATCAAGTGAGGAACACCTTCAATCTTAAGGTAATGGTTTTCTACACAAAAAACCATTTTTATTTGGAATACTTTTATTATCTACTTTAATAAATTAAATTATTAATATTTAATATTTAATCCACATAAATTATTTTTAAATGTTATATATGTGTGTACAAACCAGAATTCTACCTTCATTTAAGGAGAATTATATGTTTTAAAAGGACTTTTCAAAAATTCTTTCCAAAATACCTTCCTGATTCAAGGTAATTTTCCAAATTCATATCAATTTTCAAGGAACACTATAATCTATTTTCAGCAACCATTATTTTTCTAAAATCACTAATTTTATTATGATAATACTATCTTAGTTAACTACTAGTTTTATGCATTGACTTTTCCGAAATAACTCTTCTTATCAAAGTAAAATATTATTTATCTTAGGAATTACTCGAAGATTTTATAAGAGTATCTTTATCTTTTCAACACTATTTTTTTATTATTATGTATTATTGGGATTAATTTTCATTGTAAAATCTACCATATGCAATTTAATAGTTTATGATTAGTATGAATGTTGATGTTCTACATTAAAAAAATTCACGAGTTTACTTTGAATGGTTATTGTTTATGTTCAATGTTCAGGTAATGTTATATGTTAGTTTCAATATGAATGTATATAATGTTTGTGTTTATATCATTTCAAATTAGGAATGCATTGGAATTATTATTTGATAAGTGTGGCCTTACTCGGGGTATCCTGGTACACGACAATGGGTTTTACTGTGCACCTGGTTTGACACTCATTGGGGATATTCTTAGGATAATTCAAATTTTCGTTACAACCCATTATGAAATATTTAAATGTAATTTTTTTCCTCAAAAAAACCATGTTTATGATTATGATATTATCTATGTATCGAATTTTAATTTATTCTATGTAGTTTTCTATGTTGATATTATACATTAGGATTCAAAACCCAATCTATTGTTTGTCATCATTTTGAAATGTCACCTATTGGAAGGAATGGAAACTGCATGAAGGTGTATGTCCCATATAGGGATTTACCTTTTATGGATGATATTGATGTTGGATTTAGTTCTGAGAATGGAATTGAGAAACTTATAATCATACTAGGATAGCTAAATCAGGTTAGGAATAATAAACATACCTGTATAAAGCATCCCGATCCACAACATGGGGGATCTATGTTAGATTGCATTATGCGATGACAACCTCTATCATTCAACGGGACTACAATCCCATTCATAGAGGAGAAGATTATAAGTTCCCTAGATAATAACTTTCTCACTTTGGGATGTAAAAAAAGAGATATGGGTGTCGCGGTAGTTTATTGTCAAACGGGAGATAAAGATAAGTGGTGGTATTAAATATAAAACACACAGGAGGAGGAATAAATAAAAGAGATGGAATAATGGTATTTTAAGGAAATATTATTAGAAAAAATACTTCACTCATGAATAGTGAGAAGATATGGAAAGGTAGTTTCTAAATCACTATAAAAAAAGTGGATGGGATTGTTGAAAAGTGTGAAGCTAACTTTACATGTTTAGAAAGGCATGTTGTGGAATACAAATGTAATATAAGGATAAATATTAATTGATTTTTTGATGGTTTAAAACCGTTCCTGCAAAGGGCTCTAGTCACCCAAAGTTTCTCATCATATGAAGATATAGTCTAAAGTAAAATCAAGATAGAAATAGAATTCTCTAAGTGTAATGATTTAAATGGAATGAAAGAAAAGATTAGGGAAGCTGAAAACCATAGAGAAGGAAGCAAAGAAATTGAGAAGAATAGAAGATTTTACTTTTTACCCTCTAATACTTTTTGATGGAGACACCCTAGTGCCTCCTTAAAAGAAAAACCGGGGTGCTACAAGTGTGGACAGAAATTCCATCATGTTAGTGATTGTAAGGGAAACAAAGAAGCTATTAATTTCCAATGCTATAATTGTAGGGAGATGGGAAACTATAATAATGATTATCCATGGTGTCAAGGAAACAAGCTTTATAAAAGGTCAAAAGAGAAGGGACAAGCTTATTCGATCACAACTTTTGACATTGATGTTCTTAATGATGTGGTGGAAAGTACTTTAATAATTTCTTCAAACTTAACCAATGTTTAATTTGATTCTAGATTATCAAATTCTTTTATATACTTTTAGTTCTCAAAGAAATTAGATATTTCCAATTTTATTGAATAAGGGAATTGTTATTAAAAACTCTTAAGGGGAGTATCATTGCTACAATGTTTTGTCAGTCAGTCCCTATTATGGAATATAAACATTATTTATGTGCTGATTTTATTATCGTAACAATGGTTTACTTTGATATAATCGTCAGTATGGGTTTGATTTTGAACCATGATGTGAAAATTTATAGTAAGAGGAAGAAGGTTACAATTTTTGAGAATGATGTGGAATCAATTATCTTTAGAGTAGAAACATCACCCTCAAATTCTCATCTAGATCTGCCCCTAATAGCTCAACTAAATTCAATTATTGGGGAGGAAGGGAATGTGATTACTATGGGTGAGGAAAGGAATGTTCAAATAGAGGATGTACCTATTGTGCTATAGTACATTGATGTGATTCCATAGGATTTACTTGGACATCCTCTAGAGTAGGAAATTGAGTTTTTCATAAACCTAATTCATGATTCAAGGACCATATCAGAGACCCCTAATTTAGTGGACAATGTGGAATTCATGTAACTAAAGAAACAAAGAGTGGAATTGAGTGATAAAGGATTTATTATCCAAAGTGTTTCTCCATGAGGATCCCTTATTCTTTTCATTATGAAGAAATATAGATCTATGAGGTTGTGCATTAACTACAAGGAGATTAATGTTCTTACAATAAAGGACATGTATCCCCTACCTATAATTAATGATTCAATTGATTGACTTCATGGAGCCCAACATTTATCGAAAATTAATATTCAATCTGGATATCATCAATTGTGTGTGAGGAAGGAAGATATTCCAAAGACAGCATTTTGAACCATGTATGGTAATTATGAGTTTACTATAATTCCTTTTAGATGGAATAATATAGCCTATGTATTCAGGGATCTAATAAATAGGGTTTTCAAGGAATATCTTGATGACTTTGTGGTGGTATTTATTGATGATATCATGGTATACTCCAAAAGATACCAATAACATAAAAATCACTTGTGAATTACTCTGAAGACTCTTAAATGAAATGAATTATATGAGATGTTTATAAAGTGTAAATTTTGGCTTCAATCACTTTATTTTCATGGAATCATTATCTCAATGGATGGTAGATCTATTGATCCTACAAATAAAAAGGTTGTGCAAGAATGGCCTACTCCAACGAACATAACTAAGGTATGCAGTTTTATTGGTTTAATAAGTTATTATCAGTGTTTCATTCAGAAATTTGTCAATTTATCCTACCTAATAACCATGATTAAACATAAAAGGGGTTAAATTCATATGGAAAAAATAATGTTAGGAATGTTTTGAGGAATTGACTATGATATTATTGAATGCTCTAATCCTAAATCTATCATCGGGGAATTATGGTTTAGTGATCTATAGTGATGCATCAAAGAAAGTGCTTGGATGTGTTCTTATAATGAATGATAGTGTTATTATATTTTATCAAGGTAGATAAAATTCATGAACCAAACTATCCTACTCGTGATCCTGATTTAGCTACTGTGATCTTTGCTCTAAATGTATTGAGACACTCTTTCAAAGGTGAAAGA
This sequence comes from Viscum album, assembly GCA_963277665.1. Classification (NCBI taxonomy): domain Eukaryota; kingdom Viridiplantae; phylum Streptophyta; class Magnoliopsida; order Santalales; family Viscaceae; genus Viscum; species Viscum album. The sequence continues at coordinate 464,851,156 of OY728137.1, read as the reverse complement.
TGTGAGATATATAAAGACCATAAGAGTCTAAAGTATATCATCTCATACAAAAAAATCAACATGAGGAAAAGACAATGATTTGAAATACTCAAGGATTATGATTTTTCCATACATTACCTCCCAGGAATGAAAAATAAGGTAGTTCATATATTGAGCAGGAAGGATCATGGAGTTATCAACAAAATAATGATTGATAAGGATCCTTTGTACATGGATATATTGAGGATGGATATCAAAATTTTTAAAGAAGGTGAAACATCATTACTTTTTCCAATGGTTTCCCGACCATATTTATTAAAAATAATTAAATCTTTACAGTCGGATGATGATAATCATCAAAAGAAAATTAATGTTGTGAAATATGGGAAGTTCAATAACATTGTGTGTGAATATGGAATTCTAATATTTTGGCAGAGGCTTTGTGTTCTAGCTATACCCAAGCTAAAATGGTATTTACTAGATGATTCCCATGGTTTGATTTTCTTTACAAATCTTGGTTTTACTAACATGTATAGAGATTTGAAGGAACATTTCTTGTGGGGAAACATGAAGTCGTAAATTGGTGATGATGTATCAAGATATTTAGTCTGTCAACAAGTGAAGGAAAAATGACAACATCCTAGAGGAGTCATGCAACATATACCTATTCATATAGGGAAATGGGATGACATAACCCTAAATTTCTTCACTACATTACCCAAATCTATGAGAATGAATGATGCAATATGGGTAATTGTTAATCAACTTATGAAATGTTCACATTTCCTTGATATAAGGGAGGATTTTCCACTGGAGCACCTAGCATGACTTTATATCAATGAAGTTATGAGAATTCATGGAGCACCTCTCTCAATTGCTTCTTATAATGATCCATTATTGAAATTGAAATTTTGGAAAAGTATCCCAAGATATTTGGATATAGATCTTCAATTTTTTATTTCTTATCACCCACAAAATCAAAGGTAATCTGAAAGGATGATCCAAACCTTAATTGGCATGTTGAGATCATGTTCAATGGAATTTCATGGTATGTGGGATCAATATTTAACTTTAGTGGAGTTTTAAAACCACAATAGTATCCATTCAAGTATTCAAATGGCACCATATGAATCATTGTATAGAAAGAGATGTTATATACCAACTTGTTTGGATAAAGTTGGGGAAAAAGGATTGTGGGTCCAAAGCTTGTAGAGGAAACAACCGCAATGTTAAAGACAATACAAGGCTTTATCAAAGAATATCAAATAAGAAAAGAAATTCTATACTAATAATTGAAGGAAGGATTTTGAGTTTCAAGTGGGAGATCATGTTTTATTACAAGTATCACCATGGAAGGGTATTATATGAATTGGAAAGAAAGGGAAATAGAGCCCTAGGTTAATATTCCCTTTTTAAATTCTATATAGAGTTGAAGCTATTACATGTCATTTGGATATGACACATATACTCTCTAAATTATACAATGTGTTCCATGCATCATTGTTGATAAAGTACATGTCAGACCCAACACATGTCTTCACTTTTGAATGTGTAGAATTGGAACCTGACGTATATTATTGTGAAGTTCCAATCCCGATTCTGGATAGTAAATATGAATGGTTGAAAGATAATAAAAACTCAACTGGTAAAGATACTTTAGAAAAATCATAAAATGGAAGAGGAAACGTGGGAGCCTTATGATCTTACAATGAATAAATACTCAAATATTTTTTTGAGGTAACATTCTGGTAATTTCGAGGACCAAATTTTTATAATGTGGGGCCAATGTAACACCCTAATATTTTAAAAATAAATTTAATATTCAATGCATGAAACACTTAGTCTCTAAAAAACAAAACTTTGGTATAACCTTGATAATAAATATAATCTTTATGCCTATGCGATTTAAATTTTAAAAAAATTGACATACACAGTTGTGTTCAGTAATATATATAGAGTCTGATAAGACAAATATAATTTTGATGAATAATAATAGACCCTTATAAATAGTAACATACCCTTATGAATAGCAACGTTACTATTATGAATAGTAATGAATAATAAATATCTAGAAGAATATAATGTTCACCAATGAATGTATAAATACTATTTATACGACTTATAAGTGAAAAAATGATCATAGTATAAGTATTGGTATTTTTGTATGTCATAAATATTTTAATTAAAATTTTATGATTAATTTAATAATTTAAAATGGAAATTTATTTTCATAAAATTTAACCCTATATTTTTACATTATTATCTTATGGTTATAAGATAATTTTAAGGTAACTTGATTAATTTCTCAAGGCGTTATAAATTGAGTTATAGTTTTTAAATTTGTTTTTTTGGAATAAATTGTGATTTTAATAATAAATTAAATTAAAAATAATTAGAAAATTATTTTCCAAAAATTTATTTAATTTTATAATTCAAAAAATCAAAAAATGGTTTGGGTGAATTTTTTGGATTTTTAGAAAATACTTGAATTTTTCGTGAATTATAAAAATATAGTTTTGAGTTTTCAGTATATTTAATGGAATCAAAATGGTGTAATACTTAAAATTAAATTATGGTTTACTTTTTATATTGAAATATGATATTATTAATACCAATTATATAATACCATAGGAAAATACAATGGGAAATCCCTTGGTTTTTCAAAAACCACTATGGAGGTGTCCTTTAAAATTAACAAAAAAAACTCCCTCTCATTTACTATAAATACCCACTCATTCCTTCATTATAATTCATTAAAAAATAATAATCCTAGAATAACGGATATTTTTATAGCCCTATAATTCCTTACAAGGTGTCCCCATGCCCCCATGTTCCCAACATTCATGTTTTAGGAGTTAGTCTACAAGGTATGGGAATCTACCACCATTCTCTTTTTCAAGAACTCTTTTTATGTTATTGTCTACTAATTTATTTTAGATTATATTGAGATATTTCATTACATATCCTCCTTACTATACATATTAGTTAATAATTATAATATACACGTTTTCTCGCATCAAAATATTTTTTGAATTTTTATGCGACGTCGTTAGGTTTCTGAATTTTTGTAAGGGGTTTCTCAAATTTTCCTTTATTTCGAGTTCTTTTATTTTTTTCATTCCTTGCCATATTTAATAAAAATGTTATGAGAAATACATTAAATTACATTTACTTTAATGTTGTTGTGATATTTCAATAATTCATTATCATTTCTCCATTTCCATTCTTTTATACTAAAAATTAAAACACCATCCGAGATGTATAAATTTCTCACATTCAAGGACGAAAAGTTTTCAACTTATATTACCATCTTTAATTATGGTTATGAAACCATTTTTATAGTTTAACCAGAATATAATATATATATTATAACTTATTTAGGTTTCTATAATTTTTTTACATGTGTTATTAATTAATAAATCAGAATGAGTTTGTTGTGATCAAAAACCACCTATAAACCCATATAATTGTCATTAAAGATCAAAAAAATGATTCATATTCAATTCGAATAAAAAATTAATTTTATGACCATTAAATATATTTTTTCTCAATAATAACATAAAAATTTAATTCTGGACAACCATTCTAATTCTACGTGTTTATCTATACATGAATAGAAGTAATCCAATCGTGAAAACCAAGGAATAAAACTCTCCCAAACAATGAAATTGAATCTATTATCCCATCAAAAAGACATAAATGAACCTAATTAGGTGATACATAATCAATTAAAGGTTGAGGAAGTTATGAAAACGTTAATTTATGAACCTAAATTTTATTATTCAGGTCCTTAAGATCAAGTGAGGAAGACCTTCGGACTTAAGGCAAGGGTTTTCCGACCTAACCACCATTTTCATTCGGGTTACTTTTATTATCTAATTTCCTCAATTAAATTCGTATTAACTAATATTTATTCCTCATAATTTATATTATAATGTTCAATATATGTGTACCAACCTTAATATTACCTTTATTTATGGGTAATTATATGTTCTAAGGGATCTTTCAAAAATTATTTTTGAAATACAAGCTCTATTCAAGGGAATTTCCAAAATTATTACCAATTTTCAAGGTAACTCAATAATATTTTTTTAGAAACCATTATTTTTCTAAAATCACTAATTCTATTATGAATATAATATCTTACTTCACTTATGTTTTTATAAAAATATGTTTCCAAAAGAACTCTTCTTTTCAAAGTAAAGGACTATTTATCTCAAGAATTACTCGATTATTTTATAAGAGTATCTTCATCTATTTCAACACTCTGGTTGATTATTATTTATTATTGGGAATAATATTTCATTATATCATCTACCATATTTAATCTAAATTTTTATGATTATTTTTACTATGAATGTTCTATCTTAATATCATTCAACAATTTACTCTGAATGGTTAGTGTTTTTGTATAATGTTCAGGGAATGTTATTTGTTATTTTCAATATGAAATTATATGTTGTTTATGTTTATCCCCTTTTATATGAGAAATAAATTGGAATTATAATGTGACGGTTAGGGCCCACTATATACCCTAGATGCATTGGTTGGTCTCATGAGACAAATAGATATGGGCATGGCTGAGGCCTTGCACATTTTTAGATATTGTTTTGGACACAGACTTAATTATTTTTATATGTCTTGGATGAGGTCTTGACGGTATGTTTCATGAATGTCCAAAATATGTATTTAGCTCATTATGAATAAATTAATTGGAATTTCATGTCACGACCCGTCCTCGGGGCCCGTGCCGTGACTACCCCAAGCCCGCCTTCCATAGGCCAGGGGCTGGCGACTAGCACCAAAGGCGTAAAATCCCGTTAACTGGGAAGGCATTGCCTTTAAAAAAGAAAACAAACACCACAGAGTACAAGCGGAAGGTAACACTAACAAAACAGAGTACAACTAAAAGTGCGGAAAGTAAAAAGGGGCCGGAAATACAAGCCCAACTGTAAAGTACAACTCGAAAAGGAAAAACAGCAACTGAAAGTAAAGCTGCTACGCCGAGCTGTCCACTGGAAATCCCACCTGAAGGGTGGGTACAGATAGCTCCTCTGATCCTCGGGTTCCGCCGTCTGCTCCGAGTATGTTCCGCCCAGTGTTCTGCCTCTGGGTACCGCCTCGTCGTATTGTCCACCTCCAGGTACCGTCCAGTCCTCGAACACTCGGCCTCTGCCAGCACTGTCCGTCGTCTGCAACCAACACAACGAGGTGCGGGCATAGCCCGTGCAGGGGTGAGTATAACGATACTCAGTAGGGACCCCGAGACCCTCAAGGTCTCACTAAAACCAACAAGGATAACACAAGAAGATCTCAACAGATAAACTCTACTTAGGTGTATGCCCATACATATACCTAAGTTATCAAGTAACCCATCTCAATCATGAGGAAACACAAGGATTGTGAAAACTACGGATAACCACTACCCGGGTATATGCCCATACATATACCAAAGTTAGCAAGTGACCCATCTCAATCATGAAGTAAACACAAGGTCAAAAGTCTCAGCTCAAACCAGGATTTTCATTATCGAAACCGTAACTGCTGAAGAGCCCCGTCTCTGAAGTGTGCAGTAGTCCTGTCACGACTCCGAGGTACTGCTCACTAACCTAAGACTGCTGAGGTACTCCTCCTGTCGAGTACTGCGGGTTTGCGGCCAACTACCTGGCGCTCCGTCCGCTGAGGGTCTGTCGCCAAATACCGGGCGCTACCCAGTTAGCCTGCTGAGGTACTCTCCGGACGAGTACCGCGGGTCTGCGGCCAACTACCTGGCGCTCCGTCCGCCGTGGGTCTGCTACCAACTACTGGGCGCTCCGTCCACTGGGCTAGTCGACTCACTCCAAGTCGAGTCGGTCAAGCAGTCGTTAGGTCTCAGCCGGCTACACGGTCTCCGTACTCTGCACGCTCGTCTCCGGGAGGATCCGCTCCACGAGCTACTGGTCGATACTCCAAGTATCACAAAGTCCCACGAAGAAGTGTCTCAAAAGTCCGTCTCGTCACAGGGGTCTCAACGCAACAGACGGTGCGTCGATCGGACGCCCGGTCTGTGAGTTATTAACCTTTTTGTCCCAGGGGCCCGGTTGGTTTCGAATGCGAACCAAACCCGGCCGTATCTCAACTGTACCCCGAACTCTCATAGGGTATACTCATAGGGACCGTTTCTCATCGTGATCATCAACGCCGCTGACGGTTCGTCAGACGGACGTCCTGTCTGAAAGATAACAGCTTTTCCCGTTCCAGGGGCCCGGTTGGATTTCGGTGCGATCCAACCCGGCCACTATCCAACTGCACCCAAAACTCGGGCGGAGGGTGCCAAAAGTTTCGTATCGTCAAGAGGAAGTCAACGAAATAGACGGCGCGTCAATCGGACGCCCGGTCTGTGAGTTATTGGCATTTTCGTCTCCGGGGCCCGGTTGGTTTTTAAGGAAAAACCAACCCGACCGTACTCCACCTGCGTCCGAACCTCGGGCGGAGTATGCCAAAAGATCCGATTCACTAAGAGGAACACAACGCGACTGACGGCGCGTCAATCGGACGTTCGTGGCTCAAGATATGAGCGTTTCCGCTCCGAAGGCCCGGTTGGTTTCGTGAACGAACCAACCCGGCCGAACTCAAAGTAACCCGAAACCTTGAGTGCGATATACCGAAACGACCGTCTCGATCCAAGGATCGCGTTGCCGCAGACGGTTCGTCATTCGGAGTTCCGAGGCTCAAGTTATGAGCCAAAAACCAAAACAGGTTCGAAACGGGGGGGTCCGGGTCCGGGCCGACCCGGCCCGACCCCCCCCCCCCCCCCGGGCGGCGCGGTGGCCGGCGGCGGCGGCCGGCGGCGGCGGACGGCGGCGGCGCGGCGGGCCGCGGTGGCGGCGGCGGCGGGCCGCGCTGGCGGCGGCGGCGGGCCACGCTGGCGGCGGCAGCGGGTGCCGCACGGGGTGCCGCACGCGGGGGGTTAAACCCCCGCTTCCTCAGGGTGGCGGCGCGGCTATGCCGCGCCGATTTTATTAAACCGCCCCCCCTCACATGAGGGGGGCCTGCTTGAGCCGATCCGAGGGGGCAGCCGGCCCCCTCCCTTTAAATTAAAACCGCCCCCCTCATTAAGAGGGGGGTTTTGCCAGATGGCCGGGGAATTAATTCCCCGGTTCCGGCCGGCCAGCCGGCCGGCCGGTTTTCTCCAACGGGACCGGAAAATCCGGTCCCCTCTTCGGCTTCCGACGCCGGCGGCCCGGCCGCCGGTCTTATCTTCCGCCGCGGCCCGGAACCGGCCGCGGTCTCCTCGTCCCACCGCGGCCCGGAACCGGCCGCGGTCTTCTCGTCCCGCCGCGGCCCGGAACCGGCCGCGGTCTTCTCGTCCCGCCGCGGCCCGGAACCGGCCGCGGCGTTCGTCATCCGGCACGGTGCGACGGCACCGCGTCCCTTCGCCGTGCTTTGATAATATTCAACGCGGCGCGACGGCGTCGTGTTCTTGTTGTTTCTTCAAAGGTGCGTGCGACGGTATCGCGATGATATTTGCACGTTCATCCGCGTGGTGCGACGGCACCACGCCACTTGCTTCCTCCCGCAAGATAAAAATCAACAAAAACGTTGGAGGGGGGTTCGGCCGTGTTCGTGCGATCCGGCCCCCCTCGCGTTAATAATAATAACGCAACTTAAAGAAAAACATGTCACACGTTAATCTTGATAAAAGCACGATCAAGAATAAATGAGGAATCCAAAAGAAAACAAAAACCCCTACCTCGGGTTTTAGATTCAAAGGTTCGGCTACGCTCCGCGGAAGACGACGTCGCGGAGGTCGGGTGTCGCGGTCGTCGTTCGTCAAATCCGTTGACGAAGTGCTATGCCCGAAGAGACACGACGTTGGCGGATCTTCGTTTGCCGACGAAGGTTGTCCGAAGAAAAGATGGCGTCCCCTTCGTTGTCACGGTGAACGAAGAAAGGAGTCGCGGCGTTCTTCGTCGGAAAAGAGAGCGTTCCTCGTCAAGTCTTGAGGAAAGTCAAGATATAAAGAAAGCAACGATCTCAAGAATCTCTACCTCGATAATCACACGTTGGCGGAGTCGTGGAATATTGGTGTCGATTCCTTTGACGTCGGAGGAAGAGTTGTTATCGAAGGCGTTCGTCGCGGAAAACCGACGCGGAAGGGATGACGCGGAAGAAGTACGTCGCGTCGCGGATACGGCGTCGCGGATGGATCGTGTTCTTCGGCGGAGAAGTTCTTCGTTGAAGAACGACGTTCTTCACGTTCTTCGTTCTTCGAAGGTTCTTCGTCAAAGCTTGGAGATGAAGGAAAAGCTCTCCAAAGACAAACAAAGAACTCTTAATAAAATAAGAATACCACTTATTTTATTAACACACAACTCAAAAGGATTTCAAAAGTTTGAAATTCAAAAGAGTTAACTCCCAAAATTAACTCACTTATTTAATATACAAGAGTTGTATAATTAATAAGAAGTTAAGTTATCAAGCCATTAAGAGGGAGAGTGGGGAGTTGAAAAGGTGGGGGGTTCGTGTGGGCCCCACCACACTTAATCCTCCCAAGGGAGGTTAAGTGGGTGTGGGTCCCACTCCCAACCACCTTAGATAGGTTTTAAAAAAAGTTAAAAATAAAATTTGTATTACACAAATTTTATTTAACTTAACTGAAAAACCCCAAAACGTAACTCTCAACCCGCAACAAACGCAACTCCCGAAAAGGTCTCATTAAGCGAATATCGGCGTTGCGAGTTCATCGGTGCCCTCGGATTTCAATTCCGAGCACCGGATCAAAAGTTAGGAATTCCCGCTCGTTCGTTCACTGAACGTACCCGAGCCAAACTTCGGAAATTAATTCCGGGCACTCCGGGCCTCGGAATCAGGTGCCGTCTGAAACTGCGCTCTTGTAAAATTCTAAAGAAAATTAAGAAAAAATTTTCCTTGAATTTTACGGGTCTTTACATTACTCCCACCTCCGGGCTTTACGTCCCCGTAAAGCTACATCAAAAACTAGGGAAACAAAAAGAGGATACTGAGCACGCATCTGAGCCTCCCGCTCCCAAGTGCTCTCCTGGAGATTCCCGTGCCGCCATCTGTTGCGCACAAGAGGAATCGATCGCCCATGTAGGACCCGCTCCTGGATGACATGGACCTCTTTTGACGTGGCCCGGACCATCTCTGGTCCCACAAGAGCTGCAAGATTTCTTCTTTGCCGATAAGAGAAACCTGGTCTCATCCCCTGGATGAACCACATTCTTTGCCTAAAACAGTCAATCCTAACATGGATGATACTAATCCATACCAAGGATGACGTCGTAAGGCCTCGACGCTACTACTAAGAGATCCAACCGTTACTCTCGCCTCCAAGGGTTGAGTCACACTGTCGGCATCAGTGTGTAGTAACTGGTCTCCTCCAGTAGATGTCTCACAAGTGAGGGTCAAGTTAACAGTCAACTGGAACCTCTTAGTAACATCATAAAAGAGGACAGGAAAGAAAACATCACAAAAGAAAGCGTCTTTTTATTATTGCAGCTCATAATACAAGACGCTACACAAAAGCAACATCAACATGGAACTAGAAGTACAAAAGACGTATCCACTAGTTCCTCCCCTGTCCACCTGCTCCCAGAGCTCCAGCATTTGTCGCTGCCTCTATCTCGGTGGCTCTCCCAAAGCCTGCGGATCGGGAGTCGGACAGTCACGTGCCAGATGTCCCTTTTCGCGGCATGAGTAACACAACCTACTCCTTGCACGGCTAACTCTGTTCCCACTCCGGGTGCCCTGCACCACCGGTCCTAAAACCCGAGTTCGCCCAACTGCTGGTCTGGTCCTCCTGGACCTCTGCATCATCTGTCTACTGCCCACAGATGACTCGGCTTCTGATCGAGAAACACGCGGTAAAGGCAGAATCTCCTGTACACGCTCGGGGTGTAGAGATACTGGCACAAACTCCACCCTGAAGAAGGTCTCGAAGTCTTCCCATGTGAAGTTCATCTCATCGCAAAACCGAAACAAGTGGCTCCACCACCTTCCTGCTGCTACGTGTAGTAGGCTCGCAGCGAGGATCACCATGAGGTCTGCTGGTGTCCTCACTAGCCTAAACACTCGTACCACTGCCTCTAGCCAGTCCTCTGCTGCCTGGGGATCCGTCTCCCCGCGAAACCTGGGCGGTCGCTGGCGCTGAAACTCATGCAGTGCGCTGTGGCGACGTGCATCGTCAGCGGCTGATGCTGGAAGCATCGGGGGCTCGGCGGGTAGAGCTACCGCCGGTGCCACTGCTAACCAAGGGCCCTGCACCGAAGCCTCGTCGCTCGGTAGGCTGTCGTCACGTTCGATTCTCGGAACCCTAGCTGGCTGTCGTCGTGGGGCCATCCTGAAAGAAACAACGTAACACGATCAAACGATTATACCTGGTGAGCTGACCTGGTTTGAGCTGTTTTAAGGGGAAAAACCTTTGAAAACACACACGCAATCAGTGTTTTTGTGCACAAAGTCGGAAATCAGTTGTCAGGGTCCTGGTGTATGGATACGTCGGCCGCCCGCACCAACACTGGACTCCCTGAACTGAAAACCACACTCGGTACTCTCAACACTATTGCTTCACAGAAAGAAACATCAGAGTTATAAGTTCTGCGGTAGAACCGAACTCCTCTGATACCAATTTGTCACGACCCGTCCTCGGGGCCCGTGCCGTGACTACCCCAAGCCCGCCTTCCATAGGCCAGGGGCTGGCGACTAGCACCAAAGGCGTAAAATCCCGTTAACTGGGAAGGCATTGCCTTTAAAAAAGAAAACAAACACCACAGAGTACAAGCGGAAGGTAACACTAACAAAACAGAGTACAACTAAAAGTGCGGAAAGTAAAAAGGGGCCGGAAATACAAGCCCAACTGTAAAGTACAACTCGAAAAGGAAAAACAGCAACTGAAAGTAAAGCTGCTACGCCGAGCTGTCCACTGGAAATCCCACCTGAAGGGTGGGTACAGATAGCTCCTCTGATCCTCGGGTTCCGCCGTCTGCTCCGAGTATGTTCCGCCCAGTGTTCTGCCTCTGGGTACCGCCTCGTCGTATTGTCCACCTCCAGGTACCGTCCAGTCCTCGAACACTCGGCCTCTGCCAGCACTGTCCGTCGTCTGCAACCAACACAACGAGGTGCGGGCATAGCCCGTGCAGGGGTGAGTATAACGATACTCAGTAGGGACCCCGAGACCCTCAAGGTCTCACTAAAACCAACAAGGATAACACAAGAAGATCTCAACAGATAAACTCTACTTAGGTGTATGCCCATACATATACCTAAGTTATCAAGTAACCCATCTCAATCATGAGGAAACACAAGGATTGTGAAAACTACGGATAACCACTACCCGGGTATATGCCCATACATATACCAAAGTTAGCAAGTGACCCATCTCAATCATGAAGTAAACACAAGGTCAAAAGTCTCAGCTCAAACCAGGATTTTCATTATCGAAACCGTAACTGCTGAAGAGCCCCGTCTCTGAAGTGTGCAGTAGTCCTGTCACGACTCCGAGGTACTGCTCACTAACCTAAGACTGCTGAGGTACTCCTCCTGTCGAGTACTGCGGGTTTGCGGCCAACTACCTGGCGCTCCGTCCGCTGAGGGTCTGTCGCCAAATACCGGGCGCTACCCAGTTAGCCTGCTGAGGTACTCTCCGGACGAGTACCGCGGGTCTGCGGCCAACTACCTGGCGCTCCGTCCGCCGTGGGTCTGCTACCAACTACTGGGCGCTCCGTCCACTGGGCTAGTCGACTCACTCCAAGTCGAGTCGGTCAAGCAGTCGTTAGGTCTCAGCCGGCTACACGGTCTCCGTACTCTGCACGCTCGTCTCCGGGAGGATCCGCTCCACGAGCTACTGGTCGATACTCCAAGTATCACAAAGTCCCACGAAGAAGTGTCTCAAAAGTCCGTCTCGTCACAGGGGTCTCAACGCAACAGACGGTGCGTCGATCGGACGCCCGGTCTGTGAGTTATTAACCTTTTTGTCCCAGGGGCCCGGTTGGTTTCGAATGCGAACCAAACCCGGCCGTATCTCAACTGTACCCCGAACTCTCATAGGGTATACTCATAGGGACCGTTTCTCATCGTGATCATCAACGCCGCTGACGGTTCGTCAGACGGACGTCCTGTCTGAAAGATAACAGCTTTTCCCGTTCCAGGGGCCCGGTTGGATTTCGGTGCGATCCAACCCGGCCACTATCCAACTGCACCCAAAACTCGGGCGGAGGGTGCCAAAAGTTTCGTATCGTCAAGAGGAAGTCAACGAAATAGACGGCGCGTCAATCGGACGCCCGGTCTGTGAGTTATTGGCATTTTCGTCTCCGGGGCCCGGTTGGTTTTTAAGGAAAAACCAACCCGACCGTACTCCACCTGCGTCCGAACCTCGGGCGGAGTATGCCAAAAGATCCGATTCACTAAGAGGAACACAACGCGACTGACGGCGCGTCAATCGGACGTTCGTGGCTCAAGATATGAGCGTTTCCGCTCCGAAGGCCCGGTTGGTTTCGTGAACGAACCAACCCGGCCGAACTCAAAGTAACCCGAAACCTTGAGTGCGATATACCGAAACGACCGTCTCGATCCAAGGATCGCGTTGCCGCAGACGGTTCGTCATTCGGAGTTCCGAGGCTCAAGTTATGAGCCAAAAACCAAAACAGGTTCGAAACGGGGGGGTCCGGGTCCGGGCCGACCCGGCCCGACCCCCCCCCCCCCCCCGGGCGGCGCGGTGGCCGGCGGCGGCGGCCGGCGGCGGCGGACGGCGGCGGCGCGGCGGGCCGCGGTGGCGGCGGCGGCGGGCCGCGCTGGCGGCGGCGGCGGGCCACGCTGGCGGCGGCAGCGGGTGCCGCACGGGGTGCCGCACGCGGGGGGTTAAACCCCCGCTTCCTCAGGGTGGCGGCGCGGCTATGCCGCGCCGATTTTATTAAACCGCCCCCCCTCACATGAGGGGGGCCTGCTTGAGCCGATCCGAGGGGGCAGCCGGCCCCCTCCCTTTAAATTAAAACCGCCCCCCTCATTAAGAGGGGGGTTTTGCCAGATGGCCGGGGAATTAATTCCCCGGTTCCGGCCGGCCAGCCGGCCGGCCGGTTTTCTCCAACGGGACCGGAAAATCCGGTCCCCTCTTCGGCTTCCGACGCCGGCGGCCCGGCCGCCGGTCTTATCTTCCGCCGCGGCCCGGAACCGGCCGCGGTCTCCTCGTCCCACCGCGGCCCGGAACCGGCCGCGGTCTTCTCGTCCCGCCGCGGCCCGGAACCGGCCGCGGTCTTCTCGTCCCGCCGCGGCCCGGAACCGGCCGCGGCGTTCGTCATCCGGCACGGTGCGACGGCACCGCGTCCCTTCGCCGTGCTTTGATAATATTCAACGCGGCGCGACGGCGTCGTGTTCTTGTTGTTTCTTCAAAGGTGCGTGCGACGGTATCGCGATGATATTTGCACGTTCATCCGCGTGGTGCGACGGCACCACGCCACTTGCTTCCTCCCGCAAGATAAAAATCAACAAAAACGTTGGAGGGGGGTTCGGCCGTGTTCGTGCGATCCGGCCCCCCTCGCGTTAATAATAATAACGCAACTTAAAGAAAAACATGTCACACGTTAATCTTGATAAAAGCACGATCAAGAATAAATGAGGAATCCAAAAGAAAACAAAAACCCCTACCTCGGGTTTTAGATTCAAAGGTTCGGCTACGCTCCGCGGAAGACGACGTCGCGGAGGTCGGGTGTCGCGGTCGTCGTTCGTCAAATCCGTTGACGAAGTGCTATGCCCGAAGAGACACGACGTTGGCGGATCTTCGTTTGCCGACGAAGGTTGTCCGAAGAAAAGATGGCGTCCCCTTCGTTGTCACGGTGAACGAAGAAAGGAGTCGCGGCGTTCTTCGTCGGAAAAGAGAGCGTTCCTCGTCAAGTCTTGAGGAAAGTCAAGATATAAAGAAAGCAACGATCTCAAGAATCTCTACCTCGATAATCACACGTTGGCGGAGTCGTGGAATATTGGTGTCGATTCCTTTGACGTCGGAGGAAGAGTTGTTATCGAAGGCGTTCGTCGCGGAAAACCGACGCGGAAGGGATGACGCGGAAGAAGTACGTCGCGTCGCGGATACGGCGTCGCGGATGGATCGTGTTCTTCGGCGGAGAAGTTCTTCGTTGAAGAACGACGTTCTTCACGTTCTTCGTTCTTCGAAGGTTCTTCGTCAAAGCTTGGAGATGAAGGAAAAGCTCTCCAAAGACAAACAAAGAACTCTTAATAAAATAAGAATACCACTTATTTTATTAACACACAACTCAAAAGGATTTCAAAAGTTTGAAATTCAAAAGAGTTAACTCCCAAAATTAACTCACTTATTTAATATACAAGAGTTGTATAATTAATAAGAAGTTAAGTTATCAAGCCATTAAGAGGGAGAGTGGGGAGTTGAAAAGGTGGGGGGTTCGTGTGGGCCCCACCACACTTAATCCTCCCAAGGGAGGTTAAGTGGGTGTGGGTCCCACTCCCAACCACCTTAGATAGGTTTTAAAAAAAGTTAAAAATAAAATTTGTATTACACAAATTTTATTTAACTTAACTGAAAAACCCCAAAACGTAACTCTCAACCCGCAACAAACGCAACTCCCGAAAAGGTCTCATTAAGCGAATATCGGCGTTGCGAGTTCATCGGTGCCCTCGGATTTCAATTCCGAGCACCGGATCAAAAGTTAGGAATTCCCGCTCGTTCGTTCACTGAACGTACCCGAGCCAAACTTCGGAAATTAATTCCGGGCACTCCGGGCCTCGGAATCAGGTGCCGTCTGAAACTGCGCTCTTGTAAAATTCTAAAGAAAATTAAGAAAAAATTTTCCTTGAATTTTACGGGTCTTTACATTTCAAGTGGTTATTTTATTAGTAGAATACACATGATAATGTTTTATTTATGGAAGTATTTACTCAGCTCATATTCCTACCATTATGTTTCATGTTTATTATTTTTAGAGTCAAGTGTTTTCAATTATTCACCATTCCTAATGATTATGTTTATGATATATTACACTATATGGATTACCCATACAGAGCATCTGATCTCACCCCTTCTTATTTTTTTTATTTTTCCTAGGAAATGTAGTGGTATATTATGATTGACTTTTAGGGATAATCTTAAAGTGTTGGATGTTATAAATAACACTTATATGTTGTATTTCATTTCAAGTTGTAATGTTGAACTTATGTATGTATATTGTTTTCAAATCTACTAAAAGACTCAATATTTTGGGATTAATATTCCTTTTTTATATACCAATATAATAAAATAAGGCATTGTCTCAGTGAAACCAGGGTCGATTCTTTACATTAAATGATTGAATTCATATATTTTTAATGTTAGCAGTGCTTTATTCTAAGTATTTGAGAGCTATTTTGGAGGGGGTTTGTTTAAAAAAACTCTACATAATGTTATCCTAGTGTATATTTTAAATTCTCCAATTGATTTTTCTTAGGAATTTTATGTCCTAGTAGGTCATAGTGGTCAGTCCTATAAAGACTATTGTTGTTGTACCTTGGGTTTATTATACTAATATTTTATGGTTTTTAGTTTCCTTAGTGATAAAGTCTATTATATGAGGTTTATTTCTGATTTTTCATATATAATAGTAATTTTTATTTCTCTGACTATGAAGGACCGGACAATCATATAGGTCTATCAAAGTCAAGTTCGATTTGAATACCTAAAGTAGAAGATAATTTGTACACAAATCCTTCATTACCCGAAATAAGTCATTTTTGATGTATTAAATATTTTTTCTAATCTCAATTAGGGTTGTTTTTTGATAAAATTGTGGGAAATAATATCAAATGGTCCTTATTAGTTTCATACACTTCAGTAAAAATATTACACATTTGATCTTAAGTTAGTGGAAGTATTGTATTATCTTAAATTATGTTCACAATACATCATTGGTGAGTTATTTTTGTTATTCATAGATCATAATTACTTGAGGTAATTCTCATATTATTGAAGATATTATTTCTATTTGGGATGTATATTTTTTGGTGTTTGGTTTCACAATTGTTTTATTCTTTTCTAAGGTTGGTTCTGATTATATAGAGAATATTTTGATAGGTATCTAATGTAATGATGGAGATGTTCTTGATTCCTCTACATTGTATATTTAGCATATTGGTGATGTTATTTATGCATTCAGAGTAGAAATTTTGTGTTTTAGGTTAACTTTCATCCAGGAGAATCTGTCACACCATGATAATAACAGTTAATATGTGATGATTAATATTGAAAATTAGTTATTATGTAACCATTATGTGGTTTAACCTGTTTAATGGATGGGAATCTTGTTGTTATGTGAATCTATGAGTTTTATCATAAATAATTTCATTTCATCATTATTGTTAATAAAATTGTTTTTTTTTGTGCCTATAGGTTTATATTCTATGAAAAATTATTCCATTTTAAGTATTTTTATTCCATGGTTCTTATCTGAGGGGTAATCAAGATTGATTTGTGAAGGCTATGGTTTGTCATACTAATTTATGGGCTTAAAGGATTTTATTTTGGTGGTCCTCACTACACTTAATAATATTTTATTGAATCACATTTATCTATTTTTAACCCCCATATTTCCGGTATATAACATCATGATTGTGAGAAAGATCCATCATTGTGGAGTGGTCAAGTTCACAATGACATGATGTTATGTTTTCATGATTTTAACATAAAACGGAATAGCCAGTATGATTATTTGTAACTCTAGGGACCTATTTGGATCCATAGGAATGTGTTGTATTGGTTTTGAGTTAACATTATTATCCATTAGTGGATTATATCCCTTATTATAAAGTGATAAATCTCTCATGATCTATGTTGGTCTTCTCTCCCATTTAATCTATCCATTCTTGTTATTACTTCTAAAAGATACTATGGATTTATTTAGGGTTCATTTTTATTTATTATTCTTCGAGTTCTTATTGCAGAATTATATTTCATAGGTTTTTTGGTTGGACATTGTGAATTTAGTGGTAGTTGATCAAAAATTTACCACCTTCCATGTGTAATGGTATTATAATAACTGATTGCGGTGTTGGTTTTAAGATATCTATCTATTATTGATGTTTTAATTTGGAATTATCTATAATTTTTTTGAATGGTTATATGATTAAAATTAGCATTATAAAGAGTATTAAATTAATTAAATGAGTTTTAAGGGAAAATATTAATGAAAATTATTTTTTATTATTTCTGTGCTATTACAAGTGTTCATAAACACACTGATTTAATGGATCTATACTATGAATCATTATTTGTTAATGTTTGTGTGCCTTATCATTTTTTATAATTGGATAATAAATATAAATATGGTAAAAAAATTATGAAATATAAATTTGTTCAATTAATTAATCTTTTTATGCATTTAGTGATTATGAAAAATGAAGTAATTTTTTAAAATATATAGTTTTCTTTTATTTATAGTGATATTTAATATATTTTTTTCTACTGGTATTTGAGTAGTTATTTTACCAAGGTTATGTTTTTGGTGGAAATGTTATTTTATTTTTTATGCTCTGTCATGGGTAATGAGAAAAAAAGTGGATGATGTTGTGAAGTGGAGGAATCAATGATGTGGTTAATGACATGAGGTCTTGTATTATTTTATAGGGTTTCCTGAGGTGATATTTTATTCTGTGTCAAGTTTTCATATAAATATGGATGGTAAGTAATTGATGGAATTATTATGAGTGGTATAAAAAAATTCCTAATATAATATATAATAGGGTATGAATGGAATAAGATATTAATATTTGATATAAAATGGTTAAATTAATTTAATGTGGCTAGTAAATAAATAATTAGGGAATTTTTAATGATATATTAAAATAGGAATTGTTAATATTTTTTCATTTGGGGGTTTTGTTAGTTCATGTTTTGGTCAATTATAGTAGTGGTTGTTGGCATGTAACAATTGAAATGATATAGCTATAACATTTCATAGTAATGTTTTTTACATTGGTTATTTGAACCATTAGTATGGTTTTATGGTGAAATATATTCACTATATATTATTTTTTCTTATGAAAAAACCACTTGAGTTGGGTAACCATACCATCACCCATATGGTATTTTGGGCGCCAAGTATTTTACCCAATATCTTGGATGGAGGTAACATCTATGGTTGGATAGTCTTCCTTTTATACTCTCTCTTTTATACATAGTATAAGATATAATGGATTAGGGTTGTACCACACACACATAGACATAACCAATAATGAATATATGTCATGGAATATAAATAAATATATTATATAAGGACTCTATAGTTATGTGAATTTATTATGGATGTAGGATAGGGATAATACATAGAACGAGGAGGGATTCCGGTTGATTAACTTCAGGTCTACTGAAAAATACCAATTTGTGGTTGTGATATAAAATTATATTTATATTTGGTTATGGTATGTGGTTAAATTAGTATATCTATTGTTACATGGAAGTGTGGCATATAATGATTTTTTTTATAGAAGGGATGGTAGCACCAGGATGTTAGTTTTTGGGTGTGAAGGAGGATAGTTCAATGGGGGAATAGTTTCATGGAACCCCTTTGTTATATTCTCTTTATATTACTTTCCTATATGGTTTTTCAATTTGGTGAATGAACCTTGGATACGGTGGTTGGTATTTTACATGGTATAGGTTACAAGTTGGTTCTATTATCTATTCACCACAGAAATTGTATGTTTATTCTATATTGTCATGATATGTTTTTGGGAAAAACCTTACTATGGTTGATTTATTATCACCCATTATATATGTATATATGTATATATATTTGTAATAGTTAGTTGGAAATTGGTGTAGACATTATCAGTTCATGGGGAGCTTTGGTATTTTCTATCCTTTTTAGAGTATCTTCTATAAGAGTTCCATATTGTTAATTTATTTTGGATAACTTTTAATATTTTTATAGTTAAATGAATTATGTTATTAGTTATATTTTATTATATGGAGTCATTGTGGGGTTTTAATAGGAATTTCCTTGGATTTTTAGGGTAATGAATCTCATGTGTGTGTTTTATACCTCGATGTTTATCACCAACCCATAGCCTATTGGAGATGGGTTTTAGAGGTTCACTCACATATTCATAACCATCTAAAGAGAGGTCATATAGGGGTATATTTGTGACATGGAATGTGTGTTACAGTGATGATATGGTGAATAAAAGTCACAATATTATTGAGATAAAAAATATAATATTCATCAATTGATTCAATTACATGTATTTAGCACGATGATATTGATATCAACCAAAAAAGAAAAATATTTTATTAATTTTTATATAATTTTTCTTATATGGATTATGTTAACATTATTTTAATTAAATCACCAGTTCTTGAGTGGTTTAATAATTTTTAGTGATCTGATGAAAATAAAAATATATGATCCATGAAAATGTTTTGATTTGAAAATGGATATGAATAAAAGAATAAATACTCTTAGTATTAGAATGATAATATAGAGGTAAAGTATGGATATAGTACTTCATTTATTTCCATTAAAAATAGATAATATTAAAGGATGAACCAATTTGTTTAGTTATGGGGGGAGCCATGTTATTTGAGTATAGAAATTCAAAACATTTTTAAAACAACCCACAACATAAATTTTTACATTCTCAACCATGTATATTATGATAAAATATTTTAAAAAACCATAAAATATATTGTTTTATAAGAACCCCAACATTAATAGAATAAAGTTATTTATAAACCATTGTTACATCAAAATTAATGAATGTCAGCTGGGAAATTTTAATGACTAGTTTGATAAGGGGATATTTGTTTGATATTCATTATGTGGACGGAGTTACTAGTGTTATAAAAATAAATTGAAGCATTTATTTGAAAAATATGAAGTTATAGTAATATAGGACCCAAATATATTGATAATAACATTTCTTATTAATTGAATGGTAGAAGAAATTTATTTTTTTGTAGTCGTAGGATTCCAAAAACCCCATGATGATTCTAAAATTTTTAGTGCTTAAGTATTCTAGGAATAAGTAAGAAATAAGTATTTCTTAAAATCATTCAATTAGATAGAAATAATGTTGTCTAATCATATTTTTTTATGAAATTTCAATCATACTTGTTTTTTTGGAGAGACCATATGTTAAACATGGGATAATAAGAAAAGAAGTTTATAACAAAAGGAGTCTTGAATGTTTTTTTATAATCATACTCTTCTTGACAACTACTAAAATATATTTTATGTTTTTCATTATTTTAAGTGATTTATTTCATATAAAATTAAAGTAGTGTCTTTTTATCACATCGGAATTGATCTTGTTCTATATCAAAGTAACTATAAATTGTTTTCTTAAGGATTTTCAAATACACACATATATAAAATCTTTCCATTTTTTTATTAGTGTGGAATGTTTCATTGAATATATAAAAAAAATTGGAGGTTCATTCATTATTAGACTACGATTTATTTCTTCAAATTACAAGAATAAATATTCAATCACATTAATCACAACAAAAGCTAAGTATATTACTACATCACGTGATCAAAACAAAATTTTGTCTATAAAATCAAAAATTAAATATATGGGGGTAAAAATATCATTATTATTTATTATTATGTTTTAAAATTAAATCATGATCAATTTTTTTTATGATTTGAATACAATATTTGAGATAAATACTTATTGAAATCAAGTACCACTTCATCACTGATAATGTTAAATTTGGATCAATTAACTTGCAATATGTTTTGAAAATGGATAAAGTAGCATATTTAATGATGAAACCTCAATAAATAATTTCTTATATAACTTGAGAGTGTTTTTTGGAATGTATATCTTCCAAAATACAAGTTATTTAATTGATTATTTGTCCCTATTTCAGTCCTTATTATTTCTCAATAAACGCTGGGAATATTTTTAATGATATTCTTTTAAAGGAGATATAATCTTGTTTTTTTTAGAATTGATGATGGTGGATAATATAATAGGATTGTTCTTGATGGGTGAGACAACATGAATCAGTAGCTAGAGTTTAAATGGAGATATGAGGTGTTAGTAGATAATACTTGGAAAAGATATCAAATTTTCATCTGATTTTCAATAAATAAAATATTAGAATTGATGATCTCCTTGAGATTAAAATAATTGAAGAAACATAAGGAATTAGTTTGATATTGAAAAATTGAAAAGTCCTTGTTTGTTTCAAAAATGTGAGAACAAGACGGCCCAATGTCTGTAAACTTTTATTCTTTTATAACATTAAGTTTTATGTGAGGTTCACCATTTTTTCTTTCAAAAAGGTGAGGAAAAATGGATAAATATGTGTAATATATATTTATATTGTAACTATGAGTTTCATGTCAATTTCACCTTTTTTACCTCAAAAGATGATTGGTGTTCGGTTATCACTGGGGTTCTATATGCATGATTCCTAAAACCTATAATTATTCTATTATCCTTTGATTACATGCATTATCATGATGTTCACCATCATTGCTTTCTATTTGAGGATAGACTATGGGCCTTCATATATGATTTCACATTCCCTTACTTCTGTTTTACTATTTTAATCTATCATATTAACTCCTAATGGTTCCCCAATACATAAATGAGTACATACCTAGTTTCAAAAAGTTGGTGGTCTTTTTGGGTTTCAGACCCAACGTCGCTTAAGAACTCACATTTTTTGAGAGGATGTGAGGTCAGTATTATCACACCCTTGGGGGAGTTATTTCATATTATTTGAATATCTTATATATTTAAGATTTTTTCATGAATCTCTTTCAAATCCCAATATGGGACTGGTTATTATATAAAAAAGTCACATGTTAACTTCTTCTATGTGTAAAGGTGAGGGGGCATGGGGGGTTCTATTAATGAGATCATCTCTATATATCTGAGGCTTCTCATACATTTCTTGTTTTTACTTACTATTAGGTAACTACTAATATTTTGAATTCAGATGATTTGGAACTCTTGAGTTTACAACCATCTAGGTTGGCCATTGATATATCTATGAAGGTATTGAACATTCATGACGTTTCATACATATCATTTGTACAAATAGAATAAAAAACCATGTATTTTGTTTAATATGTTTTGTTGAATTTTATGTGAAAAATAAATATATGAGGGATATTAAGATTTAGTTATGGATTTTTATCCTTATTGATTCATCCTATATATCTTTCTTATAACTGGTATCAGAGTCATCATAGTTCAGTCTACCCATAATTTGTTGATGGGTGGTGATATAAAATTAATTCACATGAGATATATTTCTCTAGGTTTTACGAATATTGAAATTCATCTAGGACTTTCACCAATACGGATTATCCTGTATAGGGGTAATTGTATCATGTCAATAAATGGCTATTACACATTGAGTTTTCCTATGCTAGGGGAGATTCACAATGTGAGTGATATAATCATTGCAAATCCCAAATCCCATGTAAGTCATTCCCAGTGTAAAAAACAAGAGATAATTGTAATTAAAAACAATATCATATGGATATGGGACTTATTCACTTGGGAGAAAATTTTGGGTCGTTTTATATCAATCTCATGACTTAAGAAGGTATCCAACATATCATTTTTATAGTATGAATTATAGTCTTTATAGTTTAATTCATCCCAATCCCACTAATTTGTTTGATGTACTTGAGGGAATGGTTTGAGATTACACATAAAGGGACTCCTCTGTATGAGCCAACATCTCATATTTAGATGGACCTAGAAGGGCAATAAACTAATGGGAGAATTAAATATCGTGGGTTAAGAATATTTGTGATATGGGTGAATTAAACCAGTGAGGATTCCCATTGGAACTTAATCATCAGGAAGGAAACCTATGTATCGTGTTTGTAATATGATTTAGATTCATAATAGATAAATTAGAGGCAAGTCCGAAAATGTCTAATAGACAAGGTTATCATCTCCCATGGGGTCTTCTGGACAATATTGACATGTTATAGGGTCTATGACTAACATGTCAAAGTGTATGGCGTACATGCCCTAATATTTTATCTGAAATGTCCCGATAGTCCATCTGATATGTCATAAGTGTCTACCTTACATTCCTTGACTGTCTTTCTAACATTTCCTAAGTGTCTCTCTAAAAAATCTTATGTGTCTTAGGGAATTTCACATTAACGAATCATACATGTTGGAGTTATTATGTATAATCTAGATAAACTCTTCAAGGATTGTCATATGAATCGGTTTAAACACATGAGGGACTTCACATGATCAACATTAACATATCCAAGCATGTCTTATGATGAAGGGTGGCATGTTAGATGGTTGTCGCGTGATCTAACTGAAAATTCTAGAGGATGTTGCATGATTTGACTGATATGTATACAAGACATCATAATAATAGGTCTAAATGCCCATATGACTTCACAGGACTTGTATTACATGTCCACATGATTCCATGTGGTCTCCTTAACATGTAAATAGGACTTCATAAATCATATATTACATGTTCGGGTGATGTTTTATGATGTGGATAGGTCATGAAAATCCCATGATGTGCTTCCATGCAAATCAGTTTATATTTATTTGCATAAGTATTCCTTCTTTTTTAAACTTTATTACATATATGTCTCAATTTTTGATAATCATTAGCTTGTTGAGGGTTCGTGTAACCAATTATACATGAGAAAATTCTTTCAAATTATCTTGTTGGAGCACTGAAATTCCATTATGTGATCAATAATATGATCACACATAACACATATTCATGATGCTAAATCCCTTAGGTCATCCACAATATTTTAGATAGTGGATGATATTTGAGTATTTTTGGAATTCTTATTTTATTAATACACTATTATGTACTCCGGTCTTATATGTAGTTTTGGTTTTTTTAGAGTGGAAGAAATTTATTATCCATTCAGTCATGGATCATTGTTGAATTGTATGGAGAATATATAACATATATAGGATAGAGTCAGTGGAAGGAGTACCACATAACTCTATTTGCATGATCTTTTCATGGGGCATCCTTGGTGTCACATGATAAACAGTGACCAAGAGAATACTCCATCACTTCCATATTTATTGTACTAATGGATTGTTAGATGGATTTATCATAATAATTTTGACATGTCAAATACCCATCATATGATCAGGATATTTTTATCAGAGTCTTTGCAAGATCAGGATCCCTGAAGAGGAGGCCTTCACATCATCAAGGGAGACTTGTTTGGAGTCCTTCATGAGATTATTTGTCTTGTTAGAGTCTATCATAGTGACAAAGATATCTTGTAAGGGGGTACTCCTTGAGATTAGGATTTTTATCAATGGAACCTTGTCTGATAAATAGTGATAAGATGAGGTGTATTACCGTGTAACATGAAAATTGGTGTATCTCTATTTGGTGGGAGGCTTCCACCATTTCCATATTTTATTCCTTATTTTACTAGGCTTTTGGACATTTCTCGTTGTTTTTACTTTAGGTTTTTGTATGACCATAATATTCTCTCATTATAGAGTGAATCATTGTCATAGGTCATTGCTCTACATGTTTGTAATGAATCACATGATCAAATTGACATGTAAAAGGGATTTCATAAGACTAGGATGACATGTTCAATATGATTCACATGATCAGGTCACCTGTTGAAATGTTTTTTATTTAATTGAGGGATACATGATTGGGGCTTGTTGTGAGATCAATATCTCTTGTCTAAGGGCATTTAAGTGATAAATGATGACCACACAGGGTGCAGAACCCCTCTGAATAACATATAGTGTATCTTACACCACATTAAGTCTACATATTTTTCATATTTAATTATTTATTTTATAAGGGTATTTTTGTGATATTCATGAATTTATTTCCTAATATGTCACATGATCATAGGATCTCATCCGAAATTCTTTAAATGATCATTAGATTCTATTTGGAAACCTTCACAAGAATTTAGGGGCTCACTAGAGGGACTTAATTAGATCATGAATAGATCATGAATAGAACAATAAATAGTTACATTCCCATCACAGGGTCATGAGATCACAAATATTTTTTTGGGGTCATGTATTTCTTGTGATCCAATCACATGGTTTCCATGTATCCATGCTCTTCCATCCTTTGGAATGTGGAGAAAATAATACCCATGATTCTTGTATTTATTCAATTCTAGAATTGAGGATTCTCATTTGGCATGTGTCAAAATCCCCCACCCCCTCTCAGGAGAGAGGTTTTCAAGTAAAAGGACTCTGTTCTAAAGAGATAAAATTCCCACCTGAGTATGTGAGGCTTCTGCTGATTGGTTTCATGAGCATCTTTTTTCTGTTCTGATAGACTATTGGTGTTCCATGGATCTTCCTATAAATAAAGTAGTTTGGGATATGATCATTATATTGGTAACTCAAACTCCCATACCTCTAGATATTTCTTCTATCATGTTACTTCTTTGTAAAACCTCTCATCAAGATTAGTTTCATGAAAACCACTTCATAAGACCATATCATGAGATCTAGTCTAATGAAATTTTTGTGTGAATTATTCTTTTGAATGAATTTCTAAAAACAACCTTGAACTAATCTATGGTAATTTTTTAAAACATTTAAAAAAGTCTGGATTGGATAGTTATGCTTTAGGATTCACAGGATCAACCAGTTTCATCACATAATCACTAGATCATTACATGGTTGGCATGAATGCCTCATGGTCATGCAATTGTGAGTCCCTGAATAGGTCATGCAATCATGAGATGATACTTGGGGAATACATTTCTTTACACCTATACCATATCACAATATTGTGAATCCTTATGTATTATATTCAATTTTCATGTAGATTTCTATGTCATTCACCTCTTTTGGAAGGTTTTCTCACTCATCTAAAATGTACTTCTTGTTTTGTATTGATTGATTCCAATTAAAAAAAGCCTTATAATACAGCGGGCCAAGGGTCTATGATCACTAATAATCATAATTTCAATCCTCAATACCAAGTGGTGTCTATCAACGAGGCTTCAAAGGGGATTTTACATATTGAACATCATAATGATCCTATATCACACCAACTTCCTCTGTATGGATTTGGTCTTTTAATTGACATCATTATTAATTCACCCAATAATAATATTCCATATCACAAGATATCATATTTTCTTGATTTTATTCAAATTGAAATCTATGAGGATAATTAATTGGATTTTGCACTACTCCAGGGTTTATATATTATGTTGGATAACCCCCCTCAAGGTACAGTTGTTGTGATATTTCCACCAGCAGATTTCTCAGAGCTATTAGAGTATACTCCTCTCATCACTGAATGACACAAGATGATATTGGATATAAAAGTGGTAATTTTTACAGAGAGATAACTTCTTTGATGAATGGACATGATTTTTCTAGGTCATGAAGAGCTGCTATGAATTCAGTTACAAGTTACATTCCATTCATCTTTATGAGTTATAATATAATTCTCAGTTATTCATTTACCATTAATTGGAACACTTCCATCAATTTATTAGCCACCAGTGTCCCAAGACTAATTCCATTCATTTTTCTCATGGTGAAGTTGGGATCTACCTTTAAAATATTTACCAGTTGGGAGGGATACTTCCTTTTGGGGAAATGTATGATTAATTTATCCTTTTGTAGAAGTTAGAGATGAACAAGAATAAACCCTAACCATAGAATGTAACATGCTCGTCATCATGAAGGATATGATCTAGAAATAGATAAATATATGATCAATGATTTCTTTTATGTATTGTTTTATCATTTTCATCTAAAATTAATGGATTTGGACAACCACTATATTCCATCATTAATTACATACCTGATATGCATGAATTAGTGCAAGTTCTTAATGGGGAATCATTGAAGATGGGTAGTAAGCCTCATTGTGCTACATAGTGTGACTAGAGGTATCCCCATGCCTTTCGATAATCGAAATCTCATCCATGTTTTTTGAATGGATGGATTTATTTAGATGGGGATGCATTCTTCGGGATTCATTTAGGCTTGTTGGTTATGGATGCCCAGTTAGTAGGAGGGTTACTTTATAATCTATCGGTGATAACTATTTATATTCTTAATAAAATCATTTTTCATATCCAAAAAACAAGAATCCATTACAGCATTTAAGGCCCCTTCCAATTTTTATTTTTCTAGATTGGGGAGAATTTCTGTTGTAACAAATACCATAACACTACTATAATCCCAATTTCTTTTTTCAATCCAAGAATGATGAATGCTTATGGGTTTGAGGAGATTACACTATGTCCCAATGAGGTTTTTGGTATGTTGTGCTGAAATGGTTATTTCAACTTTATCCACTATCTTGCACTGACCTTGATAATTGTTGATGATCATAGTGTCTCTCTAGATGATAGGTCATAAAAAATATCTATCTAGGATGGATTTATAGTGGCACAGATAGAAGAGATGTTCATTAGTGATCCATACGCTCCCTATCGATTTTTTGTTTCAGTCTAGATATGTGTAAATGGTTTCTCTTTTCCATTTGGACTTCATTTGTGGAGAGTGAATCCAAGGAAGAAAATGCCAATTCTGGATTATGTCGGTTCATGAGGAACCAAGTGATGATATTATTCTACCATAGGTCGATGAGTCTATATTCTTATCTTATGAATATGATCAGAATTTTGTGAAATCCTATATGAGTGATTTACTAAATCCGTTTGTCTGTTAGGTGGAAAAGTTTTGTGCTTCACCAAACCTATTATCCGTGGTAGAAATGGAGTTGATCTAGGACTTGTGTGAGCTTACAATGAAAATTTATCATCATAGCGATGAACTTCCAAATAGTGTATTGGATTTTTTAGGAGTATGGTTCTTAAATAGTAGTGATAGATGATTCAATGATTGAGGAGTGATATAATTCACTATCTTCTATTATTTATTATTTATATCAAACAACTACTCTTTCAAGAGATTCAATATCTTAATTCCCTTCCACATATATTCCACATTAGGATATACACACTCTAATGGTTTTATATAAAAATATACAAGAAAATATTTTCAGGTATAAAATCCATAACATGATAAAAAAGACTCCCTTGGAAGAGTATCATGTCCAAGAGGGCTTCCTTCACTAGCACTCTCACAATTCAGGGATATATGTATTTTCTTTTTAAAATGATATATGATATCATGCAGCAAATTTTCCTAGAGAAGAAAGAACTATATAATAGTGAGAATGACCTACAATGATTCAACAAAATTCAAACCCAGTTAACAATGGGAGATTTAGATATTCTTGAGTAGATACATCCAACATTTTCATAGCTACATACTCAGAGGGATATCTTGATCATAGAAACCGAAGAATACGAAGCAAAAGATCCCAACTTGTGTAATCATCATATTTATTAGTGACTAATCACAAATAAGATGATGGGTTATCCTCCTTAATCAACAATTTTCATCCTCAAGCAGAAATAGTAGAACCATAGTAGAAGACACTACAATGTTGAATCGATAATTCTTGCAAGACACTAGTTGACTTTGAAAACATTTTTAACAGGATATTATTGTGACCTATTTATAGAAATATATATATTATTTTTATTTTTTCATTAATTTATTGAAACATTAAGAGAGATTCTAGAATATAGATACTCCCCATTTTTTCATTTATCAATTTCAAAAAAAATTGAACATTAAATTTCATTGACCATATTTACTTTTTTATTGATTTGCATGAAATTTCATTTACCTAATATCATAGGGAAAATAAAATAGATGAACCATTTTTATAATACCTAGTAAACCATAATTATTGGATTTGAATGCTTAAATCACAATATATTTCTCTTTAGAAGTTATCATGAATTCCTATCGACATGGGAATCTTTTTGGATACATATTATCTAATTTTACAGGTATAAAATAAATTAAAAATTATAATATTAATGAAATACATGTCCTAGATTGGGATTTCTATAATTTATTCCTATGTCAGTAGACTTAGAGGGAATTATTTATATTTTTCCTAGGATGGATGATGATCCATACGTGATTTGTATCTTCTTCATTTTTTATTTCCCTAATATATACCTATGTTTCATATGGGGGAAGGATTAGTGGGTGTAGACACTTATTTTACTCATGTCGCCCTGTTATGGGTTTTTTACCAGAAAATTTTATTTATTTTCTAATTTATATGTTCTCAGTGTTTTTTAGATCACTCAAAGTGTATGTTTAGAAAGCATAGACACACCTTTTTATAAAGGTTCCTTTTTATTGTATTTTTAACTAGGAGAGAAATTTTCAACTTTTAATATGTGTTAAGGTATTTCCAACATGACTATTGTTGTGTTCTAGTTTAGGTTCTTCCATCATATAACATCTTTTGTTATAGTGTACCATTCACAAAGTGACATTTTCCATGTAGTTTTACATCATACAATAAGGACATCTTTCATATAGTTTTATTTCATACTTTAAGTATATCTATCATGTAGTTTAACACCATGTGTTAAATAAATATTCTGTTCATTTTAACATCTTGCAATAAATATGTTTTTCATGTACGTTTAACCGTAGATGGTGATTCATTTTCACCCACTTTTGAAGGTAAGTTTTCTGTATTTTACCCAACTATATTTTCATCTTGATCCTCATCATCTATTGTGTTGATTGTTAGGACATTCATTGAGTTGTATTTGGAAATGGTAGACATCCAATTTCTCTCAACGATATAGGGTGATTCTTCACCGCTCACCCCTTCTTTGATGGTTGCATCATGTTAATTTTTATGACTCTTGTCCATACTAGACCAAATTTTATTATAAACCTTATGAGGTTTTATTTAATTTTCCATATGTTCCTATTATCTCAGTATGTGAATAATGACCTTAGGGGGGCATCTGGCTATGTTTGAGGAACACACCCCAAATAGAAAATGTATTTCTTAGGGATGGAGTAACTGATTATATTCCAACAATAGATATTTACCTACCAACCAAGATAAGAATGATTCCATCCATGGTGATCATAATGTTGAAAATTACCCCATCCCTATATGATGGGGAATATTTGGGGATACTATTTGTACTTATTGATGCTAATATTGAGTATTTGATGATTAAAGTTGAGTATTTAATGGCTACTAAGATAGAAATTGAGATATAAATTCCCCTAGAACTATGGGCTGGGATTGATCTAGAACCACTGCTTATTTCTCCAGGACCCTCTTAGGTTGTGACTAACCTTGTGGTGGAGATTATTATAAAAATACTCACATCATTATTTGATAGTGTTGTCCTACAAATACATCCAATATTTATTAGTTCCTATCATTGTTTGAAAACCTTAGGGTTGGTGGTGGGGGTAAAAATACCCCTAGTATCGTGGGCTTGGTTCACTCCTGGATAACTTCTATGGTAGTTTCTATTACTCCCCATGTGAATTTGTGATATTGTTATTGTGTGTGAGTTGGGTGAAATGGAAGACCACGTTGGGAGTTATTTTCAAAGGGATGTTTTCATGTTTTACATAACATTAGATTCGATTCATAGAATGTGTTTCCTATTACTTTTAGGGGACCATCATTAGAGTGTTTTGGTTTTCCTCTTCCTTCATGTGTGATGTCTTTACATCTTTCATGTGGGGGAATCTTGTTAAATTGACCAGATGGCTTGAACATTTCCTGATGCAATAATTTCACCTGAGGATATGACATTAAATAAAACCATATCTATGGAATTATTATATTTTGTGGATGTTTTTAAGTGAAAAACTATATAATTACCCCATCCTCGGATATGTTTGATTGCAGGGGATATGGAAATCAATCGATGGAGAGTTTTTATGATATTAAGAAAACCGGTATGTATGAATTTTTCATCTTCTTTTATCCCTAGGATTTAGGATACAAAGAATGTATCTATTTACATATGAAAAAAAGTTTATTTATGTTATAAATGTGACCCTTGTATCCTAGATAGGGAAACTATCTAGCCTTTAACCATGGATGAGTTACCCACATATTTTGGAAAAGGTAAGGTATGAACTTCATCTCTATGTCATCTAGGATCTCATTAAAAGAGATGGAGATGTGATAGAACATGGTTGGGAGGAAACTTCTAGATATAATTCAACATAAATCCTTGTCATCCTCTTATGTGTCACATTTATATGCCTCTACCTGGTCAGATGACTGAGTTTTCTTTTTTGGGTCTCCTACTAATGATAATAATTTACTACAGATAGTTTATGGGGAACTATATATGGTTAACCTAGGTGTTTCAAGAGCCTCAATATGCTATTATAGATGAGTTTTTAAATCCTATTTATATAGAGGTGTATCTTAAAGGGTAATATTTCTATTTCTGAGAGAGATATCACCGGGGGAAGTGTGAAAATATAGAATTTTAGTAGTAGAGTCCCTAAGATTCATCTATACACTACCGTGAGGAGGAATATTGACGTACAGATCACCTTATTCTTTGTTTGATAAGTTTAAAATCACTTTCTGTTTTTATTATATTCTTCAAACAACCACAAGAAAATTGGAATTGAGAAGATGAGATATACGAGTCTCAGTCCCATTCTTGTTCTGAATATGTTGACATTCCTTTTGGGTTTGACCATGGATACAATCTTTCTACATGATGGGAATTAGAATATGTTGATAACAATATTCTTCTGTGGGAATACGAGCCTACTATTTAGAATATGATGGAGTGTGCTGGAAATCTTCTATATCACTTGAAGGAACATGGCCCTTCTTATGGGTGGTTTCCAAAATATTCCATTAAATCTTGGATGGATAGGGAATATTCTCTTATATAAAATATGAATGCACCATTCAAATATATTGAAAACCCTTTGTAATGGGACAAGTTAATGTTCCACCTCCTATATACCATCTAAAGGATACTAGAATTTTCGTTCATTGAAGGAAGTAGGGATATGAGATTAGATTCCATGAGCTATAGGAATGTGTCGAGTATCATCAGGGGCAGTAATATGAGCCTAATATTAGGTGGTCCTTATTTCATTTTGAAAAAAAAAATTCGGATTAGGGATATGATTCTGATCCCATGATTTTAAAGTATTCCACTAGTCCTTCACAATATGTATATGTGCATGTTTTGGGGCATGGGCTAAGATGAGTTGGTGAGCCTTTGTTGGAATAAGGATATGATCCCTACATAATACCTTTGGAATATACCAATAATCTACTTCTACAGTAATGTGTGCCTCTCTAGAGTCCTATTACAAAGCAATATGGTGAGATCCACTTGTATTGGTAATATTAGCTTGGTCATATTCCTCTTCCTTTACCAAAATATTCTAATAATATTTTAGGAAAAGGGAAATAATGTTCTCCTTATCTAGAGTGGCCACATTTTTATACTGATCATGGTGATATTATAATTTGGATCTCTTGATAGTAATATCTACCTATCCCTATATCCTTACTAGTTTTGTAATGTTCCATTAAGGTTCTTTAGATTTTTATATAATGTAGTTACACTTTATAAAATTGTTTGTCATCATGTACACACTCACATTTTGAGCCTCCAAAATTTAAAAGAATATATATTTGATTGAAGTAAGAATATATGACCACTTCATTCCTCCTTGTTTTATTATAACATTATTATGGGATTCTTTCATAGGGGATGGTATATGTGATTCCCCGTGATTTCTGTAAGATTATGAATGCATAATTGATTCGAGTGAGCAGGGATATGAGCTTTCCTACTAGCTACCACTTGAATATTATGATTGGATTCATTAGAGGATGTAAGGATATGATCAAACCAAAATTTATCCAAATATTTACATTCCCTAATTTACTTCCCGGTTACCCATACATAAGTGTATAGGGAAATAATTTTTCAGGTGGTTCCCTTAGTAGGTGACTGAGGGGAACCAAGAGGAGGGTGCGACAGACATTTTTTCATAAGATCCGTCCTCAGAAGCTCATAAATGGGAATATACACATAGTTTAATCCTTGATCATACGTCATATTATATATAAGATTCTGATTCCCATGCTTTGTGGATAAGATTTCTATATGATTGGTGGTAATGATAAATGCCATTTGTTTCACTGTAGCTTTCCCTAAATGGGAAAAACTTGTAAACTTCATCCTTTAGATACATTTATGTAAAAACTTGATGGTTGATATTGTAATATATCATTGGTATTGATAAAAAATCATTTTTACACCCAATGTTGAAGGTTTCATGTGCATGAGGTTGTTTTTGACCCATGGAGTTTGCGGTTGTGGCTAAGATTCCAGAACATTTTCTTGAAAAATACATGACATTGAGTTATGATTTCTATTAGAGTAGTTTATGTAGTCACAATGTCAACAAGGAAAAATTTCACCAATCCATTCATCATTAAAAGTGTGAAATATTCCCAATAATATATGACTAGGTGAAATAATTTACCTTTATTCTTATCGATTTTTTCATTTCATCAAATGGAATTTTCATGGCTTGAGTGGAATTATTTCATGGAAACCCTAGTTATGAAGGCTTTCAGGTTGGGAATACCATTTTTTTTATATGAGATGCAAAGAAAATTGTTCTCACACATGTTCAATCAATAATTTTTATTAACTTAATGATTCACATCGTTTTCACCATTTTTGTTTTGTTTGAAAAGGTTTAATTTTTTTTCCTAACATACCTAAACCATATTTCATTTGTAACTAAATGATTCATGTTGGGTTCCCATTTTTTATTTCATTTAGAAGGTTGATAACAAAATGTTTCAACCTAGATAAACCTACTTTATTCTTTGCTTATGAGATTAATTTTGGGATCACTATTTTTGTTTCACTCAAATGATGTTGTTGTACGATTATCCACCTGGTTTAAGTTTCATGATGCTAGACTCCAATAATGATTAAGTTATTCTATCATAACATGATTTCTCATTAGGTTCAGAAAATTTTCTTCATATCTTTGGATTGATTGTGGTGTTAGGGGAGGTTTTAAATATGGTTTCACAATCATTCAAATCAGATTTACCATTTTCATATTTCATAGAAACTCTCAATGGTTCATACATCCATAATTTACTAGAGATATCATTTCCAAAGGCAAGTAGTCTTCTGGATTTTTAGACCCAATGGTTCTTATGAACTCATATTGGTTGATAGGATTATTGGTCAGACTTATCACACCCTTTGGGGGGGTTATTATATTTTGGTACACTATTATAGATTTAAGGTATGTATAACGACCCATACTTTACATACATTGTTAATACTTCAAAATTGGAGGTCACTTATTACAACATATAACAAAACCATGAAAGGGCCGTATAGGTATAGTGTCTTTAGAAACTGGGAAACATAAACAACTGGTTCATAAAGAATCTACATTGTCTCCCATTTATTTCATCATATCTAGAGTCCCTTTTGGAATATCTTACTTAATAACCTTCTTCCTGACCTGGGGAAAGAAACGTACAAAAGGGTGATCCCAAATGCTCAGTAAGGGTAAACAAAAGAAATATCAATCACATCATATTCATAAGAACATAACATTTTGGAAATCTTACCCTACAAAAGAGATCATAATTTCTTAACATGGGATAAATCATGGTAGTGAAATGTAATCACAATAATCATAACTTAAAACATGTAGCTTTGTGTCATACACACATAATCATAGAGAATCATTTCTTATTAGTCAAGACTCATTACCAAGACTATCTTAGTGGAAAAATTCCATTTCTGAACTGAGTTCATTCCTCGTTTCAGTCCTGTTTCACTGAACCAGTTTAACCCTCCGTACCAGCCTTGTATATCTCATGAGATATAAAATCTTTACCCAATGCATTGGAGGGATATATAGGTCCCACCCATCTCATAATGATACCATTCTTATGTGTGGAACAAAATCATAAACCATACATCATAGCATAACCCATGTAATAAAAATGGGAATCTTAAACATCATGGCATCATGAAACAATTCATATAAGATAAAGGAATTCATAAAAATAATTCCATAACAACATAATCAAATCAATTTAATAATAGGGATAAAAACAAAACCCTTTATTATCTTAGATGGAAAATAATTTTGATAAAACACTTGAACTCCATTCTTGAGGAAAATATCATTTCTTCTTCAAAAACATGTTTCCTTTCTTAACATGTCATAAAATTATAAACTAAAAGAAGTTGATTAAAAATACACTTGTAAACATGTAAGGGATGCTTATTGGAAATAATGTTTTAAAAATCCTTTCATGCTGTATAAGTTAAAAAAACATTCTTCTCGTACTTTTGTCGAAAAAGTCAAAAAGTTCCTCGTACGAAAAATGAAAAAAGATTCCTTTCATATCTATTACTAAAAACTCACCGAAGGGTAAAATTGGATATAAACTATTGTATAAAGATATAAATATTACATATTGAGGAAACATGGATGTGGATGATAAAATACACCCTAGTAAATTCCAAAGCATAAACAATCTCAGATAAAAATGAGATTGCGATATTTCCCTTTCCTTAGGTTCGATTTGCTTCGTAAGTGTCCGAACCTCTTGTATAATGATTTAAATAATGTCATTGAAATATTAAAGAATAATACTCATTGTTATGATATCATATATGGTCATATTCTTAGCTTATTATTAGTAATATTTCATTTCTACTTGTTATTCGGGTGTTTATTATTTTTTGTTCTTATGTGTGTTTTGTTGAATAAATTCTTATTACTCTTTTTAGGTTATAGATACCTCATTTACAGAATGGTATTAGTGTAATATATATCATATTTATTCACTCAATTCATTTTTGTAATCATTATGCAATGAAAATCATGTAAAACGATTCACATCACATCGTGGAGACGGTATTCTGTACGTACGCACGAATGATGATATCGTTCCCATGATCGTGGAATTGTATTGGAGTGTATGTATACTATTTCAGAATAAATATCACTTTAAAATAATCATATATATTCATTCTTTACACCATTATACCCATCCAAGTAAGGTTGTGGTGGAAAATAGATTACACCACAGCGTGGAGACGGTATTCCGTACGTACGCACGCGCGGTGATTTCGTTTTCCGTAGGATGGATATATGGTGAAATAGGGTTGTTTCATACTTATAATAACATATCAGTATATGAGTGATACAGATGTTATTAATTCATAATGAAACAACTAATGAAGAAGAAGTGGAAGAAGAAATAATGTTTAAAGAATCGGTAACAGACATTACCTCTTCTTTGAAGCGCTTCTTTGAGACCTCCTTTTAGGGAACTAAAATTGGTCCTTGAAGAATACCAGGACCTCTAGGATGTTTCTAGTGAAGTGGAGAGGATAAATTGGCAGGGGATGGCCGAGAATTAAGGCTCAAAGTGGTGTGAGGAAGAGAGGGAGGGGGTGCCTTTTTATAAGGGAGGAGAGGGGCACCTTTGGAAAAACTAAAACTATTATTTTATTATAAAGTCATATTCGGGTTTATATAGCTCAAAATTGATTTATTTCGAAGCTAAGGTGGGAATGGGTCGAAAGAATCTCATCCAATAGAATTTATACAAGTTTAGGTTCCTATTTTAACCTTATCATCTAGATTTAACTTTAAGTTAAATAATTTTACTTTTACCATGTCTTCTTGTGTTCTTACACTATAAGGTTTATAAACGTACTATAACAAGAAAAAGGAACCCCAAGTTGTTTATTACTAATATATATAACCTTATCTAAGTCATTTTGTCGAACCTTATATTTTTAGGAATAAAATAACAATTAATAATATAATATTTGTTTTAAAAACTATTTTATTTCAATTTTGATACTATTTGGTAATTGATTTTTGTGAAAAATCATAACAGAATTATTAAATCTAAAAAAGTTAACTAAATCAATACTAACATTTCATATTAACCTAGAATATTAGTGGAATTTATAAAAAGTCTAAAATTACATTTATTTGGGTATTTATAACTTCAATTATGTCAATATTTCATTAGTACGATAATTACTACATCATCATTGTGTCATAAATAAATTAAACTATTTAATGTCTAAAAATTACAAATAAAATACCATTATGTAGGAAATCCATTTATATTTCTAATTAATATTTATAGTCGAATTTATCTTATGTATAACCCTATATTAGAAATTATTTACTTATTAAACTATGATTTTAACTATTTTAACCCTTCTTTAAATAAATTAATAATAAATGTCCTAATCAAATCCAAGTGGGCCTAAATGGTCATATGTTATTCCTAAGGTTGTTTTTGGTCAAATTACACTTATCCAATAGAATTAGGACATGTGTTAGGGTAATAATAACATCATTTTTACTCTTAATTACCCTATTTACTTTTACTGTGGTAAATAAAAGAAAAAAGTTACTATTCACCAAAAATTATTTTCATCTCATTGAACCACATTTTACTTACTGACATCAACCGTGTTTCTCGGATTTTTGAAATTCCACTCACAGAAGCGGTAAAATTATGTTTTATGTAAATTTGAAAATTTTCCTAGGAGGTGGGTAAAAGACGGTGAAAAGTTCAATAAAATTTTTATCTATCTAAAATTATTATAAAATAACTACAATGAATTACATTGAACTTATATAGGTATTATGTATCAATTTTTACCTTAAATAAATTTTAATAAAATAAATAATTATTTGAATGAAAAGTCGGTTTTTAAATAGTAACCCTATGTTTTCACAATTCATAAAAAATTGAAAGTTTCCAGAAAAAAACAAAAAATTCACCCTAGGCTAATTTCGATATTCCAAATCCAAAAACGAAGTCCATTTTGAAAAATTAAATTTAAAAAATTTCAAAAAGTTGTTATTACTATTCATAACAGCTAGTTTTAATAATATTTTAATAGCATATTGTTGTTTAGTGAAACTCGGTATTGCGTACGACACAATCTATCAAGGAAGGTCGCTATTGTGTGTAAATCAAGCCAAGATAGTGTTGTGTGTAGTGAAAGATTCCTTTGATGATTTATATAAAATAAATAAATAAAATTATTATAAAAGTCTCGGGTGTTACATTCTACCCTCCTTAAAATGAATTTTGCCCTCGAAATTCGTCACTTGTAACAAACAGATGAGGATACCTCTGCCTCATCATATCCTCAAGCTACCATGTAGCTTCTTCTAATTGATGGTTCCACCATAAAACTTGCACCAAGAGACTGGTCTTGTTCTGTAGGACTTTTTCACTACGATCGAGAATCTCTATCGGCTGTTCTTTATAAGAATGATCTTGTTCCAGAGGTACAACTTCTGAGATGAGTAAATGTGAAGGATCATGTATGTACTTTCTCAAGAGAGATACATGGAACAAATCTTGAACTTTAGAGACATTCGGTGGAAGCGCTAATCGGTAAGCTACCTTCCCAACATGATCTAGTATTTCAAAAGGACTGATATACCTAGGGCTCAGCTTTCCATTCTTTCCAAATCTCATTACTCTCTTCCAAGGAGATATTCGTAAGAAAACTTTATCACCCACTTCAAACTCTAAGTCTTTTCTTCGGTTGTCGGCATAACTTTTTTGTCGACTTTGTGCTGCTCTTATGTGTTGTTGAATAGATCAAACCTTTTCTGCCATCTCATCAACAAGATCAATTCCTAATAGCTTTCTTTCCCCAACTTCATCCCAACAAGATGGAGTCATGCATTTCGTTCCATATAGAGCTTAATAAGGATCCATCTAAACACTGGAGTGAAAGATATTATTATATGAAAATTCCACCAAAGGTAGGTGTTGATCCCAACCACATTTGAAATCCATAGAGCAAGCTCTCAACATATCTTCTAGAGTTTGAATTGTCCTCTCAGACTGACCGTCTGTCTGAGGATGATAAGCAGTGTTGAAACTCAACTTTGTATCTAGAGTGTGCTGAAGACTTCTCCAGAACTTTGAGGTAAACCTCGGATCCCGTTCAGATATAATAGAAATTGGTACTCCATTAACTCTTACCACTTCCTTTACATATATCCTGGTAAGCTGATCGAGAGAGAAATCCTCTCTAATAGTAATGAAGTGTGCGGACTTTGTAAGACGATCAACTATGACCCAGATAGCATTATTGCCCTTGAATTTTTTAGGAAGTCCTGTGACAAATTCCATAGTGATGTTTTCCCATTTCCATTCGGGTATGGGTAATGGTTGTAACATCCCCTTAGACTTCTGTCTCTCAGCATTAACTTGATGACAAACCAAACATCGAGAGACAAATTCAGCAACATCTCTTTTCATAAAATCCCACTGGAAGTACTCTTTCAAGTCCCTATACATCTTCGTGCTTCCAGGAAGAATAGAGAATGAAGAACTATGAGCCTCATCCAGCAGCTCCTTTAATTCGGGGATGGGAGGAACACAAACCTGATTCTTGAACTTTATTATCCCATCACAATCAAGGTTGAATTCAGGAACATTTCTCACCTTCTTTTGTAACTCTACATCTTCTTTCTGTGCCTCTTTAGTCTTTACATGTATAGATGACTGAACATTCATTTGAGAAAGATACGATTTTACCCTTTCATTATCATTCCAAGATACATCCTTTGTAAAACCATAAATATTGGATTTTTTGTGATCCTCAACATGGATAAACTAGCATGGTCTTGTCAACTTAATGCATCTTCCACCTTGTTTGCTTTCCCAGGGTGGTAATGAATTGAGCAGTCGTAATCCTTAATCATCTCCAACCATCTTTTTTGCTGCATATTCAGCTCTTTTTGTGTGAAAATATTCTTTAAAATTTTATGTTCAGTATAAATATCACACCTTTCTCCATAAAGATAATGCCTCCAAATCTTTAATGCATTGATTACTGAAGCTAACTCCAAATCACGAGTTAGGTAATTTTGCTCATGGATTTTCAACTATCGTGAGGCATAAGCTATCACCATATCATTTTGCATAAGAACACACCCCAATACCTTCTTGGATGCATCAATGTAGATCACAAACCTTTCTCCACTACAAGGAAGTGTGAGTACAGGTGCACTGGATAACCATCTTTTCAACTCCTTGAAATTCTCTTCATATTCCTCCATCCACACGAACTTAACTCCTTTTCAAGTAAACCTAGTGAGTGGATTAGATAATTGTGAAAAATCTTTCACAAAACGTCGGTAATATCCAGCCAAACCAAGAAAAAATCAGATCTCAGTTAGTATTGTTGGTCTCGACCATCTTTTGATAACCTTGGTTTTTGCTGGATCCACAGATATCCCCTCTTTTGAGATTATGTGACCCAAAAAATGAAACTTTTTGAAGACAAAATTCACACTTGGTAAATTTGGCATAAATCTTCTCCTTTTTCAGGGACTTCAATATAATTCTCAAGTGATCTTCATGTTCTTCCTTGCTCTTTGAATCTACCATAATATCGTCTATAAAGACTACCACAAACTGATCAATATAGTCTCTAAAGACTCTATTCATCTGATTCATGAAGATAGCAGGGGCATTAGTAAGACCAAATGGCATCACTATAAATTAATAGTGTCCATACCTTGTATGGAAATCCGTCTTTGGTATATCATCCATTTTGACCCTTAATTGATGATACCTTGAACGAAGATCAGTCTTGGAAAAGTATTGATCTCCGCGTAGTTGGTAAAATAATTCATCAATACGCGGGAGATGATATTTTTTCTTGATAGTGATCTTGTTAAGTTCTCGATAATCAATGCAGAGTCTCATTGATCCATCTTTCTTCTTAAAAACCAGAACAGGTGCTCTCCAAAGTGACGCACTAGGGCGTATGAACCCCTTATCAAGATTCTCTTGGAGTTGCTTCTTCAATTCCTGCAACTCAATTGGTGCCATTCTATAAGGTGTATTTGAAATAGGTAAAGAAACCAGTACGAGTTCTATTGAAAACCCAACTTCATGATTTGGTGGAAGACCCGGTAATTCCTCCGAAAAGACATCATCAATCTCCCGTAAAATGGGAATATTTTTAATTGTGAATTTCTCACCAACCATTTGAGATAAATAACCTTCATTTAGTGGAATCAAGACCCATAAGATGGAAGAAATTTCCACTGGAAGGTTATGTTCATCCTTGCATCGATAGACAATCATAGATTGATTTGGAATATGAAATGTGACTTCCCTTCTTTGGCAATTGATATGAGCTCCATATAAAGAAATCCAATCCATGCCAAGAATCACATCAAATTCCACTATAGGAAGGATCACAAGATTTATAGGAATCAATTTCCCACAAACTTCAATCGGAGAATAATTATATACTTTTGATGTGACTGTTGTGCCATTAGGGGTTGTCACAGCTAACTCAACATCTAACTGTTGAGGTAATACGGTGATACCCTTAGAAAATTCTTCAGAAATAAAAGAGTGGGTGGATCCAGAATCAAATAAAAAATTTGCTACTTTATAGTGGATGGTAAGTGTACCTTTTATCACATCGTTATCATACTCCACATCGCTGATAGAAATTGCATCTGAATTTCCTTTTTCTTTATCCTTAAGAGTTTGTTGACGTCGACCATCATCATCAACCCTTGGATTTGGGCATTGATTGGCATAATGCCCCATTTCCTTGCACATGAAACATTGAA
Organism: Viscum album; assembly: GCA_963277665.1. Classification (NCBI taxonomy): domain Eukaryota; kingdom Viridiplantae; phylum Streptophyta; class Magnoliopsida; order Santalales; family Viscaceae; genus Viscum; species Viscum album. Next base: position 464,809,621 of record OY728137.1, on the reverse strand, counting down.
GTGTAGTAGGTTCATTCTATGTATCCCTTCCTTTTTTTGCATCATTAGACATATTCTTCCCATCATTACGGAATTCAAATTCCTGATGACCTTCCTTTCCAAATTTGAAACATTTACTTGTCCCTTTAAGACAACTCCCTCCATGTTTATTTCCACACTTTGAGAATAAGGGAAAGCTCATCTTCTTTTCAGTGTGCTCTTTCGATTTTCCTTTGAATTCCATTTTCCTCTTCTTATCAAACCCATTTGAGTGATGGGTTACTCCAATATCCATCTCAACTTTGAGAGCACATCAAATGATTTCCTCGTAGCTATTGAAGTCCCTTATGGATAACGCCCTTCAAAGACTTGGTTTTAAGCCACTAAAGAATCGATCGATATTACTCTCAGGTTTGATAATAATCCCAGAAGCGTACCTTGAAAGTCTTGTAAAATTTTCTACATAGGTACCAACAGATTCATCATTCATTTGCTTTAGTTCAAGAAACTCCTTCTCCATTTTTGTTCGGAGAATACGAGGGAAGTACGTATTGAAAAATAAGTTCTTGAACTCCTCCCATTCCATGGACTCAATTTCATCTCTTGGCCTCGTATTCTTGATAAGATTACACCATTGATCAGCATCACCTTCCAAATGATACACTGCTAAGATGACTTTATCATGCTCAGAACATTGATGAACTGAAAATATCTTTTCAGTAGTACTGATCCATTGTTCAGCAACTAATGGATCAGTAGACCTGCTGAATGAAGGTGGACGCTGTCTCATAAAGGATTCAACAGAATTTTGCTCCTTCCTTTGCTCGTTTGGAAGTCCAGCATGATTCATATCTTGAGAAATATGTGTGAGCATGGCTACAAGATTTTGCATTCTAGCTCCCATAACGTTTGGTTTCTCAGGGGGACAATCATTGAATTGCCCGTCGCATTCCGCATTAACACGGTTCCTTTGGGATTCAGTCATTGACTAAAACCAAGAAGAATAGTGTGAGCAACAATAATTATAATAGGAAAACCACATAATCAAGAATAAAATTTCACATTTAAGGTCTTATCCGAGGTTATTCATGGCCATTTCTAATACACTAAGATTGAGTTCTACGCTTAGACTTATCCATAGGATTCATACTAAGGCTTTCACGTCCTAGTTTCCAATGGTTGAATATACCTTTCCTTTGATACCATCTATAATGACCCATACTTTACATACATTGTTAATACTTCAAAATTGAAGCACACATATTACAGCATATAAAAAAACCCTGAAAGGACCGTATAGGTATAGTGTCTTTAGAAACTGGGAAACATAAACAACTGGTTCATAAAGCGTCTACATTGTCTCCCATTTATTTCATCATATCTAGAGTCCCTTTTGGCATATCTTACTTAATAACCTTCTTCCTGGCCTGGGGAAAGAAACATACAAAAGGGTGATCTCAAATGCTCAGTAAGGGTAAACAAAAGAAATATCAATCACATCATATTCCTAAGAACATTACATTTTGGAAATCTTACCCTACAAAAGAGATCATAATTTCATAACATGGGATAAATCATGGTAGTGAAATGTAATCACAATAATCGTAACATAAAACATTTAGCTTTGTGTCATACACACATAATCATAGAGAATCATTTCTTATTAGTCAAGACTCATTTCCAAGACTATCTTAGTGGAAAAATTCCATTTCTGAACTGAGTTCATTCCTCGTTTCAGTCCTGTTTCACTAAACCAGTTTAACCCTCCGTACCTGCCTTGTCTATCTCATGAGATATAAAATCTTTACCCAATGCATTGGAGGGAGATATAGGTCCCACCCATCTCATAATTATACCATTCTTATGTGTGGAACAAAATCATAAACCATACATCATAGCATATCCCATGTAATAAAAATGGGAATCTTAAACATCGTGACATCATAAAACGATTCATATAAGATAAAGGAATTCATAAAAATAATTCCATCACAACATAATCAAATAAATTTGATAATAGGGATAGAAACAAAACCCTTTATTATCTTAGAAGGAAAATAATTTTGACAAAACACTTGAACTCCATTCTTGAGGAAAATATCATTTCTTCTTCAAAAACACGTATCCTTTCTTAACATGTCATACAATTATAAACTAAAAGAAGTTGATTAAAAATAAACTTTAAAACTTGTAAGGGATTCTTATTGGAAATAATTTTTTAAAAATCCATTCATGCCGTATAAGTTAAAAAACATTTTTCTCGTACTTTTGTCGGAAAAGTCAAAAAGTTCCTCGTACGAAAAACGACAAAAGATTCCTTTCATATCTTTTACTAAAAACTCACTGAAGGGTAAAATTGGATATAAACTATTGTATAAATATATAAATATTACATATTGAGTAAACATGGATGTGGATGATAAAATACACCCCAGTAAATTCCAAAGCATAAACAATCTCAGATAAAAATGAGATTGCGATATTTCCCTTTCCTTAGGTTCGATTTGCTTCGTAAGTGTCTGAACCTCTTGTATAATGATTTAAATAATGTCATTGACATATTACAGAATAATACTCATTGTTATGATATCATATATGGTCATATTCTTAGCTTATTATTAGTAATATTTCATTGCTACTTGTTATTCGGGTGTTTATTATTTTTTGTTCTTATGTGTCTTTTGTTGAATAAATTCTTATTCTTATTTTTAAGTTATAGATACCTCATTTCCAGAATGGTATTAGTGTAATATATATCATATTTATTCACTCAATTCATTTATGTAATCATTATTCAATGAAAATCATGTAGAACGATTCGCATCACATCGTGGAGACGGTATTTTGTACGTACGCACGAATGATGATATCATTCCCATGATCGTGGAATTGTATTGGAGTGTATGTATACTATTTCAGAATCAATATAACTTTACAATAATCATATATATTCATTCTTTACACCATTATACCCATCCAAGTAAGGTGGTGGTGGAAAATAGATTACACCATAGCGTGGAGAAGGTATTCCGTACGTACGCACGCGCGGTGATTTCGTTTTCCGTAGGATGGATATATGGTGAAATAGGGTTGTTTCATACTTATAATAACATATCAGTATATGAGTGATACAGATTTTATTAATTCATAATGAAACAACTAATGAAGAAGAAGTGGAAGAAGAAATAAAGTTGAAAGAATCGGTAACAAACATTACCTCTTCTTTGAAGCGCTTCTTTGAGACCTCCTTTTAGGGAACTAAAATTGGTCCTTGAAGAATACCAGGACCTCTAGGATGTTTCTAGGGAAGTTGAGAGGAGAAATTGGAAGGGTTTGGCCGAGCATGAAGGCTCAAAGTGGTGTGAGGAAGAGAGGGAGGAGGTGCCTTTTTATAAGGGAGGAGAGGGGAACCTTTGGAAAAACTAAAACTATTATTTTATTATAAAGTCATATTCGGTTTTATATAGCTCAAAATTGATTTATTTTGAAGCTAAGGTGGGTATGGGTCGAAATAATCTCATCCAATAGAATTTAGACAAGTTTAGGTTCCTATTTTAACCTTATCATCTAGATTTAGCTTTAAGTTAAATAATTTTACTTTTACCATGTATTCTTGTGTTCTTACACTATATGGTTTATAAACTTACTATAACATGACAAAGGAACCCCAAGTTGTTTATTACTAATATATATAACCTTATCTATGTCATTTGGCCGAACATTATATTTTTAGGAATAAAATAACAATTAATAATATAATATTTGTTTTAAAAACTATTTTATGTCAATTTTGATACTATTTGGTAATTGATTTTTGTGAAAATCATAACAGAATTATTAATTCTAAAAAAGTTAACTAAATAAATAATAACATTTCATATTAACCAATAATATTAGTGTAATTTATAAAAAGTCTAAAATTACATTTTTTTGGGTATTTATAACATCAATTATGTCAATATTTCATTAATACGATAATTACTACATCATCATTGTGTCATAAATAAATTAAACTATTTAATGTCTAAAAATTACAAATAAAATACCATTATGTAGGAAATCCTTTTAGCTTTCTAAATTATATTTATAGTCGAATTTATCTTATGTATAACTCTATATTAGAAATTATTTACTTATTAAACTATGATTTTAACAATTTTAACCCTTCTTTAAATAAATTAATAATAAATGTCCTAATCAAATCCAAGTGGGACTAAATGGTCATATGTTATTCCTAAGGTTTTTTTTGGTCGAATTACACTTGTCCAATAGAATTAGGACATGTGTTAGGGTAATAATAACATCATTTTTACTCTTAATTACCCTATTTACTTTTAACTGTGGTAAATAAAAGAAAAAAGTTACTATTCACCGAAAATTATTTTCATCTCATTGAACCACATTTTACTTACTAACATCAACCGTGTTTCTCAGATTTTTTAAATTCCACTCACATAAGCGGTAAAATTATGTCTTATGTAAATTTGAAAATTCTCCTAGGAGGTGGGTAAAAGACGGTGAAAAGTTCAAGGAAATTTTTATATATCTAAAATTATTATAAAATCACTCCAATGAATTACATTGAACTTATATAGGTATTATGTATCAATTTTTACCTTAAATAAATTTTAATAAAATAAATAATTATTTGAATTAAAAGTCGGTTTTTAAATAGTAACCCTATGTTTCACAATTCATAAAAAATTGAATGTTTCCATAAAATAAACCAAAATTTCACCTTAGGATAATTTAGATATTCCAAATCCAAAAACGAAGTCCATTTTGAAAAATTAAATTTAAAAAATTTCAAAAAGTGGTTATTACTATTCATAACAGCTAGTTTTAATAATATTTTAATAGCATATCGTTGTTTAGTGAAACTCGGTATTGCGTACGACACAAGCTATCAAGGAAGGTCGCTATTGCGTTTAAAGAAAGAAAAGATAGTGTTGTGTGTAGTGAAAGATTCCTTTGATGAATTATATAAAATAAAAACAAAATATTTATTATAAAAGTCTCGGGTGTTACATTCTACCCTCCTTAAAATGAATTTCGCCCTCGAAATTCGTCACTTGTAACAAACAGATGAGGATACCTCTGCCTCATCATATCCTCAAGCTCCCATGTAGCTTATTCTAATTGGTGGTTCCTCCATAAAACTTTCACCAAGAGACTGGTCTTGTTTCGTAGGACTTTTTCAATACGATCGAGAATCTCTATCGGCTGTTCTTCATAAGAAAGATCTTGTTCCAGCGGTACAACTTCTGAGCTGAGTAAATGTGAAGGATCATGTATGTACTTTCTCAGGAGAGATACATGGAACAAATCTTGAACTTTAGAGAGATTTGGTGGAAGCTCCAATCGGTAATCTACCTTCCCAACATGATCTAGTATTTCAAAAGGACTGATATACCTAGGTCTCACCTTTCCCTTCTTTCCAAATATCAATACTATCTTCCAAGGAGATATTCGTAAGAAAACTTTATCACCCACTTCAAACTCTAAGTGTTTTCTTCGGTTGTCAGCATAACTTTTTTGTTGACTTTGTGCTTCTCTTATGTGTTGTTGAATATATCAAACCTTTTCTGCCATCTTATCAACAAGATCAATTCCTAATAGCTTTCTTTCCCCAACTTCATCCCAACAAGATGGAGTCGTGCATTTCATTCCATAGAGAGCTTCATAAGGATCCATCTAAATACTGAAGTGAAATATATTATTATAAGAAAATTCCACCAAAGGTAGGTGTTGATCCCAACCACATTTAAAATCCATAGAGCAAGCTCTCAACATATCTTCTAGAGTTTGAATTGTCCTCTCAGACTGAACGTCTGTCTGAGGATGATAAGCAGTGTTGAAACTCAAATTTGTATCTAGAGTGCGCTGAAGACTTCGCCAGAACTTTGAGGTAAACCTCGGATCCCATTCAGATATAATAGAAATTGGTACTCCATGAACTCTTACCACTTCCTTTACATATATCCTGGTAAGTTGATCGAGAGAGAAATCCTCTCTAATAGAAATGAATTGTGCGGACTTTGTAAGACGATCAAATATGACCCAGATAGCATTATTGCCTTTGAATTTTTTATGAAGTCCTATGACAAAGTCCATAGTGATGTTTTCCCATTTCCATTCGGGTATGGGTAATGGTTGTAACATCCCCTTATACTTCTGGCTCTCAGCATTAACTTGATGACAAACCAAGCATCGAGAAATATATTCAGCAACATCTCTTTTCATGCAATCCCACTGGAAGTACTCTTTCAAGTCCCTATACATCTTCGTGCTTCCAGGAAGAATAGAGAATAAAGAACTATGAGCCTCATCCAGCAGCTCCTTTAATTCGGGGATGGGAGGAACACAAACCTGATTCTTGAACTTTATTATCCCATCACAATCAAGGTTGAATTCAGGAACATTTCTCACCTTCTTTTGTAACTCTACATCTTCTTTCTGTGCCTCTTTAGTCTTCACATGTATAGATGGTTGAACATTCATTTAAGAAAGATACGATTTTACCCTTTCATTATCATTCCATGATACATCCTTTGGAAATCCATAAATATTGGTTTTTTTTATCCTCATCATGGATAAACTAGCATGGTCTTGTCAACTTAATGCATCTTCCACCTTGTTTGCTTTCCCAGGGTGGTAATGAATTGAGCATTCGCAATCCTTAATCATCTCCAACCATCTTCTTTGATGCATATTCAGCTCTTTTTGTGTGAAAATATTCTTTAAAATTTTATGATCAGTATAAATATCACACCTTTCTCCATAAAGATAATGCCTCCAAATCTTTAATTCATTGATTACTGAAGCTAACTCAAAATCATGAGTTCGGTAATTTTGCTCATGGATTTTCAACTGTCGTGAGGAATAAGCTATCACCATATCATTTTTCATAAGAACACACCCCAATACCTTCTTGGATGCATCAATGTAGATCACAAACCTTTCTCCACTATAAGGAAGTGTGAGTACAGGTGCACTGGATAACCTTCTTTTCAACTCCTTGAAATTCTCTTCACATTCCTCCATCCACACGAACTTAACTCCTTTTCAAGTCAACCTAGTGAGTGGATTAGATAATTGTGAAAAATCCTTCACAAAACGTCGGTAATATCCAGCCAAACCAAGAAAACATCAGATCTCAGTTACTATTGTTGTTCTCGACCATCTTTCGATAACCTCGGTTTTTGCTGGATCCACAGATATCCCCTCTTTTGAGATTATGTGACCCAAAAAATGAAACTTTTTTAAGACAAAATTCACACTTGGTAAATTTGGCATAAATCTTTTCCTTTCTCAGGGACTTCAATATAATTCTCAAGTGATCTTCATGTTCTTCCTTGCTTTTTGAATATACCATAATATCATCTATAATGACGACCACAAACTGATCAAGATATTCTCTAAAGACTCTATTCATCTGATTCATGAAGATAGCAAGGGCATTAGTAAGACCAAATGGCATCACTATAAATTCAAAGTGTCCATACCTTGTATGGAAATCCGTATTTGGTATATCATCCATTTTGACCCTTAATTGATGATACCTTGAATGAAGATCAATCTTGGAAAAGTATTGAGCTCCGCGTAGTTGGTAAAATAATTCATCAATACGCGGGAGATGATATTTTTTCTTGATAGTGATCTTGTTAAGTTCTCAATAATCAATGCAGAGTCTCATTGATCCATCTTTCTTCTTAGAAAACAGAACAGGTGCTCCCCAAGGTGACGCACTAGGGCGTATGAACCCCTTATCAAGATTCTCTTCGAATAAAAATAAGATTGTGATATTTCCCTTACCTTAGGTCTGATTTTCTTCGTAAGTGTCTGAACCTCTTGTATAATGAGTTAAATAATGTCATTGACTTATTCCAGAATCATACTCATTGTTATGATATCATATATGGTCATATTCGTAGCTTATTATTAGTAATATTTCATTTCTACTTGTTATTCAGGTGTTTATTACTTTTTGTTCTTATGCGTGTTTTGTCGAATAAATTCTTATTCTTCTTTTTAGGTTATAGATACCTCATTTCCAGAATGGTATTAGTGTAATATATATCATATTTATTCACTCAATTCATTTATGTAATCATTATGCAATGAAAATCATGTAGAACGAGTCGCATCACATCGTGGAGACGGTATTCCGTACGTACGCACGAGCGATGATATCGTTCCCATGATCATGGAACTGTATTGGAGTGTAGGTATACTATTTCAGAATCAATATTAATTTAAAATAATTATATATATTAATTATTTACACCATTATACCCATCCAAGTAAGGTGGTGGTGGAAAATAGATTACACCACGGCGTGGAGACGGTATTCCGTATGTACGCACGCGCATTGATTTCGTTTTCCGTAGGATGGATATATGGTGAAATTGTAACACCCCAAGATTTCATAGTGTGTTATTTCTTCAAAATAATTCAATAACTTTCACTACACGCAACACCGAGTTCAATCACACCATGACTTACAAAAAAAATCCATTCAAAAGAGGTTATGAATAGTATTATCTAAATTTTAAACTTTATATAATCCTTATAATTTTAGAATCCATATTATGAGTTTCTTAGATATAATGCAAGAACAAATTCATTTTCAGTATTGCACTTTTATCAACTTTTAATAGTGAACCCTTTTTAAATACAATATTTTAAACTTTTTGACTAAATGGGGACATCAAAAATTTAAAATGAAACATCCCAATCTTCCACGGTATGCTTTCTTTGAATAATACAGTAGCCTGTGTTGTACGCAACCTTGAGTTTTAACACACACCACAACCAATCAAACTAGCCGTTATGAATAGTAATACCTACTTTTTAAAATTATATATATATTATATTTCAAAATGGACTTCATTTTTGGATTCGGAATATCTAATTTATCCTAAGGTGAAATTTTGGTACTTTTCGGATAACTTTCATATTTTGATGAATAGTGAAAATTACTAAATTTTAATTAAAAACAACTTTTTTAATCAAAATAATTAATAGTGATAAATTATGAATTTTAGTAGTTTTAAAGTATATTTAGAATATATTTTTACCATTTAATATAATTTTGGTCATTATACATAATTTTACAATTAAACCGAACATAAACAAGTGTCAATCTTTTGATAGTTATTATCTCTTAAAAACACGCTTTTTGTTTTGACAGCGGGAATTAATTTTAAATTAATTTCTGCCACTTCTGTGTTTTGAATTTGGAAAAATGGATTACATATTTGGAATCAGGATTTCCAAATTATGTAAATAGGTAACTTTTATTTTTACACATTTTGAATAATTACTGCGGTAAATATTTTATTTACCATGGTTAAAGGGTAAATCCGGTAAATAAGGGTTAAAAAATAATATTATAATAATACAAAATTACCCTAAAACGTGTCCTAACCTTATTGGTGGACACATAACCGACCATGGGCATCCTTGGGTCGATTTGGGGACCCCTTAGAGCCACTTGTATGTGGTAGGGACACATTATATTAATAAAGTTAAAATAAAAATAAAAATGGCATAAGCTTACATATTTTAGACGAACAATTGTTAAATAGGGTTATACATGTTGGATTTTCGATTATAAATATTCATTAGAAATCTGAAAAGATTTCCTACATAATGATATTTTATTTATAATTTTTAGACATCAAATAATTTAAATTATTAATGACACAATAATGATGCAATGTTTACCTCATTAATAAATCATTTAAATAAGTAAGATTATAATGATTAAAATATTATCTAAAACCTGTCCAATTATTATTGGTTTATGTTATTTAGAATATGAGTCATCTTGTCTTAGACCTAAATGATTTTTGGACCATTATAAACCGAATATAATTATATTATAAAGTAATACTTTCACTCTTTCCTAAAGAGCCCCTCCTCTCCCTTATAAAAGGTGACCACTTCTACTCATTCCTCACACCTCTCAAGCCACTTGTCTCGGCCAAACTCTGCCCAAATACTCTCCCAACTTCCCCCACTACAACCTAGAGGCCTTAGTTTGATCCGAAAGCCAACCTAAGGAGCCCTTTTGATCAAATCAAAAGGAAGAACCCGAAGAAGAGGTAATGTTTTCACCACCCCTTTTCAAGTTCCTTTCTTCTTCCACTTCTTCTTTCTTTGTTCTTACCATTCTAAAATAATAAATCCAGTATCTCACATATACTGTGATGTTATTATAAATATGGTACAACAATATTCAGTATTCTATCCACCCTTTGAATAACATGTCACCATACGTGCGTACGTACGGCTTACCGTCTCCACGTCGTGGTGTAATTGTTATTCAATATATTATTATCTGGATGGGTATAATAATGATGTGAAACTCATGTAAATAATAAATATAACATGTTAATTATTCTGTATATATGATATAACATCCATTTATATATTATTTTAATATCAAAATAATGATATTGTCGCTCGTGCGTACGTACGGACTACCGTCTCCACAAACGCGATAAGATTCATTCACCATCGTATCCATTCAAGTATAATTATCATTTGATGATTTAAAAATTATGTTTAAGGACTTGATATAATTCTGGATATAAATAATATACAACCTATCCATTACAAACATGGCTTACGTAACAAAACATGTAAAATAAAACAAGTAAGTTAACACCCGAAACAACGATAATACTAAGATATTATTATCAAATCATTATTAAAAGATCATATATGATATCATATTAATGTATATGATTCTTTTATAATTTAATAACAATTATTTCACCATTATACATGAGGTTAACCTACCCCAACCAAGGAAAAGTACAAGGTAAGGGTTATTTCACAATCTCTTCATTATCCGAGGTTGTTTATACGTAATAATCTACTGGGATCTCGTTATCATCCACATCCATGTTTCTTCAAAATGTATTTCAAAACATTTTTAATATTTAAAAGAATATGGGTTAAAGTCATTTATACCCTTGTTTGACTTTTTATAATAGGTTTATAAGGGAATCTTTCCGTCGTTTTCCAAACAAGGTGCTTTTTAACCTTTTCGACAGAATTAAGAAAAGAATGTTTTTTTTAAACTTATACGGCGGGTGCGGTTATTTTCCGCTGTTATAAAATATTCAAAGCTTTCCTTACAATCTTATAAGAATATTTTCAAAGAAAATGTTTTATTTTATATGGATCTTAAATGATTTCAAAATAAAAGGAGATATTTCCTTAAAAAGAATTTTGATTTCATCTATGTCAACATCCTTTGATGGATTTTAAGATTATTTGAAGTTGATTTATTATGATACAAAACTTCTATATTGTATTGAAGGTTTTGTGATATGTTTGACTGTGGATGTGCTATTTTTATACCATTCATAGTTTATGGTGAAAGTATTGACATTTCGTATGCTAGTTTTAATGCGAATGTTTATGTTATGTTTAAACCTTTTCATATGGGAATGCATTGGACTTAATATGTGACGGGTGGATCCCGCTATAGCTCCTCGATGCATCGGTAGGTCTCATGAGACAAAATAGTGTCTTGGCACAAGGCCTTGGAAAAATCTTATTTGTAGTCTTGGCACGAGGCCTTGGCTATGTGGTTATGATAGTCTGGCATTATGCATTCCATCATTATGAAAGTGGTTATTGATATTGCATGTGATTATTCGATTAGTAGAATATCCATGTGAATAAGTAAATGGCATTATTTCATTTTATTTATGCCATACTATGTTGAAGTTAAAGTTTAAAAGGCTTTTATTTTAGTTATACATTGCCTTAAATGTTTATTATTATTTATGAAGGTTTCCGCTATATTGTTATCCTTAATGTGCATTTGAGCTCACCCCTTTTCTATGTTTTATTTTCCCAGGATGTGAAGAAGTAAATTATGAATGACTTGCAGGGATATTATGAGGGGTTAATAGTGTGGACTATAAAGACAATATGTTGTTTTAGTAGTTCTTTTTTTATTTTGATGATGTAATGTAAAACTTATGAATATATCTAGTGTTTCCAAGGCTACTAAACCAATCGGTCTTTCGAGATTTGATCTTTCTTGTGATCATGCCAATGTTATGTAATTAATGCACCGACTCTGGGTAACTGGGGTCGGGGCGTTACAGAAATAGGGTTGTTTCATAATTATAATAACATATCAGTATATTAGTGATACTGATGTTATTAATTCATAATGAAACAACTAAAGAAGAAGAAGAGGAATAAGAAATAAAGTTGAAAGAATCGGTAATGGACATTACCTCTTCATTGAAGCGCTTCTTTGAGACCTCCTTTTAGGGAACTAAAATTGGTCCTTGAAGAAGACCAGGACCTCTAGGATGTTTCTAGGGAAGTGGAGAGGATATATTGGCAGGGGTTGTCCGAGCATGAAGGCTCAAAGTGGTGTGAGGAAGAGAGGGAGGAGGTTCCCTTTTATAAGGGAGGAGAGGGGCACCTTTGGAAAAACTAAAAATATTATTTTATTATAAAGTCATATTCGGTTTTAAATAGCTCCAAATTGATTTATTTCGAAGATAAGGTAATTATGGGTCGAAATACTCTCATCCAATAAAAATTTATACAAGTTTAGGTTCCTATTTTAACCTTATCATTTAGATTTAATTTTAAGTAAAATAATTTTACTTTTAACGTGGCTTCTTGTGTTTTTACACTATAAGGTTAATAAACATACTATAACAAGCCAAAAAACCGCCAAGTTGTTTATTATTAATATATATGTCCTTATTTAAGTCGTTTGGCCGAACCATATATTTTTAGGAATAAAATAACAATTAATAATATAATATTTGTTTTAAAAACTATTTTATGTCAATTTTGATGCTATTTGGTAATTGATTTTTGTGAAAATCATAACAGAATGATTAATTCTAAAAATTTTAATTAAATCAATTCTAACATGTCCTATTAACCTATAAAATTAGTGGAATTCAAAAAAAGTCTCAAATTAAATTTATTTTGGTATTTATAACATCAATTATGTCAATTTTCATTAATAAGATAATTACTACATCATCATTGTGTCATAAATAAATTAAATTATCTACTATCTAAAAATTACAAATAAAATACCATTATGTAGGAAATCGTTTTATCTTTCTAATGAATATTTATAGTCTAATTTATCTTATGTATAACCCTATATTAAAAATTATTTACTTATTAAAATGTGATTTTAACTATTTTAACCCTTCTTTAAATAAATTAATAATAAATGTCCTAATCTAATCCATGTGGGCTTAAATGGTCATATTTTATTCCTAATCTTGTTTTTGGTCGAATTACACTTATCCAATAGAATTAGGACATGTGTTAGGGTAATAATAACATCATTTTTACTCTTAATTACCCTATTTACTTTTAACCGTAGTAAATAAAAGTAAAAAGTTTCTATTCACTGAAAATTATTTTCATCTCATTGAACCACATTTTACTTACTGACATTAACCGTGTCTCTCGGATTTTTGAAATTCCACTCACAGAAGCGGTAAAATTAAGTTTTATGTAAATTTGCAAATTCTCCTAGGAGGTGGGTAAAAGACGGTGAAAAGTTCAATAAAATTTTTATATATCTAAAATTATTATAAAATTACTCCAATGAATTACATTGAACTTATATAGGTATTATGTGTCAATTTTGACCTTAAATAAATTTAAATAATATAAATAATTATTTAAATAAAATGTCGGTTTTTAAATAGTAACCCAGAGTTTTCACTATTCATCAAAAATTGAAAGATTCCAAAAAAAACCAAAATTTTACCCTAGGATAATTTCGATATTCCGAATCCAAAAACGAAGTCCATTTTAAAAAATAAAATTCAAAAAATTTTCAAAAGTGGTTATTACTATTCATAACGGCTAGTTTTAATAATATTTTAATAGTATATTGTTGTTTAGTGAAACTCTGTATTGCGTACGACGCAAGCTATCAAGAAAGGTCGTGATTGCGTGTAAAGCAAGACTAGCTAGTGTTGTGTGTAGTGAAAGATTCCTTTGATGATTTATATAAAATAAAAACAAAATATTTCTTACAAAAGTCTCGGGTGTTACAGTATGCCCATGAATCTCTTTAAAATACCAATATTTTACTGGTTAACATAAATAATGATCACATGTTGAATCCTTAAATATGTAGGGGGTTCTATTAATGATAAAATCTATTTGTTTTGAGGCCCTTTATCCATTTCCCATTATTACATAGCAATAAGTGACTACTTATATTTTGAATCCATATAACCAAGCAGTATACTTTTTATCTCTCTCTAGGGAGGCAATTGATATTTTGAGGATATGTTTAAACCTTCATGTAGTTTCATACGTATCATTTGTATAATAAGAACCAAAACCCATGTTATTCATTTAACACATGCAGTTTAATGTCATACACAAAATAAATATATGATGTAACATTGGAATAAAGTATTTCACTCCTGCCTTAAGAATGAGTCTTATGTATCCTTATTATAACATGAATAGATGTCATCATAGTTCGATATTACATTAATTTTTTGATGGGTAGATTAATACCCTTGAGGGTTATTGGCCTAGGGATTACTATTATAGGAATCCATCAGGGACATACACTAAGGTGGATACCCATGTATGGGGGAAATAGTATCATTCCACTAAATGAGAATTATACATTGAGGTTTCCATAGATTAGTTAGATTTATAATGTTATTGATATAATCATTGAAAATCAATAATCTACCATTAGTCATTTTCAGTGTTCGAAATGAGGGATAACAATTAATCAAAATCACCACATATGGATATAAGAATTATAAACTCTAGAAAACCTTATAGACTCTTTGATATGAAAATTCAACCTTACTAAGTAATCTTATATAACCTTCTTATATTAGTAATATTTATCCTTATAGTTCAATTATTCCCAAACCCACTAATTGGTTGGAGGTACTTGGGGTAATGGTTGGAGATTATACAAAAAGGGATTCCCATGTATTATCCATCTTTTCATCCTATAATGTACAAAGAAGTATGGTAAAATTTTGGGAGATTCCAATCCCACAAGTTAATAGTATTTGAGATATGGGGTGACATACACCATGGTGGATTCCCATTGGATCTTGAGCCATAATAATGCTTCATACGTATCCTGTTTATGATAGGATTCAATGTCATTGTAGTTCTATTCTAGGATTGTTCAAATATGCTTAAAATATAATTTTATCATGTACTAGGGGGAATTTATGACAATCTTGACATTTCATAGGGTATATGCCTAATATTTATTAAGTGTAGGTCTTACATTCCCTAATTTTATATCTTCCTTACCCTAACTGTATGGCTGGAATGTCTAGAGTATCATCCCTTCATGCCTTAATTTTCTGTATGACATGTCATGAGTGTCTATCTAAAAAGGATGACTTGTCTCAGGGTTCATTTCATGATTTAAAAAAACATGTCAAAGGTATAATACATGATATATCTAGAATCTCATGAGAAATTTCACTTGTCTTGTATGTCATATACAAGGGTATTTTCAAGATCAGCACAGAAATTTACAAGGGTGACATGTGATCAAGTCTGATAGGTTGAGAGTCTATTGCATGATTCAACTAGTATATATGGAGGAATTCACACTATTTGGCCAATATTTCTAGAAAAACTCATAATACATGTAAACAGGTTTGTAGGACTTCACAAGACTTGGTTGACATGTCTGGGGGAACCTTTGTGGCTTGTCTGAAATGTCTAATGGGGTTTCAAAGTCTTATACAACATGTTTCAGTGCTATCAAATGATCTTGATAGGATATACAAAGCATATGATGGATTTTAATGAAAATTTCCATTTACATATTTCCATTAGTATTATTTATTTTCATCCATTATATCATATATGTTTCAATGTTTGTAGATAATTTTCATTTGAGGTTTCACATAACCATGTCTACATGCTAAAATTCCTTCACAAAATCTGGTAAGCGGATCTAAATCCATTCATATGATCAATAGGGTGATAAAAGGAAGTGTATATCTCTTCAACATAATCCATTAGGTCAACCCTCCGATTTTACCTGGTGGAAAAACTTTTTTATTACATGGATTTTTCATTAGATAAGTCCCCTCTTCTTTTCTCCCATCTCATGTATAATGTTATTTTGTTTTTGTGATGAGATGGAGGAATTTATAGGCCTTTCAATCCCAGTTATATGCCACCATTCTTGGTGTATATATAACATATATGGGATTTAGTTATTGGATGGAGTATCACATCATGTTCTTTTCATGATCTTTCTACAGGTTATCCATGGAATCACATGATAAATAGAGATAGTGAAAAAAGTCTTGCATCAACATATTGATTATACCCATGGATTCTCAAAGGGATTTAACATAATCAAGTCGACATAAAAAAGAGAATTCATATGATAATTCCAAAATGTTTAGGAGTATTCATGAGTTTTAGATTCCTAGAGAGAATGATTTTTCATGATCAAGTGATACTTGTCTGGGGAAGTTCATGTGATCATTTTGGATTATTAGAATCCATTAATGAGACCAAGATGGATTTTCAATGGGGCTTCCACATGGTTTGGATGAAATGTAAAAAGTACCTAGAATGATTAATGGGTGATCACACAAGGTACAAATCCCACTTTAATGAAAGTGATCATATCTTTCTTTCACAAGAGGCTTATGCATTTTATGTATTTTATTCTTAATTTGAACAGGATTTATGTCATTGACTATTGGTGGTCCATTTGTAGTTGGGGCTTAGTTTAGTGGTAAGCCCCCCAAAATGCTACATAAAAAATGGGGGTTCAAAACCCTTGGGGCACATGCACTATAACAGTACTATAACACACTGTAGCAGTGGCAGGCACTGTAGCAACGACATGCACTATAGTGGCGATAGGTCATTGTAGAGGCGGCATGGTACTGTAGTAGCGGGGGGTACTATGTGGTACTGTAGCATATGGGTACTATAGCATTACTATTCATAGAATGGGCCTTGGGCAAAAAATTTGGGCCTACGGGCCATGTAATGGTCTAAATACCCCCAGGGCCTTCGGGCTAAGTAATGGGTCTCCCTCTACCCGGTTAAAAGAGGTATTTGCTTTGCATTAATAATAAATGTGGATTCGGTCCCAACCTTTTAAAAAACATATTGGTGGTCTATTTGGGAATCACATGATTAGTGGAGGATCTCACGAATAAATATGAAAATTATTATTGATAGTATTTATTTTTATCCATGGTGATTTTCATGATCAAAATGACATGCAAAATGGATTGAAAAAAATTGAGTTGACATGTTCTTGATTCTTCATGAGATCAGGTTTCCTGTTGAAATGGATTTCATTTAATTAAAAGAAACATTTCCTTATCCCATTGAAAGATCATGATGGATTATTAATTGGCCTTCATGTGATCAATGGTGATTAAACGAGACAGAAAACACGTTCAAATTAAAAATATTGTAACTTAGACCATATGAGGCCTCTAACTTTCTCAGAAATATTACATAATTATATAAGGGGATTTCAGCGATTGATAGTTGTCTATCAATTGATATGTAACATTATTAGAGTAACTCATGGGGTAGCCTCTTCATAATCCTCAAATCTAGTATATTTTACTTCCCTATAATATGGGGATTATCATAGGGTTCTTGTGATCATGAAATGATAATGTAAAACACAAAATCGATTATCATGATTTTCTAAGGGTCATGCGATCACATTTTATTATGGTGGTCATGTGATTCATGTGATATGGTAACTTATTCCCTATGTTTCCATGAAAATACTTCCATTATCATTTAGAGAAAATAATAATCATGATTTAATTATTTCTTTAAATCATGAATTTCGGATTCCCATTTAGTGAGCATTAAAAAAACATAGTTGGTATTTTAATAACGTAGTATTAATATTTACAATGAGGGTTGGATAAAATTTGGAAACTCTATTTTTATCCAAATGTATTATTTTTATATAACTCTAAAATCAAGAAAATTATATGAATAGTTTATTTTGATGATTCATTAATGGATTTTATAGAGGTAATGATATTTTATTATTAAATTGTCATGTATGAGTTCTAGGTTTATTCAATTTGATCTGGTATAAAAGGAATGGATATTTTTTACCGATTAGAAAATAAAACTATAATCAATTGGTGATGAATTTTATAGGATAATGGAATCAAATATGTGTGTGAGACATTCCATTATGGGAAATTTTCATGTCATAACATGAAAGTGTATTCCATAATTATAGATTTTTTTCTAAAATGTTTATATCCATGAATCAATTGTTTTTCAAAAATTCATGGAAAAATTTTCATTCCTTTCTATTATTTTCCAGGATACAATGATTTGTCTAAATATTTTAAAGACAATTTAAGCCCAAAAAACCATACCATGAGGTTCATAATTACACTCTAATAATGTAATTGATTGTATGAACTTTATAGAAAATTTTATGATTTAAAGGACTTTAAAATTTAATTTTATCCATTAGTTTTAGATCTATAGTTCACTAGAACATATTATAACATAATTAATTTTTTCAAACTAAAATTTTTAAAGGTCTTTTAAATATAGAGATTCACTTTGAGAAATTTGATAAACCATGATTATAGATTACCAATCATTAAATTGAGATGTTTAGATGGATTTGTCTAGGGTGGATGAAAATAATGAAGGTACTCCATAGATTAACCAATAGAGAAAATTTTAAAGGATTTCATAATATTGAATAACTAGTTGACATGTGTTTTTGGTGAATCTTAATCATGGATTTTAGGACCATATTACTTTTATATTCCTCTCTTAATTTTCTAAAATATGATATTTATTTGGAAAACAAGATAAAAACAGATGATGAAAAAGGATTATCCACATGATAAAAATAATTTGTGAACATTTTAACAAATTTCATAGGTTTTCCTAATAATTTATAATTATTCATTTTTATGTACAACCAAATAGTTTTTATTATTTATCCAACATTTTAAAATATATTGATCAAAAAATGGTATCTCAAAAATAAAAATTTCAACAATATTCACTAGGTTTATAGATTTTATATTTTTCCAAAATCATCTATTACTCCAACTGTTCATTTATAAATTATATTGATCACATATATAATTCTTTGACATAGAGAATTTTTATACCTAAGAAAATAATACTAGTTTTTTTCATGGATAAAAAATTTAAAAATAAAATATCTTATTGTTTTATTACGGAACATTAAATATATATTAGATCAATAATCTATAAAATATATTTTTTAATATCTCATTAAATTATTTTATTTCAATGTCATTGATAAATTTAATTCATTCATCAATATATTATTTTTCATATTATATTATATTCTATAAAAATATTATCTGAACCACTTGATTTTATAATCATTATTTCATTTATAAATTACCTTATAATAAATAATCTATAATTATCATACTCAAGTGAATGAAATGAAAATATATAAGTCATTGGTCTAACATTCATATCATGTTAAATTTAATATTTTTTCCTTTGATGTAGTCAAAAACTAGATATATATATGACAAAGACCTATATATCCCTTAACTAATTTCTATTTACTTTGGAACTTCAATATATTTGCACACAAATTATATAATGTAAAAATAGAATTAAATGAAATAATAAAATTGAAATCTAATCTATTTGACATAATTAACTAATGATGAATTTTTATAACTATTTTTCCTTTCCCTTTAGGTATTTAGGGTATTTTCATATGCACGTTAAAATATTACCATAGTAGAAACATTTCCCCTCCATAGAGACTCTTTCATTAAATTTTAATGACGTAGGCATTGAAGCGTTATGGCATTATTTCTTCTTCCCCTAAAAATAAATTTTTATTCCAAATCACCTTGAACTAGTATCATGATATTTGAGTTTTTACCTCTCATGTATTAATAAGATCCCCTCAAAATTTCTATAATATAAATTAATGATTTGCTAAAATTATTTATGTTATAATTAATAATGAATTAAAAAACATAATCTCACACTAATTACATAATAAATTTTATTTCCAGATCTACCCTAAGTGGACGCCCTAGACTTTTAAAATCATTAGCATACCCACTTATATTGAGTGTGTGAGTGGGAAAAATAAACCATCAACCATATTTAATTGAAAAAATTCTTTAAAAAACTTTTACCTATAATACTATCTTATTAATGATAAATAAATTTTAGGTTTACTTTCATAAGATTAGAATACATATTATCTTGTTTTAACTATAACATGGTACCTATTGTTATAATAAGAAGCATAGATGTGTCCAAAGAATAATTTTTTTCTCATCCAAATTATTATTTTTCTCTTATCTTTATTCATTAATGGGTTCCTTATGAAGATTTTATTCTTAAAGAAAGAGTATTTCCTCATATTTGAGAACCATTCTCTAATTATGATATAATTCGATAAACTATTCACAAATTAATTTTTAAAAAAACATTATCATAATTCATATTTACTTTTAAATTAATTATCTTGTAATCTACAACATTAGAATATTTTATATGAGTATAATATTTTATAAATATTCAATAGAAACTTTAATTTAATATACACTAGCTAATATAATGATCCCATATTTATTTTAAATCAAAAACCATGACAATATCCAAATTTCACTATGATTTGGTTTAAATTTATAATTTATCATAATTAATATCTTTTGAGGTGGATAATAATAATCAAAATATCATATATGTCTCTTGGATAGTTGTTCACAAAATATATTTCACTAATTTGTTTTATGGATATTATCAACATAATTACTATGGATACTTATCTTTTTGAGTAACCTAGTTAAGTGTATCTCATGTTTCTATAATGCATAAACATCTAATATTACTACGATCACCGATATTATTATTTACTTATAATAGATAATCTATAAGAACTTAATCCTGTTAGGATAAACGATATTTAATGACCAAGGTATTGAAATGTTCTCACTTTGAAATGAATCTAAAAATAATTATTTTACATTTATTTACATTATCAAACCATATATATATATCTTATATATTTGAAAACATTATTTACCAATATTTATGAATTTTTTTTACTCAATTTACAAATGTTATATTATTCAAAAAATTATTATGTTTCAATCATGTTAATGTATAATTTTTTATACAATAAATTATTTTCTTTATGAATTCATTATAAAACTGTAATTAAAATGTTTAATACATATACCTATATATCTAATATGAAGGAAACATGAAACTCTTTCATGTTATGGATTATAATTATATTAAATTTGAATATTATTTAAGAAGATTTAGGGTGTGATTGGTACCCAAACCGATATTTTGAGATATAACTGTAATATCTAGTATAGTGGAAGTCTAGTCAAGATTCACATTATTAATATATCATTAATAAATATTTATTAGAAGTTCAAACATTATTTCAAGTATAAATATGTAATAATAATTAAAATAAATAATTTACTTTCAAATTAAATCAAAAAAAACAATTAACCTTTGTTTAAATAAATTATATTGTATATTATACCTTAAAATGAGACCCTTTAGTTGTATTATCGTACATGTTATAGAATATTTTTACAAAATTATACTAAACATAGAAAAATTCATAGTATAAAAAATATATATATTCATGAATATGGGAATAAATAAATAAATTAAAATACATAAATTTAAAAATGAAATACTACAATAACGTTATAATACATATTATTTAAATATAAATATTTTACATTAATGTTTTTAATATGAATACATCCTAATTCAAATTTTTGGGGTATATATACAAACTCATTCATATTAAAATATGTGATTTATAAAAATATAATCCTTTCATGTTTTAAATACATATGAACTTGTCAAATTTAAAATGTAAATAATCTATTTTATTTATATATCATACTTTAATAATTATTTATAATTGTATCCCAATCATTAAAATAAAATTTGGAATAATGAAAATAAATTTCAGAATTGAGACATTAACATGAATATTTTATATTATAATTTATGAATCATTAATAAATTAACACAATAAATTTATATTTTTTTCATATTTTTTGAAATATTTATAATTTAAATATAAGAATTATGGAATCAATTATTTTATATCGTGTCTATAAAATAAAACTCATACATTAATTTATTAAAAATTAATAAAATATTAATATTTAATTATAAATAATTTATTAACCAAACCTAATTTATGAACTATTTATATATTTAAAATAAATGTCTAAAAACAATTTAAACGATTTTTCATAAAAAATCACGAATTAGATTTTATTTTATAAATGAAAATATTACTAAAATTAAAATGAATCTTATATCATAGAAAATGATACACATTATACAAGTCCCTAAAATAGTGGTAAATCTACATAGTTAGTAAAATATTTGTCGAAACAACTCATATCACTTGAGTTTCCACAATTTATAATGTAAAAAGTGATATAATATTTTTTTTATTGATATAATAAAACTAACATTATTACATAGCTATCAAATGATCTATTTTTTATCATATGAACATATCCCTATATCTCGCCTCATGTTTCTATTCTAGAAAATGATCTTCATATCTCACTTGATGTGTTATTCTAAAAAACAATGATTTGAACTATAATGAATATTACGACATCCAACATCACAACTGTTTTACTATTCACTTATTATATGAATATGTGAAACTCAAATATGTAAACAATTTATATACTATATTATTATTTTTTATACTATGATAAGCATTTAGGATTTTTTTTGTGTCTACCTAGAAGATATCACAAACACTGATAACAACACATCACTTTTTATGATACCCTTGTTATTTAAAATTCTATAATACTTAAAAAAATCCCAAAACATATTATAAATATGTTAAATTTAATTATTCAATGACCTGTTAAAAATCCCATAAATGTAATCAAATATTTTTAAATAAAATATATAATTTCTTTTGTATATAAAAAAGATGGTAATAGTATGTTACATTTATTATTTCATGATGTTATAACATAGATTTAATTTGTATAAAATCTTTATCACACACATTCAAATCTATAAAATATGGTTGTATCACTCTAAGAGATATTTATATATGCATGAAACTTATATCTCATATAGTGATATGATAATATCAAAATATTTTATATGAATTTAATGAAAAAATATCTATCTTGTGGTAATACACTAATTTGGATGTGATTCACCCACATAGGATGGAATTATAGAGACCTATTTAACCTATAACTTTTATTACAATATATTGATATTGGTAGATTGATAAACTCATTAAAACATATACTAGATCTATGAGCTCTAAAACTACTAGGGTATAATTTTCGGGAAAAGCCCACAGTCCTTCTATTTGATCATACTTGGAGAAAGAATCATAGTTTATCATTATAAATTTAAATACCTATCTATGTTGGTGGTCATTTATACATGGGGAATAAGGTTCCTGTGAAATTATTGAAAGACACACAACACTTAACCTTAACAGTATTAGATTCTGATTCGATTAAAATATGTTGAAAAAAATTTAATAATATAATTTAGGATTTACTTGTGTATGATACACAACAATAAACCCACTTCTCTTCATGGCTCATTGTAGATAGTTGTCCTAAATACATTTCAATCAACCCAATTCTCTAAATCATACTCAATGTGTTGATTTAAATAAAATTAAATGAAAAAATAAAAAATTTCATGTTATTATATAGATTTTTTATGGAAATATTATGAGTTGACCAAAAATTATCTATTTTCTCAATGAAAATTAATTTTTGTAATATTTTATAATCTCTGATCAATTTATAAAATTAGTTTATTCATCTATGATTTGGATTTTTTTTAATATGAATAATTTATTTCCTTAATAATTTTCATTTTTATCGATGATATTTACCATAAGATCAAAAGGAATAGAAAAAAATAATATAAAAAGCTATATAAAGTAAATAAGGAATGTTATGGTTGGTTCATAATGAAATAAAATAATCTAAATACTTATCTACCATGTGAATAAAAATACTATTCTGATAAGAAATATGTATTGAGAATAAGTTATTATATATATTGTGAAGAAATTAATGTAGATGTGGTATTGATTAGATTTAAATGTAATATGATTTTTTCTAAAAAATAGGTACATTTGATTAATGTTTTTGAAAAAAAGATAGAATGTCAAGAATAAAAATACATAATATAAGACAACTAACATTTATATTGGACATTTTTTTAAAACCTTTTAAATATTTCTCATTAGAAATTTTTCATTTCATATTACATGGTGGAATACCTTCTTATGTTGGGAGAATTTATAAAAGAGTTTTAAAATGATACATTATCTATGAAACTAATAAATAGAATAAAAAATTTTTGAGATAACAATGAGGTGGATGATATTAGATTCAAAAAAATAATATTGTCTTACATTTTGAAGATAAATGTATAAATTTATGAATTTTCTTATGTAATTATTACTTTGTTTATCTTTTATATAAAATTATAAGTAAAATAAAAAGTTCAGGATTATATTTTATAATATCATTTTATATTGGTTGATTTAAAAAAAATAAAAAAGTAATATTCTTTATTTAAACCTCTCTTAAGGGTAAATTTCATTTCTAATGTACTTTGATTCTTATTAATTCTACAATTCCGTATATGGATCATCAAATATATATATATATTACTTTTAATCGTTAATTTCTAATGGTGATGTTTTTCATTTTAGGATGGAAATATAACGCTCAATTACTAGAAAAACTAATCATTTCTGGAAAAAATTATGATGTTTTACATAATAGGTTTATATGATATTTATTATTCCTTGGGTTGATAGTGTTTGAAAATATCATTCTGGGTTTTCTTCCACCTATGAAATTCACCTCTATGTGTATTTAGGACAACAATTATTTCTTTATTTATTATAGGGCTACAAATTTTATTATTTCATCATTATATAGAAAATAATTAATTTTAGTAATGGGTTATAGAATTATAAATTAAATATGGTATAAATAAAAGAATATATATAAAGGAAGACAATTCTAAAGGTGTTAAGATAAATCTATGAATTTGGTGATTAATCATTGTTGAATGATGAATTTTATAATGAATTCCTTACTATAATTGAGAATAATTTAAATAAATTAAGATTTTATAGTGAAACATTGAAAATATTGTGAATATTATTTAATATATTTGATTCAAAAGATTCAATGTTAAATTTTTTTGATGTTGATAAATGTCCTTTGGATGACTTATATCTATATATAATAATAAATCCATATGATTTGAGGTGAGAATAAATCCATAAAAATAAAATCAATGTGCATAAATTGATATCCATCAAAGCCATGGTGATTTTAAATTTGAACGTATTGGAGTAAGAACATTCTACTAAATTTAAAAATTAATAAGTTAATGAATATTAAAATGAACTCATATATCTAATTTTGTAGGTTTTTATAAATGTAAAAGGAATGAATAATTTTAAATATTTTTTCAAATTATATCATTGTGAATGAATTATACCCATTTTTAAGATATATAAAAATGAATAATTTCATAACTGATAAATAAAACCATTAGGTGTTTTTATCATGAAATAAAAACTAGATTCAAAACTAAAAGTATTCGAATAGATTTAAACATTGCAATGAGTGAATTAATATTTTATAAATAAAATAAATCAATTATTATGAAAAACGAAAAATGTATTTTTGAAGTAAGTGACTTGGAAGATGATGATTAACTAAATTTGAAATAAATTACATTTATAGATCATATGATGGAGAATGAAAAATAATTTTATAGAGAAGGGTAATGAAACTAAAAATATGTGGATGATATATTAAAATATAAATTAAAATATTTTATTAATTTCTATAATAATATTAAAAAGAAGACCAAAATACTCAATAAATCGTATATAATTATCGACTTGAATACCAATATCTAAGACATAATCCATGATTTTTACCCGACTTCAATCTCATTCTTCACTATTTAATGTTATTAAACTGACATATAAGTCTAAAATACAATCTTGGGGTAAGATTTTCCCTCTAAATAATAAGAAACAATATTCAATATGAAATGAAATTTTCATTTCATGAAATAGAAACAAGCGATAAATGATTTTAATGTAAATAAGGAAAAGTGTAAAAATAATCCTAAATAACATAACATGAAATAACCTAATACAGATTACCCAAACCCATCCATCATGGGTTATCTAACACCATCATTTATGTAATATCAAACCCCAACATTCCTCTCATCCACTAAAAATATAATGATTAATCATCAAGGATAAATGAATCTTTTATTTTTATCAATTCATTAAATACAAAGTCTATACCGACTCACACACCATTGTATTCATATAATAAGGAACAAACAATACTCAATATTATTTCCCCAAGAAAATAATACAAATTTCCATTTATGATCTATAAAATATCACTTAACCGTTATAATTTTTTAAATACATTAAAAAAAATTATATATTAAATAATTTTTACATGGAAAATCTATCAAATAAGAAAACCCACCCAAGATATTTCCAAAACAAGGAAAACATTTATGGATTATCCTTAATACTAGATGTTTATTAACAATAATAATTTATATGAATTATGAGAAGTATCAATAATTATTTAAATAAAAAAAATTTCAAATAGTCATAAGATCACATTCCATGCATAATAAATAAATTATATGACTACCATTAAATAACCTACCTCATTTATAACAAAAACCATAATTATTTTTATTCATGTTAATTACTAACAGATAAAGTTATAAGCGAACCATTTCATATATTTTTGATACATCTATATTTATACTATATCTATTATTATTTTATTTCAAAAAACGTTTTTCTTTAAAAAATTGTATTCCCTATCAAATCTATAAAAATATAATGTAATAGAACTTAATGAAAATAAATATAAAATTATGATTTCTGATAAAATTTAAATTTAACCAAAATTACAATGTTTTGAAATTAATTAATTTTCTAAAATATAATATTATTTTTTATAAGGATTTTTTTTGGAAAATCAAATCCGTTGATTTCAAAAATCAAAAAACAATTATTTAAAAAAAATTGAAAACTACTTTAAAAAAACCAAAAATACAGAATATGTCAAATCAATTTCACAGAGAAAATTATTTTATAGTTATTATATGAAGACAAAATATTCATAAATAACATAAAATCCCATAAAAATAAAAATTATTGATAAAGGATGGATGTTAAGAAATATATTATTTAAATGGATTATAAATTTTTTTCATTGATCTCCCATGATGAAAATAATAACCCAATACAAAAAACCTATAAACAAGGATTTAAATTATTATTTATTATGTTCATGATCTAATACAAAAAAAAATTATTACTCTAAATCCACTTTGGATTGATTGTTTCTCTATGATAATAAAGTGAGGGTGAGAGATTCAAGAACAAATGTCTTTGGATATCTATTAACAATAATTTTTTTTTAATTTTCCCAAACTTATAGAAAATGAATTCATCTATGTTATAGAAACCAAAAAATGACTATAAATAAGAACTAATCCCCCTATAGGTAATTTTATGGTTTCATTTTCAAAATATTAAAAAAATAGAATTTAAAAATTCAAATAACTAAATTTTTACCCAAGTGAATGATTATCATTCATAGTTTCCCAAACCATAAAACTAAACATGAAATCCTTATTTTACATTTTATTCATGTATACATAGTAAAACTATAAATCCTACTAATTTTTCACATAACTATGCATTAGATACTTCCTCAAAAGAATCTCTTCATGATTAATGATTATTGTTTTTAAATCATTCATGTGAGAATTTTTTTCTCAAAAAATCCCAGGAAACATTATTTTTAAATCTAAAATCCATAAAAACTCAAGGTAAAACATATATAATAGATCATTTGTTTCATGATTCGTAAAAAAAGAATTTATATTCTAAAAAAATTATCACTCATCACACTCCTTGAATAAATCTAGCCTCTTTTGAACTTATAGGTATTCATTTCCCCTGTATCCCCTAGAATTATCCCATGATTCAATTTCACTTCAAAAAAATCAATAAATTAACCTATCAAAATAATATCATAATAATATATAATCTATATATAACCTTCTAATGCAGTTAAATATAGTTTAATATCAACCATATCATAATAGAGAACTCAAGAAAGGCCTAGTTGGTACTTCCTTAATTGAGTAACATAGATCACATCATGTAATAAAACATACTTCAGTGAAAATATAAAATGATAAACCACATGTATATTACTCTAATGGATCTTATATTGAAACTCATATTGAGTTTCAAATGTCCCTTTTTTGAGTTCTCAAAGTCTTAGCCAACGTGAATCTCACAAAAGACTTAATCTTTAATTGTGAACTCTAATCATTGTTGTTGTTGGTTTTCATAATACTTATAAAAACTATATGTTTTCACCATCCCACATCTCATAAAATGAACCTAATATGTCATCTTCAATACAAAAATTGGTTTCTAAATAGGCTTCACTGATATTTCTTAAAAATATAATGAGGATAAACATTTATTTCTATAAAATGTTTCAGAAGGATCAATATGAATCGATGATTGAAATATATTTTTATAAAGAAAATATTTACAACATGATATGTATTTTCTAGGGTCTCCAAAAAAATAATACACAAACTCATTTATTATAAACCAAGGGGAAATTTATGTACCCCTAGAGACTGAATAACCCTTTGAAATTAAATTGAAAACAAAGGAGCTATGAGTTTATCTCAATTGATACATTGTCAATATAGAATTGATCTTTACCATAAGAGTTATAAAACTCTCATAAATATAATTTTATAATTAGTGTGTTTTTTAAATAACTTTTATATCTAAATATTAAATTCAATCATTCTTATATATGAATCATTCATGATTATTAAAAGTTATTTCACTTTTTTTATTAATAGAATTATCTTGGATGAGTTTGATCTTATCGAAACTAAGATAAAAGTGAAGGAATGGTGAAATTTTGGGGAATTTGTTTTTTACATAGTGACAACATGAATAGGAGTAGTTGGTATTATTAAAGGGGGATTGTGAATATGTATAATAGATACAACCATTTTAGATGTTTTCCCACATGCATGATTAGAGATGGACCATTGGGAGGCTTAAAAACAACAATGTGTTTTTACACTATACCATTGAAAAAAGTAAAGACACCCAGAATGAGGTTAAACATGGTTATGGAAAATAAAGGGAAGATATATATATATATATATAAGTGGGTTTTAGGGGATAAAACTGGTGTGTTTGTTCACATGGAAAGAATAAGAATCCCCTACATAATTTCCTTTATAATAACATTAGAAAAACACCAACCATTTTGTGATATAATGGAAATTACTTTGGCATAGAAAAATACACTACGCTCTAATGTATATCAGTTATAAGTTTTGTAGGTGTAAAATAGATTTCCAAAATTTGAATATAGGATAATATCTAGCTATATATTTTCAATATATCTGAGATAATTAATTCCAGACCATAGATAAATCCAATATACCATGGTTAATTTATGAATATAAATTAATGATTTATTTATCATATAAACAGAAAGAAAAATCTATATAGAAAAATACACATTCTAAAGAGAATTATAGGGAGTATTTGGATGAATTGGAGAAGAATAACTAGGTTCACATATGATATATCATTTGGAGGCACATGAGGAGGGTAGTGAAAGATTGATCAAAATGTTGATTTGTTTTTGGATCATCCTTATACATGGTGTTCAAACCCAACTTAATGATCATATCCCATTTTTTTATTACACAAATTTTTAGAATGTTTTGAATGATATTTAAACTATAGGAAACTAAGGATTATATACTCAACAAGAAGAGTGGGTGAACTAAATAAAAACTATTTATGACATGTGAATTATATCTCATTGTGATCCACTATAACATTGTTTCATTCATTTATCTTGGACACTAATAATTCATGAGAATAATAACTTTGAGATTTTTTGTTTTAATAACCACTGATTCACCCCCCTCGGAGTGGTAGGGTATCTATAACCTGATGTTTTAAAAGAATTTATTTCAAAATATTTAAGATTTTTTATGATTACACATATACTTAAGGATGATAATATAAACTAATTTTAAACAAAGTACACATTTACCTATATAATAATCTCTATAATCTTTTTGTAAACTAGATCATCATCTACCATAATAGATTGTGAAACTCCCTGATTCATGAATACCATCTTTACATAAAATAAAAAATTTGTTTGAGATTATATGTCGAACAAACATTTAGTGAAATGACTTCATAATTTTATTGAAAATCAACAATATTATGTAATTCTTCTATAATGATTTCTAAAAACCAATTATGTTGCCCATTTTTTATATTATCCATTTTCAATATTAGTACATGAATTGGTTACGATAACCTCATAGGTCAAAAATTCAAACCTTTTACTTTTTGAAAATTTATACACTGAGAATCATAATCAGCTATTGATATCCATATTCTAGTCCACAAAAATTTTCATATGATATCAAGATATATATATATTTTTTGGATGAATTAACCCAATATATATATATATATGAAAATCATTCATTAGATATTATTTAATTATTTATATTACTTCCATTATATCTCCAAAAGAGTGTGTCAATTTAGTTCCAAGAGAAACCCCATCAATGATTACACAACTATTTAATGTGTTAATAAATTCTAAATGTAAAACCATAGACCATAAAATACCTTAATAACACAAAACCATATAAAGTTATGAAAAAATTTAAACATCTAAAAAAATACTAGAAAACCTTAAAAACATGAAGAAACCCATAATATACCTAAAAAAGAGAAAATATAATAACAAAC
Organism: Viscum album; assembly: GCA_963277665.1. Taxonomy (NCBI): domain Eukaryota; kingdom Viridiplantae; phylum Streptophyta; class Magnoliopsida; order Santalales; family Viscaceae; genus Viscum; species Viscum album. The sequence continues at coordinate 464,778,648 of OY728137.1, read as the reverse complement.
TACAAAGGAACATATATGGTGAACAAATATGAGAGAACACAAACAAAAAATCTAACACCCTAGACCATATTCATTAGAACATAATGTTTAAATGCTAAAACTAATCCTAACAACCTCTACTGTATACCCTAAACCCAAAAACCTAGACCCTAAACCCTAAATTCCAAAACATAAACCCCAAACCCCAAAAAACCATAAAATGCATATAAAACCACCATTAATCTTAATAAACCATTCTAAACCATGAAATATAGAAAAAATCATTAAATATGCTAATAAAACCTTAAACAACATAAATAATAAAAACTATTATAAAATAATAAGGGTCTCCAAAATGAGATAACCTCAAAAAATTTAAACCATTAAAACTACACCCAAAAACCCAATAACCAAACATAAAAATCATAAACCATAAATCCTAAACCTAAATAATCCAAAAAAACATTGAAAAAATAAAAACCCATTAATATCCATAAAATAATATTAAATCTTGAAACTGTAAAAAATAATCCAATAATGATAAAAAAATCCTAAAAACATAAAAAGAACATGAAAAAATTAAAAAAAATTGAAATAAAATTACAAAAAAACCATAATAATACATTGAAAATTAAAAAAATAAAATAAAAACCCAATAACCAATAACATATTCCATAAAACCTCAACACTAAATCTACCCTACCCACATTTAAAAACCTATCAAAACCCCCAAAATCATTAAATCGTAAAATTCATTAATATACTCAGAAAACATAAAAACTTATGATCCCCAAAAATATAAGACAACTTTTAAACCCCATAGACACCCTAATGAAAACATTAGAAAACATAAAATCAAAAAATACATTAAAACAGTTATACGGATATAAAAAAACAAAAATTAAAACCCCTAAACCATAAAATCCAAACCACAAACCCCAAACCCCAAACCCTAATATCTAAATCTAAAAACCAATAAACCATAAAAGACCACAAAAAAACTAAACAACATTTTAAATAATTAAAAACAATAAAAAAAATTGTTAAAGAGATAATCCTTTGAAGAAAACTAAATCGTTATTTTAAAAAATAATAATTGAATGAAAATATTAAAAACAATACTGTGAAAACCCCCTAAATTAAACTATAATTAACCATAAATAGCCAATTTATTTTGAAACACTAAACCCTAAACATGAAACCCTAATCCCTAAATGATAATACATAAACACTAAACTCTAAATTTGGAAACCTAAACTATAAATTCTAAAAAACATTAAAAACATTAAAATATTTTTATTATTAATAAAATCATTTAAGATGTTAAATATCATAAAAATCACTAAAAACCAAAAAAACAATATCCCTAAAAATCATTAAATTCCATAAAAACAGAAAATAATAATGTGTTAAGAGAAAAATCCTTGGTCAATCCCTATAAAAATAATAATGAACCAAAAGAAATAAAAAAAGCTCAAAATAATCAACACTATGCCCTAAAACCTAATACCTAAACCCAAAAACATAAACCCCAAATCAAAAACCTTAATACCTAAATTCTAAACGCAATACCTTGATCCCTAAATCGTAAATAGTAAACCTTATACCCTATACCCTAAATCCTTATCCATAAACCCTAATTTCTATATCCTATTCTATAAACCCTAAATCCAAAACTCTATGAATCCCAATGAAACCTTAAAACCAATTTAAAACATGAAATAGACTTTAAAACCCATTTAAATTGTAAAAAACCCTAAAACCCTTAATATAATAGTCCATAAAAATAATACATAGAAAACATTAAAAATCATAAAGAAATGAATGAATAACATTTAAAACAAAAAATAAATAAATAAACCGTCTAAAAATACATATAGATCTCTAAAAAATAACTATAAAAACATTACAAATACAAAAATTATAACCCTGAAACCACAATCCCAACTCTCAAAAAACCAAGAAGAAAAACTTGAAACTGTAATCCGTAAACACCAACACCATTAAAACCTCTTACTCTAATCCCTAAACCATAATCTTCAAATAAAAATATCAAAAACCAAAATCCATAAACCCAAAACCCTACTACATAAACCCTATGACCTAAATACAAAATAAATTACCATAAACAATACATATAAAGTCATTAATCTCAAACCCTATAAAAAATAACATAAAGAACTATAAAAATGGATAAAAATTATAAATAACAAAAACTATAACGGTAAACCATATATCTTAAATCATAAACTCTAAAACCAAAACCATACAAAACATAAAGAACATTAAAAAATATTAAAATCCTAATAAAACATTAATATCATGATAACAAAAAAATCACAAATAAAATAAAAATATAATCCAAAATAGATACTAAAATACCCATAATACTGCATAAAAACCATAATAAAACCTTAAAAATATAAACATTGAAAAATTATAAAAAAATAATGACCCCTTGAAAACATTATGTCAAACTAAAAAACTAAAATCCAAAAACTCAAGACCTTATAAATTCACCAAATTATTTTAATACCATCAAAATCCAAAGTAAACATTTTTAATTCATAACAACCATAAACAACCATTAAAAATGATGCATAAAAAAATAAAGTAACCCTAACACCATTAAACCCCTAAGAACATTTTATTAAAGACAAATCCAAGAAATACCTTATAAAATTTTGTAATGAACTATAAAAACATTCATATATAGAAATTGATCCTATACCAACAGATTCAAACAATTGGTACAATGTAGAAAAATTATGGTATAGACTATAACAATGGTTTATTACATCAGGGATATACAATGTATGGGGATATCTCTATACCAAGACATTCTTAGAAACCATTGGTAAAAAACTCATGTACACTACTTTTTATAACATTTTTATTAAACCATTGGTATAAATTATATTCCAACAGTTTTCTAAACTAGTTTTATAGACATCCACCTCCAAAGAAGCCAAAAATACCACCCATCCTAGACAAGAACCAATTGACACTCTAAAAACCTGCACTCACAACCCTATCAACTAAAAACCAAAATATAAAATCATGATAAAAACTAATATATTTAAAAAGTGACATTACCCATTTAAAACAACACATATAAAATATTTTCCACATTTTATCATTTAATAACCTCAAAATCAAATCTTAAAAAGTATATATAATCATATTCATTATTTTTTCATGTTATATCATAAATACCAGTTAAAAATTTTGATGATCAATATCACTCTCATGACCACTATTCTCATCAATGTAATCATCTATTTTCTCATCACTATCAACATCACCATCACCATAATCATCACCATTACTATAGACATCAACACCATCATTAATATCACATCTCCATATCTAACACCAAAACCATGAATTTCATTATCTCGACCACCACTAAGACCATAAACACTATCAATCGATTCATTATATAAAAAACACAATTTTTAAATTCATGTATCAAGAATAACAACGGTATATAGTGGATGTGTGGAACACAATGATGCAATAACTTTCATAAACTTCTCATTCAACTTATGAATTTTTTCATGCTCATTAATGGATATATCTTTGGCCTCCTCTACCAATTCACATGCCTTTTTTCCTCTTCATGGGCCATTTCTAACTTAGTGCTACCATAAATATTAGAGGTTCATAAATTATAACAATATATAGTTGGGTAAATTCTCTTACCTAGTCAACAACATTCTCTCCAATGGTTCCCATCTCTTAATATTATGTGAAAATGATTGTTTAGACTAGAATATTTTTCTTATTTCTCATCAAGGGCCACTCAATAACACTTTTGGAAATATAAATGTATTATTTAGATATAAAAAATAAATTGAAAATTGAAAGTAAAAAAACAAAAAATATAATATCTCGTTATGTCTATTCATTTAGATAACTTTTATCTTTCACAATTCTTCATGCGAAAAAAAAATTTCTTGGGGAATAAGACAATCAATGTTCAATACCACCCCCTATGTAATGAAATTGAATTTTAAAAACCATTATTCTATAATAATTTTTTATGAAAAAAATTTATCTCATTATAAGTAATATTTAATTAACAATACCCAAAACCAACTGAATGAAATTTCATATAAATTTTTTATAGTATCTCCAACTATGCAAAAATTAAATCAATAAAACTAAAATAAACAAATTTTCATTGTTTTGGTAATTCTATGTTCAGATAAGATTGTTTTTATTATATTTGGTTAAATTTAATTTGAATTGGTACCACTATGTTTAGATAAATTTATTTTGAGAAATAATTATTTAGGGTAATTCGACACTTATAGATATAATTCATCTTATTTCGGTTTAGTTTTGAATAAAACATATTAATTCACCTTATTTCAGGTATATATGGTATATTTTATTATGAGTAATTTAGGTTCAAATAATTATTTATTGTATTATTGTTGTTAATTTTAGTTCAATTTTACTCATTTTTTCTTCATTAAATTTATGCTTCAGTTGTAGTTACATACAATATATCTTATTATTTAGATTTATTTTATAAATATTGATACAATTTAGTTCATTTAGGGCTTGATTTTATTTAGACTTTTTTTCTCTTTAATTTTATTTATCTCCTTCCGGTTCATGTTTGATATGGTATGATTCTTCCCTTTTTTGAGTTCATCCATGAATCACTTTATTTAATCATTATTTCCACAATTAAAAATCCTAATATTTTTTTAGTAATATTTTTTGAATTTATTTATTCATTAATTGTTCATCATTTTTTATTTTTATTAAAATTATTATTCATTATAATTAATTTTTGTTCAAATATTATGAAATTTTAATTTTCTAATTATTTTATTTAACCTTTTGTATAATGTGCTATTTTTGTTCATATACCCAAACATAATGTTTTGTTATACCCCTTTCACATGTATCATAATTGTTATTACCCTTACATAAGGCCAAAGGTATCCTTAAAAAGACATGTAAATTAAGAGGTAGAATTTCATAGATTATATAAAATAATAATGTACCCTTACATAAAATTTTCTTTACTGTTATGCATCCCCCATATACTTTTACCCAATACATGGAAAATAAATATTACCCTTACACAATAATTTTCAATTATTTTATACCCTTATATTGTGCATATTTACCCTTATTCATGGTATGGAAAATTATTTCTACCTTTACATGTCTCTTTATACATAAGCATACGAAATAATGAAGGTAACCTTTCATAGTTCATGGAAATTGTTTATTACCCTTACACAATATATATATATAATATAAACAAACTCTTAAAAGAAATTTTTATTACCTTTATAGAATTTTTTACCTTTACACATCTCCTTAATAACATCATGTAATATATTCAAATTGAAACATACATTTAGAGTTGTTTAAATTATTTTCATCCCTAACACTGTGTATGTTTACCCTTATGAATGTGTCTATTTACCTTTATATATCTCTTACTTTCCTTTATGGAATATATGGAAATCAAAACCTAACCTTATGGAACATTCTTAAATTACGCTATACCATTATGTAAAAAATATTTTCTCTTATACATGGTAAGGGAAATTATTTCTATCTTTATATATATCATTATAATTACATGTTACCTTTCTTCATGCATGGAGTTTACCCTTATATAAATATTATTTTCACATTCACTCTGTTTTTTCCCATGATACATTTAATTAATCTATTTACATTTTTATATGTTAATATTCTAGGAAACTATGTACATGTTACTAAATATTATAGTTTTCATGTAAATATTATTTACATTTACAATTGGTTATATGTGTCTATTATATAAATTGAGTATCATATTTATATGGTAAAATTATGTCATACTACTTATACAATATAAAATAAAACAATTAATGATCATATCAAACTTCTTACACAAATTTCATTTCTATTGGTACCAATTAAATGAATGTTTTCATGAAAGTACATAATTATTCTTAGGTCTTGGCATTTTCTTCTGCCCCAAAGTGTGAAGTTACTTCATTGAATCCATATTTTCAATTTATTGTTAAAAATTCCTAAAAAATAATATTCAATAATAAAAAATAGATAAATAATGAAAATTATTTTAATTTTCAATCCAAAACCTAAAATTTGAATAGTACCTTAAATTCATCAATCTTCAAATGAGAAATTATTTCTTGATATTTTTTTACTTAAATATATTTCTGAATATGTATAGCCTCTTAATATATTCCAAACCTATCAACATAACCATTATATATCTCCCATTTATATTCTCTCTATATATCACCAAATGTTATTATCTATGTAGTCATTAAAGCCTCACCATTTGATAAATTATAACAGTATTACTACACAAATATTAATTCATATAAACACAATAATAATATAAAATTAAACATAATGAGTCTACTTACACATATTTGAGCCCAAACCATATACTTTATTTCAATTTCAAGGTGTATGTTGTTGATTTTATTGACAGAAATAATTCCATTGTATTTATAAAATTTATTCATAAATCTTATTTATTATCATATTTTTTAACGAATAATTTGACTATCCTCGTTATAACTGACCATAATCTATGTGTGGTGGTTCCACACATCAAGCACACATGTACACCCATGCCGTCTTTTACTAGTTGATCCAACTATGAAAGAAAAAATAAACTAAATTCATCAATATTATAATGAAAATAAAATGTTTCCAAATAAATTTACAAGGGTTATATACATATTTCTTGGATAGGATGATCAATTGGTACTAATGCATTTCTAGGTTTTGAAGGATCATTGACTTGTGTTGTAGTAGTGGGGTCCAATGTTTTCTCATCAAGAGCAGTATTAATGGAAGGTTCAGAATGCACTAGAGTAGAAGTAGAAAGTTCTTGAACATAAAAAACTATAGAGAATGAAGAAGTAAAAATTTATTTGGTCCATATTTCTATGTAAAAGGATAATATTTTTTGGGTGTTGGAACCATGATCATATAAGGAAATGATATATGAAGATAAGACATTAATAGAGGAACCAATATAGGTGGTCTAAATATCCCAATTTTATCTAAAGAAACTATGGGATTAGATAATTTTATACATTGGATTTTAGATAAAGGGTATTTGTGTACTTTGTTTTGATGACTATTAGGAGTATCTCTTATCACACCCCCTCGAATCATCCTGTTGAGAACTACTACCATCGGCTGGTTGGAGAAGAATTATGTCATTGGTGATGGTTCCTAATTAAAATATAAAAAATTGTTAGTGCAATGGAATTATATGTTATTAATATATATTTGGAATAATATACCAAAAACATGCACAAGATAAGGAATTCTCATCTTTCTCATGGGGTTATTATTATCAGACAATCTCTTTATTCATAAATTATTCATTTTTTTCATTTTCTACATTGGAAAAGAATTGTGCATTTAATTTGAAATTCTAGACTAATGTGTAAGAAAACAATATATAAAAGGTTTCAAGACATAATTTAGGGATAATAATTGTGTGCCAAAATATATTATAGGTAGTGACATATCTTAAAAATATTATATTTAGTGGTAAGAATTTCAAATGCTAAATTATGTGTCATAGAAAAATTCACACATTTTAATTTGAATGTTAAATATTTGATTGATATTGTATTCTACTTCTATTTCCAATTCAATAAAATTATAATTTTAGGTAATTTGGTTCATTTTAGGCATTTTATTATGTCATTTGGACATTTTGTTGTTGTTTTATTTGATTTATATGTTGTGTTTGGTCATTTTTCCATTTTTTGGGTAAGGTTAGTTTTTTCATTGTTTATTGTTTTTCATTCAAATTATTTTACAAAGTTATATTTAAATTCATAATTTATTTTTTTTAATGGGATTTTTTGTGTTAGTTTTGGTTTTTAGGTTCTAATACATTCCAATTAAATATTATAAAACTAAAATCAAAGAAAACTGCAACCGCATTATATTGAATATTCACATGGTGGTCAATTTCGATAAAAATTATTTGAAACCAATAATCATAAAATTTGAAAAGTACGAACCTAAAACACCCAAGTCAATATAAACTAAAATAACATATAAAAAATATCAATGATTGTATATATTACCCACCATAACAATAGAATTAAAATCAAATCTGAAAATTAGAATAATTGATTCATCATAATTAATAAATTGATTAAGGATAATGGGGTAAATTATGGTATCAATTTTCATCCCCATGATCATCAAAAATATGTCTTTAGATTACTTCAATGATGAAATAAAATTTAGGTATTAGATTATTTTCACATAAAAATCCTATTTCACTAATGAAGCCAAAATATATGTCTCATCAGTAGTAATAATATGAGTCATGTCAATAAATCTAAATCCAAAGTCATCAATAAATATTCCATATATATCCATTAAATCTAAAAACTTTTATTTTATGATATTTTCTTGAACATGAGATTGATAATTCAATATTAGTATTTTCTCAATAATTCTATAACTAGATGAAAATACATATTAAGTCCTACTATTTTATAAACTAAAACAATAGTATGATGTTGTAGTTACCGTAACACCATCATATTGTGTTTTCATGTTCACTATTTAATGATTGGTAATAAATTTCTACCCATTAATAACTATTGATTTTAATTAATAAAATATTATCTATGGACTAAAATAAAAACCTATTATTTCTTTAGAGATAGTGTCATTTGGAAAATTAAATACTTGAAATCTAAATAAATTTTAAAATAAAATAAATATTAATTTGTATATTTTATTATAGTCACACTTATGTCTTCAATTACAACTGAAAAGTGTACTATTTTCTATAAAAATTATCCCTCCTTAAATGTAATGAACAATTTTTCTATTTATAATTTATTTAAGTTTCCTCTATAAAAATAGTTCAATATTTTAACACATATATATAATTACATGGTATGGGAAAAATATACATGTTTAATTTACTTACATTATTTACACCACATTCATATCATATTTAAACATGACCATATAATATGACATATCACTCTCATCAAGGATTAATTTATTCAATTTACATGATCTTGGAATCCCCCTAATTTGGTATATTTTGGAAATATGGGTTCAATTTTTTCTATACAACTCTTATTCATTTTTCATTCACCAGTTATGTATCATGGTCACATCACACATTGAAATGAACATAAATATATAAATTCTTGATCCATTTAATATTTCTCAATGGAACTTTCAGGATGATTTCAATTATAGATAAAAGAAATAAATGTATACATATTTCTTTCAGTTGCATATATCCAATGAAAAGTAATGGGTCCTCAAAGATGTATTTTAATTGTAATATAGAAAGTAATATATGACATGCATGTGAAAAATGTTGTAGGATATTTTTTCTCTGACTCACATAAAATTAATGGTTCTTGATCCAATATTTTTTACAAGAAAGGCCATGGGAAATTTTTCTCACAAGGAACTATTAAAAAATGGCACAACATAATCACTATAATCCTTATGTTATTGGAAAGTAGATGAAAAATTTCCATAGTAATCAACTCATTAAGAATGGTGAAATAATCTTGAGTATTTAGATATTTAAACTTCAACTCTCTTCTATTGACCCATTTTATTATGTTTCTTGAATATCCATTATGAACCTTTATAGTCTTCAGTACTTAGAAAAACCAAAAAAATATCAATGTTTCTTCACATTATAAAAACATATAACCTTACATTAATTTTCAATGATACATGGAACATAAAATATTGGCATGATACCCCAATACAACAAGTAAAATTGAGATCCTAAATCATTTTTCATTACCCTTGATATATAAAATAATTGAAAGAAGAATTTATAATATTTTATTTTCAAATTAAATTATGTCTAAAAATGATGTAACAAATTTTTCAACCAGCAAGTCAACTCAAAGAAGATACTTTTCTTCATCCAATTATAATTATATTCTTTGAAAACATTTATCCTCACTATATAATTTAACTAATGATTTCAAAATATAAAACCAAAATCTTAAAATTCATTATTCATATTAGCTATAGACATATGATGATGTGGATTTTTGGTGTCAATGGTATTTTTAAATCATCAATGATTATCCTTATATGGATGATCCATTGGTAAGAATCATTGATGTCCATTAAAAATAAAACTATAATGACATTTATCCCATCTATATCATGTATTCTTTATAAAAATAGGATATGATAGTATTCCCTCCATTACCCAAATAGACATCATTGCATAAGTAGGAAAATCATTCATCATCCACATAAGCGCATCATGTATCTGAAATATGACTTTTGAAACAACATTATATGTGTAAAAACACACCCTCCAAAGATGATTCAAAATTTTTAATAAAATATTAAATTATAAATATTTCCCATTTTTAATATTATAAACTCCAAATATGATTAAACTTAAGAAAGTGGATGGGTTTTTCATATTTATCTTTGGAGGAATGATATAAATGTGCATGAAAATTACAATGTAATATTTGAAGTAAGAATCTAACCAAATAGATTGAAACCATTACATGATAGAATAAACCATTTATTGTGGAACTCAACTAAAAAATTAGTATATCATGCATAAAATGTTAGCAATTTTCATATATTAGTCATATAAATAATCTCATCATTATCCTTATTTTTCTAGTATAACTCCATAACAAATTTATTGAAATTTCATCAAACATGAAATTATTTTTGAGTCTTGAAATCAATAGAAAGTTATAAAATATTTTTTTGTCACACAATATGTTGTTCCATAATAATTATTTTCTGTAAATATATACCACCTTTTTAAAAATCATTTAGGGAAGTGGTTTCCTCTTATAATAAGCTGCAAACTATCAAAAAGCATAATATTTTTAGGAATTCTATGTTTGCCAATTTACATCCTTGACATATAATGTTTTGACATAACATCTAAATTATATAAATGCAAGAAGTTAAAAAAAATAACAACATAATTGATGGTGGTATTAAAAAATCCATTCTATATTTTCTTAGAGAAAAATAATATTAAAAATTCTATCATTTTAATTTGATCACATTACTGATATACTAGATTTGTGGTAGTATCCTTCAATTTTCACACATTTTCAGAATCATAATGTTCATTACATTCATTATGTGTACTCTTATCATTTTATGCTTCTATTGTCACACATTATTTCTTATAATGATGAATAAACTGAAACCAATCATATAATAATTCATCTAATCTGAATAATCGTTAAATGAAAAATCTAAAAATCACACTAGCTTGTTTGAAATAATTATTGCAATCCGATCAGTATTTTACGTCAAATTTATATTCATTTTGTTAAAGAATGTTATATTTTATGTCATAAAATAATAGAAATATTAATGAAGTCATATCTAGAATATATTTAATGAATGAATAATGTTTCACATTATTTCAATAACATTGTAAAATATTGAAATAAAATTGAAACCAAATAAATTTTGAATCACTCTCTACTTATTTACATATGTTCCAAATTTAACATGCATGAAGACATCATTATTAAAAAACATAGGTTATCATGAAAACTACAGTTTGAGAATCGAAAAGTCCATTTAGAAATAATTAGAACTATATATTTATCACCCATATACTTAAATTAATAGCTTAATTCCATGAGATAACACAATAATATATATATATATATAACTATAATATTGAAATCAATTACGTCAAAGACTAATAACTATACATAATACCACAGAAAAATTATAATCATGGAATAATAGATAGACTAGTTATTATGATATGTATTATATAAACAAAAAAATGTATGTCAAGTACGAACCGTGGTATATATAGTGGCTAAAGATCACAAGGTAAAAACCTAAAAATGAATTAGTTGAGGATGGTCAATAAATAGATTATATTAGTAGTAAACTAATTAAGTTTTTTTTATGGAATATTACATAAAAAGTAGTTACCCAAAAATCCCAAAAAATGAATAAGACATAATAATAACATATCTTTATACATATCAATGGAAAAAATAGTATTTTATATAAATATTTTCTCCACATATTTTGTACAATTCAAGAAAGATATTCATGAAACAAGAAAAGTTCATCCTTATTAAATAATTTATGAAAACAAGAACAATATATATATATATATATATATATTACATATATTACATTTTTATCTAGACATGTTTATGACCAGAAATAAAGAATTTAAATTCTTAAAATAAAACATTGTAATGAATAATTTCATAAACTATTAATGAATTTAAGAATAAATACAATAATTAAATAAACATTTACCTCATATGTCATAGAAAATAATATATTTAAATAAAAATTATGTATAAGTAGTGACTAAAAAAAATTTTAAAATTAATTGACCTGAAATAATATTTATTATAAAATACAATAATATGTATAATCAAAAATAACCCTCGTTTAATGAACTCGGAAAACTTATGACGTAAAAGAATATAGGTTACTGTTTTATACCTAGAAAAAAAATTGACATCGATGCTTGGATGAAGAGATTACTTATTTATGACTCACCAATTTGATGTTGAATAAGAATGGAATCAATACATCCACTAAGCTGATAACACATGGGATGAGGTAGAAAAGGGAAGGCATCTTGTAGGGTTGACTCGAGATTTGATTGATAGGGGAGGAGGGGAGGTTATACGGCTATGATGTCTCTTAAATTATATAAAATGGTTTTTTAAAACCATTATTATAACATCATCCATATCAGTAGTTTAAATAAACCGTTGGTATAAATTTCATATGAACATTCCATACCAAAAGTTATTATAAACCATTGGTATTGGGGTATCTATACTAATTTTTTTCCAAATCTATTGGAATATGTTCATAGTTATATATCCCTTTATGAGTTGTGATTAAATTATCCTTAAAACCCAGAACCTCAAACAAAAACACTAATTAAAAATTACAATACCCCATATGCAATGTTACAAACAGTGAACCATAAACCCAAAACCCTACACCGTAATTTGTAAATTATAATGCCTAAAAAACCTAAAACTAATAAATGATCAACAAAACTATAAAAAAATATATTTTAACCCCTAAATAATTTATCAAAATATTAAATTTAAAAAGCTATAAAAATCACTAAAACAACCATTAGAAAACTAAAATACACTACGAAAACCTTGAATGACATAAACAATGAAAACAAATTAAAAAAATAATGAAATATAAAACAATATTATAAAAAATCAATAATGATAAACAATAAAAATGAACCCTAAACCCTAAAACCTAAACCCAAAGCCTAAAAAAAGAAGAATAAAAACATATTAATGTCAAACATGAAAAAATATTGAAAAATAATATAAATTTATGATACAATCGATAAAAACATAAAATAATTATTATTATTATTTAAAATAAAAACGTACAATAAATACCTAAGAAAAATTAAAATTACACAGAAACTAAAAAACCCTAGAAAAAATAACCCATTACCACAAGAATGCTTAAAATGAATAAAAAACACAAAAAAAATATATTATAATCCTTAGAAAAACATTTCAAATCCTTTAAAATATTTAAAACCATAAAAATCTCAAAAATTATTAACCCTAAATAACTATTATGATTAATATAAAAAAACAAGTAAAACTCTAATAGAAAGCATAAATACAAAAAACAAGAAAAACAATATAAAAATGATAATACCCTAAAAAGGACCAAAAAATCCAAATATCTAAACCCCAAATCCTAAACCAATAATAATAAACATTAAAACATATATCTTAAGCCCTAAAATATCCTAAAACCCTTAAAATATAAAAAATAGAATTTTTTTTATAAAAACATTAGAATCAATAAAAATATAATTTATATAAAAATAAACCTTAAAAAGGAATATAAGAACATATAAAACATGTTGTGAATATATTTAAAGACATAAATAATAATAAAAACCTATAAAACATAATGGAGTATAAAAAATACTAAAAAATCTCAAAACATATAAACCTAAAACAAAAAGCTGAAACTCAAAACCATAGACCATAATTTATAAAACTAAAACACTAAACCATAAAAAGTACAAAAAGACTTTAAATCCATCATAACAATAAAAACATTTAAAACCATCAAAAAATTAAAAACACTAAAAACTAAAGAATCATATTATGTAAAATAATAATATAACAACCGTGTAAAACCATAAAAAACTTTAAGATAACATTTTAAAACATAAACCAAGAAAATGAATTAGAAAAACCATAAAGAACCGTAAGAATGACCAAAACCCCATTTAAACAAAACTTACTAATTCTTACACTATAAACCATAAATGTTACCTAGTAAACCCCAAATTCTATACCCAAAACTATTAAACATAAACCCTAAATTCTAAAACCTAAATCCTAACCCTAAAATAAGAAAATCATGAAAAATATTAAAAACCATAAAAGATGAAAAAACATTTAAAATGTAGAAAACCCTAAATATCCAAAAAAATAAAAAAACCAAATGGTCTAAATTATGATATGAAAAATATAAATAAACTAATCTCAAAAACCCAAAAATCATAAAAATACTGAAGAAACAGAAAAACCCAAAAACCCAAAATCATAAATTATAAAATGTAAATCATAAACCCCAGAAAAACCCAAAAAAACATAAAACCATAAAACATTAATAATAAGTAAAATTCCATAAAATCGTAAAAAATAATAAAAATAAAACACCTAAAATACCCAAACAAGAATAAAAACATTAAAACCCTAACAAAATCCTTAACAATATAATCTGTGAGAAACCCCAATAAAATCTAAAAATAACTTTAAAAATTTTATAAAACCTAAACAACCGAAAACATTAATCTCCAAACCCAAAACCCCAAACCCTAAATCCAAAACCCTCTATCCAAAAACTTAATAACCAAACCGTACATCTAAAAAATCCCTAAAACACTAAAAAATATATAAACAATTAAAAAAAAGGAAACCCCTAAAATATACCCACAAACAATAAAAATGCAAATAAATATTAAAAAATATAAACTTTTAGAAATCCCTAAAAACTATAAAAAAATAATAAATAAATAAATAAACAAAAAAAATCAGAACGTGTCACCCTAAAAAAAATCCATTAAAATAATAAAATCTTTTAAAAACTATTAAAAACAAACAAAATAATTTAAAATATAAGAATATAAAAAACCCTAAGTACCATAAAAATCTAATCTCGTAATAAAAATTAATTGTATACACCTCTATAATACATAGGAAGATATAAAAAAATATTCCATAAAAAACTATATAAAATTTTAAAAAATAAAAAATATTAATCGTAATTTAAAAAAATGTAGAGCCTACACACACAAAAATAAACCCCAAACAATAAAAACCAGTTAAAAATAATCAAAATAAAAAAACCATTTAAATACTTTTATGAAATATATTTATTATGGCTAGGTTATAATGTCGGTTTTAAAAAATTAATATTATAATTTATTTCTACATCAGTCAATTTTTAGCCACTTTAATAAATAATACGAGTTTATATTTCTCATTGGTTATTATATTACCAATGTGAATGATATTTTTTATGTTCATTAGAAAATTTTCCAATGTAAAAAAACCATGTTATACCATCATTTTCTAAAAACCAAGGTTTTTTTTAAAAAAACTATCATATTATTTTTCCCACATTTAATTAATCCCATTTAGGGCCCTTTTTGTTTTCTCAAGCTCTAGGTAATTATCTTTTATATCATACATTCTCATCATCCCAACCCAGATTGGTTCCACTACCCTCACTATAATAATCACATTCATCAGTATCATCATCATAATGGCAATCACATTCTCATTTTTTTCATCCTATATTACTAATTCTCTCAAATATCTATTTATGGTGTGTATTTATAATTTTAACATTTTGTGCATCTAAGGTAATTTTAATTTCAAAAATATTGTTTTGGGATGGTTATTTTCTTGAATAATCTTTATCAAAGTACCACTATGATAACTCTTCTTGATTTGTATTTTTTATTCTGATTATCCACACATATATAGTATTTTCAAATTTATGAATGAATATTTTGAAATATGGTTTAATTAAATTATCACATGATGAATTGGTGTTTTAGATAATGTTAATTTACTTATTAATGGGTGTATAAGATATGTTTTTTTCTATTTTTGTACATGGGTGTTTTGATATTATAATTCATTGTCGAATATTTATATAAAGTGTTTAATAGATATATTTACATGATCAAGTCTATTCATGATTCTATTGTGATAATTAAATTATAACTTTATCTTATTGATGTCACTAATTCAAGATATATTTCATGATATTATTGACAATAGGGAGATAATTTTATTTTAGTACATTATTTTTTAAACCCCCTTGTACTGAATAGATCACAACTCAGATTGAATATTATGTGGATTTTAATATGTTATTTGTGTCTATATAAAATGTAATGCATATATAAAAATTTATAATTTGAATAATTATTCCCGATTTAATTTTATTTTATAACGTGAATAATGCTTAAATATTTTATTTATTATAATAATATCGATTTACAAATAATTCATTTTAAATTAAATTGTAGTTGTATGGAATATATTTTTGGTGAGCCTAATAATTATGTTTTTTTATCACCCTTTCATAAAAACTTTTTTGTACGTGTTAAGAGGTATTTATATTCTTTACCAAGTTTTTTATTCTCATTCTTCTCAATCTCGAGTATTTAAACCTTTATATTATGATATTATGTTATTTAATTTTAAAATAATAATTAAAATAATGTAATTTTCCATATTTTCCATGTATTATTTTTAAATATTATATGTATTAAATTAAAGACCATGTGTTGAGACAACATCCGATTCTGAGGCCCAATGTTCCCATAATAATTGTTTTGAAAAATACTAAAAAAATTAGAATG
The DNA here is from genome assembly GCA_963277665.1 of Viscum album. Taxonomy (NCBI): domain Eukaryota; kingdom Viridiplantae; phylum Streptophyta; class Magnoliopsida; order Santalales; family Viscaceae; genus Viscum; species Viscum album. The sequence goes on along the minus strand of OY728137.1, from coordinate 464,761,709 downwards.
CATGAAATTTTTTATTTAAAAAGAGGAATAACATATAAAAGGGTGTATGGATCTAAAATCTAAGGGATTCATTGAGTTTAGAATATTTTCTTTAACTAAGTTGCAACATATCATTGGTTGGTGTGGTTTTTTTATGGAAAGTCGTCATGGGAACTTAAATGAATAAACTAAATTTATGGAATTTTATTTTATTGCATCGATGAAAAAAAAATTATTTATTTTAAATAAAAACTCTGTAAGAGGTCTAGGGTTAGCCTCAATACCTTGGAAATATCTAGAGGCATTGGAGATAGAACCTCTATAGGATCCTTTCAATGAACAATGACAGAACTTCTAATCGGTGATTGAGGAACACCAATCTTGATGGATCTCATCAACGACTGTGATGCAACTACCATTCTTCATCAGTGATTGATCCAAATCAATGTAGTATGCATTATTTTGAACTTATTTTCTTGTTAATGAATTTCATAATGAATAATGACTAATCAATAAACATATTGATCTGCGGTTCAGTCGTATTTGTGGGATGGGTTATGCTTGTTGGGTTTTTATGGGAGATCGATCTTGTGATAATTTTATTATTTTGATTTCCATTATTACAACAATTAATCATTATTGAATAGAAAATTGATCTTATTTCATCCATCATTTTTATTCTTGTGCATTTCTCCCCACGTTCATCATTCATTTTGGGTGTTCTTTGTTTCAACCATGACACATCACATCCCGATGAGTTGATCGTTGCACACTCAATTTTTAGTGTAAAGAGCTGATATCACAAATCTAGGATCAGCACAAAATGATAGAGGTGTGTTCACATACATGGAGTGATTACAGATATGTTCAATCCCTAATTTGGAATTCTTTGTCATTCTTGGGTGTGAAATGAAGAACGATAATTTAATCCTTTTTGCATCCGGATTTGAAGATAAAGCACATTTATTTGGTGATGAAATGAATTTATGAGATTAGATCTCTAGTTTTTTCGTGGATTTATCAGTAGATCAAAGTGTGGTAGTAGAGGGAGTGAAACGGATAATCTTCAGTGATTTTAAAAAATTATGAACCACATATCGTGTAATTTTGGATTACATGGTGTTTGGGGTGCCCTTGCTGTGACTAGGGGTTTTGGTAAGAAGAATGTAAAATGCAGCATGTGCATAGTCCAACATTGCTTGTGGTCCCACTTGGGTGACTTTAGTGTGTACTTGGGATTTACATGGACATGGGGCGACTACACATCCAACCTATATAGCATGTCCTTCCCCACATGTACACGAACTAGGCCAAGTACATGGGTTAAATCATGTAATGGTACACATGATGATTTACATGTGTTGGAGCTATGTACCAACACATGGGTAGATTACATGATATATGTATATGGAATAAACAACTACACAAACATAGTTTTATGTCATGGGCCATTTTCATGGGAAGAACATGTGGTCAAGGGACGCGACATGTAACCCCTCAACATGTCATGTACTCTTTCACACATGGATTAGACTCCTTGTTCTCAGAATCATGGACAAGTTGCATTAGGTTTCATCCACCTTATCCATTCCTTGAAGGTAGTTATAGAATCATTTCCTAATCCTAGCACTATAATCTCTTCAATAAGACATACTAGATAGTGTTGTTGGAATCCGCCAAGAGGCCCGGTGTAGGATACTCTATTCTTCTTCATTCTCTAGGCGGAGTCTTATTATTGATGTGACCAATCCTACAGGGCATCGATTCTCTATTTATTGAAAAAATACATATTGATTTGTTGGTATCACCCCATGGACCAGGCTATGATCCTCATCAGTTGTGTCATACATCTCTTTAGATCTATCAGTATATCATTAGCATGGTGAGACCTGATAAGAAGTACCTCTCAGACAAACATCATCAGTGTTATAGGACTCAAGAGTGTATTATCCCAGATGAGTGATTTATTGAATCTATGAGCTCAATTCATAGGGTTGGTATACAGTGGTTGTGACTTACCCTTGGATTGTGTGTCTTGGTCAAGTATATCTGGACATTCTTATTATATGTGTTGTAGGTATACACATGTGTAGAGATGACTGTTATTTCTTTTTTATAATTCATTGTGGTTTTAAGGTATCCTACAGATTATTTTTTTACTCACCCCACCACAAGATTTTCCCACACATGTCATGTCCTATGTAGATGATCGACCCTTTGATGGAGTCCTAGGAGGACCCAGTCCAGATGATTCTTTATGAGACATGACATACAGATTTGTGTTCCATTGGCTTTTATAAAGTAGTCCAAGTACCTTTTTCTTATAGATTGGACTTGTGTTTATGGACTATTTTTTGGCGGGGTTGTATTTTGGTCCTATTACATTACTTTACATTCTAGCATACTCTAATTGGGGGATATAATAGTATTAATGCATTGTTTACTTAGTGGTTTTTTAATTTCAACATTTTCTGGACTTATAAATTTATACGTGTGTACAAGTATATAGTCAATTCCCCCCATGTTAGTGATATGCCTACATGGTGCTAGTCACCATCCCCTGGACTATTGTAGGGGGTCTTGGGGTTTTTTTCATAGGACCCACAAGGATGGGTCATGATAGAGTGGTATCATAGGTGGTTATTTATATCTTAGGACAGGGAGTTTGTGAGATTGGTTTAGGGTGACAATAATATGTTTATTGAGTTAATCTGTTAGGATAGAGACTCCAGTGGCAGTTCAGTGGCTGATGCATTGATATATCAGGTCTCTAATAAAACAATTTTCTATTCGGTACATGAAAACACTATTTATAGAGAAATAAATTGTACATACATCTTATAAGAAGAGGGTTGTGGTTTCAATTTCCTTGATGAGTCAGTTCTTCAGATATAATCTTATAATGTGGTATGTGATGTTTTCTTACAAGATTTCACTATGATGAATTCCATATTAGATTCAAATAACAATGATTGCCCCCTCAGTGATGAGGGTTTAATACGGGGACCAGTTCCTTATATGTCAACTCTAAGTGGTGCATCGGCCATACCGCCACCGGGAGAGGAACATGTGGTACCTGAAGTTCCAACTAATGATGAGTAGAGGTTGAGCATGCTTCAGAAGATTCAAATATAGATTCCCATCATTTTTAGGCAACCTAGACCAATACATGAATAAATACAAGCTAGAGGTAGGGACCTAAGTTTGTTGTATAGTCAGGACACATGTGGATTAGAGGGTGGTCTTGGCGCAACCCTTCTATGTGGCTTAGCAAGATGATGTTGGAGTTTTTCTATCCAGAATTATAAAGAGTTAACTCTTTCATGCATAGAGTTCAAGTGACTCCAGATAGAGTAGTTCTCACCAGTTACGCTGATTTTTGTGTCTTTACTGAATATTATATATCTCTAGAAGGGTGGCATGAAAATGGCTTATTATTCATCGATGTTTACCAACCTTTCTTGTAACTCAATAGATATGGGTAGATATTAGTACTTTAGGGATAAGACCTTTAAGTGAGGCACATGTAGGGGAATATGATCCAATTTTGTGCTTGTATTAATTCTGACATATTCAGGGGTGTATGAGAGGTATTTGGTTCTTGAATGCTTCTTGGCTAAGTAGATATAGTCGTTGATAGTCAATAGTGGGTGAGTTTGAGAAAAGACCTAAACATGAAGGATTAGATGTTAGTCTCAAATACCTAAAACTAGGATATGTTTCAATAGTAGTTCTTAGGAAAATGGATCTACAGTTTAGTGCTCATAGGGTGGGTCTGGTCATCCTAGAGGGAGGTGGTGCTATTCATGTAATGACAGGGGGCATCTCGCTCAAGATTTTCCAACACAATATACCACTGATAATGAGACTGTGGGTGGAGCATTGAGTAAGATACAATGATAAAAAAGGAATATGTGTAGAGAAGTAGACACAGAAGAGGATTTGGGAGAGTATATGGTGGGTTGAGATTTTGACTTGTTACCACCACCACCCATAGGTGGTCCATGCTAGGCTCAGTGAGCAAGAGGATAGGGGATGTGACATCTGAATACGGTCGATGCATATGACCTAGGGTCTCTAGGAATTATTCATGTTATGACCTATGTATTTTATAGTATATATGATTTACTTATAGACATAGGTTCTAGTCAATCCTTTCTCACCACATATCTTGTTCGAGACCTAAAGATTCCGGTTGAACCATTGACCCGACCCATATGCTTGGACACCAATACGGGAGGAGACTCAATGACGACACACATATTCTGATTGTGTGACCAAAACATTGGAGGCTAGAATTATGGTTGTAACCTCTTGATTGAAGCATCAAAGCCATACAACATCTATATTAGTGTGGATTGGTTATCTATAGTCCATGCTCATATTGACTATTTTAGGTGAAGGGTATGCTCTATCTGCAGTGATTGAATGAGGTTTAGATTTTTTTTGAAAATAAAGCCCAATAATCATAGGTTGGACTCAGGAATAGGTTGGTGAGCCAAATTACTCATATTTTTCATAGCCTAACCCTTGGTGTAAAAAATGTTATGGGCATCCAGTTTTGAGTAGTGGTGGAGGAGTACGAGGATGAATTTTCTAAAGATGTTCCAGATTTACCTACCCAGTGAGAGAAAGACTTAAACATTGATTTACACCTCATGATGGAACCAATATATAGATCATAATATCATATGTCTCTCGCATATCTTCATGATATGAGGGTGAAGTTGGAGGACTTGTAAAGGAATGGATTCATGAGACCCAATATTTCACCCTCAACCGCCCCATTTTTTTCCCAAAAACATATATGAGATCTTGAAGATTTCTATGGACTACCAATGCTTGAATGAAATGACCGTGAAGAACAATTATCCACTAATGAGGATCGATAAACTCTTTGATAATTTCAAAGGTTCATGATAGTTCTCAATGGTTGACCTCAAATCAGGATATCCCAACTATGAGTAATTGGTGCTTAAATTTGTCATGATGAATTCCCTAGTACTGTTCATGGGACTCATGAACTGGATCTGTAATCCCTACTTAGACTAGTTTTTGGTAGTCTTCATTGACAATATCTTTTAAAACTTAGCTTTTGTGGAGGAGCAAGTGAGTCCCTTAAATATGGTCCTAGATGTACTACGAGAGTACTAGATTAATTTGAAACTACGGAAATTCGAGTTCTGGATTTAGGAAATACACTTTTCGGGACACATTATCTCAACAGATGGAGTAAACGTTGACCCGACCAAGGTTTATGAAGTGTTAGCATGGGAGACACCTAAGAATGTGATGGAGGTGCATAGATTCCTTAGTCTATTAGGATTTTATCAATGATTCAAACATGATTTATCTAGGATATTAAAAACAATTACAGCTTTGACTCGAAAGGTTCATCCTTTCGTGTGGTTAGATAAGTGAAAATAGGCTTCTCCATAGCTGGGGTGAGTTCGAGTAGTGCCATGATCTTGAGATTGATGGAGGAGGGTGTCGAGTATATAGTTTTCTGTGATGGATTAGGAATCAAGATCACTAGTGTCTAGATGCAGAGGAGGGTGGTGATTTATAATGGGTTTTACCAGTTGAGACCTCATGATCATAACTATGGGACCCATAATCTTGATTTAGAAGTGGTAGTCTTCATGTTCACTGACTGAAAATTATTATTTCATGTCTTTAAAATGGTTCTTTATGGTTGAGAGGTAACCACACATGAGATACAATAAAAAAATCTTTTTCAAAATTCAAATTTTGAATTCATAAACAGAGGATACCTCGATCAGTGGGCTACCCTCGTCATCTGAAGTCATGTCACCTATCATCATCAAGCACCTATCTTGTCGACATTGACCTATCAAAATTGTCATTGTCACCATTTCCAACCAATCATCACACCAGTACAGTGGAGAAAACCCATTCACCAAAGTCCCTCTTCACCACCATAAGAACATAATATACCACCATATAATCAACAAATACCATGATATCCAAAACATACCTCCCAGCGCCATCTTTGAGGCTCTACATCTATCATAAGACCTTATGTCATCTTCATTATAAGAATTTTGAATAAAGTGTTGGAAACGTCATTGTTGGAAACCAAGACCAAACATCATATCACAAAAATCTAAACAACAGACAAGAATCCATCACGTGCATCCTCCACGGTCCAATAAAGACGAAACAACCATGAGTCAAGACCACTAGTCGTCAAATCCCAAAGCACTAATAAGACCTCCCCTCAAATCCACCTTAGAGAGTGTGGTGGATGGTTGGAGCCAATGTAGAAAAACAGGCAGACAACGACATTGATGGAGCTCATCTACAAGAACCCTTATAAACAGGCCAAAAACATGAAAACCAAATCACCCATAATAAAATAAAGAACACCAAAAATGAGAATGATGAAAAATGGGAAAATAGAAAATGGGGATGAAACAATAAGGAAATCCATAACTGATACCAGAGAAGGTAAAATAGGGAATAAACCAAAAAATAGAAGGCTAGAAGATGACAAGAGATTCCAAAACCACTGAGCCTCACCCCAAAACCTATGAGTATCTACTTCTTGTATCTGAACTCAAGGAGAGTGTTGGAAACAAAGGTAAGAGCATGGAACATCAGCCTATGGTAATATCAATGATCCTCCACTGAATAAAAACGAAGGATGGGACCAAGGAGAAAACCATTGTGGACTAGCGTGGGGATACTGACTGTGAGACCCAATTTAATCAGATATCCAAAGGGTCTTCTCTTGATAGATATTCAAAATGTGGGGAGAACATCATTCTTTTCATAGGACGTATAGTGGTACTAGTGACATGTAGGAGGTGGTTCAGATGGAGTATATAGGTCCCATTTGGTGGTACATCCATGTGGGAAAAAGCTGTATCAGGACCTTTGACATAAGTTTTGGTGGCCAGGGATGAATAAATGAGTTGTATATTTTGTCTATTGATGCCTTACTTGTCATCAAGTGAAGTTTGAGCACCAGATTCCAATGTGTTTAGATAAACCCCTTGAGGTGCCAGAATGGAAGTGGGATGGGATATAAATGGACTTCATGAAGGGTTTACCACATACATACAGTGTACACGATGCCATCTTGGTGATCATTCACTGAATCACCATGTCGGCCCAATTACTTACTATCTGAGAGTAGAGTTTAGTAGAGATCATGGGAAACCTCTAAGTTTGGGTGATAGTTTTATTCTATGGGGTTCCATCCATGATTGTTTCAGATAATGATGCTTGAATTACATCCCGGATGTGGAAGGAATTATTGGAGGCATTTGGTGCCTAGTTAGGATTGATAAAATCATTTCACCGTAAAAAATATGGCCAGATGGAGCAGACAATTAATGTTATGACAGACATGTTGTGATATTACATGTTAAACATTGGTCAATGTTGGGAGGATCACTAACCAATTGTATAGCTTTCATAAAATAACAACTACCATTCCACTACTGGTATGGCGCCATTCTAGGATTTATACGGGCAACCTTGCAGGTCAATACATTATTTTACTTCCCTCGGAGAGTCATCACTCATGGGATTGAATTTGGTGTGAGCTGCAACAGAGTAGTTGAATATCATCTAGGAGTAGATGAAACTACAAAGATCTATCATAAGTCCTATACTGACATGAAAATGGGGCCTTTGAATTTCAAGGAAGGATACAATGTATTCTTATGGGTTACACCAGGACGTGGACTATAGAGATTTCATAGGGGTTTAAAGTTATCTTTGAGATTCATTGGCCCATTTTAAATATTGTGTAGATTTGGAGAGGTAGAATACCACATATCTCTACTCTCGTAGTTAGACTAGGTACACAACGTCTTCCATATGTCGCAACTAAGGAGGTACATGCACATCCCATCTCGCATCATCGACAGGGGTGAGATGGAAATTGACGATAGAGAAATGTTATCTAAGTTCCCAATGGGGAATGGGGATGGGAAAAATATGATCCTTCAAGGTATATCTATTCATTTAGTGTGTGTTCTTTGGAAACAAAAGAATCTATAGGAGTGCACTTTGGAGCGGGTGGCTTAGATTCATGCTCAATACTAAAATCTTATTGAGTCTCTTTTTTTTGGATTTATAGGGACATAAATCTTCAATGTTGGGAGAATTTAATTTCCATGATTTTCCATGTATTATTTTAAAAATATTATATAGATTAAATTTGATACCAATCATTGAGATGACATTTAATTATGAGTCCTAGTGTCCTCAAAAAAATTATTCGAAAAATATTAAAATATTAAATATCATGCATGAACAGTTTCCCTAAAAATGGAATAATATATAAATAGGTTTTGTGTTATGAAATTTCAGGGCAACATTGAGTTCATAGTAGTGGATTTTTCCAAGGTGTGACCTAACATTATTCAACATAGGTCATTTTTGGAAAACCATTATGACTACTTAAATGAAAAAATTTATTTAATAAAATTTAATTTATATTATTGACGCAATGACATGTTTAATATTTTTTAATGAAAACCTTTTTATATGATCCAAGGATAGATTCATATCCCTTTAATTCTATAGATATTTTTTTGAGAGATCCTCTAGATGATCCTTCAGAAAAATGACGACCAAACATTGAATTAGCGACTGATGAATGTTGGTCTTAACAGATCTCACCAATAGCAATGACACAATGACCATTCATCATCAAAGAGTGATTTGAATAAAGGTTGTATGCATTAATTTGACTTTCATTCCCCTTTCTTGATCTCTAGATGAAGACAAACCAATTAACGACCAGATTGATCTGTGGGTAGATTGTATTTGTGGGATGAGTTATTTTTTGGGGGTTTTGATGGGAGATCTATCTTTTGATCATTTTATTTTTTAAACTTCAATTATAATGGATGTAGATAGATATATACATGTACATAGATTGAGGTTCATCCCTCTCTTTTATTTTAGTTCTTTTCTCTTTTGTTCATTATTCACCACAGGCATTATTTTCATGGACCGTGACTCTAAACATCCCAATAGATCGATCGTTGCACACAAAATTCTTGGGGAAACAATTTTATATCACAAATTTGGTATCTTAATGACATGTTATAGGTGTGAAGATAGATAAGAAGTGTTTCAGAAAACTATGGATCCCTGAATCTATGTTCTTTATCATTATTTGATGTGAAACAAAAAATGAAGATTTAATTGATTTTGTGGCTGGATCAGAAGATGAAACATGTTGATTTAGTGATAACATGTCTCGAATATTTTAGTTCTCCAGTTTCCTGGTTCATAGATCGAAGGATTGATGTTCAATAGTGGAGGGAGCTTGCGGAATATGTTCAAGAAATTCTAGAAAATCACAAACCACATGACGTGTAATCCAAGATAACATGGATTGTGGCCCCCCTTATGGTGGTTAGGGTTTCAAGTAAGAAGAAGGTCTCATGTAGCATGTGTCTAGGACTACAGGACATGTGGTCCCTCCCTGGTTACTCCATCATGTACATTGAATGTACATAGACAGAGGGTGGACAACACATCTTTCTTACACGGTGTGTACTCCACAATTTGGACACATCCTAGACCAAGTACATGAGTTATTCTATGTACTGGTACATGGGTAGATGTACATGGGTTGGAGACATGTAATGACACATGGGTAGAGTACACAGTATCCCTAAATGGTGTGTACTACTACACATACATGGTTTGATGACATGGGTTGTTAACATGTGTAGATCCTTGGGTCAAGGGACACGACATGTAACCCCTTGAAAGGTTATGCACTATTTATTACATGTCTTAGAATCCATGTTCTTGGTATCTTTGAAAAAAAATCAGTGTTCATTCCCATAACATTTCCCTAAAATTATGTATATCATCATTTCCTACTCCTATGAATATAATCCCTTTAATAGGACTTCCTGGATAAAATTGTTGGAATCCCCTCAAAGGCCCGATACAAGATCCTTTATTCACCTTCATGCCATAGGTGGAGTCCTTGTTATTGACATGACCAATGCAAATAGGCATTGGACCTATAATTTGTGGGTTAATTTAGATTGATTTGTTGGTATCACCCCATGGACCTGTATTTGATCCTTTTATATTGTATATTATATATTTTAATATCTATTAGTGTATTTTTCTCATGGTGAGACCTGATGAGTAATACCTCTCGGACAAACATCATCAGTGATATCATACCCAGGAGTTGGTTCTACTAGATGACTGATTTCTGGAATCTTCAAGATCAATTCCAAGGGTTGGTGTAAAGTGGTTGTGACTTACCTCTGTAATTTGTGTCTTGTTTGAGTATATCTAAATATTCTTGATATCTAAACTATATACATGTACCTGTGTAGAGTTGATTTTTCTTTCTTTTGTTGTATTTCTTTGTGGTTTTGGGGTATCCTACTGAGTATTGTTATACTCACCCATGCAGAGGATTTCCCCACTTGTGTCGTGTCTTATGAAGATGATCAACAATTTTCATGGAGTCCTAGGAATACTAGGACTAGACAGTGCTTTGTGAGAATATACAAACTGAGGTGTGTTTCTGTGTCATTCAGACAATAGTCCCAGTACCTTTCTATTACAGGTTCGACTTGTGTATATAATATCTTTTTTGGGTGGGCTTATAGTCTTTCCATAATTACTTTACTATAAATTCTTTCACACTCTCATTGTTGGATATAGTGGTATGCATGCATTTTTTACTCAGTGGTTTTAACATTTAATCATTTTTCGGGGATGGATATGAGCGTGTTCGTAAATGTACATATGAAATTCCTCGAATATTAGTGATTTTTCTACTCAGTTCTAGTCACAATCCCTTGGCCTATTAGGGGATGGCTTGGAGAGTCACAGAACATGACCAACTAAGATGGGTCATGACATATAATTATTATGTTATATAATAAAAATAAAGAATAATTTTTTTATATGTGATTAATCATTTAAAATCAATGTTAATATTTCTATTAAATAATTTTTTTCTAAAAGGATGAGTTTTTAACTGGGTGTCGCTGAAGCATCTTTTTTTATTGAACAAGGATAATACTATTTATTTATAAATTGTTTGAAAATAATTACATGGGCCATAAGTCCAAAGGTTCAAATTATTTAAAGAATTGATCTCTAGGTACAACACATTTAATAAAATAAAATGGATAAATGTCCCATCAATTGTCCTAAAGTCCCAGTGGACAATTAGCCTTTACAATTTAATCTATGCCATTGGGCATGATTGCTTGCATCCAACCCATCCCACCTATTTACCTTCTTATCCACATTCAATTTATCCCACCCTCATTAACCTCCTTCACCCAATATCCCTGACCACCACCCATGCCCATATATACACTTTCACTAAGCTTTTTTGACATCTACATGTGCCCACCTAAGGCTTCTGCCTTCATATAGTATCACTAGTATCCACCCCCATTACCACCTATGAGTGAAAACATTTCCCATCATCACTACTACACACATTCATGCATTTGGTTTTTGCCACACCCCTACTAGAATCAACATTAAACTAGAAGAAACCAATCCCATATGATTTGGTCTGGGAATATTCAACCACCACGCAAAATGATGTGCCAAATTCTAGGGGCGTGATCTGATTCCCTCATCCATTGGTTGGATTCTGTAGATGTGTAACACTCAGTCATAGATATATCTAGATCTAAATGGGTGAAATTTTTAAATGTTCAATGATATAAATTTTTTATGAAATATGTTTCTTTAAATTTATCTATTAAATATTTTATATTCCATTTTATTATTATTTATATAATTAAATTTTATATTTTGTTAAAAATATAATAAAAAATTTTCAATTCTTAATTTTTTTATAGATATTAATGAGTCATATTTGGATATTTTTACTATGAAAATGTGATTAATAAGAGGAATATGTTGATGTTTTTTTGTAATTATAAAAAAACCATCCAAAAAGGATCTTGTTTTATCCAATTTTGAAATTATTCAATATAAAAATTTTTAAAACAAGGGAAATAAAAGATAATTTCTTTTTCTTGTTTTAATCCAAGTTGTGGTCCTTTTATTCAGAATGGTGAATTTCCCAAAATTAAATATCTACTGATTATGGTGATTATGAAGAAGGTAAGTATGATAAATTGAAGAAATGATTCATGAAATTAAAGTTGGGGTGATTTGGGAAGCATTGATAATTAAGCATCTATATGTTGATGCTGAAAATCATTTTATTTAGTTTGTATGAAATTTATGGATTTATAAATTATGTTATGACTGATTAACGTGATGTAAAAAATGTATATATCGAAAAAATATTTAAATTGTTTCTACCACTATTGAGATACATACTTACAAATGAAACCTATCTTATATATTGACATTATAATATGAATAAAATATTATTACAAATGGGTTTAGTGTATGAAAATTTACATTCCCACTCAAATGAATGTGTTTTATATAGGATGGAATATGAAGATATATCAGAGTGTCCAAAATATAGGGAATCATGGTATATATTTGAAGAAAAATCATAGTATGATTTAGCAGTCAAAAAGTATCATTTCAAGTAAATAATGTATCTTCGTTTAATTAATAAATTAACATTATTATTTATAATTTCAAATAATTGTGAAATAATGTGATAAAAAGAAAATGAGTGAATATTTGAAGGAAAAATATGTCATCCAGTTGATTTTACATTGTGGAAGAAACATGATCAATAGTTTCCTACAATCATAAACAATGATAGAATACTCATAATTGGATTGTGAATTGATGTAATGAAAGCAAATTGAATCCTTAGTAATAAACTTCGTTCATGACCTATTTTATTGGTAACTTAAAATGTATTGGATGAATTTTGTAGGAATAAGAAATAAAACATGTTGAGTTCAATGATTCCTGGACAAAAACAAACTGTAAATGGTATTTTTGTTTTCCTATAACTATTAATTGATGATTGGACTATTTTATTTCATTAAGGTGTGAAAATAAATTTTTCATAGAAAAGATATCATTTTCAACATAAATCAATGATCATGTTTCTATTAATGACTTCTTAACATATGAAAATTTGTATATATATCATGTAATGGGTCACAAAGCATGTTCAATTTTCAAAAAAACCAACATCATATTATTAACTACAACATGGGATAAAAATATTATTTCTGGTCTATTGAATTTTTTTATTTATGGATTAATCTTATCAAATATTTAGAAATCTATTCAATGATTAACATGTATTTGATATTTCTCAAAAAATGTTTTCAAAACATCAATATTTTGAGAGAGTGAAAAAAATATTGTCACAATTGGAAAGACACACACATCTAGTAATAATAGATATTTTTGGACGAAATTATCAACATTTTATGATATTCCAAATTAGAGATATCACGTGGTTATACATAAATATGATTTCATATAGGAACAGAAGATTATTTTTAATAGTTTGATTGGAAAATTAATAGATATTTATAGTAAGACTAATGATGGATTGAATTTAAGATTGTACATTCTATCAATGGGAATACATTTGGTTTTATTCCCCACCCATATTCTAGATAAACACATCTTACTTTATCTTTCAAGCATTATCTAAGAGATAAAAAATTAGTTTTTGTTAGTGACTCCATTGTATCAATGTTCCATAGGCTAATTTATCAAATATGAATAATTATTATTCACTAAATATTTAAATTTTTATATCTATAAAAGCACATGATTGTCCCTTAATAATGTAGAAACTATTACCAGTTTCATTTCATTGAATTCTTCTAATTAGTTTCATAAATAATATCATGAATGTGTGTTATTTTTAATACAAAATTTTAATAAGATGTTGATCTAAATTAATTGATAAATTTAGAGAATAATATAATTTTTTTACCTTTTAAAATTTAAATATATTTTCATCCATATTTTTTTTGATATCATGGTGTATTTAATAGTTCATTTGGTGCAACAAATAAATATTTACAGAGCTATATATCAATGTTAAATTTTTTATTTTGAAATCTAGATGAAGATATTGAATGGAAATATTGAGAATCCATATCAAAATTAATATTACATTGTTGAGAAATATATTTATGCGGAGGTTATATATTTTTGTACAAACTATTTATCTATAGTAGTGAAAATTGATTCCTATAAATATCACAATGAAAGTTTTATTGTTGTGGAAAAGGGGTCCATGGATAGAAACTAAAATCCTTGAAAGATCAAAAAATAAAGAACATACATTTAAACTTGTGGAATAATATAGATGATTCTCATACATATATAAAAATAAATAATAATGTGTCAAAAAAATTTATCCAAAGAATAATGATATGTTGAAAATGCATGAGTTCAAAAAAAATCTTTTTTCCCATGTTTTAAATATATTCTGCATGATAGATCTGATATATCATAATCATCAAGTTGGTTAGTGGGTGACCCAAGTTTTATTTAGTTAACAAGAAATATGTATGACATTAATGGAAATAAATTTTATACTTAAGATTATAAAAATAGATTTAAACTTCAGAATGGTAGTGTAATGGTGTTCATAGAATCAATGTGTATTTTTAGTTCCAAAGACAAAAACCCAATATCTATATCAAGGTCATACAATAGTTTTATTGATAAAATATGGGTTATTTATTAAATAAAATTTTATGTTATAATGTTTAAGTAATAATAGTATATGTGTAACAATATTATAATTTAAAATGAATTTTATATTATAAAATTTATTTGGAATGGTTTGGAATATATAATTGATCAATTTTTCATGGAATCACATGAACATTTTATTCTATGTTCTATATCCCTTCAATGTGTAGTGGTCTACACCACACAAGAAAAATAGATATTATATGGGTTATCATAAAATTTATTATGAGGATTATTTTTATGATGTCTAGAATCATATAGAAATATTATCAAAGAATATTGATGAAAATCTTGTAGAATTAGATTTTTTCATATAGAATAATAATGGGGAAATAATTTGGTAAAAAGAATATTTAGTAATTCCTTTATACTACATGTAACATATATTTATTTTTTTCATTTATATATTTCTTAAAATTTTTGAGATATTAGATTTAATTTTTTTACATTAGACACATATTTTAGAAAATATGATATATTTCTATCTATATTAGTTACAGTTTTTTCATTATTTCTCAGTTATTGAGATTTATATGTAACTATTGTATTTGTATAATTTTTTAGATAATATTTTTTCTTTTCCCTATATCATTTTATTCTTAATAAATATTTTTCGTACTCATTTGACATTGTTAACTACAAACAATTATGATAAATAATACTTTTCGTATTTTTTAAACATTATTTTGGACTACTCTAAAAAATATGACGAAGAGTGGTTTTTTATGTTATATTTCCTTTTTGTATCATTTTATGAATTTCATTCAAATTTTTATGTAAAAATTAAATTTTTATATTATTTTAATTAATTTTTATTTTACATTTTAAATCATTTCATCTCTCAATAATTTTTTCATCATTTTTGTTAACTACATTAAAAATATGAATTAAAATCTGTTTAGTTTTTTTACATTGTTTTGATCATATCTAATTTTATTTTTCATTTTATAATTAATAATTATATATGTATATTATTGTACTAATTATTTGTTGATTTGACTGGTAGTATAATTTCGTACTAAACTCATGACTCAAGATGAGATTCTAGGGAGTATTTTCACATTATTATACCAATTAGGTTCATTATCCTTCTACTTAATATGCATCTACATCCATAGATTTAGAACATTATTCTAGGGCTGATGATGGTTATAGCACATAGTCACTTGAACTATCAATTTCTTATACCCATAACTTGTGGATATGTGTTGATTTTGATGATAATTATAAACTTATAGGTCTAAAAACATAAATATTTAAACCTTTTCTTGAAAATAAATCTTGGTTCAAATTCAAAATTCTAATTTCTTATTATAAAAATGTTTTTAAAAAGATATGATATATCAATTATGGGATGAAATTTTAGTGGTATTATCAATTTTTATTTTACATGTCATGACATGTTTTTACGAAAATATGTTTATTCCTTATTTTCTGGTGAAATATGTTGTACCAAAAATTAGGGAAGTCAGGATGAAATTTGTATCTTTGGGTTCTAGGATATAGATGGATTTCTAATCAACCATCACATCAAAATTCATTTGTGTCATAAGAGAAATTAAAAATCCATGAGATATATATCTATTTCTAGAAGATGATTCATGGAAGTAGTCTGTTGAAATTAGATGGAAATAATCATTTTTTGTAATTGAAATGTCATATTTTAGATGTTTTCTTTAATAATAATGATCATATTAATTATTTTATCCTTAATTTTAAAAAACTAGGTAGATATAATCAAGATATCCAATAAAAGTAAACCCTCATACAATATATTTTAGATATTATAAACTATAGGAAGAAAAAAAATATGGTTGACATTTTTTAAAAAATTAGATACAATTCATCCAGATCGATTCTGGTTGACCCTCCTTCCCCACATAGCCTGTCTTGAAAAATTTAACAGTGCTAGAATGAAAAAATTACAGATATATTATATAACATTATAAGGGTGTATTTGAGTGGATTTTAAGGACTAATTTATGTTATTTGAAATCTTTATATAAAGTGATTCACTACATAAATTTTCAAAATATCTCATATAGGAATTTGTTGAAGAATAGAACACACATGAGACCATTATATCTAAGGGTAAGAAGGATATTTTATAAATTGCATAGGTAAATCTAGAACACTGAGGTCTGGTATAATGGTACTATGTGGATGCAATGAAACAACCCAAGTACCCTTTCGTACTGGTAACTGACCCAACCCATCGCATACTTGAAGGGTGTTCACATTCCCTGCATGTAATAAAATAGAACTCGGGAATCCAACTGTTACTAGAGGTAATGATTTCTCCCAACCAAAAGAAACCATATGTAACATATATATAATAGAAATAAAAGTGAAAAAAATATATATGACATAATAGAAAGTATACAATGGAATCCAAACAATAAAAGAGTGAAAACAATATCAAAGTACACGTATAACCACAAAGGACTACCAAACAGGAAAAAACTACTCCACTTTATATAAGGGGTGGAATCACACCATATCACCCCCATCTAGTCATCTCATCTGATTGAAAATCTCCCAACATCACTATGACGTCTTTCCTTTCCTTGCATCAAAATACATAATGAGGTTTACACACAACCAGATGGGTACGTGGGGTTTGAAAAAATATTCTTCATAGGGTCCTACATAGGTGTTCCATAACATTTTTATGTATAGAAGAAAACTTATATTCATTTTATGAAAAAAATAACATGATAAGAAATAAATATTTTTTTTTTCAAAAGCATGGTAAATGTCTCCCTTTTCCATAAATTCCAAAACAAATATCTAGGTCTATCAATTACAATCATAATTTCTAGTATCATTAATCCAAATCCAAATCATGAATCTAGTATACAAAAATAGTAAAAATCCCAAAAAAGGTAAATAAAACAATGGAACTCAAAATTCCAATCTAGAAGAGTAATTGTTCCATAATAATGACATGTTCCCAACAAGTCCCTATAACCTTAGCCTTTAGAGAAGAGGGAAAATCCACGAGTAAACCCTACAAGAAAGTCTTTAACAACTTCCTAGAACAACATGCATAGGAAGTTGGAAAAACAACCATGAGATAAACTCCCAATGGTAATATGGATGATTTCCCAAAGATAAACCATCCACATACATACCCAAGGCTTCCTAAGTGATTCATTTGATAAATCATCTCAATGTTTTGAAAATAGACCTCTTTAGGTTTACCAAAAAACATAGAAAACTCACCTTTTATAATGTATCCATTTAAACACGCACAAAAATCATGAAATATTTATTTATAAATAAATTTATTAAAACTAGAGAAATAGATTTCATCCAACACAGGCTATAGAAGGAACCAAATACCTCAAAACATGGGGCCGTACACTCCCAAAAAGTACCCTCTAACTAGAAAATAAAAAAATGAAAAAGGAGTCCCTGTAAAAAGTCTAAACATATCCAAAATTGTTAAATTTATCAAAAGGGTTGTAAGAGAAGAGATAAAAACACTTACCTAAAGAACACACACTATCTGTACCACAAATAATAATGAAAATAGTCTTCAAAATAATATTTCACAATCGATCTTGATTTAAAAAAAAGAAAAATCAATAAGGACCATCAGATCTAAGAATTTAATTCCATAAAACAACTGTGATCAATGAATAATGAAGTTAAAAGACTTACTCACCCAAAGAGACACAAACCAACAACAATGGTGATCAATTGCTGAATGGATATTACCTAATAAAATGGAGAAAATATCTAGATATTCCTACTAGGTTGAGAGCCAAAGGAACTGCAGAGGAATGAAATAAACTATCACTTGATCGACACCCTAAAATCCAACCTTGGTATATTTAATTATGTTATAATTCATTTATACACATTTTAATCCTGATGACTTATATAACCTGAAATCCCATTAATTTTTTTTAAAATATCCCCTTTAATATTACATTCCATTTCATATTTACATGGTATTTACTTCATTCACACTACATAAAAGGTTCACAATATCTCCTCTATAGAACATACATGTCATGTACTCTCATTACACGACATATATTTATCTTCCAACCTGAAAAAACTATATATTATTCCATGAAAACCCAAAAAACCTCTTTCATCCTCTAAACATGAGGATAACCCCAACAAGATATTAACACACTTATACTTGAAATACATTCTTTCCAATAAAATTACATCCCCATAAATTATGTTATTTTTCCAAAAAAACATTATCCATCCATGGAAGTCCCAAGATGCTTCCAGTTAAAGTGTGAAATAATTAAAGGGAATGGAATTTCTTAAAAGAGGGTAAAGAAATATTACAAACTCTCCACTATAATACAATCCATCCTAATGAATTCATGTTGAGTAATGAATTATTTTAAAGTGGTGAGGCGGTTTTTCCCTCATCAACAAATCATGCTCCCAAGTCTCATGAGAATCTAATCTTTGTCTCTATAAAACATTTACCTATGAGATATACTTCCCATAGAAGACTTTCACTTGAGATTCCATGATCTTTACTATATGATCCACAATAGAAACATCAATCTCTAACTCAATCTCATCCCAACACAAAATGGGGGAGTGTTTAAGATGATATTTCATGGGCTACAATATGTGGAAAACATCATGAATACCTATCAAATGAATCGTTAAACATTATATATCTTTCAAGACTAAAATAACCTATCCAAGGATAAAAATTCCCGAAAACTCAGTTACCTAAAGAAACATACAATGGACAACATCGATAATACATATTAGATTTAGGCTAACTCTATGATATAACTAGATGGAGACATATATCTTGGATCCTTGGTAATTTTTCCCAAACCAATCTCAACCCCACCAAAGATGGTTTCCCCACCTCTACCCGACAAAGAGCGACATGAACGGGTGACCATAAGAAGTATCTAAAGGATCTATTCTAATTGATTAAAAATTATTATTATTATTATTATTAGAAAACCTAATCAACATTATATGGTTATACCATGAAACACAATAATAAAATACACATGTATGAATAAAATCCTCCTAGATATAGAAAACCTACTTTATATTACCATCTATCTGTGGATGAAAATTTTTACTCAATATGACATGATTCCATATCACCTCTTAGAGACTTTTCCAAAACATTGATGTAAAACTTGGATCCCTATTATAATAAATTTCTTAATGAACCCCATAAAATCTTATAATTTATTGCACATACAATATAACCAGATCATTTTATTTTGTGGTTGCTTTTATATGAATGAAATGATATGAATTTTTCAACCAATTAATCACCACATACATTACAATATTCAATCAAAGAGTCCATATTTATATGAAAAAATTTCTATGGATACCACATCCCATTTCCAGGTAGGTATTAAAAGAGGCTGGAGAAAGACAAAAAGTTTCAAATGTCCTGTCTTTATCTGTTGGAAGTTGTAATAGTGGGACACATTCTCTATAATGTCACACATCATATTTGGCCACCAAAATAACTATCTTAGGTCATATTACATATTTATAGTTCTTGAATGAACAACTATAGAAAAATTATGAAAATTAGAAAAAACCAAGTAACTTACTAGTATTAGTATAATAAATTGATCCCTAATATTGAGTATTCCATGTGAAGAGAGAGACCAACCCAAAACAGTCTTCCAACCGTAGAGGGTTTCTCAAATTCCACTGAACTCAAAATCATATGGTTTGACTCTACATAATTGAATCACGAAGAGATAAAGGTAAATGGAAAATTTCGAACACCATGCCTGAAACATTCTATTAATCATCCATACGCAGCTAGTAACAAAACCCTATAGGTTTCCACTCTTCAATAGATTCCACAACATCTTGTGATGGTTCTTTCTTACTAAGAGAATATGTAATAACATTCCCATTCCCCTGTGTGTATGGGATAACAATGAAAAATATGTAAAGGTTTTACCACCATAATATCTATATGAAATTCAATTAATTATGATAAAATATATAACTTAGTCTCTTATGGTCAGAAAAAACTATGAAACATTCCCCAAAAAGATAATACATACAACACTTAAGGACATGCATAACTACAGCAAGATAAAAATCATAAGTGGGGTAATTATTCTCTTATGGTTTATGTTTATGGGAATTTTAAGCAACCAAATGATCTTCCTACATGATCACACAACTCAAAATAGTTCCATAAGAATCACAGAAAACCACATACCCCTTATAAATCTCATTTCATATCAAAAGAACATCTGATGTCAGAATTCATTTAAGATCCTAAAAATAGCACGGACATTTTTAATCCCATATTAAGTTCACCCCAATCCTAGAAATAGAATTAAATGGTAATGAAAACATTGATAAATCCTTGAACAACTATTTATAGTAACAAATAGTACCATACAATCTCAAAATTTCAATGACATTTGAGGGCTCCTCCCATGAAAGACAACCTTTAAATTATCCAGATCATCCAACAAGCCTTGTTCCAAAAATCACATACCCCATTAAATTCACTTATTGAATCAATAATTTTCATTTTGAAATCATTTCAAATAGACATTGAATTTTTTGTATTTCAAGAACCAACAACAAATCGTGCACATGCTCTAGCTTGGATCTCAAGTAAACCAAAAATTCATCTTTAAGTACTACCAAAAAAGTGTCAATATATTGATAGAATATTTGGTTAATAAAATCCTTCAAAACTGTAGGAGAGTTATTCAGACAAAATTTTATAACATGATATTCGTAATGGCCATACCTGCTTCATAAATTCATATTTAGTATTTCAAACATCAGAACTCTAAGATGATGGTAACCCTACTGAATTCATATCATTGAAACCCATTTTTTCCCATTTCACTCGTCTACAAATAATCCTCAAAATAATATGGGAACCTATTCTTAACTATTACCTAGTTTAACAACTAATTTTCCACACAAAAAATCACATTAAAACATATTCTTTCTTGGAAAACAGAATTGGGGCTTCCCAAGAAGAAACACTTTGGTGAACAAAAACCATCTACACCATATCATCCAACTAAATATTGATCTTTTTTCATCACAACTAGTGCCACAAAATAATAAGGTATAAATATTAGATGCATCCCTAGAACTAGGTGAATTTTAACCTCTAACTTCATCTATAGAGGAATCCAAGAGAAATATTCTGATAAACGTCAAGAAAACCCCAAAATGGTGGGAATATCTAAAAAAAGGAAACATAATCAACCTCAACTGAACTAGTAGAAAACAACTCTGAATATATGGGTTGGAATATTCAACTCGATCGTACCTCAAATACCACTCTCTTGAAACTACATGTGGACTCCCATTAACCATATAAAATGAGACACAACAATGATAACAATCAAAATCAACATGATGAGAAATAAGCCAATACACCATGATGATGATGTAAAAAAATCTAAATCCAGAATAATAAAATCCAAGACTAACTCCACATCATTTATTAATATCACCGTAGAAGGACACTAAAACCCTAAATTGTTCCTCTTTCTAAGACGTGTCACTAAATACATAATAAATGGAATGAGTTCTATTGGAAGGTTAATCATACCAACAAAGTGACCTGATATAAATTAGTAGGAAGCTATAGTATCATTTAAGAAATTTTTTATTGAAAATAAAATAAATAGGGTACATCTCACTATCAATGGACAGACATCCAGCTTCACTGTAAAATCATATACTACCTGATAGTTCCGTACTCCAAAGGCATGTGGCTGGATCCCCGTAGTATTTGATGTATCTATATATACTTTGGTATCCTTTAGATTCGTATATCCCTAAACACATTTAGTAGTATACATATATAGATAAACACAATTTAGATGACCATAATTCCTTTAAATATTAGACATCTTTTCTAGTAAAGGGAAATACATTATGTGTTTCCATCCTTACCACACTGATATCAAGTGGAAGACATAACACTAGTTGCAACTAGAGGCACTAAAGGGGCCTACTATCAAGGACCACATCCACCACTCCTTCAATGATCTTGGCACATCCTCATTTTTCCCCGGCGTGCCTTTAAAGCTGCCACTATGTGGAAGAGAAGGTGAATGATATAAATTATTTCGTTTTTTATTTAGTTTTTTCACCATATACCACTCCACTGTGTCATCATAGATCCATATCCTTAACATAAATAGATAATATCTTATATCTTGTCACAAAATATGTAGGTACTTTCAAGAGTTCATATGTTCCTTCTTTAAGAATATTGGTAAAAAATGAACCATCTCCACCAATCGATTGGTGTATGCCGATACCAAAAAATCATTGTACTAAAAAGAGAGGAACTATAGATAATTCTCTATCATTAGTGACTTTGAAAAGAAAATACCAGAATAATAGAGTCCTGAAACTCTTCCAGTCCAAGCCTGCATGCTTATCTATATGTACCATGGAATCCAGTCACCTCGCAATGGGACCCTCAAGTCAATACACAATATAACTGACCACAATAATATATGGTGTATCCAATAATTCAAATATATTATCAACATTTTCCTACTATTCCTCCACCTCTGGAGTCTCTTTCATACCATTAAAGGATTGCTCTTTCTCATGCAAGAGCTCACATGATCGATCACTATCACCTTCTTCTTTTGTAAGTACCTCAATGAATGTGTTCCGAACATGTGAAACATTTGGATAAATATACCAAACTACTCACACAATATCCATAATAATTTCTTGACTCATTAGAGGATTTCCTTCAGGTACATCAGCTGCACTCTCTTTAGGTACTCAGAAAACATGTTCTAGTGGCATATTATTGTACACCAAAGCAAAAGAAATGATCATCTAACAGAAAAATCTCAATCCAAACATGATAACCCATAAAAAAACAAATATTTACAATATAAACTCAAAACATGAGACCTTAATCCCAATATACCATGTAAACTTGAGCCTCATCATGATAAGATTTTTCCATGAAATCATCATTATATTCCTCTCATGTCCCAAAAATCCTATCATCGTTCTACCAAACATCCCAATACAATGATTCATAATGAAATACCACCTTTTATACTAAAATATAATGAACCAACCTAAATACCCTCTCAAACTGGTACCCAACATGACCCCTCACATACCCAAAGGGTGTTCTCTATCCCCACAGGTTAATGACTAGAACCCAAGTATCAAACAAAAATAATAGGGAATGATTTTTCCAAACATGAAGTAATAAAATGGAATATATATGAAACATAAACATAAATTTAAAAGATAAATATATGTCCAAACTAAAAGAAGATAAAAAAACCAAACAATACAAGAGTAGAAACAATATCTAAGAACAATTCCAACCATAAAAGACTATCAAATATGAAAATACTACTCCATGTGATACTTTGGGAAGTCTCCCATAATCTCACCACTAGATACTAAAATAAACTCACAGAAAACCCCATTTCCTCACTGTGACACCATTCTTTTATTGAGATCAAAAAAGATAACCTAGTATATAAACTATCGTATTTTTCCATACAGTGTGAGATAACATACTCAGTATGGTCCTACCCAGGTGTTCCTTAAAACATCTCTGTGAAAAATCTCATGTAATCTCTTTATAAATATATCATGGTATGATAAGAAGTAAATCAGTTTTTTTAAAAATCATAGTAAATATTTCCCATTTTCAAATTATTCCAAAATTAAAGAAGGTATATAAATTTCATGTATAATTTCCAATATCAGTTTTCCTAATTCATATTATGTATCTCATAGACCAAAAAGTAAATATAAAATGATAGGTAAATCTCTCCAAGGATCTCAAATGGTTAGGATATAAGAATACTCATACAATAATAATTTCTAGTACACAACATGTACTTATAAAAAATGACAAAGTAAGATAGGAACACCCCCTATGTGAACCCCCCCCCCAGAAAAATTCAAGAACAAGTCCCGAGAACAATATCCCTACGGAGAAAAGGAAAACCCCATGAGATAACCTCTCAATGGTAATATGTATTATGGAAATAAGGTAAACCTTACACCTATAAACCAATGTTTTCCAATGATCTACATTTAATAAATCATTTAAATGATATGAAAATACCCCTTTTAAAATTAAAAAAAATGGGGGAAACCATTTATCAAAATATCATTTACAAACACAATCATTAAAAATTTATTTATAAATAATTTTATAACAAGAGTAACACAGTTCATCCAACACAAGTTAGAGATGGATCCACATAACTCAAAACTCAGGGTCATATATGCCCAAAAAGTACACTCTAACAAGAATATAGAAACTACTACAATAGAGGCCCAGGAAATAATGAAGACATCATTGAATTGACTCTATTAAAAAAAATTGGCTGAGAAGAGGAAACAACACATACCACAAGAACACAAACCCATCTCACCATAACCTACCTAGGAAACTACCCCCAGAATATTATCACATAATAGATCTTGAAATAAACAAAAGGAAATATCTCTATGGACTAATAAATATGATAACACCAGGGAATGATGCTATATTGATAAAAATAGTGAAGAAAAAGTAATACTTACTTTCCCATAGGGATGAAAAACTACTACAACAGTGATTAATCACCAAAAAAATTATTCTCGATCGAACAAAGACTCTCAAAATCACTAGAGAAGCCTTATAGGTCGATAGAAAAAGGAGATAAAGAAGAATCAAATAAAATATCACTTCAGAGGAACCTTAAAATCCAACCTCATGAAATTTATAAGGAATGTTATCCCTTTACACGTAATGTAATCCTAGGGACTCAAATATGGTGAGAAACCCAATACTTTTTTTGTATAACCCATACCTTTTAACATTTCTTGTCTTGTATTCCTTTCAGGATGTGTACCAAGTTCATGCATTCAACCCTTCAAAACTTAGACATCATGCAATCCCATTACACAACATTTATTACTACTGCATCCTGAAAAAACTGTAGATTATTACATGAAAACCAAAAACACCACATGCATCCTCCAAGCTTGGGGAGAACTCTAGAAATCTATTAACAAATTTATACATGAACTCTATTATTTCAACAAACATACATTCTTGACCATTAGGTCATTTACCCCAAAAAATGATCTACATTCCTATGTTTCCCAAGACGAAACCAATTAACTAGGATAAAATGTAAAGGGAGGGAGTTACATGAAAATGGGTAACAAGACATTATATTGGGTGTATCGATCAACAATGTGTTTGATCATTCTAGAGATTTTTCAAAGGAGGATGTATATAAAAAAAATAGAAACATTGGATGAAAATTTTTAGGAGATGAGTGAGATTATGATGGAGAGGATGAGATTTTTAGTACAACTGATGCATACAGACATATCAAGATAGATTCACGTTACAGATCCCACTCCTCCTCCTTCATTTGAATATCATATTCCTCCACTACATCCAACATATCTGAAACCCAAAATCCCTATTCCATAATATACTATCTATTATGAGTTGTATATTAATTTCCTCATGTCATATTTTTTCATATAGGATTTTATATTATATTGGGGGTACTATTAATCATTAATTGATAGAGATGGATCTCCTTTGGGTATTGGTGAATGATATTATAGGTATAATAACAAGAGTACCACTTATTATATATGAGGTAATTATAGTTGGATAGTGTATTGATTTTATTTATTTTATTTTCATCTACTTTTCTAACTAATTTCCCCAAAGGTATGTATAGATTTTATTATTTAATTTTTATTGGTGCTATATTTGATTTAATATTTTAAAATTTATAAATTTTAGTATATTTATTCATTTGAATGCATTAAAGGTAAGGAAATTATTTACTGAAAACAAAAAATATTGGAAGATATGAATTCATATACAATATCTTTAAAACATAGTAGATTATCAATATATTTATCGATATTTTTGGAAGAATATCAGCTTCCATCATATGATAAAACTTGTGGGAATTAAAAAAATGTGATTAATTTAAAGAGGGATATCATAGATCTTGTAACCATAGATATATTGGGTATCAACATGATGAAAATATTTTATACAAAAGTCAATTTTCATATTTATTTATATTATAGTAATTTAATGAAAACTAAACATGTATTTGTTTTTTATTTGGTATATGTACGCCCTTTTTATTCGGTATGATATGAAACCAGTGTATATATTTTTTAGAACCATAATTTACATCACTACTAATGATGATAATGAAAGATACATAAATAAAAATATATATTTCGATATGATAACAAAATAATGAAATTCATTTTTTGATTATTCCTTATCTTAAAGTGTATAAAACATATATTTAATAATAAAATAATCACCCACATTATTATTTTTTATATTATTATCCATTAGATGTTTTGATATTTATCCAAAAGAGAATAAAACCAACCATGTATACACTTTATATAGTGATGTGTGAGAAAATATTCATAATCTATTTGGCACATATATTTTATTATTTTAAAACTTTTATTTTAGAAATACTTTTGATTTTATTTCATATATATAATTCTCAAACATAGAATAAATTTAATTTATAGATACAATAATAAATAAGACAAAAAATATTGAATATGTGTGTACAAGGTGTCTTATAATTTATAATTATTACATTTTGGCTGTAAATAGTTAAAATGTTATTTAGAATTGAAAAAAAAATATACCTGAACATAAATAATCATGAAGGTGTAAGGTAATATTGATATTAAGTTCAATGATTTATGAATGAAATAATTTCCACATGGACAAATGAAAAGTTACATAGGGTTAAATTTTATCATAACCTTTCTATTAATTTATATTTTCACTATATTAATAATACATTTTAATTTTTTTTCTTTTAATTTGTTTATTTTTAATTACCCTAACCCTTATTCATAAAAATAGGTAAATCACTTATTCATGGATACGTTATATAACATGTTTGATTCGTTTTAATTTATGTTTTATTATAGATTTTAATGTTTAAATTTCAATTTTTAATGTATAAATGATTTGATGTTAAACTCTTATTATATTATTCTATTTCAACATTTAATTTCTTATTTTTTTTTCTTTAGTTGAATTTCTTGGCTATAGCATTTGAATATAGTGTTTCACATTGGTTATTGTAAAACTGACCTTAAATATTGGAATGTGTGTTTTTCATGTCAGTTATTATATAACAGACAAGAAATATTGTTTACCATGACATTAATGTTTTATAAATGATCATGAAAAGGGTTTTTCACATTGGCCATATATAAAATATGTGAAATACTCTTCCAATTATAGTTTCTTTACAAATTTTTATAAATTTTTAAAAAGACCAATATAAATAACTTTTTTACACCTTTACATACTCTAAATGTCATGAAAAACATATTTAAAATGTGTTTTGAAATAATGAATCTATGTAACTGATGTTAAAAAACAAAAAAAATCCAAAATGTAGAACCATATTTTACACTAATGAAAACCTAAAAAACTATAAAAAACAATTTTTTTCCAAAAATGCAATCCCTAAAAAATTTAAAACAATGATAAAACACCCAAAACCAAAATAATACATCAAAAAACATAAACACATGAACAAAAAGTAAAAAAATTAAGAATCCTAAAGGACTAAAAAGCACTTAAACACATTAAACCATAAACCCTAAAACCTAAAAAACACTAAAGGCCATAAAAACTATCAAAATTCTAAAGAATGTAATAAATAACCCAAAAAATATAAAAACCCTAAAAGCATTAAAAAAAATATAATCCTTAAAAATAAAAAAAGAGACATAAAAACTACAAAAAATTATGAAAATGATTAATAAAGGAAGTTATTAAAACCCATACAAAAAATAGAATGAATAGTTAAAATCAACAAAAATATCCCCAAAACAGCATAAACCAGAATCCAAAATCCAAAATCCCAATCCCGAAATCCTAGAAAAATCCCCAAAAACCATATTCCAAAAACACTAAACCTTATACCCAAAACCACATAGTCTAAACCTTAACCCATAAACCAGAATACCACATTCTAAAAAAACTAAAATCTATAAAAACCCAAGGTAACTATTGATAAATATTAAAAATCCTAATGAAATATTTTTTTTCAAAAAACCATAAATAAATTTCCATGTAAAAGAATAAAACAACCCATAAAACCCAAAAAAAATCCCTAATAATCTTTGAAAAATATAAAGCATTTAAAAACATTATTGAAACTTTTATGATCTATAAAAAGACTAAAAATCCAATAATACAACCATACCAAAACCGTAAACTAAGAACCAAAATAGTACATCATAAACCCTTAATACTATACCCTAAACCATACATCCCAAACCCTAAACCCTAAACCCTAGAATTGGAAACCTAAAAGTTAAACCCGAAAAACCAAACCATAAACCCCAAACCATAACATTAAACCTTAAACTCTAAGATCATAACCATAAAAACCATAATCCACAAACCCTAAACCCTGAAAGAACTCAAAAAACAATAGAAGCATCAAAATCATAAAACCTATAAAAATTATGATACCCATAATTCTCTTTTAAACCTAAAACAATAATCTGAAAAAAAAAATATTTAAAGATCTCTAAAAACCCCATAACCCATTAAGTAACTATAAAAAATAAAACATCAAAATCCATATAAAACTATAATGAACTATAAAAATTCTAAAAACCCCTAAAAAGAAATAAACCTTCATTTTTAGTCTCAAAACTTAAAAATAATAACCCTAAGAAAACCTAAAAACATAAAAAATTATCAGAACCGTCAAACCCATTAAAACTAATATAAATAATATAAATGCTAAGAAATATTTAAAAATATAACACATAAAAAACTAAAAAAACCCTAAAAACAAAGTAAAACCATAAATAAACATTTAAGAATATCAAATAAGAAAAATCTCTCTTTGACAACCTAAAAATCATAAAATGTGTAAATAAACAATAAATTTAAAACCAAAAAAACCTAATGTATTAACCATAAACCTTAACCACTAAACATTAAACTAAAAATATTAAACACTTAAAAACACCGAAAACTATAAACACTAAAAGAACCCTAAAAACTAAAAAAATCATGAAAATGGTATAAAAAATAAAAAAATATATTATTATAATAATCATAAAAATACAAATGAAAACATAAAAACCTTAATAACCCATAAAATTTTCAAAAAAACAAACATTGAAAATATTATATATATAAATTTCAATGAACCAAAAATAATACTAAAAAAGTATCAAAAAACAAAAAACATAAATCCAAAACCCTAAATTCTAAATCCTAATATATAAACCCTAATACCTAAACACCCAAAAAATATATATACATATTAATAATAAGAAGATATTTAAAAATTAAAAAACATTAAAAAACTAAAAAACCATTGGGAAACATAATCTTGAAAAACAACTAAAAACCATGATTATTTTAATAAGACTGTAAAAAATAAGAACCCTATAAAACTGCATAAAAATATATAAAATTCAAAAAAATACAATCTAAAAAACCCAAAACCTAAATTTGTAATCCCTAAAATAGAATCTATAAACCATAATACATGAACCATGAACCCTAAAAAAGAAATCCAAAACATTAATCCCAATACTATATACCTAAAACCCTGAATAATAAATCACAAACTCTAAACCTTAATCCATAGACCTTTAATCCTATGCCATTAATCAAAAATGTTATAAAAACCATATATTCGTAAAAATCTAAAAACCCTACTAAATCGAAAAAACGTTAGAAATTATTTAAAAACTATATTCTATATGTAAGAAATAATAGA
Organism: Viscum album; assembly: GCA_963277665.1. Lineage (NCBI taxonomy): Eukaryota > Viridiplantae > Streptophyta > Magnoliopsida > Santalales > Viscaceae > Viscum > Viscum album. Next base: position 464,731,272 of record OY728137.1, on the reverse strand, counting down.
ACTCTAGATCCCTAAAGAAACCCCTTTGAAAATAATTAAAAATCAATCCCTTCAGAACACTTTACAAAATCATTAATAACTATATAGGGGACTAAAAAACCTTTAAAACCCCAAAACATAAACCCTAAACCATAAAAAATATGCTAAACCAATGATATTAAACCAAAAAGACAAATTTAAAAACCATATTAAATAAAACCTATAAAATGAACTATAAATAGTAAACCATCTAAAATAAAATGCCATTGAAAACCATAAAAATCAATAAAAATATTAGGAACCCAAAAAACCTAAAAAAATTTAAAATAATAAAACACATAATCCCTAACCAATACTAAATTAACAATAAAACCCATAAAATAAACCCTATATAAAACCATGAAAAATATTAATACCCTATAAAAACCATAAATATTATTATAATGACTATAAAACATTAAAAATCCTTAAGCCCAAAACCATGAACCTTAAACCCCAAAATACACTAAAATACCTTAGAATACATAATAAGGTTTTAGAAACCCTTAAAATCATGAAAATTATTAAATAATTAAAAAATAGTCCATAATAAGTACTTAAAAAAGTAAAAATAATGAACAACAATAAAAAACCATGAATACCATAAGCTTGAAAAAGGCTATAAAATCCCTACAGAACAAAAAAGTAAAAAACCTGAGAAAACCCAAAATCCTAAAATATAAACCCTAAAACTAAAACCATAAACATTAAAACCTAATCCTTAAACTATAAAAATTAAATAAACATAAAAATCATAATACTATTAACCACCTAAAAATAACCAAAAAATACAAAACCTTAAAAAAACAAATCGGAAAAAATTAAGATTACGAAAAAAAGCATGAAAATCATCATGAATAACATAAAAATCATAAACAAGAATTTACCTATAATGAAACCATATAAAAGAATAATATGACGAAAAATTTTTAAACCTCATGCCCTAAACCCTAAATCATTAAATATAGACCCGAAATCCTCAACCATCATTTCTAAATCTTATATCCTAAACCCAAAATCTAAAAAAAAATTACAATAGATAACCATCAAAACCCTTTTTATCATTTTAAATAGCTAAAAAGAATAAAAAACATACAAATACTTAAAAATATAATCCCTAATAAATTATGAAAATAACCCTAAAACTCTAAAAACCTAAATAATCCTAAATAATATATTTACAAAAAAATCATTTTAAAAGAGACAAAGAACTTTAAAAAAGGCTATCTAAAATTAAAGACCTTGAACCCAAAATCCCAAACCCAATTCTCTAATCCCTAAAACTATAAAAAACATAAAATAATCAATGACTTGTAAAATGTTAAACATCCCAATACATAAAACAATAAAAAAATTATAAAAAAATTACTAAAGAAATTAAATTACTCTAAAATATATATTAAATGCCTATGTAATCCTTAAAAAATAACATAATAAATCCCAATAAAAATCTTTAATGAACCATAATAAATACTGGAAAACCTCATTAACAAAAAACCAAAAACCAAAAACCATATACCCTTAAATCCTAAACCCAAAACCATAAACCCTAAAATCAAAATCCATAAACCCCAACTCTCATATTCTAAACCCTAAACCCTAAAATCTAAACATAAATCCGTAAGCCTTATAAACCATAAATCCTTTAAAAAAAATTAAAAATTAAATAAATAATAAACACTACTAAATTCATAAATCCCATAAAATATATTTAATAGCCTTAATAATTATTTTATAAATTACTAAAACATCCCTAAAAACTACAATAAAATATGATAAAATACAAATGAAATAATCCCTAAAAACATTTTAGAACCAATAAAATGTTAAAAACCCCACAAAACCAAAAAACCAAATCCCTAAAAAATAAATAATAGACATTAAAAAATTATTATAAACCTTAAAAACTATCAAATACACAACAACATTTAAAATCACAAAAAAATAAAAAATAAAATAAAAAACATGATCCATAATAAAAATCAAAAAATCCTCAAAATTATAAAAACTCTTAATAAAACAATAAATTTAAAAAACCTAAAATAAAATATACAAAATACCAAAATATGGAATGAAAAATACCAAATAAACATAAAATACAAATAATATGAATCCCAATTCCATAACCTCAAAACATTAAACTTAAAACATAAAATCAAAAACCAAAAAACGAAAACCAAAAATAAAAACCTCAAAACTGAAAACCGAATGCCTAAAACCCAAAACTGTAAAACCTAAAATATAAATTCCTAAACCCCCTATAAACTAGAAAAACTATAAAAAACATAATATAACTTTAAAAACAAATAAATCTATAGAAAAACATAACCCTTAAACCCCAAAAAATTAAACCTTATACACTATAACAAAAAACTGGAACCCCATACCCAAAAAACAAAAATAAAATTAAAAAACATAAAAATATTCAAAATCCTGAAAAAATATAAAAAAATAAATTATTAATCATTGTAAAAATAAATAAATTTAAATAAATATAAAAATATGAACCCTAAATTTAAAATGTAATCCTTAAATAAAAAACCTAAATCCCAAACAATAAAACCCTAAACCCAAAATTATAAACCCTAAACTATATACCTTAAACAGTATACCCTAAACCATAAACTATAAAAGAACCCTATATAAAAAAAATTAAAATATTAAATACCATTAATCCTATAAAAACTCATTAAATATGTTAATAATTGAATCAATAAAAAATATTAAGATAATCTGAAAAACCGTAAAAAAAATTAATCTCTTAAATCCCATATAAAACCATAGTGTACTTTACAAACTAAAAAATACTAAAAAATAAAAAGCACTATGAAACATAATCCTGAAAACATAAATAATAATTACTAAATGAAAAGCCATAATTTTTTTATAAAACTAAATAAATCCTAGTAAGTGTTCTGAAACACAATAAATAATTAAATAATATTTAAACTTATTCAAAAAATATTATATATTATATAAATTAATAACCCTAAAAAATGAATAAAACCCCTTAATAATCCTTTCTGTTTAAAAATATGGGTAAAACCCAAAAAGAAACCATAAAAATCAAAAGACTAATTAAACCATGAAAAACTAAACCTGAAACCCTTATACATAAACCCTAGACCCTAGAGGATAAACAATAAAACCCAAAACATAAATCATAAAAAATTATAAAAAAATACTCAAAATACTAAAATGACATTAAAACCCTGAAAACCCAAAAACATTTCAAAACCTTAAAAAACATAATCCCAAATAGTATACTAAAAAATATCAAATCCATAAAAAAACCATAAAGAATTAAAAAAATTATAAAACCAAAAAATCATACAAATATATTACACAAAAATTAAAAAATTAATAATAAATTCAATAAACAAAAAACCTTAAAATAAAATATATAATTCCCCTAAAAATCCAAAAAACCATTAAAAACACTTCAAAGTATAGCCCCCCTAAAAACCCAAAAGAAACATTATCCCATAAAAAATAAAATAACCCAAAAATACATAAATAGACCTAAGAAAAATTTAAAAACATATATGCTTAAAATCCCTAAAAAATCAATAGAAAAACATATAAACACAAAAAAACATCAATATACCATATACCAAAACAAAATACCCAAACCCCAATACCCAAATCCATAAACTATAAAACCTAAATCCTAAACCCTAAACCCAAAAACATAAACCTATACCCAAAAACCTAAACCATGTTCCTTAATAACAAAACAAAAATACAATACTCCAAATGAAGAATGAAAATCTGAAATACCAAATCCCAATACCATATAACCAAAAAATTTAAATCTAAAATTCAAAATACCCCCAAAACCATTAAAAATAATTAGTACCCAATTTATTTTTAAAATATATAAATCTAATTTTATTATGTCTAATTGTATCACTAAGAGGGAGAGGGGGTGAATCCATGATATACCCATCTACAATTTATTTCTTATTAAATGAACTAATATGTCTGGTTATATTATGATCATATCTTCTATTATTATATCTCACATTACTAAATACAAAAATATAAAATAAAGTAAAATCACATATATTTTTTTCAAGGATCAACCCCTTGATGATAATATAATTTCTTGTTGTGATGACTCATTAATCCAAATAAAATATTCTCTATTATAAATAGAAGTGGTTATAAAGGGGGTTGAATCAGCATGGAACTTATTGTTCATCCAAAATTTAAACAAAAGTGCTCTATTTCTTCCTGATTGACAAAGGATTTGTTTTAACCCACTAGTTTATGCTCCCTCGCCTTGTATTTATACCTTTTGTTTAGCAAGATGTTATTTGTACTTAAAAAACTCGTTCTTTATTCCATAACCTATGAAACTATTATTTAAATTTTTTTTTCTACTATTAATATAGAATTTTATATTTGTTAAATTTTCATTTAAATAAATTATATTGTTATTATGAATAAATATCCTTTCTCACTTAAGTATCACTATGAACTTTAATCATTCAGGCTCTTCAATTTACAAGATTCTTGACATAATGATCATCAATAGTTACTATTAGGATAATTCTTCCGAGTCATATTATACGATATGATAATATCGTAATAATCCTTATTCTTTATCATTTTTTATGTAAAATATACACTCTTGAATTTAATCATCTTATTTCGTTCATACACATATATTTCATTGATAGCAAAAACATCCAGATCACTATTTTTCAATTTGATCATATCATCTTATATTATTTTTCAATTTATTTTTCTCTCACAAAATTATAATAATATTATTTCCATATTTAAATTATTGAAGTATCATGAATCCCAATAGTAGGTGATCATGTCATTAAAACTGTAAGATATATGCAATTTCTATTCTCCCATAGTTTTATTCAAATTCATTATCAACATCTTCATATAAATTTCCATAAAACTAAGGATATGTACTTCTTCAAGACCCATACAAAATACATGTCCTTTTAATTATTCTCTATTTCTATATTATATAATGTATAATCCCTTAAAACTAATAAATTCATTTTTCATAGTTACTTATTTTCTTCTCATATAATGAACATCGTCTAAAACATTATTTTAGATTAAATAACAAACCATTTAATTGAGTTACTATGATGTCTAATTCCATAAATAATATATCATAACATTACTTAATGATTAACTATTCACAATATTTTATTCTCAAAATGTATATTATCTTAAATTTCAGAATGTATGTTAACTTTAAAAATTTAATTATGATTACAGATTGAAAAAAATCATTTTTTAATATTAATGTAATTTTCTATTTCATTAAGTTTAATGATCCTTATTAATTTTTTTACTTATATAATTATAACCTATTAATGTTTGAATCATATGAATATAGAGCATCCCATGATTCTTGTGAACCTTATAAAGTCTATTTGAAGTCACACATGAACCTTATAAAGTAATAATAAACCTTATGAAGTCTTTAAATGAACATTAATATGTACAAAAAATCATATCATGTTCATTAATTTATTATATTTACAAACTTCATTCATACTTTATCTAATATGATGTTATTATTGAACCATAAAAAATTATAATTAAACCATATGACGATTTAGAATGAATGTTATGGTTTTTTTCCATTTTATATTTTTCCATATATCTAGAAAGATCCCATATTCTATTTTTTTCAGGAGAATACATTATGTTTTTGGGAAAAAAACCTTATGATATTTATATTTAGTGAAATTTAACAAAACCTACATATCCACTATGTGATCTAGCTAAACTCAATGCACCTCATAAACTTGTCAATCCCTTAAAATCAACTCAAAAATCATGTAAATGACATTAAATGATTTTTAAATAAATAAGAATAATTTCAAATTCCCTTAATTTAATTATAGAGCCTTATTGTATCTTTTAAGTTCTATATTATTATTTCAAAAACATCACTTCCTTTTATACATACTTCACTTGATCTTTTAAAAATAATTTTCTAAGAGATATTTAACACTTAACACAATAACCATAGTTAAAAAGAAATCATTAGATGATTTCTCCAAAATATGGTTGACTTTATCTTTATTTTAATTTCAACTAAAAAATATATATTACAACGAAAAAATACATTTTATTAAAATACCCATATATATAACTTCATATAGTTACAAAAATATTCAAAAAAATAAACCTTAATTTTTTAATTATAATATATATTAAATACTATTATGAGTATGTCTCTTCAAGAAATCAATTAAGAGTAAATATATTACAAAATTAATCAAGATTATTTAATTTTACACAAAATAATAATTAATGAAACTAAATTCATTAGGTTCATCCACATCACCCAATCGTCAATATACGTTGACATTATTTCATATAGATATAAATAAAATAATTACAACACTCATCTTCATAAATCACTTTCAATTCCAATATTACACATTGAATTAGTTTTCTATACGAGATCACTTCACATTTTTTAATAATTGATCTTATCCCCCTTATTGAAAATAATTTCAAAATGAATAGATATGGAAAGATCCTACTCATCATCGAAAATTTTATTTAATATTGAAAACAATTCATTATACCCCATTTTCTAGTGTTACAACTTGATTTAATTATGGATATAATTTTGGAATCACATTTATTTCTTAGCAATAAGGAATTCATTAAATAACTCCATGTCATCATAGAGAGATCTAGTCTAAAGATTGTTTTTAATTTACCTAAACTAAATATCTATCCCAAATATATCAAGTATACGATACCAACTCATATATCCAATTTTAGGGTCTATATAATGTGATTAATCAAAAAAAATATCTCAATATTATGATTAAATAACTCCTAAAAACACTCCTTTGAATATATTCTTTTTCCTTGAATTTATCACCCATCACTGTCTCTTGATAAACTAATTTTATATAATGAAAACAATAATAGAAAGTGTTCTTTTCATACATTGCATAAATTTACCAAACGTTTTTTGGATTCCATATTAAAAATAGTTAAAATAAATTTGAATATATTCACTTTTTTACCACCCATCATGTAGTGTACTCCACACTTCATCAGTCTTTCAACATTAAAGATAAAATCCATGAAAACATTGATATTGATTGAGAATTAGGAACTATATGATAGATGAAATATTTTTTCTGTATAATTTTTACAACACTCACCAGATCCCCTTAATTTCTCTCCTTCAATTCCATTCAAATTTGTATACTAAAAATATAATAATAAATATGGGGATCCATTAAATATAATTAAACAAGAATGGTTGAGAGTTTCCTCTCAATAGGAACCCTCCATTAATTAATGCTCTTAAACTGGAAGAATACTTTATTCTTTTTATCATAAATATCATATCTAAAGTATTCCATTGTTTTATAATAATCTTCCTCATCAAAAATATTAGGTTTTGGGTGTACTATTTCTCATTACGAGTCAAAAACCACATTATTCATTATATTTTTTATTCATAAACATTTTCTATAAAAATTGAGTATGAAAAATTGATACAATATAATCTTTGTTTTATCCAGGCATCTCACACCTCCCACACAACATGAATTCATTGGTTAACATTTTTTTGGATTTTTTCCCATATTTTTGGGAAAATTATTTTCTGAATTTAGAACAATTACTTTATAATGATTTAATTATCATTAATTATTGACAAGATCATCATTGAATTGAATGGTCATGTATCCACCCCTTTTTATGTTTTCACTTAACTTAATTAACCTGTTATGTATTTCATAGTAGTGTTGTAATAAAATATTCTGTATAATGACCTTTTTCATCACATATTAAATATATTTCTAAAGGAAAATAAAATTTATTTTGGGTAGAGTGATTTGTTGACCTTTAATTAATAATCAGTTGTCTCCTTAGACTATTTTTCATTATCATATCAATTTTATTTTATTTCATGGATTTATCAACCATGATTCATTCCAATTATATAGTAGTGACATGTTATACCATAAACTATAAGCCTTATTCCAAAATAATCTACCACACAAATAATATCCTCTTATTTATTTTCAACAATTAATTTGATTGAACTAGTGGTGATTTGTTAGGCCAATTTCAACCTTTTTTGTCCAATGTATGTAGATATTTACTTTTTTTAATCATCTCTAACTATCTTTGATATGTGAGTATTTTATTCATGATATTTTCAGCCAATAATCATGTAGATATATTATTAGAATATGTGTAGAAAGATGAAATTGATTTCAAATCACTAGAATAATCTAAAATAACATAATTACTTATTTCTCCTATCATTCGTACCATATTTTGATGATTTATCCCAAACATCAATCGATATCCCATGTTCTTTTATTATCATTATCCAGGTATTTTAAGCCTTAAGAAATATTTACTAAGCCTCTTTTGGATTTTTTCTCATTCTACATTAACATCCCTCTATAAATTATATGATTCTAAAATTGTTCCCATTATGGTATTAATATTCTTGATGGGATCATTATCCATTACATTCTCATCTCATTTTTATTTATTACATATCTCAATTATAATCTTATGTTAACCCTTTTTCTAAATACATGATACAATATGTGACTTAGAATCTATTTATTGTAGATCTCGTCTACCTTCTTACCACTAAGAGAAGAAGATTAATTATTTTTAAAAACATCCATGATGGTCTTGTGATTTCTATACAAACCTTCCTTTAATGACTCTCTTAATGTTGGTTAGACTTCATATCCTCCAAGAGCATTATATTTTTTAATTTTTTGGAAAGTTTATTCTTCCTTATAGTGTCACCCCTTGATGTTTTTTCAAATCCACTTTTAGGTGAGTCACTAATACTTGATAATTCTTCTCATAGTTCATTTTAATAATAATTAACACTCATCTTATATGGATAGTTTTAATAAAATTTTACAATTTTTCCACATCTATAACACCATAGTGGAAGTTTTAATTAATACTAACTTTGACCCCTTTTGAATATATTTTAATAAGATCCATAATTCTGTTATTGTCATCATCCTCTACCTCAACATCATATTCACTTGAATACTCTTTTTCCAAATTTATAACATTGTCTCTTCTCATGTCCTTGAATGTAATTTCATCATTTCCTTTATTTCTTAACACCCAGGATTTCCTAATATAATAATTGAGAAGTTTTTAAATAACTCATTAAGAGATATGTATTTAATCTCTTCTACTGTAGATATATTTGGATAATATATATTATAGAAATTCCACATAACCTTCATGAAAATGATTAAATCTTCTAAAGTACCCATTGAGCTGCTAATATGACATATTTCGATGTTTAACCTGATAAATTATTCATCCACAATCTCATCATTAACCATAAAAATATCATCAAAAATTATATCTCTAAAACTATAGTTTAGATTTATGACTTTCACATTCCCTTGATAAAAATTTCCAATTATATCACACATATCTTTAAATGTGTTGAGTCCCAGAAGATTACTATATATAAATTATCAACATTACCATAAACTTTTATATTTATACATTTAGCATATATCATTAGAGTATCCTTCCTAAGTGGGGTAAAATTCACTCTTATAGAATCAATTACTTCAAATCCTTCTTATTAGATATATGGGATTATCTTTTTCTTCCATCCAAGGAAATTAATTCCATCAATGATAAAAAAATATTATCAGATGAACATAATTATTTTATCATTAGATATTTTAAAGGATGGTTCTATCTGAGGGAACCAAATTAGTAAAGAAACCACATGAAGTACCCATGTCCAGTTGTACCCTAATAAGGAGAGGGGTTGAATTAGTGATATACATTTGTAAAAATTCAATCTTGTGAAATTAACGTTTTTGATTAAATAATGTATGATCCTCTCTTATGATATTATCACGATCCTTCTAATATGAAAGTGGATGAATCACATAAATGAATATAAGGATTTTTACAAGGTTTGGTACCATTATGAAATATTAGTTCTTTATGGGATCAGATATTCACCAGGATCATACATAATATACTATGAAGGTATTTGGTTATAGATGGGATGAAATCAAATTCATTCCTATAGTACACCCCACAATTCCAATACATCAAACCATACATTCCAAAATCACAATTTAATTTCATATTCTCATCTATTGATTCTACCTATCACAATATATAGTCTCAATAACTAGTATGAAATTATTTACACTAGAATGGGTTTTCCTTTAAAGGTCCCCCATAAGATCTCAGATTGGAATTAACACAAGATATCTTCCTCTACATTATAAATTCAAACTTTTTCTTTAATTAATCCTAGACATCCTGATCTTCTTAAGAGTTACTAGCCTTTATCACATCATTATAATCACAATATTCAATAACTATAACCCTTATATATCCAAGAGTCAATGCACAATTATCTTTAATAAATGAATCAATTTTGTAACATTTATCTAATATTCTATGATATGATGTTTCCATCTATTCTTTGATGGAAAAGTTTAAATATTGAATTTATAAACATATACTATTGATACACCGATTTATTCATTTTAGTATCACTATAGGGTGAACTATAATTTATACTAGAAAAACTATCTACTATTCTTACACTGTTTAAATTACCTACCAAAAATATGATTATATTTTATTCCTTTTTGAATTATGGAAACATTTATATTTTCAATGGAAGGTGATATTTTCATTTTGAAATGTTAGATATTTCCATTTTTAATTAATACAAAATCACAATTAAATTAATGATCAATAAATTTATTTTAATTTTCCTGAATATTTGGATATTTCTATATTTAAGTATCCCAAAAAATCCAAGAACATTTATTTATTTTCAATATCTAAATGATATCAGGCTCACAACCACACAATTTTGGAACTCCTTTTGCAGCGTGACTTCTCTTCTTCTCATATAACAAACACTGGTTAATTTCTTAACTCATATTGAAAAAAATATTCTTCCATTATTTTACTATTATTTTTAATTACATGATGAACATATCATATAATTATCTAATAACTCATTATTTATAATTTTTAATGTTGTAAATTTCTATCTTCATAAATTTGATGAAGTGTTTTAACCTTATGTGGTTCATTATGACCCCTATTTTTTTATATTCCTTTTTTAGTTATCAGGACACCTTCAATTTCAAAAAACATAAATGAATCATACCAAATTTTAACTTTTTTAGGTTTAAATTTTATAAATTTCAAACCCTATGTTTTTGGAACCACATGAAGTTCCAATTGACTTTATAAAGTCTCACACGAACCTTATGGAATCAAATAAAAATATAAAAATTAAAAAATAACACAACCTTGTCTTGAAATGAAATTTATGATTTCTAAAAACCCTTATGAATCTCATAACATTTTCATATTTCCTGAATTCCTTCTCAATTTCAACGATATGAAGTATAAGGTAAACCCAATGAACTTTTGAGGTAACCATATGAAGATTTAGAATAAAACTTACATGTATTTATTTAGATTTTTTTATTTTTTAGAGTTCTTATTGGATCCAATGATTTGAATATTATATTACAAACATTACATAATTATGAATTAACCCTACAGGGTTTACACTTAGTCAAATTCATAAAAAATATGTATCATAGAATTTTTCCCACTCAACACAAAAAAACTCATAAAATTATCACAAAATTCCAATCCAATAAAAATATCATCTAAGTGGAATTAAAAGATATTTAGAATAATAATAATAACTTCAAATCTCTCTAATAAAATTTTAGATTCTTTTTTCAACATTTAACCTTTTATTGGGTATTTATAATGTAATTTCACTTCTTATTTACTCTATATTTACTTAACCTTCTACAATTATTCATCAGATAGGTATTTAACACTGAAAAAAACCATAGTGAATAATAAATCAATATATGAATTTTCCACAATACATCCATCTTTTTCTTTCATTAAATTACAACATCATTAGTTAGAATAAAATCATATGCTTCGTTTCAGGGAAACTACTATTTATGTTACTCATCCCAACATCTAAACAAGTCAAAAACATGAATAATATTTTTCCAATATTATGATATATTGGTTGATGGTATAAATCCTTCTTTTCAATAAGTCTGATATAAATATGTCTATTTCAATTAGTAGAAAATCCATCTTCGTATATACTAAATAACATTATCTATAACTCAATTGGTTAGGTTCTCTTAAATCACCCAATAATCACCATGCATATACATTATTTCTAATATTTATATTGACAACAATTACAAAAACCATTAGAAACATTTACTTTTTCTCTTTAAAAATAAAAAACCAACATATTCCAAATACAAATATTCCCAAATAAATAAATAAAAAAATAGTGAAAATCATAAAACCCATAAAAACTATAAAAATAAACCCTAAATATCCTATAAATACCATAATGAACCATAAATAATATTGAAAAACAAAAAAAATAATAAAAACTAAATAATATACCCGAAACCCTAAATTCTTAATACAAAATAAAAAACCCTAAACTATTATTTAATCCAAAAACAATAAAACCTAAATTGTAAAACATAAACTCGAAACACTGAAAGATAGACCATATAAAATCCTTAATAATATTAAAACCTATAAAATTAAAAAAAAAACCATTAAAAACCACATAAAACTAAAAAAAAGAAATTTAGGATGCCTGAAAGATAAAAAAACCTTCCTTAAAACTATAAAATCCATAGGAAAACCATGAAAAACAATTAACCAGAAGACCAAAACACTAACAATTATGAATTAAAAAAAATAAAAATTCATAAATCTTACACCCTAAACCCTTAACCATAAACCCAATTCCTAACCCAAAAACACTATTTGAAATTGAATTTTTTGTTACTAAAACCATATATTTTAAGAAAATATAAAAAAAATTATTAACCATTAAAATCATAATACCTAAAAGAGTTAAAAAGAATAATTTATAATAAAAAAATAAAGCAAGACAAAAAAATTGTCTGAAAACAGTAAAAAAATATAATTTGTGAGAAAGTCTAAACAACCAAGACAATCCAAAATAGACTAAAAGAAACTTAAAAACATTGGACCCAAAAAATAATAACCTAAACCCAAAATTTGATACAAACATTAAAATTATTAAAACCATAAAACTAATAAATAAATTTAATAATCACCAAAACCAATAAATATTAATAAAACCATAAAACCCTATTTTCTAAAAAATTGTAAAACATCCTTAAAAATGAAAGCACTAAAATAATACCATTATAAGAAAATAACTATTGAAAACCCATTCATGAACCCTAAAAACAATAAGATGATTAAAAAATTCATATATGTAAACCTGAAAACCTAAACAATGAATACTAAATATCAAAAAAACCTAAAAACACATATTTATTCAATTTTTGAGTACATTATTCCTAACATATATTCCCACTAATCCATGTTACATGAAATGGAGTCCTTTTTATATACTGTATGGAATTAATTGGAATATCCATTTAATTGATCGGTGGAAGTGAAGCTCTTACCATAAATACATGATATTTTGGACCCCAAGTAACATTGATAGGATCTATATAGGTGAATATCCTCATAAATGTTTTGAAAATATTTCCCCTGCATAAAATTTAATTCAAGGGAACAATATGATTTTTTAAAATGGGAAAACCTCATTTAACTGGTTTGGGGACCAATAATGATCTTACATATCTCATCATGATCTTATGTGACAACTACATTCAAAATTTTCTATGTGTAAAACATTAAACAAATCATATAGTTTCCTATTTATTAGAAAAACATATGTTTCCCATGGAATATGAAAATCCTTCCAATGATGAAATAAAAATTATCATGATCCAAAGTTAATTTCTGACATTATATCTATATAAATCCATTAAGTATAGGAAATCCCACTTTTTTATAATGAATAATCTCATGGACATCAATACATTCATAGGTAAATTTTATATACCAGCTGATAAATATTATTGATCACAAGGTTAACCCCGACAAAAAAATATTTATCTCTACATATCACTTAGTCCATGTGGAAATCAGATGGATTGGCTAAGGGAAATCTTATATTTTAAAATTTAGATATGAAATTCACTTAAAGTATCAAAGGAATGTGACCTTACATATATGGTGTGAACTCCTACATATCCCATACTTTTTTAATTTTCATTTTCAACTAAAAAAATTATATTATCAACTTTACCAACCAACTTCTATAAAATCATCCACCTTCTTCCTAAATTAGTCAATCTACTAAATTTATCCAATTTAAAGTAATAAATATATGGTTTTATTAATATATTTAAATTTAAAATAACTAAGGTATTTAATAAATCAATTAAATTCATTTTTTGAGTATTTTTTAAAAAAATAAAAAAAACTCAATTAAATTCCCCTTTATTTTAAAAACATAAAAAACATAATTAATTATTAAATGTGGCAGAAAAAAATTAATTTAATCTCAAAAAAACATAATGAATAAAATTAATCTAAATACCCCAGCTAGAAAACGTAAGAAAAATGTTATTATAAGGCCCCAGCTTTAAAAATTACTTAATCTTGAGTTATTACAAGATTACACATTGAGGATCTTTTCAGGTTTAGAGTTTTAGAGAATTAGATCATAAATCATGCAATACATTCCACATTTAAACAATGTGGTTACATTAAAGACAATATTTACTTTTCGCATCAAAGGAAACATATTTAAAAGAAAACTTTATTCTTTCACGACACCTCCTTGACACTATCATCACATCATTTACCTTTCCCTTGACCTGTGAAAAACATTTCAAAAACATGGGATGAGCATAAAAAGCTCAGTAAGGGATATAAAAGTACGAAATGAAAACATTAGTCCATGTATACATAAGAATTAATGAAATCATACTTTACTCATAAAACATAAGCACTTTATCATACCTCATCAAATCATGAATAAATCATAGAAATCATAAGACATAAAGGTAACTTGGGGCATTCATAACATTCTTACGTAGGGAGTAATCCTCATGGTTACGTTTGGTATACCAATCATAGTATATTCCATAAATCTCTTCAGAGAAACCTTAGCATTTAACCCCTTCACGTTACCCAATACATTGGAGAGCTATCACGGGCTCACCCGCCCTTAGTTTATCACGGAACCACCTGTCTTCAAAAACAATGCCCAAAAACCGTAACATTATCGTATCACATAAAACATGCATAAAGGAAACATAAAATTTCCACATTTCAATCACAAGATATCAAACACACATTGATATAATAAAAAATTATCAAAACCATTTTCAATACCAAAATAAAAGAAAATTAAAACATGGTATTTATTTTTCATTAAAAAAAGTTATGGCTTGTAGGGGAAGCCAAAACTCAAATAATAGTCACGGGGGTGGAGAAGTCGTTGTCGTCGCATACGTACGACAAAAACATTCCCTGTTATAATTTAGTAAAACGCTTCATATAAAAAAGATTCCTTTTGAATAAACAGAAAAGTCAAAGAGGTTTATACACCGTATAAAAGAAAGATTTGTATAAAACAAAATTTTCCTCAATGAAAGGAGATTGAGACGAAGTCCCACACCTCGTGTCCGACTTCACTCAATATTTCTTTAATCTCCAAGATAATAAACATGAGTTAATTTCTACTTTATTAAGAACCTTTTTCAATTTCATTATTCCTTTTTTATCACTTACTATCATGTTATAAACACTATGTAATTATTTAAGTTAATAACGGTCGTTTTGTCGATCATTGGTACTTGAGTCAAAAATAAACTCCTTATAATTACAAGTTGTTCATGTGGTAAGATATCCATTATATCCAGAATTATATTCATGATGTAGATATCATATATATAATATATATCCAGTATATAAATTCATTTATAATATTACATAACATTTAGAGGTAAGAAATGAAATGCATCGTTCATGGAGACGGTAAGTCGTACGTACGCATGAACGCTACTTTCATTTTTATTTCATATTTAATGGAATTAATTCATAATTATATAAAGTTATATTATAATTATAGTATAATATCATATATAATATCATTAACTCCATCGTTTATACATCCCACATGTGGCATTAACGAATCAAACCACTTTGAGGGGGCGGTAGTCCGCACTTCCTAAAATGAAGATATCGCGTTTACCCATAATAGAAACCATAAAGGTATGACATAAATAAAAAATAAAGAATAACAAGGAAACAATAAGCATAATATATATCATATATAAATATATTTACATCTTAATGGCCACCATGAAAGGTGTTAAAAGAAGATTGAACAATCATCGTTTCGTGAGGCAGAAATTCTCCATCCACAGAAACAGTATGTTCTTTAACCATTAGTCGGAGGTGTGTGTAAGTGTATCCCGAATAATTCTCATATCAACATCCAAGTATATTGAATATACTGTTTTTGTTACAAAATTAAGGAATAAAAAGAGTTTAGGGTGTTGGAGAAGCAAAATTAAACAAAATAACACAACTGAAGACATTACATTTAAATCAGGTAACTCCTCTTGGTTTGAACCAAAAGGGTTTCTTGAAGAGCTTTCTGCCTAAAGTAAGGCTTCTAGGATGAAGAGAGGGATGTGGAGAGATAAAATTTTCAGCTCTTGGCCGAGAAAATGGCTTTAGAGGTGTGGGTAAGGACGTAGATGTGGGGGCCTTTTATAAGAGGGAAGAGGGGCACTCTTGGAAAGTCAAGAAATGTTACTTTATATTAAAATGAGTTTCATATTTTAAAGGTCCCAAATTGATATATTTAGAGGATACGGTGATTAGGGTTAAAAATATACTCATCCAATAGGTTTTTTACAAGTGTATATTTTATATTTTACATTATCTTTTCATTTTATTTAAA
This sequence comes from Viscum album, assembly GCA_963277665.1. Classification (NCBI taxonomy): domain Eukaryota; kingdom Viridiplantae; phylum Streptophyta; class Magnoliopsida; order Santalales; family Viscaceae; genus Viscum; species Viscum album. The sequence goes on along the minus strand of OY728137.1, from coordinate 464,714,363 downwards.
TCGTTCATTAATGAGTTAATCGCTGCATCATCATGATGTTATACATAATTTAATTTATTTAATGTCTAAAAATTATAAAACAAATACTATGATGTAGGAAATATTATTATCTTTCCAATGACTATTTATAGTCTAAGAGATCATTTATTTAGAAAAAATTCAAATTGTTTTACTCGGGTGTTACATACTTTTGTGATATTCTCCTTTCTTTAAAAATAAAATGATAAAGTGTCACTATCACCCAAAATTGATCCCATGGGGTCCCTATGTTTGGCACAAGCCATCCCATGGTCGGCCATGACACAACCAGTAGCATTAGGACATATTTTGGTGTCATTTTTTATTGTTATGATATTATTTTATTACCCTTAACTACCCGATTACTATTTAATCATGATAATTAAAGATAATTACCGTCGTTACTATTCACAATGTTCAAAAACAAAATAGTCTTAATTAAATAATTTCGACCTTATGATTCCAAATATGGAATCCATTTTACCAAATTCCAAACTCATAAATTGGAATAATTAATTTAAAAATAATTCCCGTTGTCAAAACAAATTGCGGGTTTTTTTGAAACAATATCTATGAAAAGTTTGGCATTTGTTTATGCCCAATTCAAAAGTGAAACTAATTATAATGACCAACATTGGATTAAATGGTAAAAATATATTCTATTTACACTTTAAAACCAATTAAAAATATAATCTATCCATATAATTAAATTATATGAAAATGTAGTTTTGAAGTAAAATGCAGTATTTTTCACTATTCATTAAAAAATGATCATTGTCAGAAAAATACCAAAAATTTATCCAATGTAAAATTCAATGTCACAATACAAAAGAATAATTTTATTTTGAAAAATAGAGCTTATAAATTTTTCAAATGATAAATTTAAAAATGGTTCTCCATCAAAAGGCGGTAAAACAATCTTTTAAAAATATTAGATAATTCAATGCTTAAGATAGGATTTATTCTCATTCTAAGCCTCTAAAACACTATATAATTTATAAATAGACATAGATTTGAAAATCCATAGTTCTTTACTTACTTGGGATGTTACATCCTTCCCCCCTTTAGAAAATTGTGTCCCCATCAATTTATTTACTTATCGAATAAGTGGGGATATTTATCCCTAATTGCATTTTTAGATTCCCATGTTACCTCTTCAATCATGTGGTTTTTCCAAAAAAAACATTACTTGATGAATCACCTTATTCCGAAACACTTTCTCCCTATGGTCAATAATCTGGACCGGTTGTTCTTTATAAGAGAGATTCTCCTACCACTGAACTACCTCTGGACTCAAAACATGAGATGGATTCGACATGTACTTCCTTAACATTGAAACATGAAAAAAATTGTGTACCTGAGATAAAATCAGAGGTAAATCCACTCGGTATGAAACTGATCCAACTCTCTCTAGAATTTCATAAGGTCCAATGAACCTTGGACTCATCTTTCTTTTCTTACCAAATCGAATCACACTTTTCCATGGTGAAACTTTGAGAAAAACATGATCACCTACCTCAAAAGAGAGATCCTTCCTCCTGTTGTCCGCATAACTTTTCTGCCTACTCTGAGCTGTTCTCCTGTGTCTTTGTATCAGCCGAACCTTTTCTATCAACTCTTCTACCAATTCTGGTCCCATCAACTTCCTTTCACCCACTTCATCCCAAAAAGTTGGAGTTCGACACTGCTTCCCATATAATGCCTTAAATGGTGCCATCTGTATACTAGAATGAAAACTGTTATTATCAGAAAACTCAACCAAAGAAAGATGTTGCTCCTAACTTCCCTGATAATCCATCAAACAAACAGGTAGCATATCCTCCAAAGTCTGAATTGTTCGTTCTGACTGCCCATCTGATTGACGATTAATAGATGTATTATAATTTAATTCAGTACCCAATGACTTCTGAAGGCCTTTCCAAAAGTTAGAAGTGAACCTGGGATCACGGGCAGATACAATGGATAGAGGAACTCCATGTAAAAAGACTATCTCTTTAAGATACAAATGAGAATGTTGATCTAGGGAAAAAGCATCTCATATAGTGAGGAAGTGAGTAGATTTAGTCAAGCGATCAACAATAACCCAGATTGCATTATTACCTCGAGGTGTCTTCGGCAATCCCACAACGAAGTCCATGGATATATTCTCCCATTTCCACTCTGGAACTGGTAAATGCTAAAGCATCCCTTTTGGTATCTACTGCTCTTCTTTAACCTGTTGACAATTCAAACACTTCACAGTAAAATTAGCAATATCTCTTTTCATTCCATCCCACCAGTAATACTCCCGAAGATCGCTATACATCTTAGTACTGCCTGGATGAACTGAAAATGTAAAACTATGAGCTTCACATAACAACTCTCTCTTCAACTGTGAATCACACAGCACACACAACCTCTTCCCAAATCTCAAAACACAATCATTATCAATGTTGAATTCAGGAAACTTACCCTTCTGAACCTGCTCTACCTTTTTCTGCATCTCATTGTCTTTCTTCTGTGCTTTCTTATTTCTGTCTAATAGAGAATATTTCATTGATACCTGAAACAAAACAGAATAACATCCTGCACCCACAAAATCTATGCCAAAGTTCATCAAATCCTTAACCAAAGGATCACGTTCCAAACACTATATTGTTAATGAAACAATACTTTTTCGACTCAAAGCATCAGCCACTTTATTTGATTTTCTTGGATGGTAATGAATTGTACAATCATAATCCTTGATTAATTCTAGCCATCTCCTCTATCTCATGTTCAATTCTTTATGACTGAAAATATACTTTAAAATTTTGTGATCAGTATATATTTCACACTTTACACCATAAAAATGATTCCCCCAAATTTTTAAAGGAAAAACAACAGCAGCTAATTCCAATTCATGTGTAGGGTAATTTACCTCATGATTTTTCAACTGACGTGAAGAATAAACAACTGCCTGATCATTCTGCATTAAAATGCAACCAAGTCTATTTAATGAAGCATCACTGTAGATAGAAAACTCACCATTCCTGGAAGGTAGTGCCATAACTGGAGCATTCACCAATCTTCTTTTGAACTCTTGAAAATAATCATCACATTCTTTTTTCCAGATAAACATAACACCCTTCCGAGTTAACTTAGTCATTGGACTATATAACCAGGAAATAATTCATAAAAACCTTCGGTAATAGCCTGCCAAACCTTGAAAACTACGAATCTCAGTTACATTTGTGGGTCTTGGCCATTCTTTAACAACCATTGTTTTTGCAGGATCAACAATTATTCCATCTTTAGAAAAAATATGACCATGGAAATAATTTTTTTTCAACCAAAACTAACACTTACTGAAATACCCATACAACTTATTTTCTTTTAAGGTTTGCAAAATAACCCTTAAATGACTTTCATGCTCCTCTTTACTTTCAGAAAACACCAAAATATCATCAATGAAAACAACCACAAACTTTTCCAAGAACTCATGTAAAATTCAATTCATAAGGTCCATGAATACAACAGGTGCATTGGTTATCCCAAAAGGCATTACTACAAATTCATAATGGCCATATATTGTACGAAACACGGTCTTTGGAATATCTTCTTCCTTTACCTTCAACTGATGGTACCTCGATCTTAGGTCAATCTTTGAAAAATACTGATCTCTCTAGAGCTGATACCGCTTCATTTGTTGGCCCAACATCTGCTGAAGTAGTTGCAAATGATTTCACCACTCCTTTTTGCTTGTATTCTGACTGATTCCCATCGTTTGAGCTCTTTTTCAAACACTCGTTTTCATAATGACCCATCTCATTGCACTTGAAACATTTCACTAATTGTAAATCAAATTTGGTCTTACCATCACCCTGATCTTTTTCAGTGCAATCACGAGCCTTATGTCCCGTCTTACCACATCATTAGCACTTTACAGAATTCAGAAGACATTCCCCAACATGCCTTTTACCAAATTTATCACAAACTAGAAACTTAGTTTTCTTACCATCAAACCTTTTTGAAGAATTCTTCCCTTTCTCCTTCCACCTCAGTCTCTTCTTCTTTTGGTTGTTATTGAACACTTGATCATACGAAAACTCCATTTCGACCTTCTCAGCACATCGAACAAGATTTTCATAACTCTTGAACTCATAAGAAACTAAATCCCTTCGATATTTTTCCTTTAATCCTGAGTAAAAATGATTGATTTTACTATCATGGTCTCGGATAAAATTTGGAACATACCTTGCCAAACGAGTGAACCTTTCTTCATAAGAAGTTACTGAGTCATCCTCTTTCCTCAATTCCAAGAATTATTTTTCCATCCTATGTCGAACATCCTTTGGAAAATAATTCTCAAGAAACATACCTTTGAATTCATCCCAGTCGAGAGCATCAATCTCATCAACGTCCCAGATATTTTTAACCATCGACCACCGCTGATCTAATTCACCCTCCAAACGGTAAATTGCAAGACTAACCATTTGATTTTCTGAACACCCCATGACATCAAAAATCTTCTCCATTTCTTTAATCCACCCTTCAGCAAGCACAGAGTCATATGATCCTCTGAATGATGGGGGATGTTGCCTCATGTAATGTTCCACCACTGACATGTTCTTCTGTGGTTGATCTGGATGATCTTGTGCATGGATACCCCAACCATTTATCGCATGAGTCAACTACGCCATTACTGCAACAAACTGTTCAGTTCTAATTCCGAACATCTCAGGATGCTGATTCGGAAGGTCATTTCCTTCTGTATGCCTTCCTAGCACTGCTTCCCGGTTTCCTCTGCGGAAAACGATTCTGAACCAACATGTCTTAGATGAAGCAACATGGTAATCTTAAAATGATATATCATTTCAATTTGACCATAAAAAAAATATTTTTGGATAATCATTTAATATAATTATAACTCTTAAAGTAATATAAACCGACCTCTTATACCAACTATAAGGCCCCAACCTTAAACATTACTTAATCTTGAGTTATTAGAAGATTACACATTGAGGATCTTTTCAGGTTTATAGTTTTATAGAATTAGATCATAAATCATGCATTACATTACACATTTAAACAAGGAGGTTACATTAAAGACAATATTCACTTTTCCCATCAAAGGAAACATATTTAAAACAAAACATGGATTCATTCATGACACCTCCTTGACACTATCATCACATCATTTACCATTTCCTTGACCTGTGAAAAACTTTTCAAAAACATGGTATGAGCATAAAAATCTCAGTAAGGGATATAAAAGTACTAAATGAAAACATTAGTCCACGTATATATAAGAATTAATGAAATCATACTTTACTCATAAAACATAAGCACTTTAACATACCTCATAAATTCATGAATAAATCATAGAAATCATAAGACATAAATGTAACTTGAGGCATTCATAACATTCTTACGTAGGGAGTAACCCTCATGGTTACTTTTGGAATACCCATCACAGTATATTCCCTAAATCTCTTCGGAGAAACATTAGCATTTAACCCCTACGTGTTAGCCAGTGCATTGGAGATCTATCACCGGCTCAACTGCCTTTAGTTTATCACGGAACCACCCATCTTCATAAATAATTCCCAAGAACCATAACATAATTGTATCATATAAAACATGCATAAAGCAAACATAACATTTCCACATTTCAATAATAAGATATCAAAAACAAATTAATATAATAAAAATATTATCAAAACCATTTTCAATACCAAAATAAAAGAAAATTAAAACATGGTATTTATGTTTCATTAAAAAAATTATGGCTTGTAGAGGAAGTCAAAACTCAAATAATGGTCACGGTGGTGGAGAAGTCATTGTCGCCTCATACGTACGACAAAAACATTCCATTTTTTAATTTAGTAAAACGCTTCATATAAAAAATATTCCTTTTGAATAAATGTAAAAGTCAAAGGGGTTTATACACTGTATAAAATAAAGTTTCGTATAAAACAAAATATGCCTCAATGAAAGGAGATTGAGACGAAGTCCCATACCTCGTGTCCGACTTGACTCGATCGTTCCTTAATCTCAGGAATAATAAACTTGATTTAATTTCTACTTGCTTAAGAACCTTATTAAAGTTCATTATTCCTTTTATATCACTTATTACCATTTTATGAACATTATGTAATTATTTAAGTTAATAATGGTGGTTTTCTCTATCATTGGTACGTGAGTCAAAAATAAACTCCTTATAATTACAAGTTGTTCATGTGGTAAGATATCCATTATATCCAGAATTATATTCATTATTTAGATATAATATATATTATATATATACAGTATATACATGCATTTATAATAGTACATAACATTTAGAGGTAAGAAATGAAATGCACCGTTCATGGAGACGGTAAGCCTTACATACGCATGAACACTACTTTTATTTCTATTTCATATTTAATGGAATGAATTCATAATGATATAAAGGTATATTATAATTATAGTATAATATCATATATAATATCGTTATCTCCTTCATTTATACGTCACACATATGGCATTAAAAAATCAAATCACTTTGAGGGGGCGGTAGTCCGGACTTCCTAAAATGAAGATATCACGTTTACCCATAATGGAAACCATAAAGGTATGCCACAAATGAAAAATATATAATCATAAGGAAAACATAAACATAATATATATCATATATAAATATAGTGACATCTTATTGACCACCATAAAAGGTGTTAAAAAAAGATTGAACAATCATCATTTTGTGAGGAAGAAATTCACCATCCACGGAAACAGTATGTTTTTTAACCATTAGAAAAAGGTGTGTGTAAGTGTAGCTCGAATACTTCTCATATAAACTTCCTATTATATTTAAGATACTGTTTATGTTACAAAATAAAGGAATAAAAAGAGTTTAGGGGGTTGGAAAATAAAAATAAAACAAAAGAACACAACTGAAGACATTACCTTTAAATCGGGTAACTCCTCTTGGTTTGAACCAAAAGTGTTTCTTGAAGAGCTTTCTATCTAAGGTAAGGATTCTAGGATGAAGAGAGGGATGTGGAAATATAAAATGAGCAGATCTTGGATGAGCCAATGTCTTTAGAGGTGTGGTTAAGGAGGTAGTATTGGGCGCTTTTTATAAGAGGGAGGAGGGGCACTCTTGGAAAGTCAAGAAACGTTACTTTATATTAAAATAAGTTTCGAATTTTAAAGGTCCCACATTGATATATTACGAGGATAAAGTGATAAGGGTTCTAAATATACTCATACAATAGGTTTTTTAAAATTTTAAGTCTTAGATTTTACATTATCTTTTCATTTTATTTAAATCGTTCATTAATGAGGTAATCACTACATCATCATGATGTCATAAATAATTTAATTTATTTAATTTATAAAAATTTAAAAAAATTCTATTATTTAGGAAATATTTTTATATTTCCAATTACTATATATAGTCCAAGATACCATTTATGTAGACAAAATTAAAATTGTTTTACTTGGGTGTTACATACTTTTGTGATATTCTCCTTTCTATAAAAATAAAATGATAAAGTGTCACTATCACCCAAAAGTGATTCCATGGGGTCCCTATGTTTGGCACAAGGCATCCCATGGTATTCCATGACACATCCAGTAGCATTAAGACACAATTTGAGGTCATTTGTTATTATTATGATATTATATTATTACCCTTAACTACCTGATCACTAATTAATCACGATAATTAAAGATAATTACCATCATTTCTATTCATAATGTCCAAAAATGAAAGATTCTAATTACATAATTTGGAACTTATGATTCCAAATATGGAATCCATTTTACCAAATTCCAAACAAATAAATTGCAATAATTAATTTAAAAATAATTCCCCTTGTCAAAACAATTTGCGGGTTTTTTTGAAACAATATCTATGAAAAGTTTGGCACTTGTTTATGACCAATTCAAAAGTGAAACTAATAATAATGACCACCATTGGATTAAATGGTTAAAATATATTATATTTACACTTTAAAACCAATTAAAAAGATAATATATAAATATAATTAAATTAGATAAAAAATCATTTTTGATGTAAAATGCAGTATTTTTCACTATTCATTAAAAAATGATCTTTGTCAGAAAAATACCAAAAATTTATCCAAAGTAAATTTCAATGTCACAATACTAAAGAATAATTTTATTTTGACAAATAGCCCTTATAAATGTTGTCAAATGATAAATTTAAAAATGTATCACCATCAAAAGGCGGTATAACAATCTTTTAAAAATATTTGAGAACTCAATACTTAAGATTGGATTTATTCTCATTCTAAGCCTCTAAAACACTATCTAATTTATAAATAGACATCGATATAAAAATCCATAGATCTTTAATTACTTGGGATGTTATAGTTATAACCAATGGTTTATTTGGTGATGGATTTAAGTTCAATCGCAATAATCATGAAGTATGTTGATGAAGATAGAATGATGTACTTGATAATTAGTTTATAAGATCAAAAGAATTTATGGACTTGTAAAAATTCATAATAGTGATATACATGGATTTAGAGTTTGTATAATTAGATTATTAAAACAATATATAGAAAGCGGAGTGGTATGAAATTTTTTTGAGGCATTTCTGTTAAAAGAATCCATGAAAAATAGAATCTCTTGAGGACTACTAAATATATAATATACATTATGGGGTTTATAGAAGATATTTTTAATGTTGTAGAGTGTGTAAAATTTAAAATTTACTCCCTATTATGAGAAGCCATTTTACTAGGAAAATTTATGGTATTCTAAAAACATTCTTGAGTTTCATAAGGATTGTTTAAAATATAGTACAAATGGAAGTAACCTATAATATTGAAGGTTTCTTGTTGATGTTTGAGAAATTTCTACTCCATGAGATATCAATCACAATAAGATATTAAACATATGAAAATTGATCAAATTTCATAATTATCCTATGTAAATTTTATTAAATTTTTCCTTGAAGATGAAATGAAAAATGGCATGGAATTGGTACTTTTAATACCTAAAGGTAAAAATTACGATCTCAAAAAAATCCGTAAGGTATTAAAGGAGAACCCTAATAGATAATGCTTCTTTTAAAAAATTTAATTATTTATAGTTTGATTTTTATAATGATATGGTCATTTTATGAGTGGAATTGAAATGACATGTAGGATATACAAAATTTTTAACCATAATGTGTGAGAATAGTGACATAACATCCAAAGGATTAGGTGATTTTTAGTTTCTTGACCAATTTAATGGTTTCCTTGCCACAAGGGATCATTTCACACACCAACGGATGAATGAGAAAAATCTTTATGTTGAGATCTTTACATGGTTATTGGAAATAAAACCAATGTGAATCACTATTTTTGTAAGATTTGTATACAAATACATCACATATATTACCATTCTATAACATTCTGGATACTTATGAAGAGCTAAAGAATTTTGATGCATCATATTATAGTTGAAAACTAATAGAATTTGTAAAAGATTAGACCATGGTTTTTAAGAAATTATTCATTGTTTCACACTTTTAGGTGGATATATATACCATGGCCAGGTGGGATAATTAATATAATTAGGATTTATATGTTGTTATTCTTAGTGTGAAATAATAAGAATATATTCATTGACAATTTTATAACTATTTTTTTAATTGGAAACTATTCCATAAATAGGTTTTCACTTCCATGTTTACGATAATTTTATATATGAAAATAACCTATTATATGAATCCATGCATGGTGTAGGTGGCTTCTAGGATATCTAAAAATTTGAATAAAAGGGAGGATATCTTGATTGAGATTTCACGAATTAACCTAATTTAATTTGTACTTAGATTCCATATTAAATATTTGGTTACACTTATAATAATATAAAAAGACTAGTCTAATGTTAATTAATCTCATCCCCAAAGTAATATTTATATTTCTATATATACAAGAAAAGCTATTGGAAGAATATTTGAATTGGAGAAATATTGATGAATATTAAAATATCTTGGTTCTAAAAAATGGACAAAGAAGATATATCATTATTATATTGAATAAAGTAGTATGACGATGTAGAAAATGGATTATAAATATTTAAATATTTGGTTCATAAATAAAAGAGTGATTAAGAGGGAATATCATTACAATACTAGGCTATAAGGGAAAATATAGTGAAAAAATAATTCCAATATTGAATTTTATTTATTCATACAAGAATATATAAAATTGTGATAATTTGGAAGGAAAATAATTTTACGAAATGATAGTGGGTACTTCCATTTATTTTGAAATAATAATTTGTAAGAGTAAACTCAATAAAAGGAGTTCATCTTTTTAAAATTGTTGAATTGGAGTGAAGTGAATAAGGAGAATACTTATTCATATATGCATATAAGACGAAGAAAGGTATATAAATAACTCTTGATGACCTAGAAGATACCCTCATGCCAATTAATTATATAAAATGACTTTGTTTCTATACACTAATAAATCCTTCATTGATTAGTTCTTAGTGGGATGAATAGGTAGTTTCTTTAGGATAATCCATGACCGATTTATAAATCATTATTACACAAACATTGTTCAGTATTATCTAATAGTACATCAACACAACTTCATCATATGTATATTTTATTATCCATGTTCAAGGAACTATATAAGATCTTCAGGTCCTATATATAATTTACATTTTTTTATTAATTTTATCATTAGGTGATATTACCATGAAATAATAAGATATTTAAATTGTTCGTACAAATATGGGAAATTGATTCAAGTACCACAAAATGCCACATAGAAAAATGGGAAAAAAATTAATCAGGGGGAACCAGATCTACCAACTATCATTGGGTTTTTCAAGTAAACATTGTCCTAATAAGTGGTATTAGATCCAAACATCCATGAATTTATTTTTAGTATCGAAAACTAATTTGGATTATTTTCACATTTCCATTCAATGGTGAGGCCTCTATTGTATAGAGGAAATAAATTTTATGGTTTTAAAAAATAAATAGACTTTTTTCATGGAGTCCCTGTATTATATACTTTGAGATAATTATTTTACAATACATAGTAAATGAATTGGAGATGTATGAACCAAGAGGATACTGAAAATATCTATTACCAATGATGTATACAAGAACTCCAATAATTATGATACTTAATTTGAGTTGAAAAAGACTATGGATATTTTTTAATTGCATATAGTGAAAGTAAAAGCGGTGGAGGTATCAATGATTTTTTTTGTGAATACCACCTTATGATAAATGTCAAGAAGTAGGATAATGAGATGACTAATAATTAGAAAATAACAAATTAAATTTAAGTGACCAGTTTTTAATTATTAAATTTTCTTCTCATCATTCATTAAAATTTTATTTCAAATTTAAAAATTTATAATCACACATGTTGACTAATTTATTTTTTGGATTCTCGTGAAGACATTAAATCTATATTATGTTTCAAATCTAGAGTTTTTTCATGCAACAATAAATATGATATCTTATCCATACAATAAGAGGTAGATCAATAGGGACACATCTATGGAGTAAATTATGAATTAATATAAGATTTTCCTATATATAATGAAACTATAAAAACAATAGAGGTTTCCTAGAATGTAAACATAATGAAAATGGGTGAAATGATGAAGTAATGAGGTGATCTACTTATAGAATCTTTACAACAGATACAGACACATTGAAAGAGTTATAAATAAACAATATCCATCCCAAGAAACAACATGAAGGGTGGAAAATATGGAATTTGAGCTCATTCAATGTTAGAGAATATGGATTCAAAAATAAAGTAGAAATATTAGAAGATCAAATTCATTACGATAAAAGATCAGATCATCCAAATGAAAGGAGAATATATCGACTTCCTATATGGCAACCTGAAAAATTGGGTATGAATCATTTAGAATATAGAATAAGTGAAAAAATAATGTTTCTATCTAAACATTGCTGTAAATTATATTAAATGAAGGTATCGAAAAATTTATAATTATATGGAATAGAGGGACACTTAATGATTACATGTCAGTAATCCTATGAGATCAAATGTGGGGAGAATCTTGTTTGAATCAATATCTCAATCGAGAAACCACTGCAAAAGTTATGTTTCTAATAAAATATATTTTAATTATTATTACCATTGAGGTATGAAAATAAATTATAGGATGAATAATTCAAATATATTCATAAGTAACTGCTCCATTCTCTATAAAAAAACTAGAGAAATTTTTTCATTGAAATAAAATCTCTTGTCCTAGTGAATACATTTGCTTCAATAGAAGAACCCCAAAATAGGGAATAATTATGGGTCTAACAAGTACTAATGATAGTGCACTCATAAAAACATATAAATAGAAATATAAAAAATAAAAATAAAAATAAAAAAATTCTCTAATTGAAGGAAATGTGGATGAACATATCAAGAAAGTAAAAATATAATAACTATTTCATATTTGTTTTAAAACATACTATTGAGAAAGATATGAATATTTTATAGAGAGAAATCCTAGGTTAATGAATGGATACTGAATTATGTTAGTATTAGATTGTTGGAGAATAAATTCACATGTAGGATTAGTCTAGTAGTAGATATGGATCCCAATTTATATAAGATAGAGAAACATGGAGTTAGAATATTTTGTAATATTTTTACAAGTTTTATTTAAATAATAAACACTATTAAATATTAAATGAAAATTAAAAGAAAATGTTTTGTTTACTAAGACTAACCACATCTCCCAACATTATGATGTTTAAATATTTCTCCTCATAGTGTGTTTAAATGATTTTAGCTATAATTTGAATTGGTGCCAGATTTAGGGAGAGATATTATCAATGGTGTGATTATAATGAATGATTAAATATGCATGAGATGAAGGAAGAAAATGGAAATATAAAAGTAATAATTATTAAAGTTTCTAATTGGTAATATTCCTTATTGAAGTGGGAAAATAATTTCAAGTCCATTTTCTAACTCAAAATACAGTTTCAAGTAAAACATTTGAAATTCAAAGAGGAATATAAGGATACATGCTATCATGAATAAGTGAAATAAGTGAAGATTATGATATAATGTTATATATGTTACCAAACATTACATGAAATACCTTGTAGTAGTAATCCATTCATTGTGTTAAGTATGTGATATCAAGACATATTTAATGTTTTATTAGGTCATTAATAAAGGAATTTAAATAAATGGATGAAAAAATATTTATAATAGAGTATATGATTTCTTGTTTTTTTGTCCTAGAAATATATATTAGATGATTACCTTATTGAATACCAATATGATTCAATGAATAAACTAGTATAAAAAACCACTCCAATTAGTATGCTAAATTTTATATCAATACTTAATGACGATATAAAAATAAATTTATAAGTATTTGGTGATGATCACTTAAAGGAGGTATTTCAATATCTAAAAAAACTGTACCTTTTAAGAAAGGAGTTTTAATGTATATGAAGTTGTATTACATTTCTATCAAACAATATTGATATAAATTAGTTCAACATGTGGTTTGTATCACACAATTATATTTATATCATGAATGTATTATATTTGTTATTTATTAGAAAATCCTCTTTTAAATTTGTTAATATGAAACCATTTAGGTCCAAGGGTCCCACCATACATAGCCCGATGATCCAAAGGCACAAAATAACTTGATTGAAATTTAGATACATCCCCCAACCCATCATATAACTATATATAGATATTTATATTTGATTAAATTTCTCTTCCACACCATTATGTAGAGGTGTGCATGGATATATACAATTTCTTGATTCCAATTCCATCCATTTCCTCATCCAAATACATTGTTAGTGATTTCCTCTATTCTTTATCAATATTATTGTGTGAATATTATATTATCATCCACTACACTTAGAAGATTTCATGAAGGCATGTAGGTCTAATGTTCCTTGGTCTCATGAAGGCCCAATGTCCCATAGGCGAAAATATATAGTCTATAATCCTAAACCAATGAAATAGTACTACTACTATTGTACCCTGAAATAGTTCTTACTATAGTAACAACAATCTTATAGTAGCATATAAATAATTCCCCTCTAGTATTTAATCCCATTTTATTAATCAAATATTGTAGGATGTATACCAGTTCTGTGTCACACCAATATCTCATATATTGGGAAATTTCTTGTCTATTTTATAATATGTTTGTATAAGTTTGATTGATATCACAAGATGTGTTAAATAAATTTAAAAAGATCAAGATTAAAATGTATATGGAATTCAGTGAGGGACATAGAAAATTGTGATGTTCTTGACCATAAATCATTTTTCCTACACCAGTTTTTAACTCATTAGTTCTAATTTTTTTCAATAACTCAATGTTATGTGGTGATATAAATTGTAAAATATCCTTTTTGAATGTATATTGAAAATGGATGTGGTGCATATCCTGAATGTGGTATATGGAGTCAAAATATGATAAAATTAAACTTTTTTCAAAATGGTTATTGTAATATAATGTTTTTTAAGGTAACATTCAAATGGTTGTCGGATCAAAGATTTCATTGATATTAACTAGTGGTTTCAAGAGTGATGGAAAAGGATTAACAAAATATAGAATAGAATCATTATTTTGATTTAAAAAGTATATGAAATTTATATATCCCAAGAAATAATATTTTTGATATCATTGAAAACATAGAGAAATCATTGTATGGATGAAGGACTATTAAAGGTAAAATGGTACCACCATTGTGTTAAATGATACATGGGGATCGAACATGATGGAGAATTTAGAGAAACTAAAAAGTTTGAGAGTATAAATAGTAGGATATTTAACTAAAGTTGTCCCGATGTGTTTTTTATTTCAAAGATGGATGAATTAATGGGATCATAAATCCATAACATTGGACATTATTGGAGTAATTTTATGGAGGATGAATTTATGACAATATTGAAAACTAAATATAAGGGGGGGGGGAATATTATGACCAATTGTGTATATGCTAATGGATTTTTCATTAATAAATATAATAACGAAGTATAGTAATGAAGATGGAAATGTATAAGTGATAATTTGTTTAGCATATTCTGTAAAGAGGTTCCCATGGAGAGACTCATAATAGTAAAAAATAAGCATATAATGTTTTTAGAATTACATGATTAAAAATTTATACAGAAATATGATCTATTTAAATATGATTATATGATATCCAAGAATAAGAATATTAAAAATTGGAAATTCCATGGGTCTCTATGAATATGTATTATTATTTGAGGGAGTTTCCAAACATGTGATGGAAAGAATATAATGTAGAAAAGAGGAAAATATATTCCCTAAGAAACATGATTTTTTTGCAATGTAAACATATGGTTTTATAAAAACCATTTTTAGTAGAGTATGTTTTGTTTGTGGGATTGGGAAAATAAAGAAAATCCTAAAATGTGAGAGGTTTTTGGTCGAAGTGTAAGCTATTACAAGTCTGTGACATATCAACCATGATGTGTTATTAGGCATCTAAAAATTTATCATGTGTTGTGATTTGTATCTGTATATAAAAGTATTGACTTCTATAAAGATTGAATACATAAAAGGCATTGAATATATCTATGGAATATATAAAAGTAATATTTTTGAGGTAAAATAATAATTGACGATGTCTTAAAGGATCACCGGATATGGGTAAAGTTTTTCAGTGAATCATAATTATTTATCCTTTTCCTTTTAAGGAGAATTTCTCACACTATGAGATGAATGGACACAACATAATAGTTATTTGGATTATTTGTTCATATATCTTTTAAGAAATTATGTACACCATTAAATTAAATAAGGGGTTTTTTTATGGATCTACTAATATAATGGTGTCACCTCATTGGGGATATTGTCATGTTGCAATAGAATAATGATATTTATTATGATGTTGAGATTTCATCATTTAAATTTATCAAAAAATATCATACAAAACTATTTTATGGAAACATAAGGGTATTTTTATGATATCGATTATCACAACATGACATACTAATGACATGATAAGATCTTTTGATTCATGTCATGTCATATGGATAAATAAAATAATAAAGTGAAATGAATATTTATCCTATGAATGTTTTTCACTTAGTATTTTTTCATGATGAAGTTATAAATGCCATGATTGGGCTGATGAATGAAGAATATCTAGAGTCTCACTCCAGGATATTCAAGGGTAATTAAAAGGAATATATTTTGAAAAAAAACTATATCTAGTTTTATGACTAAAAATCACACCGTGAATAAGAGTAACATTCTCTATTTAGGGTGAACTTATAGAATACAACATTTTGGTGTATTATTACATCCTTTTAAATGGTTGTTTTCAGGTTATCTTGTTGTTTAATTCTAATTTTAAATAGAATATTTCAAGATTAAGATTTCAAGAATTTACTTGAATTAATTATAATTTAATAAGAAAATTAAACATGTTGTACACCTAGAATGATTTCAAAATAGTATAGGATGAAGAAATAATCCCAACACTTAATTAAGGGTTAGTTGCATAGAAATTTATAAAAGAACTACTGGAATATATTCTAGAAAAAATGTGAGATTAAATAATATTAATAGTTCCATGTTTTATAAAAGATATATAGAGGAGATACCTCGAGTACATTGAGACATATTTTTTAAGGAGGGTAAAAGGATATAATTTTTTTCAAAATCTAGTACTTGATGATAAGTTAAAATAATAATATAGAGTATCATTGCAATAGTTGGATATAGAGGAATAAATAGTGATCCGAGATAAGTAAAGTTTAGAATTATCTTCATCTAGAGGGTAGGTGATTATACTATGATCATTTGGAAGAAAAATATCAATCTTCATAGAAAGAGGGTACAAACATTTGTATTGAATGAAGTATAAATTAGACTAAACTCTCTATAACATGTTTATCAAATCCATCGTGAATAAGAGTTTAACAAATGCAGAGATTATCCTGTCATTTAGGATAAAAAATGAATATTTCATAAATCCTTATAACACATATAGTTTACAGAATTATTTTACTTATGCCGAAACATTATCGATATCTGCTCATTGGATTGAAACTTTAATGTGAACCATGTGAAATCATAGCATCATTTTAATGATTTAATATTCTAAATTCATTTAAAAATTCAATGTCGTTAATATGATTGAATAAGAGATTAATTGTGTCCTACTAACATGGGAATAAGATTAAAATAGTGTAGTGTATTACTTAGAAGAAAATAAATTTTAACTAGTGAGAAGGATAATTAACCACCTCTTAGGGTGATTCAGTTCTACCTGATCCTAACAGAAATATTAATAAACACAAACACGGAAATCCCTACAAAAACCATAAATGGAAAACAACATTAAACGACCACAATTATTCAAAATCGTAAACCCTAAACACAAAACCCTAAACTATAAATCAAAAACTATAATCCATAAACACTAAACCATAAACCCTAAAACCCCCAAAAACCCTAAATACATTAATAACCTAAAAACAAATGACCCCCTTAAAGATAACAAAATCATAAATATCATAAAAAAATACTTAAAATATATTAAAACATCACATAAATAAATAAGAACCCCTAAGATAACATTAAAATAGACAATCCAATAAATATGTTATAAAATGCATAAAAAATATAAAAATTTCAAAGAACACATAAAAACCATAAACCATAAACTGTAAAATCCAAATCCTAAACCCTAAATGTAACACCTTAAACCCTCAATCATAAAAATAAAAATAAAACTAGAAAAATGTAAAACCCTAAAAACATTAAATATACCTAAAATCTATCAAAATATATAAGAAAATGAAACCATACTCCCTAAAAATAATAATAAAACAACTATACAAAACAATAAAACAAACTCCACTAATACATTTAAATCATAAACCCTAAAGAACACTAGAATAAAACTATAAAAAATATAGAATGATGAATGAATTTAAAATATTAAACCATAGACTCATTAACCAAAACCCTCCTTTTTATATACTAAATCCTAATCCCAAAACCCCAAAATCATGAATATCGACTAAAAAATAGTAAACACATAAAACATTATAATAACTAATAAAAATAATAAAACCCATTAAGAATCCTAAAAATAAAAAACCATTGAAAATATAAACAATATTTAAACCCATAAAAAATAATAAAAAACATTAAAAACAAAAACCCATAAAAATCATAAAAAATGAAAAACCATAAAAAATATTAAACCAAAAACACTAAATTATAGTCCTTGAAACCAAAAAACTAAAACAATCTAAATATAAAACCATTAAAACTAATAAAAATTCTCAAAAAATATTTAAAATAACTAAAAACATAATAATATAAAAAATTCCCTAAAAATACAAAAGAATAAAAAACCCCTATGAAACATATACCCTGAAAATACTTATAATGTAATGATATATAAAAAAGTTAAAATCAACTAAAACTATAAAACGTTAACCCTAAAAACTAATCCCTAAAGCCTAAAATTTACACCCTAAAAACATGTAATACCTTAAAAACCCTTAAAACCCATAAAAACCCATCTAAAAATCTAATTATTTTAAAGACCATTAGAAATTATGAAAATAATATTTTATACAATTACAAAAACAACACTAAATTTTTTTAAAACCTTATATAAATAATAAAAATATAAAAACTAAAATACACTTTAAACACTATTATCAATCTTAAAAATAATTATACACCATAAAAACTATAAAAACCCAAAATCTAAAAAAACAATAAAAATTAATTTTTTTACAAACTCTAATAATTATAAATACATGAGTTCACATATTCCCTAATAAAATACTAAAATAAGCCGAAAATTATTTATGGAACTATATGAAATCATAAAAAATATCCCTATAAAATCCTTACAAAAATGATAAAAATCCACTAAAAAGACACAAAAACCAACAAAAAAACCAAAAAAATGAACCTTAAACCGTATACAAACCATTAAAATATAAAAAAATCAAAAACCATAAAAATATGAACCCCTATATAAAAAATTAGTGACCCATAAATAATGGAAAAACAAGTCAAAATATTTAAACCCTAAACTCAAAAACACTTAATATTAAAAACACTAAAAAAATTAATGAAATTTTCCAACACCTGAAAATAAATTTATAACACATAAAATCATATATAAATGAAAAAAGTGAAAAAATATTAAAAAATAATAAAATATATCAAAAAAACACAAAAACCCCTTGATAACCTTGAAAACTTAGAGCTTAAAATAACCTTAAAAACATAAAGAATCCTACGACGACTAAAAACCATTAAAACCCCAAACCTGAAGAATATAACCCTATTCCCAAAATCATAATTTGTAAACCTCATTCACTTAACATGAAACCCTGAAACCAAAATCCTAAATCATAAACCTTATTCTTTATAAAAAACATTAAAATGTTAAAAACCATCTGAATAGTAAATAAACTTTCATACCCCAATAATTCCCAAACCCTTAAAAACATATTCCCTAGATGTACTAAAATAACATTAAAATGATTAAATATAATAAAAAATCCCTAAATAATTACACCCTAAAATTATCTACAATAATTATAAAGTATAATAAAATAGATTAACCAAACATCAAATACCTAAACACTGTACCCAAAATTTCACACCCAAAATCCTAAACTATAACACATAAACCCTATACTCAAAACCCACACCCTCAATTAAAATCTACAAGAATCTCTAAAAATAATTAAAACCAAGAAAACACTAAAGTAAAATTTCAAAACCCTTAAAACTAAATATATCCATATAAAAACTGTTCAATAACAACTTAAACCCTAAAAAATAAAAAACCCTTATAAATTCCATAAAAATGCGCCCAAAAACCGCTGTAAACACATAATTAAGAACAAAAAAAGTATATAAAAACCTAACAAATCAAAATCCTAAAGAATAGATACTAAAAATTGTAACCTAATTCTTAAACTATAAACCCTAAACCATAACCACTAAACCATAAAATTTTATCCATAATCCCTAATGAATTAGTAATATACCATAGACCCTTAAAACAATTATAACAATAAAAAATCACCCTAAAATCCTTTAATAATGCGAAAAAAAACATCATTATGAATAAAACCCAAAAATATTAAAACAACACAAAAGATAATGGAAAAACCAAAATGAATCAATAAATAACATAAAACAAGAAAATAAAACCCAAAAAACCATAAAGAATAAAAAAATACCAAAAATTTAATAACCCTAAAACCCATACCATAAACCCCAAACCAAAATATATAAATTAAATACCATCCCAAATAATTTTTTTAAGACCCCAATTAAAAAATTATCAATGAAAAACAAAAAAAATATAATCCCTACAAAAATAAAACCACCATAAAACCCAATAAAATGCCTCCTGGATACCTAAAAAACATAAACCCCAAAACACCCATATAAAAACTATACAATCATAAAAATTATACATAACTTAACTAAAACTAAAGCCTTAACCCTATCTTTTAAAACATTAAAATTACAATCATATCGATAAACCCAAAAAACATTTTCTTGACCCTAAATCCTGAAACATAACCCCTAATTCTTAATCTCAATGAACTATAAATACATAAAAATCCATTAAATTTAAAAAAATATAAACTCTATAATATTGGAATATCAAAAAAAATGAATTAACATAAACTCCCTAAAAAATTATAGGATATAAACCCTAAAAAAATTAAAAGGACTTATGAAACAGTTAAAAATAATTCTTATTAAAACCCACCCATAAACACCATAATGGATATAAAAATAATAATTAAAAGTGAAAAAATTACATAAACCTTAAACAATAAAACAAATTCATTATATCTAAACTGTCAAATAAAATCCTTAAAAAATCTACAAACCCTAAAAATTATTAAAACCCATGAAAAAATTAATATACATGAAAACAATAAATTTTTTAAGAAACCATAAAACATATTTACTTAAAATTTAGTAAAAAAATCCTAAAAACCCATATAAAACCTATAAAACCCCACAAAATTTAAATAAAGAAATAATACATAATAACATAAAGATCCATCCATAACTCTAAAAACCCATATACCCCCTAAACCCTAAACCTTAAACCCTAAATCCTAAAAATTCGGAACCTGAAATCCTTAACACAAAATACTTATCTAATAATCATAAAAAACCTGTAATGCTTAAAAAACATTAAAAAAACTAAAAAACTATAATCAATAAAAAAATTTAAAAAAAATTAAAAATGTAATCATTAAAAATACTAAAACAAACAAAAATTAGAAAACATATTAAGAAAACTCTAAAAAAATATACTCTTAAAAACATTATTGATTTATTGTAAAAATAATGTATTATAATGAAAAATAAAAACATTGTTACATAAATTTTAAATAAAAAAAACATATATTAAAAATCCCCAAAACATGAAAAAATATCAAAATCCCAAAGAAACCATTAATAATTACAAAAAACAATAAGAAGTATTAAAAACCAATCCCCAATTTACTAATAAAAACAATATAAAACCATAAACAACCCTATACAAAACCATAAGGAAGCACAAAAAACAAATAATAACCTAAAATACCAAAACTATAAAACAAAATCGAAAAATCCTGAATCCAAAACCCCAATCCTCAACCTATAAACAATAAACCCAAATCTCATAACCATAAATTCATAACAATAGACCCTAAGAGCACCTAAAATTTATAAAAACCTTCAAAACTATATATTAATTTTTAAAATAATATAAAAAAATAAAATATATAAATAATAATTTTTAATAAAGAATTACAATAATAATTGAAAACATATAATCTTTAAAAAATACGTAAAATGATAATATTTGAATTATCACTTGGAACACAATGAAAAATAATAAAATCATGAAACCCTATAATGACCAAAGATTTTAGATCTTATAAATCAATAACATGTTCAAGATCCTCTACTACATAAAAAAACTTTAATGAACACTAAATTATTTATTACTAAAAAATTTATGAATAGTAAAACCTCTATTAAAAAAGATATTTTAATCAATTTGAAAATGAATACAAAATATTATTAGTAATATGTAAATTTTATAAATTTTTTTTAGTAAATGTATTTTCGTTAAATATATAAAATTTCCATTTAAGATATTGATTTTTAAATTTTAGAACCTTAATTTCCCAAAATTATCTTCATTTATTAATTCCATGTAGAAAAATTCTTCTAATGTGAATTTTTTTGTTTTTTCTGCGATCCATTATTTTTTGGTGTATAGAAAAAAAATATACTTTTTCCAAATACAATCATTTTTACATAATTTAGATTAACACCATTTTCAAGAAACTGTATTTATTTTGTAATATAAATTAAACAATTTAAATATAATATATTATATTTATAAAACCTATGTTTAACAATTTGAAATCATAAGTAATATTTCACTAGAAAAAAACTGTTTTTATTTTTTTATATTATTATTATATTTTATAAAATGAAGAAGATAAATATAAAAAATGGATTTCATATTTTATATAAATAGTTTTTCATAATTAAATAGTTTTATTTTTATTTAATACGTAAAATGGTAATTCCTATGATTAATGTTAATTATCATAAAAATGGTTAAACTGTTATTTTCAACGATCTTTTTATTAAAATTGTGTAC
The DNA here is from genome assembly GCA_963277665.1 of Viscum album. Lineage (NCBI taxonomy): Eukaryota > Viridiplantae > Streptophyta > Magnoliopsida > Santalales > Viscaceae > Viscum > Viscum album. The sequence goes on along the minus strand of OY728137.1, from coordinate 464,691,682 downwards.
TTTTTATCTAAAAAATTAAAATGATAGATTATCTATAATGACACTCATGTGATAATTTGAAATGTGTAAAAAAATTTATACCAGTCATTAAATTTATAATTAATGTCATATAAGATTAATAATACTTTATGGTAAAACAACATATTACTAAAAAACTCGTTTTCAATGTATAAATTGTATTAATTTAATATAAAATTTCATATTGATTTTTAATTTAATTTGTTTTTATGGATCCAAAAATTAGTTTTATAACATAAATATTTGTTTAAGAGGGTTACATTTAATTTTTATTAAAATATAAACTACTATGGTAAAAACTAGTCATACAAGTAAAATATATAAGGTAATACATTAAAATGAAGTAATAAAAGGCAGGTTGCATGTTTAAAAGAAGTGAAAAAATATGTTTTGGAAGATTTAATGATAATATACCACCTATAAATATATTATTTCCCACATTTAGAACCATTTATCCTAGAACGGTCTCATTCTAATATTGAAAAATAATCCGAGTTAACAAAAGTGCCATATTATAAATTTATAAAAAATGAGAACTTAAACCCCTAAGTTCCAAATCCATTCCATAAAATTTTATTCTGAAATTATACCATTTTTACCCTACTATAATCCTTTGATGATTTCTCAATCCTATAGTCTTATTTATTTACACTAAGCCCTTTATTTCCAAGGATACTTTCAAGATAATGTTCATGGTCCAAAATTGAATATTACTAAATCTTTATCCTTCTCTTACTAAACTCTATCTTCAAAAACTACATCATACAAAGTAATATAATGAAATAAGTATAATTTTTAGATATAAATTTAATTAAATTTATTGAATAATATTTATTTATTCTTTATGAAAAATATAGAAAAACATAATAACATCGACAGTGTGTTGTGCAGACAACTGCATTCAAGAAATAACATTTCTTATTTTTCTTAATAGTTTTAATTATTTATTATAACCTCTTAAAATATTATTAAAAAACATCAAAAATATAAATATAATCATTATTTTATATTTTAATTATATTATATGCTTCTTCAATCATACTCACCCATCATGTTATAAAGTGCTTCAGTTTCGATTTGTTTAACCACTTATATAAACTAAGCTACCAAACTCTATCTTTGAAGACTATGGGAACATAAATACTTATATTATTTAAATTTATTAAGAAAACAATAATTTTTAGTTATTTAAATTATATTTAATTTATTTAACTTATGATTAAAATAACATCCTCAATTATCAAAATTATCAAAATAAGTTGACACTGATTCAGTCCTCCTAAAAAAAGAAACATAATAAATAAAGTATAACTGGGAAATATATTATGATTATAAATTTTCCTTATTTAATTAATAATATAAAAATAGGGTTCAAAAAAAAGGATCAAATAAAATTACTTTTATTGTTATGGAACTTAGTCGCATGAGCAATCTGAATCAAGACCTTGATAAGGGTTTCTTAACTCAAATTTCCACTCATTGAGATATATTTCTTATTATACATCATGTCTTCATTGGATGTTTTACCTACTAACCCTTTAATTTATTTTATCATTGTAGTATCGTTATTAGAGATATTTAATGTTTAATTTAAAATAATATCCTTCAAATGGTTTTAATTTAAATGTAACTTTAACCGTAATTGATTTCCTAATTCAGATTATTCCTCCTTGAGCCCTAAATTATCAACATTGTTTTGATATTTTAATCCACATTGTAGGAATCCATTTAAATTTTACAAAAAAAATTCTCTAATTAATTTACTTTCATTCATTTATATCATCTTTCTTAATGAAAAACTATTTCGAATAAAAGTTTAATATTGGTAAGAATGACTCACATTCTTTATAATGAATCATTACTATCTATATACATATTTTCATTCCCACCAATGAAATCCTGTATTTTTTATTACTAAAATATGTATTATTTAATATGCTTCTATTTTTTTTACTCACCATTATTCAAATGTAAATTTTATTTTCCTATTTATGATGTGGGTTTTTAATAATTATATTCTAAAACTATTAAAAAATAATATATCATGGATATCTTCTATATCATCCACTCCATTTTTTCTCTATAAAATCATCATATATGTTTTACGACTCATTTTATTGGATATATAATATAATTTAATGATATAAAATCTATCATTTATTTATTTTCCAAATTTTTATAAATGTCCTTTAAAATGAAACTGATGAAATTATCTATTAGACTTGATTTTTTTTAATAAAAGAAATTTGTTTCTATATTATTTTAAAAATAATGGACTTCCCATGATTATTAAATTCTATTTTCATATATTTTGTTTTTACATTGGAAGTTATTTTTTCATAATTATATGATTTTTATTTATAAGGGTATTTATGGAAAAATGATCATTTTCATCATGATTTTAAAAATAAAATTATATTATTTTTATAAAATAATTATTTATCAAATCACAAATTATTTAAACATGATTTAAAAAATAATAAATGTTTAGTATATATGATATAATTTATAAATTTCCACCTTTTTATTTCCTAAACATCTTTAGTGTATAACTATTTTTTTTCTCAAGCCACTTGTCTTTGGATGCCCTGTTCTAGATTCATTTGATTGAAGGGTGTTCTGTAAAAATCCATTAATCAATGGAATGATGAAATTATAGACTAAACCATAAAAAATAATTAATATAGTATATATACCATATTCTTAAATATATTTATTTAAGGTTATTTAACTATAATTTTATTAAATATATTTTTATACCCATTTATATTCTAAGGGATTATCATGTTTATTGACAGAATTATCAATGGTTCCTTTATATGATTTTCATTGAAATGGGTATTAAACCCATGTCCACTACATGTGATATTTATAATATGATATATTTCTTATTAAACACATATATAAGGATGATGGCGGTTAGGTTCATATACCTCCCTTCAATGCATTGGTACATTTTATATCTCATGAGATAATAAGGGTACATGAGAGGATTTATCCCAATCTAATAGGTAAACATTAGGATTTTTCACAATTCAAAGGTTATATAAAGGAATTTATCTAATTCCAAAATGTACACATGAGGATTTATCCACATATAAAAGGTATAAAAGATTATTTATTCCAATACGAAGGTTAAAAATAAGTATTTATCCCATTCCAATGGTTATAAAAGATTATTTATCTCATGTAAAAGGATATAAAATAGGTTTTTTTCAAGTTAAATGGGTATATTGGAGGTCATATCCCAATCCAAATGGTAAACAGAGAGATTATACCATTTCCAAGAAGGTACATGAGTAATTAATCCAAGCCTACTGTGTGATGAATGTCTTCGTGGGTACCATTAACATATGATTTTTATTATTATGTTTTTTCCATTCCTTATGAATCGTGATTTATTATCACTATTTTATTAGAAATGATTTTATTATGTATCATGATTATTCTCATATTCGGACCTTATATCCATTTATGATAATTTATTATAATCATTTATGTTTTTTACTACTCGGTATCTACAATCACCCCTTTCATATGTTTCAATTTTCTTGGGTTATGAAGATGAGTATATCCAAATAGATGTCCTAAAGGGATTCTAATATTGTTTAATTATGGAGAAATTTCTAAATGATTTAAAAAATAAGTTTTCAATCTAAATGGTCTCCAAAGAAACTAATGAAAAATATTATTCATGTTGTGTGAGATTATTTTGTGCTGTAATAATAATGTGAAAATTTGGAAATTTTAGTTTGGATAATATCACTTGGTATCAAATTAAATTTCTGAATTCATGTATTTTTAAAACTAGACTCAGTGTCATGGCTGTAGGTCACCTCGAACCCAATAATCATAAGCCATAACAGAAATCCTAAAACTTTATCCTTAAACACTAAACCCTAAAAATGAAATGAGAAACCTAAAACCCAAATACTATAAAATAATAAAATGAAAAAAAACTATGAAATACCTAAAATTAGTAAAACCCTTGAAACCATAGCATTTTTATAAAAACAAAACAATCATAATCCTTTAAATACACTAAAATGGAACATGAAAACTATAAAAATCATTATAAAATCTTAATAAAACCCAAAAAAATAACCCCAAAAAGTCAAGAATGATCCATAAGAAGATAAAAAATCTCAAAACACCTAAAACATAAAACCTAAAAATAAACCCAAAAACATTAACCAAATCCCAAAACCATATATCCTAAATCCTATAACCTTAAATATAAACCCCCAAAAACACTAAAAACATTAAAAACCAACAGAAACCTAAAAGACCATTTTAAACCATAAAGTAAAATACTTACAATAATATTAAATAAAAAATACTATAAGAATATTAAAAATGATAAAATAACCTTTGATATTTTTAAATACCCAAATCCTTATAAAATCCTATAAAAAACTATAAAAAATTAAATCCAAAAAAATCATAAACCCCCCAAAAAATAAATACTAAATTAAAAAATCATTAAAAATTATAATATCCATAAAATCATAAATAACATAAAAACATTTCAGGGCTGTATAAAACTATAATAACTATAAAAAATTAATCCCTTAAAAAATTTAAAAAACCCTAAAATCCAATAAAAATAAAATAAAACATTTAAAATATATATCTTAAAAATCCATTAAAAGAAACCATAATTAAGCATAAAAATTTGAAAAACATAAAGCCCCATCCATAAAACCAAAGTCCAAAACCCAAAAGACAAAACCCCAATATCTTACCAATAAAATTAAAAACATAAACCATAAAATCAAAAACATAAAATCTTAAACCAAACATCAAAACCATGAATAATAAAAATACCATTAAAACCTAAAAAATAAATAATCCATAAATAATCCTTTGAAAACCCTAAAAACCATAAAAACCATTGTAAACACATAAAAAACATAACACATTAAAAATATTAAAATGAACTGAATGGAAAACTATATAATCCTTTAAAATTAATCCATTAAAAACCCTATAAAACATTAGAGTATCATAATATGACTAATAAAACATGAAAATTTGTAAATAAAAAAAACATATACTATAAATACTAAACAATAAATCCTAAAAAACCACAAAACATTAAAAACCCAAAAACCATTAAAATCCATTTAATACCTAAAAATCCCATAACTATAAAAAACTATTAAAAAATATCTAAAAAACTTCTAAAATAACACTTAAATAATAAAAACACATATGAAATTCATAAGGAGTATTATTATTGAAAAAATATAAATAAATATTAAGAACCATAAAAAATATTAAGAAACACTCAAAATTCTGAAATCCTAAATTCTGAACCCTAAACCCTAGACCCTGAAAATAATTTATATCATTAAAATACAATTTAAACCATTAAAAACCTTCAAAATCATAATATCCTTAAAAACTCATAAAAATATGAAAAAAAGGTCAATCAATAAAGTTATTAACTACAATAAATACCGTAATGACACTAAAAAATATTAAAAATATACCAAACATTTCTAATTAAAATCATTAAAGAACCATTAAATAACTAAAAACCTAAAAAACCTAAATCATACACTAATTGATATCCAAAAACCTAAAATAATAATGGAATCCCTTTTAAAGATGAAAAAATATTAAAAATATAATCTCCAAAAGAAATACAAAAATGGGAAGAAAAATTATAAAACTACAATAACAAAAGCATTAAAACATAAACAAATAAAACCATATAAAACCATAAAAAAATATAAAATCTTATAAAAACTAATTCCTTATAAAAAACCCTATACATTAAATCATAAACCCAAAAAACATTGAAACTAATTAAAACCAAAAACTCCATAAAAACCATAAAAACAATAATTATCCATAGAAATGTAGTCACTAAAAATTAAAAAATAATCCTAAGAAACTATAAAATACAATTTGTAACCCTTAAAAAACAGAACCCCTCTAAAATCCAAATAAAAATAATAAATAAAATTAAAAACACAAAAAAGAATCAGTAAATCAAAATCTTAAATCCTTAACCCGAAACCATAAAACCTAAACCTCAAAACTAAATAACTAAAACCGAAACAATATAGAATAAAAAATCTTAAAAACCATAATAACTAGTAGAACACTGAAAATATTTGAAAACATGTAAAAACATAATATTGAAATAATAAATATTACAAAAATAAACCCTATAAAATAATTAAAAAACGCATGAGAACATTTAGAAACAACAAAGATATTATCCTAGGAAACAATTGTTGAAAAAAATAAATAACCAATAAAAAATATAAAATGAAAAAAATCAAACCCCAAAACCCATAAAATCATAATCCTGAAAGATAACAAAAACAATATTAATTATGTTTCAGAAACCTTAAGAAAATATTTAAAACCTAAAAATGAGAAAAAAATAAAAAATAAAATATCATCCATAAAGAAAACTAAAAACCCTAAAAACCCATAAACCATAATCTCTAAACTGTAAACCCTAAATATCTAAATTATAATCCATAAATTTTTATCACCAAAATTACTAAAAACATTTAAAAACCCATTAAGTTTCTATAAAACAAGAAAAAATGTATAAATCATTAAAATGGAAAAAATAATAAAGGTATTAACTAAGAAATGTTCAAAAACAACCATAAAAACATATGTAACCATGAGAAAACAATGAATAGTTTTTTCATAGAAAAAATACTATAAAACCATAAAAAAAATTGTAAAAATTCCTTTAAAAAATCCAAAACCCAAAACCATTATCCATATAATCTAAACAGTAAACCCTAAACCCCAAAACCCTAATCCAAAAACTCTAATCCTGAAATCCTGGACCCTATGACCTAATTTCTAAACTATAAACCATTAGTCATAACTAGAAACCTAAAACCATATAAACTAATAAACACCTCAAAAAATAAAAATACAGAAACCTTAAATATACGAAAAAAACCCATAAATTCCATTAACCCCAAAAAAATCAAAAAAATATCCATTTTTTTTAAAAAAATCATGATACACTTAAAAATTACCTAACAAAAAATTAAAAATATATTCCTTTAAAAATAATAAATCTCATATTTAACCATAAAAACTACTCAAAAACTATAATTACCCTATACATTAAAAAATTAACCCTAAACGATAAATTTTAACGCTTAAAACCCATTTGAATAAAATATTTCATTGTAAACATTTTACCTTAGAATACATAATGTGATCCTCCCTGAAAAACAATGGATGAGTTTAAGAAAAATCATAAAACTCTTCCAAAAAGTAAAGTAAATGAGATTACAATATGTCGTAAGACTGACCACACATAGAAGAGTAGGGATTCCTAAAAGTTTTTTAGAATATGGTGATGTCGTTGTGAGAACTAAAATTTTAGAATAGGATGTTATTAGTATTAATTACTGATAAAAATGGTACTGAAGATGAAAACCTCATTTCATGGGTTTTTTTAAAACATTTTTACATAAAAATAATTCCTAAATGGTGTATACATGAAATGTGGGTGTTTAATCGTGGTTATATAAATGATATTATATTTCTAGAGTTGTGGATACAAATTAGAATTACAAATATAAATTTATTATCATTTTATCCCATGCATCAATTCACCATGAATGAAATTTGGTAAAGTAAAATTTCGACATGAAGTACATGCATGCTATGTAATATTCACACACCAATGAGATATAAATTTAATTAATTGACCAAGGGAATAAATCAAAAATGGAATCAAGATATTGATATCCTTTTCAAGACAAAGGTTGACATCTCATGTGGATTCAATATACCCTAATCATTTATGTATGTATCATGTGTCTACCCAATACTGACATCTTACCTGGACAGCTCATGTGGCCATGAAATATTGTCATCATACATATAATTCACATGTGTTCAAGATATATAAATTCAAATTTAATGTTAATCTAACAAAAATCATGGGACTAAATCATACCCTCAATATATGTGGCTTGTAAGAAAATATCTCATACAGTTGCATGATATATCCTTTTGTGGGCCGTTAATTTGAATCTCTTCTGACCACCCAATTTTGGAAGGTGATTACCCATTATTTCTTATAAATACTGCATACCTACCTCAAATAAAGGTGAAAATTAAGATATAAATCTATTATCTATGGAATCTAAAGGTAATTACAAATCTTTAAAGTAAATCCTTCTATACAGGCCTTCCATGAAGGAACATCATGAGGACACATTCATGAATGTCCTTTGTGAGTGCCTATCACTGAAATACCTTCATGATAACTTAATCCATGTGACATGGAACATGTAGGATTCATAAATAATAATTACATGAATTACATCATATAGAGGTATCACGTGAAGGCCATTACGTGGAGGATAACATAAAGAGTTATCATACGAAGGCCAACACACGAGTTCCCTCACACAGGGGCCATAAGATGGAGGCATCATGTAGATGATTATGTATATAGACCATGCATGAGATATCATAAGGATTCATCTAGAGGAGTCCATAACATGGAGGATATCACAAATATTCCATAATATAGAGGATTCAAGAAGACGACATAATGTGAAGTCCATCACATAGCACCATCATACAATGTCCATCACCTGGAAAACATCATGAGAAGACATAACATAGATTCCATCAAGATGTGGAATAATTTGGAGCACGTCAACAGTAACATATCCTTAAGATCTCTATATAATATATCTTAGGGTATCAACCCTTAATCACTGATCTAGATCAGTGGAAAACTCTATTACTAGTCCTCTAGAATGATCCATTCTCTTCAATTGATGACCCCTTGTAAAAAGTGAACATCCTAACCATAAAATTTTCATGTCAGGATATCATATTTTTAGTTATAATACCAGAAACCTCAAACTTGAACTAATAATAATTAATAGAGTAGTGATAATCCTCTTGATTTATGAAGTAATATTTTATGGTATTCTACTATTTTTTTACAGATATTTTTATTGAGTTCAGATACCCTTCTTAGTTCCATCATCACGTTTAGTTGAGATACTCCAATTAGCCTTCCTTTTTTATAATATAATCCAACTAGTTACCATATTTTTCCCCCTCATTGGTGTAATCTCTAAAACATTCCTTTACATAACCCATAAACTAAGTCAAATATCTAATATATATATATATGAACAAGAATTTCCAATACAATCCCATTGAGTTGATATACATAACTAGGTTATCATATTTATGATCATAATCATTGGTGTAATACCCAATCCATATAATCACATAACCTAACTACTAGATCAGGTTTAAAAAGGAAATCACATGAATATGCCCCACCATGTCTCATATTATCATCCCTTTCATGATATAGAAATTCCACTATAGTGCTTTTAATGAATGAGATTCACTCAGTCCCCTTTTTTCCACTATAATATTATAAAACTGATCTTATATATATTGGTTTTCACACCAATCATGACTCACATGGTCTTAGAGGTTTAGTTGAGTATTTCATTATCATAAGTTAGATACATCAATGGAATCACGTTTTTTTCAAGCTGTATAACTCTAAACTACATAGCGTACACCCTTGAATGATGATGTTAATCTCCATGGACCAATTATGTGATATAACTTTAATCTCTAAAAATAATAATATGTGGGATATAATTCCTCTTAACTAGGATATATACAATTCCTCTCTAAGGTTCAATCCAAATATCATATGATATAAAATATTATTTTTTGTGATGAGTATAAGATGAAACACTATCCATATATATCTTCATTCTAAATAATGATATTTTTTCTTCATACACATTGAGTTGAGATTATTCTTATCAATTTCATAATACATATTGATTGAAGATTCTCTTTTTAGTTCCCTAATATACATTGATTCATGAAACTCCACTTGGTCAACTTATATGCACATTGATTCATGGTTCATTCTTGGGGTTCCCTAATAGACCTTAAGTATATATATTTTACTTGATTTCATTATATTCACCTTGAGTCAATATTCCTATATTAGTTTTGTAATATACCTTTAATTTCTATACTCTTCTTGATTCTCATATACTGGATTCATATTTTATGTAGTATAAGAATTATGAAATTCACATTTGATTTGATGTGTATGTGATCTTCTTATAATGATGGGGATAAAGAGAATCATATTTCACTAATAAGGTACTGATGATTCCTCTTTTAATGAGATATGGATGATATATAACTTCTCCTATATAGTTATAAATATATAAGAGGTGGAAGAATAGTATCTTGTGTGTAAGTCCCAAGATAACCAGTTTAAGGAAAATTTCAACTTATAGTTCTCAATACAAGATGTTATACTATATATATAGGTCTAGATCACATATCATTAAAATGTATGGTATACAAAATTAATCAGCCCTAATCTACATGTGTTTTGATTCCCCTCATAGGGATAAATAAGAATCCATCTCACATGATCTATCCCAACTCCACAACAACAACATTCTACAAGGACGGTGTTATGACCACGAGTTCCTAGTTATGTATCTTCAAACCAAATAGTCAATAATTAATAAGAGTGAGATGGATAAATTCCCATAAACATATATATTTATAAATCAACATGGATTCAATCATATAGTTGGAAAATGTTTAACTTGTACTACACTGGGATATGGGATATCTTCGTCAAAACATATTTAATTTATAAGTGATTCCATGAGTAGATATAAATCACATAAAAAAGGGAATTAGGAGCCCACAATCCAACCATGTCGACCAAAACGCATTCTAAAGCATCATCGGTCCAAATCCCCATCAACCATTAGACTTTTTAAAGTAGTTATAAGATGGAAATTCAAGACGATCAATCATAGTTTTGAAAGTACATCCCACATTTCTGTCAGAAACACGCCCAAAATCCTAAAAAACTTTTCAAACCCCATCAGAAATAATAATAATCAATTAAAGACCCTAAAACAGTAAGAATATAAAAATACCTTAAATTCGTAATTTAAATTTTAAGAAACCAAATAACCATAATATTTCTTAAAAATAATAAAAACTAAAAAACCTAAAAGGACCCTAAATACTCATAAAATTTCTAAAAAAATAATAATAAACATTAACACTAAAAAATATAATAAAAATAACAGAAAACTACTAAAAAACTCAAAACACATAAACAATCATAAATACAGAGACTTAAAACTAAAAATTGAAAACTAAATTCCACGAACCCTAAACCTGAGGCTATATAAAATATACACAAAAATCATAACCCTAAAAGTGATCTTATAAACCATAAAACCAACGGAATAACAATTATAAAATTGATCTAAACCCATTTATAGAATAATCGGAACACTAAAACCCTTTCCAAATACAAAAAACTATAAACAACCTATATAAATAATTAAAAAATCACTAAAAAATACTATCATAATTCTAAAAATCCAAAAAATATTCAAGAAAATAATTAAAAAATAAACTAGAAAGAAATACCAAAAAATCCTAAAGAACCTTTAAAAAGAAAAATTATCCCCCAAAACCCCAAACCTTAAACCTAATACCATTACATACAATTACTAAACCCTAAATCCAAAACATAAGACTTAAAATACAAAACCCTATACCCTAAAATATGATCCCTAATAAATCTATAAAAACATAATGTTCCATTATGAATTAAAAAACCAATTTAATCCAAACAAATAATAAATGAAACCTAAAAAACTAATCCCTAAAAAGATAAGAATTAACCTAAATACTATAAAACCACCTAAAAATGATAAAAAAATATCAAACCCAATAAAAATAAAAATAAAAGAAAAATTAAATACAAATAATATGGAAAACCTGAAAACCATGATCCTTAAAAACATCAACAAAATAAATACCCCAAACCATAAACACTAAACCCAAAACCCAAAACACTAAAACACAATAAAACAACTTTAAATATCATAAAAACTATTATAAAAACCTACATATAATGATATATTTTTAAAAAACACCATAAACCCCATAACGTTTCTAAGAGAACTCAAAAACTCCTAAACCATAAATAATAAACCCCAAATCATAAACCCTAAATCCTAAAAATTATACCATAAACTGTAAAAATAATACAAACCAAAAAATCCAATACCCTAAATAGCTATTAACATTTATGAAAAGAATAAAATACACTAAAAATAACTAAAACATTCTCTATAAAATTAAAACTATTCTAAAAAAATCAATTATAGGACATAAAAAATCCTAAATTACCATAAATAGGAAAAAAACCCTAAACCCAAAACATAATTCCCTAAAACCTACCCCTTAATAACCAAGCCCTAAACCCTAAATATTTAACACTAAACTATAAAACCTAACCTTAAAATACAAAATTCTAAAAATTTCCTATAAATATTCAGAAAATATGAAAATCATCAAAACCATTAGAGAACAACAAACTATAAATAACCCTTAAAACACTGGGAAAGAATCACTAAAAATACTTAAATAACTATAAAAATCACAAAAACCAATATGAAAATAATAAATTGTATAAACACTTAAAAAACTATAAATAGTCATAACATAAAATAGAAGAACCTCATAAACCCTAAAAAATAAACCAAAACCCTAAACTACAAAAAAACATCAAACCAAAATAAACCGGTAAAACCCTTAAAACCCCTTAAAACAATAAATCACCAAAACAATTCAAGAAAAAAATCACTAAAAAATATTAAAACAACCCTAATAACCTTAAAATAAATTATAAAACACTTAAAACATAAACCATGTAAAATCATATAAAAAATATGCTAAGAAAGGATAAAAATGATAAAACCCTAAACCCTCTAATCAACTGAAAAAAGTACAACCAACCACAACATTTAAACGTCTTTTAACACCCCAATAATAATAATAAATTCCCAAAATATCTTTTGAAACATAATCCCCTAAAAAATAATACAATTAAATCCATAAAACCCAGATAAATCAATATAAATCCCAAATAAACCTTATAATATTTATAATAACCCATAAAAATTCTAAAAATCACAAAACCCCTAAACCCTAAAGTATTGATAACCTAAAAAACATAATGAATTATTAAAATCATAAAATTTATTAAAAATCCCAAAAAACCATTATAAAAGAACAAAAAATGTGTACAAATATGGCCCTATAAAAAGTTTAAAAAGATCGAAAAATCCCTAAGAAACCCAAGTAAAACCTTTAAAATATATATACCAAATAAATACATATCCTAAAACATTATATTTTTTAGTAACATTAAACAATAACTCACTTTATTTCATTAAATTATGTCATTTTTGTTCATAGTTTTAGGGAGTTGGGTCATAACTCTAACACAAAAAACGCTTATATTAAAAAGTGGACACTTCCATCCAGTATCCATTTTCACGTAAAAGAAAACATTTATGATAAAAAAGTGTTATTATCATGAAATTTTTTCACAATTTTAATCTTTACCTTATCTTTTTCCCTAAACATCCTTATAACCCTTTGTAAATAATTTTAAAATGTGTTATGTGAACAAAAATAATAGTAAGAGACATAAAAATAATGCAAGAAACTACTTGTACATGAATAGTCATACAAATATTAATTTTTCAAAATAAACATTATGTTCATAATTAAAATTTTATTACCAAATAAAACACTTCATCTACCATATAATATTTATAAATGACATCATATGAAATTTTGTTTTCAAAATAAAACTGATATATTTTTATTTTCAATTTTGAAAACTCATATTTTTTTCAAAATGTTTTAATTTATCCCATAAAAAGTATATAATTTAATTTAATCATATGATCAATATCTTAACTTGAAAAATCATAATATTTGAGTAAAATTACCTAGAAAGAATAGATAAAAAATATAAGTGACATGGGACATCATTTTCCATATCGCTCTTACAATCACTCTTACAAATGGAGTAACCATACAACCAAATAACAAACCCAATGCCTTTGGGGGATATCATGGACCCACCCATCCTAGGTTTATAATAAAATCAAAAATCCTTTTTTAATATCATAACCACCCGTCTTTGGTTTATAATGGAACCACCCATCCTTTGTTTATATCAAAACCACACGTCATAGTAAACAATTCTCATGAACCATAACGTAATCATAAAATAAGGACACCTTAATTTTAATCATTACATTCATAAAAATATTCTCTTCACACAAATTAAAACATTTTTAAATATTGAAATATACATTCCAATTTTATTACCATTTTGTAAATAAACAAAAATTTAGGAAAGGGGATATTTTTTAAAGAAAAAACTGGAATTTTGTAAAATAATTCATATATAATATAATTCTTATAAAATTGGTAAATTTTGTTTTAACCATATACCTTAAATTAGAAGATTAGTTTTTACTTTTATTAAATAATATAAAAACATTCCTTAAAAACATTCCATATTCAAACTTTTAAAATAAATTCAAAAAGACCAGACATGTGTTTTATAGTTAATTTATGTCAATATTGAAATATCCATAAAATAATATTTTAAAAAACATGTACTTAAAAGATAAAGAGTTTAATGTAAAACATTAAAAAATAATTTTTAAAACAAAGTCCCTTGCCTTATTTCTGACTCGTCACATAAGTTCTTTATCTTTTCCTTGTTTGGAAAACCCCTATTTATTATCACCTCTTGAATTCTAATATTGGTTTTATTCCGAAACTAATGTGTATGTAATGTGTATACTTATGTTAGGAAATAATTTTGTAAGGCGATGATTTATCCAAAAGGCTTTTGAAGTGTAACGAAATGATAAGAAGAAGTTCCCTTTTACAAGAGATATGAGAGGATCTCCAAAAATTTCATAAAATATTAAATCAATATAAATTAATTTTTATGTTCAACTAGATCTAAATTGATAATATTATAATAAAAGATGTGTATGAGTCAAAATACTCTCATTTAATAAAATTTGGACATGTTTATACCACATTTTTACCTTTATCTTTTTTGTTTTAATACTTCCTTAACAATTTTGATGATTACGCCAGTAACATGATTTTCTTAATCTTTAATGGTAATGATATTTACCATAAATGGAAAATGCCTCGTAAATAGAGAAAGGATGATATTATAAACCGTATTCTAATAACATGGAAAATGACTAAATATTTTGTAATTTTTAAATATTTAATAAAATTTTATGTTCTATAAAATAACATTATTGTCGTTTTAAAAAACATTCATTTTATTTGACATTAAAAACAATAAGAAAAGAATTGAATTATAAAATAATGAACTAAAACCCCTATATTATGTCATTTTTATCTAAAATGTTCTTTTGACCTAAAAACTCATTTAAATAATATTATTTTTACATTTTTTATAATAATTTATTTTGTTTTTCAATTAATTGGATAATTACTGCATCATCATTGCATAATAATTTGGGGTAATTATTTCTTCACTAATAATTAAAAAAAATTACATGAAAAAAATATATTTATATTTAATATTACTATTGATTAAAAAATATTTTATTTTTATACCTATGTTTAAAATATTATAGTTTTCAAAAATATAGATGTGATATTTTTATCTTTATATTCACTTATTATAAAGGTTAGAATCATGAAAAACTATAAAATATTCATAAATTATACATTTGGATGATTATATGTGAGATATAATTATCCAATTAAATTATTTCAGTGTTAGGATCATTTTTCAATCCTGGAATTTTTATTCTTAACCTTAATTTTCTAATTTACCCTTTATAGGGGTAAACAGTAATATGGTAACTATTCATATTGACATATAAAAAATGAAACAGATTTCCAAATTTTTACCAAATAGTTCAAAAATATGGTATCTATTTTTCAAAATAAAAAATATATATGTTTCATGATTTAATTTAAAATAAAATAGGAAAAACATAGTGAATAACAATTTTTCAAAAAATGTCCTTTTTAAGAATAAAATGATTTCATACTAAATTGAACAATAAAATTAATTTTGAAAACCAAAATTGTATTATTTTATATAAAAAGGAATGAATGAATTTTTTAAACCAATATAACTTATAATTTGACTTTCTAAATACATTAAAATAATATATAGCTTTCGACCAATTTTTGTATTTTTCTTCGTTCATTAAAAAATCAATCATTTTCAAAAATTTAAAAAGACAATTCCTAAAATAATTTTTATATACTGATTTGAATATTGAAATTAACTTTGTCAAGTTAAAATTATTTAATATTCAAATAATGATTTAAAATAAAACTAGGAAAATTAGATTTTTATAAAAATAATGAAATTTTACTTTTGACTAAAAAATTACCTAATATTATTATAATGAATATAACTCTATAATATCTAAATGATTAATATAAATATCTCAAGAAAAATATATATTGTGAAATTAATTTTTTTTTCAATTCTTCCTCCCTTTTTGAAATTTCATGTTCAAATTTTAATTCACTTGTTAAACAAGTGGGGATATATCACCCTCATATTATTTTATGATTATGATGTTTTTTATTCAACTAAATGGGTTCTATAAAAAACCATAACATAGTAAATTAACATTTTACACCATAATTTCTCATTATGGTTATGTATTGTAATATTTGGTTCTATAAAAGAAAGGTTCTCTTCCATGTAAACAACTTATGGGATCAAAACAAGAGATAAATCCGAAAGATATTTAATTAACATTGAAATATTATGTAGGTCACGTACCAAGGATGAAATTAAATGAAATAACACATAGTATGAAAATAATACAAAATTATAAAATATATTATATATTATAACAAAATAGTGACATTGATTTCTCTTTCTACCAAAACACATCACACTTTTCCATTCAGATTATTTAAAAAACATGATCACCTACATCTGAAAAAATATTTTTTATCCATTTGGTTGAATATATTTTTTTTATTAACTAAGTAAACATAATGTACTATTAAATCATCTTTACCTTCTCACCCATTTACTTGAAAAACAATTGTCCCGTTTGCTTCCTTTTTCCTACTTCATCCCAAAAAGTTGGATTCTGACACTTGTTACCATAAAATACCTCAAAACCATCCATGTATATACAGAAAGGAAATATTTCACTATAAGAAAATTTAACCAATGAATGATATTGATCTTAACATTCCATTTAATCCACTGAACAAGAATTAAGCATATCTTCTAAGGTCTAAATTGTTTTTTCTGACTGTCTATTAAATTAAGGATAAAATGTTGTTAAAAAATGTAATTCGATAAATAATGAATTTGGATGACCTTTAAAAAAATTATAAGATATCTTGGAAACACATAATTATATAGTGAATAGTGAAAATCTATGTACCCAAACTATCTCCATGAGAAACAGTAGAGAATGTTGATATAAATACATAGTATATTGAATGTGAAAAAATAGTAGATTTAGTCGATCGATCAATAATAACTCAAATCCATTATTACCCCAATATGAATTTTGTAGTCCCAATAAGAAATTATTGGTTATATTTTCTCATTTTCACTCTATAAATTCATAATATTAAATATTCCCCTTTAGTATTTTTCCTTCTTCTTTATGTTGTAGAAAATTCAAACATTTCCTTATAAAATTCGAAATATTTGTTTTCATTCCATCAAAAAATTAATACTTACAAAGGTACTTATACATGTTTGTGTTTAAATGGAGAAATTATAAATGGTAACTATAATATTACTAAAAAATTAATTATTCAACTCTGAATTATAAGGGAAACATAATATATTTTTAAATATAAAAAATGTTTTTCAATGTTAATTTTATGCGAATTTTTCTTCTTAAAAAATTATAACCATTCCTATTATTCAAGGTATTCATTATGATATTTTATTATTATTTATGAAAGTTATTATTATAATAATACCAGAAATAAAATATAGGAATTTTACATATCCATAATTTTTTGGATGAAATTCTTGAAATCGTTAACCAAATCACCATGTGTGAAACACAACATGGTTAATGCATCATTACTTTCATGACTCAAAATTTTGGATACATTGTTTTCTTTTATAGGTTGGTAATGAATTGTTACGTCTTAATACTTAATCAATTACAACCAAATTATATTCCTCAAATTCAGTTAAATGATGGAAAATATATTGTTCATAATTGTCTGATTAGTATCTATTTCAAATTTTATTCTATTTTAATTATTCCAAAAAAAAATAAATTAAATATAATAAAGTATAATTTAAAAAAAACAATAATTTAACTACAGAGGTATCATTTTTTTAGGATTGATTAATTACATGAAAATTATCTATTAGTACACAACCTTGTCTCTTTATATAAGCATCATTGTTGTTTAAAAATTATCCACTTGAGGAGGGTTGGATCAAAACTAGAGAATTCACCAATATTATTTTTAGTTCCCAAAAAATAATCACAACATTCTTTAACCCAAATTAATTTAAATCCTTTTTCAATTAACATAGTCAATATTCTAGAAAACCGATAAAATATTTTAATAATACTCCAGTAGTAGACTCTTAATCAAGGAAACAATGAATCAATATGAAATTTTAAGGTATTGGCCATTCATAAAAAAATTATTCTTAGTGGGTTCAACAAATATTCCATATTTATAAAAAATATTCCCAAGGAAATAAATTTTTCGAAATAAAAATTCATAATTAGTAAATCTTCCATAGAATTTATTTTATTTTAAGGTTTGAAAAATAATAAAAATATGTATTTCATGATCCTTGTGACTTGATAATATACCAATATTTCATCAGTAAAAACAACCACAAAATTGTATAAATAGTTATAAACTAATCCATTCATAAGATCTATATATACATATGGTGCATTAGAAAATCCAAAAGGAATAACTACAAAATAATAATTCATATATATAGTCTATAACTAAAACATTAAAATATGTTCCTCCTTCAACTACAATTGATGGTACCCATATTGAGATAAATATTTGAAAAACAAGCACTCCCTATAGATGATAAAATAATTCCTTGATATGAGAAAAATGGTACTTATTATTAATGGTGACATACTTTAAAACTCTATAATAAATATGAAGCCTCGTGAAACCATATTTATTATCAAAAAAAGACTTGAACACACTATGGTGATGTTCCATGATGAAAGAATCCTCTATCTAGAAACTGAAACTATTTATTTATCAATTATAATAGTTTTACATTAGAAATTTTATAATAATTTTTTGAAATAGGTTTAGAATCAAGAACTATGTAAATAGAAAATTAACCTCTTGATGAAGAGTAATACTAGGAAAATAATTAAAAAATACATCTTTATATTTTATTATTACTAGAACGTAACTAAATTTAAAAGTTTCTTTCATTTCCGAAACATGACCTATGACACTCTCACTACCATCTCTAATCATTTTCTTTACTTCTTGGTGTGTTATTAAATGTATGAAATAATTGAATAAAACCTTCTCAGATCTATAATCTATATTATTATGATAAAATGATATCCAATTCATACTAAAAATAATATCAAACACAACCTTTTCAAGTTCATAAATATTTTAAGAGATGATTATTACACTAATAACGATAGGAATATTCTAATTAATCATTTTTTCTATAATATATACATGTGGAGTTTTCACGAAAATTTTATCATTTCATGGGGAATTATTCAAAATATACTTTTAAATTTCGTAGAAACAAAATAATACCAGGATCTAAAGTCAAAAATGGATTTGAACAAATATGAATAAATTAGTAACATGCCTTTAACATATTTATTAGATGGCCCAAAATCAACCATATTAGTATAAAATGGAACCTCCATACATTTTTTACTCTAATAATAATGATTAATAGCTTTATTTACTAACTTTGGACACATAAAAATATAATGACCCAACTCATTGTAATCAAGACATGTAACAACTGACATTTCATTATTTTTTAGATTGTTTCTCTTGGTATCATGATCCGTGTGACCAAATGTTCTACATGAAATTCATTTCATAGATTTCATAAGATAATTCCTAGAGATCCTTTTATGACACTTATCACAAGATGGAATGTTTATTATCTTTAATTTATATTTAATTAATGGATTGTTACCCATTCCATTCCAAATAAACCTTTTCTTCTTCTTTCAATCATGAAATACATGGTTATAAAAAAACTCCATTTTACCATCTCATATGTCACACCTGACATTAAAAAGTTACTTTATTTTATTATTTTTCTTGGTGTCAAGTGTTCTTTCTAAGGTTTGGGTTTGAACCCGGTTCAAATTTTTGATGAGTTGAAAAGTTTGTGGGTTTTAGTCTGGTGCGAAGACACCAGGAAGTTAGTAGATGTCATGTGGTCACCTATGGAATGGGTTGGGCCACTACACAGTCTGCACACAATCTCTTGAGTCATGCATGGTGACCTCATGGTTTCCCAAATTTAATAAATAGCTAAATAAAATAAATTAATGGCTAATTTCATCAAAATAATAAAATTATTATTATTATAAATGTTATTAATTAAAATTTATTATATTTTTTATCAGGGTTGCGGTGGGTTTTAGGCTGGTGCACGGGCACCACATGATTACCGAAGACTATGTAGTAAGATTGGGTACCCATGTGGCAGCTTCTAGAGTGGGAAGAAGCTACTGCATGGTTCGCACATGGTGACTTGATCTATAAGTGTGTTGTGCAGTTTCAGTTCTGAAATAAATAAAATAAACTAAAGAAATCGATTGTTTTGAGAAAAATAATGACATTATTAATTTGGTGTATAATAATATTGTTATTATTAAATCTGTTATGTTAGTAATCTTTATTATTATTTTTAAAATGGTTGTTAATATTATTGATATTAAAAATTAAGTGATAATTTTATTATTATTAATATTATTAAGAGTTTCAATAATATTATCATAATTATAAGAAAATCATTATTAATATTATTATTATTATGGGTTTTATTATTAAAATTAATATTATTATAAAGAAATTAATTATTATTATTATTATTATTATTATTATTGAAGTTATTAATTATAATTATTGTTGTTTTAATTATTTTAATTATTATGATTACTGTCAATTTGTTTTAAGGTCTAAAAAACAAAAAAAAACCAAAGGGGAAGGAAAACCATAAATAGTATTCACCCCCTCTCTCTAATCTTCCCTCTCCCTACACATTGGCAACCTACACACCCATCACCATCAGTGTGCTTCCTCCCTGTTCAGCCCATCATAACCCGCAGCCCTAGTTACTCTAGCACTGGTGCCTCCTCCCTTCTCAAACTCAGCAACCTTCCAGCACATAGCCTCATCAGTAACCCTCTTTAATTTCACCCAAACCCTTTTCAACACTACCCTCCCTCCTCCAGTTGCACGTCCCTTCTCCGACGATGACCTTCCAGTGCGTGATTCCTCAAGAAACACCCTACCAGTTTACGGTCCCTCTGGAAACACCCTACCGGTGAAAGGTCCCTCCGACCAACCCCTCTTTCTACCTACGACCCCCTTGTTTGCCCCTCTTCTAGTTGCGATGCACCGTGACCCCCTACTACTCTGACTAGTGACCAACCAGTGTGATGCACACATCTCCATCCCAGTGCACCACTGTTCCATTTTCCTGCTCCCTCATAAATGGTTATCTCTTTTCGTCGGTGTCCTCTCCGGCCGTTCTCCCCTCCCACACAACACCACTGGTTGAGCGCACCTCTATGCTGAAATGAGGTTTGTGCTTCTTCCTCATTTGGATTATTTTAAATCATTGTTTATGTGATGTTAGTTATTTTTACAATTGTGGTAGTGTGGTGGCATAGTAAATTCTGTAACACCATATCTATCGGGTCGCGGGTACCTGTGCGTGAGTGCGAGGCATGTCGCATTGTTGCGATCAAGCTGCGAGTCGAGGTAGGTTCCCCACTACACATTCCTTTAAATTAAGAATTTATTAATTTATTTTTCTTTAATTTATTTTCAATAAATGTGAGATAATATAATGTAACAATTTTTAGAAAAATTATTTTTTGTAAATAGATCTGTTTATTTATATGCATTGCACTGAAATTATTTTTCTTGATGAATTGTCACACAATGGTGATAAAATTCCCATTTGTTCTTTTAATCCTAATTCATCAATTATAAAGTGTGTTTATGGTTTGATGATATTTTTTTTCTTCAAACACATGAAAAAATATATTAGTTTCTTTTGAGAAATGGTATCTATTTACAAGTTACATAAAGATCATTGGGATCTTGATGAAAGTGTGTTGTTTTGAAAACCTTCATGGGACTGATCTTTGGGGTGTCTTGGGGGTGATTTTCTATGTGAGTTATTTTGCCTGATGATTGTTCTTTCTATTGTTTTCTTGTTTTATATCGGTTGTCACCCCACTTAGTACTCTCCATGGGAACCGATCATAGTAAGTTAATTTTTATGAACAATTTTCTCACTATTTTAAATTACGCAATGGATAGTGGGACATAGCAGGTGGATACTGGGGTTTTTTTTCTATGGGAGTGGGACCCTCTACTAGGACATGTAGGGAGATGGTCAGGAATTTTGGCATTATGATGTCACTGATTAGGGCATGCCTTCAGGATGAGTCACCTGTACAATACGTTTTGGATTGTTTATGAGCTCCTATGTTCGACACATGTTCCCTTCGGTTGTCATGTTTCTATAGTAGATGGTTGAGGAGCATTGTTTGGTTCGTCTATCTTGTCATTTCCCTTTTTGTGTTTTGTGTGTCATGTGTGTTTTTTCTCTTCTCTAACAACTAAATTTAGAATTTAAATTGGATATGATAATGTTTTAAAAATGTAACCCACCTCTTCCTTCAAAAATTAAATTTATTTAAAAAAAAGTTAAATGTACTATTACTTTATTTAGAAATGAAAATCATGTGTGAAACCAATATTTTATATAATTTAGTTCAGAAATGAATTTAGTAAATTATTTAATTTATTGTTGTGTTTTCCGAATAGATTTTTGGATGCGCCTGTTGAGTTTTAAGACTCATGCCTAGAGTATTTTCTAGTTTTTAGTTTATGTGGTCGGTTCGACTTGAGCTCATTTGTAGTAGGCACTAGATAGGGATTGGAGAGTCTCTCAGGTTCACATAGAGTTTTATTAGGTGTCAAGTTCTTTTTCGTTATTATGGTTTTGTTAGTTGTTCAGTTTTTTGTTTCTTTAATTGAAAAGAATGTAATGTTTGAAAATCTCTTTGAGTATGATTTGTAACATTTATTTATTCAATTTCTTTATTTATTTTTATTGGTTTAAATCATTCCCTCTATCTCTATTTATCAAATTGGTGTTTATCTCCTGTTAAGGAGGCTCGGTAACACCTCTCGGACTTTTCTACGGATCGACTCAGGTGACTGGTTCATGGTCGACCTGGGATGGTTTGCAAAAAAATGGTATCAGATCAGGTCGACTTTTTTTGGACCACTCTTGTATAGCGCACATCATTATTTAGGGATATCAGTCTATAAGGAGAATGTTTTTTGGGGCTCGAGTTATAGGAAAATGAAGGAATTCATGAACCCCTACTCGTTCCGAACCTCGGGTTACCATGCGATGTTTAGGTTTGTCAGGGTCATTTGATTATTCTAATTTTTTTAATATTGAGAAACGAAATGAGAGCTGGGAAAGTGACCTTGTGAGCTTGTAGGGCCTAGAAATCTATGTGGAGATGGGGATAATACCCAATAACACTTTCTGCTATAGTGGTTGATTGGCTTATGGCTGCTAAACATATGTCCAAATCACTCTTCGGCACCAGTTTTCTATTGTGAATCATTTTGATTATTTTTTTGTTAAATGTAGAAAATGAATTTTAAAATTTTTTGTTTGGATTTTTGAAGGTTTTACTTTGATATGGTAATGTATTTGTTTTTATCAAGTTCATTGTTTCTTTGTTTCTTAGTGTCTACCCACAGGAATATTCAATAGGTCCCCAATATACAGATT
Source organism: Viscum album (assembly GCA_963277665.1). Classification (NCBI taxonomy): domain Eukaryota; kingdom Viridiplantae; phylum Streptophyta; class Magnoliopsida; order Santalales; family Viscaceae; genus Viscum; species Viscum album. The sequence goes on along the minus strand of OY728137.1, from coordinate 464,667,693 downwards.
TCTATGGTGCATCTCTAATGAACACTCTCATTGATCAACCTATAAACGACATCCTTGAGTTTCGGAAGTTGAATCATCCACACTTTTATGGTCATTCAGATCCTCTTGGGGTGGACGAGTGTTTGTGGAAGATTGAGAGGTACTTCAATTTCCAATGGATTCTTGAGTTATTAATAGTGAATTTGTCTACCTTTATGATTTAAGGACAAACCTAGAAATTGTGTAAGTTCATGTCTCAAATAAATCCTTAGGAAGATATCACCAGGGAGTTCTTCAAGTCTTTGTTCATCCAAAAAAAATACTTCTTTGACATGATAAAGCTAAGAAAGAGGATGAAGTTGTGTGGTCTGTAATAGGGTTGGGATCTGCGCTGGAATTTTATCGATGCTTCTTGGACCTAGTCCCATATGAACCAGGGTATGTAGGAAAAGATCCCATGAAAGCTCACCATTTTGATTTTGGGGTTCATTTTGAATTTTATTATAAAGTGGAAAATCTCAATCTGACCACTTTTTCAATGTGTTGGAGTAATCCTTTCATGAAGAAGATGAGTTAACATGAGGGCTTATGGTGGTGAGTCTTCCTATGAATACTAGAAGTATTAAAGAGGATGCTGATAAGAATGATGGGAAGCAGTCTAATTCTAGTGGTGATGGTATTGTAATTAATATGTCATCATGCCTACAGTCAACTTCTTCTGAGTGCAATTTCACAATCTATCTTCAGTGTGGTAAAAAGGGTCACAAAAAGCTGGTGTTCCCAAGTGCTCCCAGAACCTTCCACACCAATGGATACTGGGGTCACCTGCAGTGGTTCTATCTTAGAGTTTCCAAGATACGTCGTGATGTTGGACGCAACTCTTTGATGGTCACTTCATCCCGCCTGAAGGAGTCGGGTGATGTGTAGGATTAGTTTGGGGTCCTCTTTATGTAATTTTATTTAGATGTAATAGTCATGTCTGGTGGGATTTTTTGGTGTTTTTTTCCTTCATTAATTAGAATTGTTGCTGTCAACCCCCCTTTGATACTTTTATTTTAATGTAAGTGTGTTTGTGAAATTTTGATTGGTGATTTTTGTATGGGGGTTCTAAAACCTGATTTTGAGGCAGGAGATGATTTAATCATCAGATCTATAGCCATATGTCCTAGAGTAAAGCTAGTGTGTATCCAAGAGAACACCAGTGGTGTAAAAAGGTCCTTGTATTAATATTTATCCTTAGTGTGTCATGGTTTGTGTTCTTATGAGGGTATGATGTTGTTGGTATAGAGATGGAGATAGTTTTTATGCTCTTTCAGTTGGCCACTTCCCTCCTCTTCCCTCATGGTGGGGGTTTTGGGTCCATGAAAAATGTTCTTGAGGTTGTTTGACTTCATTAGATCTTTTGGTGGAGAGACCCACAGCGGGTCTTGTAGAGTTACACCAAATGTTATTTAGTGTTAGCCCATTCCCTATGGTGGGGAGTCCATTTGGGCCCCCCTATATCAGTATCACAGATTCATTATGCTTTTTTCTTGGCAATAGGTGGTCTTAATCTGTAATGCTTCATCCAATGTATTTCTCTTAAGTAAATGTTGGAATTGGAGTACACACAATGGTTCTGTTGTACTAAGATCATAGATATAAACATCAGAGGTGGTTTAAGTTCATTCATCCCTATGGTTTAAATGGATAGTCTAGGTTATTCTTGGTGGTGGTTAAGGTGTTCTTGTTTTGAGTATGGGTTCTATGTCATGTTGTTAGGTGTCTATTTGGATCAATAAACTGTAGGTACAAAAACTTTTGTGGGGTGGGTGACACTAATGAAGTTTCGTCATTGGTTCTACATCTTGTTGTGGCATTCTGAGGGTGGAAAGTGTTATGATGGAGAGATTTTTCACACCCAAAATTTATATGTTACTTAATTTTTTTATTATTTTTGGTGTCACGTGTCTTTGAAGAGGTTCATATTTGAGTCCTGGTTCAAATTTTTGGCATTTAGAAAAATTTTCAGGTTTTAGGCTGGTGTACAGACAATGCATGGTTAGCGCATGTCATGTGGTCACTTCTAAAATGGAAAGGGGACACCACATGGTCCGTGAATATTTTCATGAGTCGTGCGTGGTGATCGTGTGATTTTTCAAATTTAAGAATAGTTAAATTAATTAATTAAAGGATAATGTCACCAATAATCATATTATTATTATTATAAATGTTATTAATTAATATATTTTTTTATTTTTATCAGGGTTGGGAGGGTTTTAGGCCGGTGTGTGGGCCTTGTATGGTTAGTGGAGATCGTTTGGTCAGCCCGTGAACCTGTGGAGTAGCGTCTAGAGTGGGAAAAAGCTACCACACGATTCATGCAAAGTCGTTTGAGCCAAACATGGGCTGTGCGTTTGCGGTATCAAAATAATTAAAATCAAATAAAGAAATTGAGTGTTTTGAGAATAATAATGACATTATTAATTTTGTGTATAATAGAATTATTATTATTAAATGTTTTATGTTATTAATATTTATTACTATAGTTAAAATGGTTATTAAAATTATTACTATTAATAATAAAGATATAATTTTATTATTATTATTTAGAGTGTCGTTAGTGTTATCATAATTATTATAAAAGTGTTATTATTGTTATTATTATTATTATGGGTGTTATTCTTATTATTATTATTATTATTATTATTATCAAGAAAGTTATTATAATTATTATTCTTATTATGGATGTTATTAATTACTATTTTTATTATTTTAATAATTTTTATTGTCATGATTATTGTCAAATTGTTTTACGGTTTAAAAAACAGAAGGGGGAGGAAATCTCTAACTGGTGTGCACCCCCTCTCTCTAATATTCTTTATCCCTGAGTACTAGCCACATGTGAACCCTTCCCCATTAGCAAGCTTCCTCCCTGTTCATCCTGATGCAACCCACATCCCCTATTGATCCAGCATAAATGCCACCTCCCTTCTCTGACCCATCTCCCTACCGGCACACCGACTCTTCATTGACCCTCTTTCGGTGCACCATCCCTATGGTCGGTGTCTCCCACCATCCTATGGTTGTGCGTCACTTCTTCGGTGATGCCCTTCCAGTGTGCGGTCTCTCCAAAAAATCCTTACCGCTGCACGGTCCCTCTTGTCGGCCCCTCTTCCAGCCAATGAACCCCCTGGCAGCCCCTCATTTAGCCGCAATGCACCGCGACCCTCGCCTGCTTCATCCAGCCACTGACTGGGAAACACTCACATCTCTATCCTGGTGCGACACTAGTCTGTTTTTGCACGCCCACCCAGTTGGGCCACTCCCTTCACTAGCATCCTCATCGGCCATTCTTACATTCCACACAACCCCACTGGTTGAGTTCACCTCTGTACTGAAGTGAGGTTTGCACTGATTCATCATTTGGATTATTTTAAGTCAACTTTTCTGTGATTTTAGTTATTTTTGAATGTTCTTATAGCATATGGAGAGGTATATTTTATGACACCATATCCATCGGGTTGCAGGTACCTGTACGCGAGTGAAAGGCGTGTATCATTGTTGTGATCGAGCTACGAGTTGAGGTCGGTTCCACATTGTACTTGCCTTTAAATTTAGAATTTATTAATTACTTGTTATTTTATTTATTTTTGATAAATGGGAGATAATATTAAATAATTATTTTTAGAATAATTATTTTCTGTAAATGAAGATTCTTATTTTTATGCATTGCACTAAAATTATTTTTCTTGATGAATTGTTGCACAAGGGTGATAAAATTCCTGTTTGGCCTTTTAAACATAATTCATGAATCTTTAAGTGTGGTTCTAGGTTGATGAGAAATGTTTTCTTCTGACACATGAACAAATTTAATGGTTTCTTTTGACAATTTATATCTTTTAAAAAGTTACATAAGGCCCGTTTGGATCTTGACGGAAGAGAGTTGTTGTGAAAACCCTCGAGGGATTGATCCTTGGGGTGTCTTGGGATGGATTTGTTGTATGAGTTGTGTGTGATTCTTGTTCTTTATATTCGTTGCTTATTTGTTATCTGTGGTCACCCAAATTAATACTCACCATGAAAACCTAGCATATTATGTGAATTTTCTATGAACAATTGTTGCACTAGTTTAGATTACGCATGGGCTATTGGCCCATAGAAGGTGGATACATGGGTTTGTTGCTATGGGATTAGGCCCCTCAACTAGGTCAGGTATGGTGATGGTCAGGCATTAGGGAATTATGACAACATTGAGTAGGTCATTTCTCCAGGATGAGTCACATGTATAGTATGTTTTGTTTGTTCAGAAGCTCCTAGGGATCAACCCATGTTCCCTTCGGCGCTCATTTGTCTATTATGGATGATTGAGGTGAATTTTTTGGTTGGCCTCGCTTTCCATTTCTCTTGTTGTGTGTTGTGTGTCATGTGTGGTTTTTCAACTTAGCTAAAAACTAAATTTGGATTTTAAATTGGCTATGAAAATGTTTTAAAAATGTAATACACCTCTTCCTTCAAACATTAAACTTCTTTTCAAAATAAAAATGGAAGTGGAATGTTATTTTTTTAGAAATTAAAAGCATGTGTGATACCCATATTTTATATAATTTAGTTCAAAATTTAATTTTTTAAATTCTTTATTTAATGGTAGTGTTTTGGGAATATATTTTTGGGGACACCTACTAAGTTTTAATACTCATACCTACAATATTTTCTTGTTTTTATTTAATATTTCAGGTTCAACTCAAGCTCATTTATAGTGGAAGATATTAGGTTGTAGATTGTAGAGAATCTCGGGGTCACATAGTGGTGTCTTGGGTGTCATGTTTAGTTTGGTTATTATTTTTTTGTTAGTTGTTATTTTTCTGTTTCTTTAATTAAAAATAATGTAATGTTCAAAAATCTCATTGTGTTTTATTTGTGCCTATAATTTATTCAGTTTTTTTGTATATTTTTATTTGTTGAAATCATTCTCTCTATCTCTGTTGATTCCTTTGGAACCTATCTCTATTCTAGGAGGATCGGGAATGCCTCTTAGTATATTAATCATATCGACTTAGCTGACCAGTTTAGGGTCGACCTTGGTTGGTTAATGACATCAGAACTTCTAACAAGTTAATCAAAACATTTAAATTCATAGGAATCCAATTCCCTTATATATAATATCTAAATCCTATGTAAAACCAATTAATTACACCATCATGAACCTAGATAACATTTGGTAATAAAAGTCCAAACAAGTTATGTCTTCTTTATATATATCCTCTTCATCTTCCTACTTTTTTATCAAATCCATGAATTTATTTTCTTCCCTAACTCAAATAGCCTTTAAAAAACATTTCTCAAATAAAATATGCATAAATATATCCCATTCCCTTAAAAACCCAATGTTTTATCAATTGAAATTTTCTACTTATAATTATGTCATATAATCACATGAAATTACAAAAAAATGAACTACTAAATACTATGTGACTTTTAAACACAATTTTATTACCTTTTTTATTTGAATTTCAAAAATCTGACATACATGGTTGTGATCAGTAAGATTTTTGGAGTCTGATGGAACAAAATTAAATTTTTGTGAATAGTAACCTACCCTTATGAACATTATCCAACCCATATAAATAGTAATATTACCCTTATGAGTAGTAAACCATCCATAAGAATAGTAACCTCACCCATGAATGTATAAATAAAATTTTGGAATCTTATAAGTGATAATATGACCATAGTAAAAGTACTGGTATTTTTTAAAGTCAAATATAATTAATTAAAATTAATTAATTAATTTGAAATAAAATTTATATTTCTAAATGTTGTTCATGAATTAATAATTTTTGTCTTTCTGGTATTAAGATAATTTTATATGACCTTAGGGGATTTATGAAAGCCTTATAAAATCAATTATAGTTTCAAAATATGTATTTTTCAAGTAAATTAGTATTTTAATTAAAAATGAAATTAATCAATTTTTGAAAATTATTTTTGAAAAATGGATTTAATTTTATGATTCTACATGTTGAAAATTGGTTAGGGTGAATTATTTGTAGTTCTCTAAAATAATTGAATTTTTATGAATAGTGAAATATGGGTGTCTGCTATATATACTCATTATAAGATAAGTGGACTATTACTAGCATCATTGCTGATGTAAGAAAACTATTTATAATTCACATGAACTTATTACTTTTTTTCATGTAACCATAAATATTTCAACTCTTATAGAAAAATAATAAACTAATGATTAAAATATTACGAAAACCCTTCTCCCCTCCACTATAAAAACCACTCACACTCCCCTCTTCTCTTAAATCCTCTAAAGCCTTGTTACTTCCCTATATTCTACCCAAATATCTCCCTAAGATAATACCCCATGTCCAGTATACCGTGGTCTCCTAAAAAGGCCAAATCCTCTCCTTTTAAGAGGCTCTCAAGGAAGATTAAATCAAGAGGTAAATTCTTCTTTTCTTTTCTTTTCATTTATTTCAAGTTCCTTTCTTTTCTTTTTTTTTCTTTCCTCATATACCTTCACCCAAATGGTATGATAACTCTAGTAACATATTTTTATAGTAATTATATGATGCTAATGGGATATTTTATCATAATATTTATTTCCCACTCCTTTTATACTATGAATGAAAACACAGTCTGAGATGTGTTGATTTGTGACATTCAAGGACGACGAGTTTTAAATTTTCATCACCATCTTAAATTCTGGTCATGAAATCATTTTTATTATTGAACAAGAATATTATATTTGTATTTTCTCTTATGTGATGTTCTGGAATCCTTTTTCACACATGATGTAAAATAATAATACAAAACAAGTTAGTTATGATCCAAATATCCAAATTAATCCAACCATTTATCATTAATATTATATATACTGATTCACATTCACTCAAAATAAACAAATGAATTTTAGAACCATGTAATCTTCAAGATGTTCAATAATTTGATATAACTATAATTCTGTACAATGATTCTCCTCATACTTGTTTATCCGAACAAGAATATAAGTGAACCAATCATTAAAACCAGGGAATCGAACACTCCCAAATAATGAAATTTAACCTCATAACAAATCAATAAGGTTATGAATGAACTAAAAAGGTTATACTAAATAAATTACATGTAAAATAGGTTCTATAATTATTAATTAATTAACCTAATTTGATTATTCTGGTCATTATTATCAATTGGAGTATACCATTAGACATAAGGTAAGGGATCCTCTCTTTCTCGCATTTATTCAAGAATATTCTTTAGTTTATGTCCTTTTATGCATAATTACTATTGTTTGGGTATGATTTATCACCTTCCCTTTACATCCATCATGATTTATAAAAGATAATAAACTTCTTTTCTCTCTCTTTAATCTTTTATATCTACACATGATACCATGATGATATTCCACAAGGGATTCAACCCAAACCTCCTTTATTCTTTCAGGTTGCTCTATCTTTCTTTCTACCCAAATGTAGTTATATATTATTCTTATGTACATATTATAAATAAATTTTATACTCTCTAAACTAATTTATCAATATCATTTCATCATTCTATTTCAGGGATGTACATGTTTTTAAATGATTCCCACATCAATATTTTACGATAATAAAACCCATTTTAAGGGAACTTCCCGAATCCATGCCCTATTTCAAGTGCACTATGTCATATGTTTTAATTCACTATTGGTTTTATAAAACTAGTGTTTTTATTATTAATACATTCTTTTATCACTTCTAGTTTTTACAAAATTTTATTCCCTTTTCTCTTTTAAATGCTTGTAGTGTTTTCCTTAAAACTGCACTAAAATGTTATAATGCTAAAAATTATTAAATACTCTTTTCACATGTTTTCACTTCTATTTGACATCCCTTACCATGATATAGGCCTATTATACCTTATTAATTTTCATTTATGTTCTAATTCATTTATTTCATGGACACTTTTATGATACGATCTTTGATTATGCTTTATGATGGGATTATGATACCCATTTATTTCCATAGGTTCCCTTATTTTTATGATTGTTTATTTATGATTCTATATATAGAAAAAATATTAATGAACATTATATTATGGGTGTTCTGATATATTTCTATTATGAATTGATTAATGTTTATTATCATGAGTCGTTATGTGCAACGGTCTTGGCGGTTATTCATGACTAGTGCTACCATGTGCAATGGTCTTGGTGGCTAACCTTGACATGTGCTCCTCTTTGTGAAATGATCCTTGACTCGTGCTAAATTCATGATTTCTATTTCTGAAACATTATTATGAATTCATGTTTATATGATCCCATATTTTGGTTTTATGATTCCATGTGTTCCATGGCACTTATTTTTCATTATGCCATGCATTCTAACAGATGTGTTAAAGTTTTATTACTAGTTTTTCCCCATAATGGGATTTTTGCTCATCCCTTTATTCATGTTATCCCCAGGATACATTATTAATATATATTAGCATAATTGATGTTAGAAGATCATTTTTTATATTAAATAATGAAATGTTTTATTTAGTCTCGTGTTTTTAGTTTTATGTACCAAGTCTTTGAAGACACTAGACTTCGCAATATATGTCTTGTACTCTGATGTTTAATTATTATTAAAATCATGCAATGTTATGTGTAAAAGGATAGGGTTTCTATAGTTTTTATCAGAGGATGGTCTAGTTATTTTTTGAGATTAGTAATAGATCACTTTAGTAAAAACATTAAAGATGGTACTAAGTATAGAAAAACATCCCAAAATTTTGGTAAGTATAGTGTAAGTTGTTTATCAATAAAATAAATCACTATCTGGATACAAATAGGTGATGTTGGATCTGGCACAGATGTATCTCGGGGTAAAACCGAAAAACAATGATATGATCTAGACTCAAATGGGAACTAGTGCAAGAAAACGGTCCTTTCTGCACTCTTGGTTTGGCACTCCTGGGAGATATGATTTGGTAAATTCATAATCTTGGTACTAACAATTGTTAAAGGGATGAAAAAAAATCCCATAAGAATATAAGTTGAGAAATATATCAAGGATAACTTTGATTTAAAATAGGTAATCACAAGTTAGGATATACTTCTCATTTACAGGTTTATAATCTTATGTTCAATGTTTCCTTTTTATCCTCTATAACTAAGTATTCAAGCCCTATAATTGTACATTATTTTTATTAGTTAATAGTGGAAAATAGAAGTACACATGCCAAAAACAATGTGATAGGGAATGTGATGATTTTTCTAATGATATGCCAAATATGACAGGAGAGGGTGATCAAAACTTCATGACATTACATGCTCAAATGGATCATGTTATGAAAAATAACTTTAATAATGTGTACCATCCTCCTCCTCCAAGGAATTATCAAGTTGTTATTGAATTATTTATTCGTCAAAGGACTCCCATGTTTAGTGGATCTTTGGATCCCCTCCTTGAGGAATAGTTGATTAACTCTATTGAAAAGATATTTGTTGTCCTCTAGTACTCTGAAGATGAGTAAGTCGTACAAGCGGTCTATAATTTTGATGGGGAATCTGATCACTGGTGGAAACTGATCAAGAATATGAATCCCTGGGAGGAAATTGATTCCATGCATTTGAAGTAATTCAAGAGAATGTTTTCAGTAAATATTTTCCCTGAACCCTTCATCTCAATATGGAATGAGAGTTCTTCAGACTCAATAATAAGGAAGATGAGTCAACTGGGGAATATGAAACAAACTTTACAAGTCTTGTAAGGTACGCCTATAGCTTTTTTATGAACATCGAAAGCAAGGTGTATCACTTCTTTAGTGGAATGGATATGAGTCTATGAAAAGTGTGGGTGATTTGAGACTTCGATAGCTATGAAAATATTATCCATTATTCCATTAAGGTTAAAATGAAGATCAGAGACTCTCAATGGTATCATGGTACCAATGGAAAAATAGTAAAATAGAATCTAATGTGGGTGGTTCCACAAATAAATTCCATGAGTAAAGAAACCCAATCATCCCATGTATAAAAATTGGGGGAAGAAACATCCTGGGAACTATTTAAAGGGGGCCAAGAATTGCTTAAAATGTAGAAAGTTGGGACATATGGACCAAAACTGCAGAAGAGATATGAAAAATACCACTAATGTGGATTAATAATGTAATTTTTAGATCAACTCTTAGCCTATAGTGTAGTGTTACAATTTCAAGGAATAATGGAATTATGAGAGAAAATTCTCTAAGACAAGGGTTGTAAGAGGAAATAAACAAAAACCTCTTATGTAATCACTACTAATGAGGTGGAGTCGAACAAGAATGTGGTGATTGTAACACTAGTTATTCATTAAAGAATAGATAACTTACTATTTGAATCTGGTTCTATGCATTCTTTCATATCTTTAATGTTTAGTTGAACAATTCAAATACTGTCTCAAAATTTGGAGGATATGTTATCTATGAGAATAGTGAATAAGTAAATTATTGAATAAATGGTTTATAACTCCTCCCAAGTTAACTTTTTTGGACTGAACCGCCCAGTAAATCTCATCATACTTCCTTTAGTGGAGTTCAACACTATCTTAGGAATGGATTGTTTATATTTATACAAAGCCAACATCAAATCTTTGGAAAGGGAGATCACTCTTCACATCCTGAAGCATCCTACAATTCTATACATGTGTAAGGATATATATGAATCTACTTTAGAATCATAGTCTCAAGTGTAGATATTAATCCCTTATGACAAAGTATGTCTAGCTCAGATGAATGAGACAAAAGAGAAAATCCTGCTCAAAGATATGACCATCATGCAGGATTATAATGAAGTATTCCCTAAAGAGTTTTCTTCTATTCCTCCTGATTTAAAGGTTGAGTTCTCAATTGAAATCATTCCTATATCTCTACCTATATCAAATACACCATATAGAATTTTCACTATTGCACTGGAAGAGTTTAATAATAAGTTACAAGAGAATATGGAGAAGGGTTTTAGATGCCTGAGTGATCACCATGGGGTGCTCCATTCCTCTTCTTCAAGAATATGGATGGTTTAATTCACCTGGGCATGGATTATAGTGAGCTCAGTGAAATAATGATAAAGAAAAAATATCCCCTTCCTTAGATAAATGACTTGTTCGATCAGCTTCATAGGACCAATTATTTCTCTAAGGTGGACCTTCAATTGGGATATCACCAATTAAAGGTGAGGAAGTAAGATATTTCAAATAATTCCTTTCAAACGAGGTATGAACACTATGATTTAGTAGTGATTCCCATAGAACTCACTAATTCACAATAAATTTTTATGTATTTAAAGAATAAAATCTTTAGAGATTACCATGACAAATTTGTGGTAGTCTTTATTGATGATATTTTGAAATACTCTAAGAGAAAGGAGGAACATGATGAGTATTTTTATACTGTGTTGAAGACTTTATGAAGGTATAAGATAGATTAAATGTATTGTAATTTTTAGTTCTGTATAGAGGATGTTTCATTCAAGGGTCATGTAATCTCTAGAAAAGGGATATTTTTATACATTTCCAAGACAAAGGCAATTGAAGAGTGGATGAGGACAACATCTGTAATAGAGATACACAACATTCTAGGTCTATCATGGTATTATCAGTGATTTTTGATGAACTTATCATGATTTTTAAACCCAATGACCAAGCTTACACAGAAGGGAATAATGTTTTTCTGGACTCAAGAATGTGAAGATTGTTTTAAGGATTTGAAAAAGAGGCTTATCACAGTGCCAATACTCACACTCCCAATTATTGGAGAACTCTTTGTGGTGTACAGTGATGCTTAAAAGAAGGGATTAGATTGTGTGCTAATGAAAATGATAATTTGATAGCCTATGCCTCAATGAATATGAAAATCCATGAGAAAAACTATCCTATAGATGCTCGGGAGTTGGATGCTATGATCTTTGCATTAAAAATATTATGGAACTATCTATATGGAGAGACCTGTGAGATATATACTGATCAAAAAATTCTAAAATATATATTCACACAAAAATACCTTAATATGTACTAGTGAATCTGGATAGATATCATCAAGGATTATGACTTCTCAATCCACTACCATCTCGATACGGAAAATAAGGTGGTGGATGCTCTGAGTAGAAAGGATCATGCATCCTTATCAATGATGAGAATTAAAAAGGATATAATATTCATAGATTTTGAGATGATGTACATGGGAATCATTAAGGTAGGAACATCATCAATCCTTTCTCAAATAATTAATCAACCATACCTCATGGAGAAAAAAGGATTCTCAAATTAAAGATGTGGAAATTCAGAAAATAGTGGAAGCTATGAGAAATGGAAAATCCTCTGAGTTCAATATTTATAAGGAAGGATTTGTAAGATTTGGGTCACAATTATTTATACCGTATGATCTAGAGATAAATATGTATATTTTTAATGACCCACATAGCTCGACCTTTTCTATTCACCTAGGGATCGCAAAGTTGTATCGAGATCTCTGAGAGAACTTTTGTTGGGACATTATGAGCAAGGATATTGTTAAGTATACATAAAAGTGTATGGTATGTCAACAAGTGATGGGTGAAAGACATAAGTTTAAGGGTATGATGCAAACACTATCCATATCGACATGGAAGTGGGAGAACATCACTATGGACTTTGTCAGTGGACTTTAAAGGACATCTAGAGGAAACAATGATATATTGTTCATTGTGGATCGTCTTACAAAGACATCTCAATTATTTAAAATTCGAGAGGACTTCTCACTGGATCAAATAATATATATATATATATATATATATCAATGAGGTGGTAAGGATGAATAGAGTACCACTATCTATTGTATCTGAAAGAGATCTGAGATTCAAAACAATGTTCTTGAAAAGTCTCCAACATGCTCTAAGAATTGAACTAAACATCAGTACGACCTATCATCGTCAAACCGATGGTCAATTTGAGAGAAATATTTAGACAGTTGAAGATATGTTGAGGGCATGTTCTATAGACATCATAAGAGTATGGGAAAAACATCTTCCACTGGTTGAATTCTCTTATAACAACAGTTTCCACTTGAGCATCCGAATGGAACCATACGAATCCCTTTATGGGAAAAGGTGCAGAACCCCGGCTTGTTGGGATGTAGTCGGTGATCATTAGCTACTTTGACCTAAAATGGTCGATGAAATGGTTGAGAAGGTGAAAACCATTCAGTAGCACATCAAGGCATCCCAGAGTCAATAAAAGAGTTATGAAGACAATCGTCGACAAGACCTTGAGTTCAAATTTGGAGACATAGTATTTTATGCATATCTCCATGGAAGTGTTCATGAGGTTTGTGAAGAAATCAAAGCTAAGTCTCAAGTACAATGACCCCTTTGAGATTCTTGATCATGTCGGGGCTATGGCATATCGACTAGCACTTCCACCTACCATTTCTAAAGTACATGATGTCTTCCATGTATCCCTCTTGAGGAAGTACACATGAGATCTTTCGCATTTACTCTCTTCAGAGGAGGTACATGTAGATATGACCTTTCCTATAAGTATAATCCAATGAAGATCTTGGATCATTGAGATAATGTTCAACTTAACAAGACTACTCACCTGGTCAATGTACTATGGTGGAACAATTAGTACAAAGAGGTATCATGAGAACTAGAGGATGAAATGAAGGAAAAGTACCTAGACCTGTTTATGGCATAGAATGTAAATCAAAATTTTGAGGGTGAAGTTTATTAAGGGGGGAATAATGTAACGACACAATGTTCTATCAATGTAAATTTGATTCTTATAATTAATTCATATAATCACATGAAATTACAACCCAATGAACTACTAAAAACTATGCAACATTTAAACATAATATTGTCACCTTTTGTGATTTGAATTTTTAAAATCTAACATACATAGTTGTGATCAGTAAGATGTTTGAAGTCTGATAGAATAAACATAATTTATTGTGAATAGGAACATATCCTTATGATTAGTAACCTACCCTTAGAATAGTAATATAACCCTTATGAGTAGAAAATCATCCAAAATAATATTCACCTCACCCATGAATGTATAAATAAAAATAAGGTTTTTTATAAGTTATAATATGACCACAGTAAAAGTATTGGAATTTTTGTAAGTAAAATAATAATTAATTAATTTAAAATAAAATATAAATGCCTAAAATGTTTTCATAAATTAATAATTTTATTTCTTCAGGATTCAAAATAATTTTATAAGACCTTATGTAATTTTTTAAAGAATTATAAAATTACCTATTGTTTTAAAATTTGTATTTTTCAAGTAAATTATTATTTTAATTAAAATTTAAATTAATAAATTATATGTAATTATTTTTAAAAAAATGGATTTCATTTTTGGATTCTACACATAAAAAATGGTTAAGGGGATTTTTTTGGGATTTTTCTAAAATGCTTGAATTTTTAAAAAATAATTAAATACAGTAATTTACTGTATATATACATTATAAGATAAATGGAAAATTTCTACAATCATTGCTAATGTAAGAAACCTTAGTTCGAATTCACATGAACCTATTAAAATTTTTGGCCATGGAATCATCACTATTTTTTGTCTTTTGTAAAAATAATAAATTATGATTAAAATATTAAGAAAACTCTTTCCCCCTCCAATTTAAGAACCTCCCACACTCCCATCTTCTCTTCACTCCTCTTGTAACGGCCCGAAATTTTGAATAAATATTGTTTCCTAATTTCATGTGTTATTCTATTTTATTTTTATACTCAACAAAAATGTTTTATTTGATAAACATGATTATAATTAAAATGAGACCATTGGGTTTTGACTGTTATATGACCATCGGTCAATATGACCGCTGTGAACAAAATGTTTTGATTATTGTCTCTAAAAATAAGTAATCTTGGTTGATTATTATAGAAAGAAGATTTGATGGCCTCACCTAGTAGTCTTGGATCGATCGAAGCCCATCTAACAAAACTTGGGAAGGAGGTAGCACCATTAGGCTTTGCTCTGGACCAAACCCAGGCTGAACTTCATCATGTGAAGCTAGAATGGAATCGCCTTCGCGAGAAGTTCAAACTGATAGAAATTACTACTCGGGCAATGTTGGCCGAGCCTCCCTCGGACTCTCTCACCTTAGCACACCTTACACTTAGGTCCTATGCTGGTGTGATAAGGGACTATGTAAGAAGACCGTAACTGCCTTGTGTAATCCTTTGTTTTAAATAAAAATTGGGATTTCTTCTTATGATGATGTTTATGAATTTTGAAATGACCGGATAAATATAGTATGCATATTTTGATGAATTTTAGAAAAAGGATATTTTAAAAATGTTTATGTAAACCTTAAATAATTAAAAATGTGTAATGATTTTCAAAAAATGGTCTTCTACAATTATGTTGAGTATGAAATTTGGATTCTAATAAGATCAACTTGATTTTTGAAGAATAGTAAATTATGAATAGTGATTTTATGATTAGGATTAGTAATATGACCAAATGGATTAGTAATCTCACTTAAAGAAAGTTTTAAAATAATCTAGGCACCTTGATTAAGTAATGTGATTCAATAAAATGGTTAAATAACGGTTTCATAAATTATTATTCAAGTATTAGTTTTTTCGGGTGAATAGGGTTTTTTAATTAAAAAATTAAATTATAAATATTTAGAAAATTATTTTTATAAAATGGATTTCATTTTTGAACTCAGAGCACCGATATTATGTTATGGTAATTTTTGGGGTTTTTTCTGAAAAAATGAATTTTTGGTGAATAGTGTATTTATTTAAAAATAAATTTAAAAATATTTAGAAAATTATTTTTATAAAATGGAGTTCATTTTTGAAATCAGACCATTGATATTTGGTTAGTGTGAAACTTTGGGTTTTTTCTGAGAAAGTTGAATTTTCAGTGAATAGTAAAAATGCAGTTTTAGGGTTTCGGTATGTTTAATGACATCATAGCTATGTCATGATGATGTCAAGAGATATTTTAATTTTTGGCCGGCCAAGGGTGATGAATTATTGTTTTGGGGGCCCCATGTGGTCTAACTCCATGGTAAATGCCAAGGGAGAGCACATGGGTTTGAGAAAAGCACATGTGAGGTGTCCCTTGGCCATTAATGCCTTGTCCCCTCACTTTCCCTATAAATACCAAGCCCTCCTCTCATCCATTCGACTCCCCACTCTTCCCCAACGAAGTTATACTCTCATTACCTCCCAAGGAGTCCTCCCAAGGTTCCCCCAATCCCTCAAGGTCCCAACCATTGAGGTTTAAGAGTTACATTTTAAGGTAAGGGATCCGACCCCTCTCTTTCTTTTCAAGTGATCTCTTTTATGTAATTTCTTTTATGCTCCATGTTATTATGTTATAGGATGTTCTTTTATACTCCTATTACTGCCCTTTTCATGTTCATATAATGAGAGTTCCCTTTTTAATCTCATTATTTCGTTTTATGATGTTTTAAGTGGCGCTGTTAGGCTGCCGAAATTTTTGTAACAGATTCTTTCTCCCTTCTCATTTTTCAAGATCTATTTTCATGTAAAGTATTTCAAGTTCCTTTGTATTATGTAGGGGTATTATCTCTAAATTTATCATACTGATCTTTTATGATCATATGATGAGAGACCCCATTTCATCTCTTTAATTCAGTACTTTGATGTTTATGTGGCGCCGTTAGGCTGCCGAATTTTTAAGTGGTTCTTCACCCTTCTCGTTTTGAAGTTCTACTTTCATGTCAATTCTTTCAGGTTCCTTTTTTTTATGTTGGGGTATGATCTCTATATATATTATACTGGACTCTTATGTTCATATGATGAGAGACCCCATTTGATCTATTCAATTCAGTATTTTGAAGTTTTAAGTGGCGCCGTTAGGCTGCCGAATTTTTTAGGGGATTCTTTCACCCTTCTCATTCTTTTCAAAGTTCTACTTTCATGTCATGTCTTTCAAGTTCTTTTTTAATTATGTTGGGGCATTATATCTATATCTATCATACTGAACTCTTATGTTCACATGATGAGAGATCCTATTTGATCTTTTCAAATCATTTTTGTTGAAGTTTAAGTAATGCCGTTAGGCTGCTGAACTTTCATAAGAGAAATCTAATTTTTGTCTTCCTTCCATGTTTTTTATTTCAAATGGCATGTCCTTGAAATTTCATTAAAATGATCATGTATCATTCTTATTCTGTCCATCTACTGTTTTATGGGTCATTTATAAATGTTTGACCCATTTTCCCTCTCTTTTTAATGTCTTCTAAAACCTCGTAACATAGCTGTTATGCTGCAGAATTTCCGTCTCAAAATGTCTCTCTCTTTTTCTAAAGTTCTTTTATATTATTAAGTGAATACTCAAAGCTCTTTCATCTAAAGGGGTATTCACATATATACCAAAATTTTCTATTTTAAATTCTGGGATTTACATACCTGAGACCCACCTTCCTTTTCTGTGGGTTTTAAAGTGACGTAAAGAACATTTCTTTAAAGCAGTTTTTAAAACATTGTGATTATGAAATGAAACCCATTTATTTTATGCTATATGGGTTATTTATGAAATGTTTGATGATGATATATGTGGCTCACATGATAATAAAGGAAAAATTAATGGTGCGCCCTGATAGCGCTCCAATGCATTGGGTAATGATGTAACCACTAGAGATTACAATTTTCACGATACCTTGGTGAATAACCTTGGAAATTTTCAAATGACACCTTGGGGATGGACCTTGGTGATATGTTCATGATTTTCTATGTTAAATTATATAGCCACATCTTCAAGTTATGAAAAATGTTATTTTTATTATGAAATGCATCATGATTTCTTTATCATGCCTTAAAGTTCTTTTCATGACCTTATTGAAGTATCTCAAGTTCACATCTAAAATGTTTCTCTTGTTTCCCTTACTGGGACTTCTGCTCACCCTTTCTTTTGATGTATGTCCCCAGGTTATGAGATGCAGTAATGGACCTAGTATAAACTTAAGGAGAAGCCTTTCAATTGTTTAAGAAGAATGCTTTATGTTGTTTTCATGTATTATCTTCCTGGTTTCCAAGACACTAAACCTTAAAGATCCTCAGTTTTGTGTAATTTAATGAAAGTTTATGTTATAAAAAGTCAGGATGCTATAGTTGGTATCAAAGGATGGTTTAGTTATTTGTGGAAATTAAGATATGAAAACTTTAGGAAGAATCCCATAGAAAAGTTTATATATAGGAAAGCTTCCTGGTATTTTGGTGAGTATTGAGTAATGGGTTTCCAAGAAAATACATCCTTGTCTGGATACGAGTAGGTAGAGGTGGCTCTGGCACAGATGTACATAGGGGTAAAACCCGAAAACACCGCTTTGAGCTAGACTCAAACGGGAACTGGTACACGACAACGGGCCTTGCTGCACTCTTGGTTACGATACTCCCGGGGGGTATGCTTTGGTAAATTCATAAGCTTAGTATGAACCATTATTAAAGGAACAAAGATAAAATAAAATAAAGATTCACATAAGAATATATGATCATGGATAACCTAGATGAGAACCTAGGGGATCACAAGTTAGGGTAAACTTTTCTTCTACAAGTTATCCTTATATGCTTTAAGTTCCTTTTCATGATTATTAGCTAAGTATTTATGCCCCTAATTATACTTTCTATTCTTAGTTAATAGTGGGAAATGGAAGAACATGTCCCAAAAACCAATGTGATAGGAAATGCAACGATTTCCGTATTAATATGAAAGAGATGATTAGGGGATTAAAAGATGATTATTATTTTGGAAAATGTTCACTATTTTGGGGACCCTATATGATTGAGGAAAATAGATTACTATGGTATTTTCATTGAGGAGTAAGGATGAATTATATTTTGAAGAATCGATGAATTTATAGTGGACTTATAGTAATTTAGGTTACTTACGGGAATGATTAACCTATCTTGGGTAAAATATGTTTAGGTCAGCTACTTTTGTTATAAGATGTTAGGAGTGGTTGATGTTGTTTGGAGATGAACAATGAAGTTTATTTTGGAAGACTATGTTATCAAATCTTTCTTGTATTTGGGTTTCAATCTTAGTTTGGTTTATTTTGAGGAATCTTAAGGACCATTATTTACGGAATGGTCTATGATGTACATTGGGTAGTACCATGGAACTTTGAAGATTTAAAAGTAGTTTCCATTCCTATGGGATTCGTTTTGAAGAGTTGTTTTACCGTACCCATTATATTTTTAGGATAATGTTTAAAGATAGAAGAAATAGATAGTTGATCATTTGTGGATTATGTGATTCCCTAGAAGATGATTCTTGTGTTTCGATAAGACCAAGTAGTTTTGAATGCTCATCGTTTGGAGAAAAGATTAGTTTTGGTAAAAACTTATTAATGTATGAAACTCTACATTAAGGTAGATATATTTCCTTATGTTTTTGTTCTATGTTGTAAATGAATACCTCAAAGTTATTAAAAGGAACATAAAACAAAAACGTTGTTGGTTTACGTTTCTTAATAGGTAATCAAATACCGCTTACACACATCATAATTTTGGGATTTTCTGGTGGTTAACTTCCTCCTAATAATGTTTTCTATCACTATCCTTTAGAACGTGACCCTTTGTTTTCTCCTCCATGTCCATGTTTCCTACATGGAATCCTAGTATGAGTAAACTCGGGTGGCCTTTGTACTTCCTATTCCTTCTTTTAAAGTAATGGTGTTACTGACTCTTTTTCTGATGTGGTACATTCAATGAAATTTCAAAACCCAATTTTAAAAATTGCGAGGACGCAATTTCTTAAGGGGGGGAGATTGTAACAGCCCGAAATTTTGAATAAATATTGTTTCCTAATTTCATGTGTTATTTTATTTTATTTTTATACTCAACAAAAATGTTTTATTTGATAAACATGATTATAATTAAAATGAGACCATTGGGTTTTGACTGTTATATGACCATCGGTCAATATGACCGCTGTGAACAAAATGTTTTGATTATTGTCTCTAAAAATAAGTAATCTTGGTTGATTATTATAGAAAGATGATTCGATGGCCTCACCTAGTAGTCTTGGACCGATCGAAGCCCATCTAACAAAACTTGGGAAGGAGGTAGCAACATTAGGCTTTGCTCTAGACCAAACCCAAGCCGAAATTCATCATGTGAAGCTAGAACGGAATCGCCTTCGCGAGAAGTTCAAACTGATAGAAATTACTACTCGGGCAATGTTGGCCGAGCCTCCCTCGGACTCTCTCACCTTAGCACACCTTACACTTAGGTCCTATGCTGGTGTGATAAGGGGCTATGTAAGAATACCGTAACTGCCTTGTGTAATCCTTTGTTTTAAATAAAAATTGGGATTTCTTCTTATGATGATGTTTATGAATTTTCAAATGACCGGATAAATATAGTATGCATATTTTGATGAATTTTATAAAAAGGATATTTTAAAAATGTTTATGTAAACCTTAAATAATTAAAAATGTGTAATGATTTTCAAAAAATGGTCTTCTATAATTATGTTGAGTACGAAATTTGGAGTCTAATAAGATCAACTTGATTTTTGATGAATAGTAAATTATGAATAGTGGTTTTATGATTAGGATTAGTAATATGACCAAATGGATTAGTAATCTCACTTAAAGAAAGTTTTAAAATAATCTAGGCACCTTGATTAAGTAATGTGATTCAATAAAATGGTTAAATAACGGTTTCATAAATTATTATTCAAGTATTAGTTTTTTCGGGTGAATAGTGTTTTTTAATTAAAAAATTAAATTAAAAATATTTAGAAAATTATTTTTATAAAATGGATTTCATTTTTGAACTCAGAGCACCGATATTATGTTATGGTAATTTTTGGGGTTTTTTCTGAAAAAATGAATTTTCAGTGAATAGTGTATTTATTTAAAAATAAATTTTAAAATATTTAGAAAATTATTTTTATAAAATGGAGTTCATTTTTGAAATCAGACCATTGATATTTGGTTAGTGTGAAATTTTGGGTTTTTTCTGAGAAAGTTGAATTTTCAGTGAATAGTAAAAATGCAGTTTTAGGGTTTCGGTATGTTTAATGACATCATAGTTATGTCATGATGATGTCATGAGATATTTTAAGGGTTGGCCAGCCAAGGGTGATGAAGTATTGTTTTGGGGGCCCCATGTGGCCTAACTCCATGGTAAATGCCAAGGGAGAGCACATGGGTTTGAGAAAAGCACATGTGAGGTGTCCCTTGGCCATTAATGCCTTGTCCCCTCACTTTCCCTATAAATACCAAGCCCTCCTCTCATCCATTCGACTCCCCACTCTTCCCCAACGAAGTTCTAGTCTCATTACCTCCCAAGGAGTCCTCCCAAGGTGCCCCCAAGCCCTCAAGGTCCCAACCTTTGAGGTTTAAGAGTTACATTTTAAGGTAAGGGATCTGACCCCTCTCTTTCTTTTCAAGTGATCTCTTTTATGTCATTTCTTTTATTCTTCATGTTCTTATGTTAGTGGATGTTCTTTTATACTCCTCTTACTGAACTTTTCATGTTCATATAATGAGATTTCCCTTTTTACTCTCATTATTTCGTTTTATGATGTTTTAAGTGGCGCCGTTAGGCTGCCGAAATTTTTGTAACAGATTCTTTCTCCCTTCTCGTTTTTCAAGATCTATTTTCATGTAAAGTATTTCAAGTTCCTTTGTATTATGTTGGGGTATGATCTCTAAATTTATCATACTGATATTTTATGATCATATTATGAGAGACCCCATTTGATCTCTTCAATTCAGTACTTTGATGTTTAAGTGGCGCCGTTAGGCTGTCGAATTTTTAAGTGGTTCTTCACCCTTCTCGTTTTGAAGTTCTACTTTCATGTCAATTCTTTCAAATTCCTTTTTGTTATGTTGGGGTATGATCTATATATCTATTATACTGGACTCTTATTTTCATATGATGAGAGACCCCATTTTATCTCTTCAATTCAGTATTTTGATGTTTTAAGTGACGTCGTTAGGCTGTCGAATTTTTTAGGGGATTCTTTCACCCTTCTCATTCTTTTCAAAGTTCTACTTTCATGTCATGTCTTTCAAGTTCCTTTTTAATTATGTTGGGGAATTATCTCTATATCTATCATACTGAAATCTTATTTTCAAATGATGAGAGATCCTATTTGATCTTTTCAAATCATTTTTGTTGAAGTTTAAGTAACGTCGTTAGGTTGCCGAACTTTCATAAGAGAAATCTAATTTTTGTCTTCCTTCCATGTTTTTCATTTCAAATGGTATGTCCTTGAAATTTCATTACCATGATCATGTATCCTTATTATTCTGTCCATATACTGTTTTATGAGTCATTTATAAATGTTTGACCCATTTTCCCTCTCTTTTTAATGTCTTCTAAAACCTCATAACATAGCTGTTATGCTGCAGAATTTCCGTCTCAAAATGTCTCTCTATTTTTCTAAAGCTCTTTTATATTATTAAGTGAATACTCAAAGATCTTTCTTCTAAAGGGGTATTCACATATATACCAAAATTTTCTATTTTAAATTCTGGGATTTACATACATGAGACCCACCTTCCTTTTCTGTGGGTTTTAAAGTGACGTAAAGATCATGTCTTTAAAGCAGTTTTTAAAACGTTGTGATTATGAAATGAAACCCATTTATTTTATGCTATATGGGTTATTTATGAAATGTTTGATGATGATATATGTGGCTCACATGATAATAAAGGCAAATTTAAGGTTGCGCCCTTATAGCGCTCCAATGCATTGGGTAATGATGTAACCACTAGAGATTACAATTTTCACGATACCTTGGTGAATAACCTTGGTAATTTTCAAATGACACCTTGGGGATGGACCTTGGTGATATGTTCATGATTGTCTATGTTAAATGATATAGCCACATCTTCAAGTTATGAAAAATGTTATTTTTATTATGAAATGCATCATGATTTCTTTATGATGCCTTAAAGTTCTTTTTCATGACCTTATTGAAGTATCTCAAGTTCACATGTAAAATGTTTCTCTTGTTTCCCTTACTGGGCCTTCTGCTCACCCTTTCTTTTGATGTATGTCCCCAGGTTATGAGATGCAGTAATGAACCTAGTATGAACTTAAGGAGAAGCCTTTCAAGTTTTTAAGAATAATTCTTTATGTTGTTTTCATGTATTATGTTCCTGGTTTCCAAGACACTAAACCTTAAAGATCCTCAGTTTTGTGTAATATAATGAATGTTTATGTTATAAAAAGGCAGGATGTTATACCTCTCAAGCCATGTTTCATACCTAAATTTTTCCCAAATCCTCCCCAAGCTCCTCCGACACATCCTTTATTCCTTGGTCTCCTCAAAAGGCCAAATCCTCCCCCATTAAGAGGCTCTCAAGGAAGATTAAATCAAGAGGTAAATTCTCCTTTTCTTTTCTTTCATTTTCTTTCAAGTTATTTTCTTTTCTTTTCTTTTTGTTTCCTCACCTAACATCATACAAATGGATTAAAAACTCAATTAAAATATAGATACTAAAATTCTATTATTATAATGGGATAGTTTTTCATAATCTCCCCTTCCCCCTCATTTTATACTTTGAATAAAAACACTATGTGAGATGTGTTGATTTATCACATTCAAGGACGACGGGTTTTCAATTTGCATTACCATCATTAATTATGGTCATGAAACCATTTTTATTGTTGAAAAAGACTATTATATATGTATTATATCTTATGTGATGTTCTATAATCCATTTTCAAGCATGATTCAAAATAATAATACAAAACAAGTTAATTATGATCCAAATCGCAAAATTAATCCAACGTTTTATCATTACTGTTACATATACTGATTCACATTCTCTCTAAATAAAAAAAATGAATTTTATAACCATGTAATCTTATGTAAGTTTAATAATTTAATATAAATACAATTATGGAAACCATACTCATCATACATGTTTATATAAACATGAATATAAGTGAACCAATCATTAAAACCAAGGAAGAAAATGCTCTAAAACAATGAAATTGAACCTCAAAACCAATCAAAAATGTTATGAATGAAATCAAAACAGTTATAATAATTAAATTACACGTAAAATAATTTTTTTAGTTAATAATTAATGAATGTAATTTTATTATTCAGTTCATTAATATCAAGTGGAGAATAACATCAAACATAAGGTAAGGCATCCTCTTATTCCCACATTTATTCAAGAATATCCTCTATGTTATGTCCTTTTATGAGTAATTCCTAATTTTGGGGTATGATTTCTCACCTTCCCCATACTACCCTCATGATTTATAAAAGATTATAAACCCATTTTATCTCTCTTTAAGCACCCCCTAAGTACATCTGATACCATGTTGATATTCCGTAAGGAATTCTACCCAAACCTCCTTTATTCCTCCAAGTTGCTCTATCTTTATTTCTACCCAAATGATATTATCTATTATGTTTATGTACATAATATAAATTCTATCTGTACTCTCTAAAATAATGTATCAATATCCATTCATCATTCTCTTTTGTCGATATACATGTTTTTAAATGATTCACTTATCAATACTTTCCGATAAAAAAATCCATTTTAAGTGGACTTCCTGAATCTGTACCCAATTTCATGTGTGCTCTATAATATATTGTAAGAAACCATTGTTTTTATAAACCCATGTTTTTAATTTTAAAACCTTCTTTTATCACTTATGTTTTTTTACAAAATATTATTCCCTTTCCTATTTTATATTCTTGTTAGTGTTTTCCTTGAAACCTCACTAAAATGTTTTAATCCTAAAAATTATTAAAAACTATTTTCAAATGTTTTTACTTATATTTGACATAACTTACCATGATATTTTCATATTTTACCTTATTAATGTTTTTGTATGTTCTAATTCCTTTCTTTTATAGAAACTTTTATGGTACCCCCATTCATTATGCTTTATAGCATGATTATGATAACCATTTCTTTTCCTGGGTTTTCATATGATTATAATTATTTTTGTATGATTATATATGTGGAATGAATCTTCATGAACATTTTTAGATTTGCTATCCCAGATAACACTCCAATTCATTGGTTAAATTATTATCTCATGAGACTTTATGTGCAATAGTCTTGGCAGTTAGCCTTGACTTGTCCTACGATGTGAAACTGTCTTGGTGGTTAACCATGACCTGTGATCCTCTATGTGCAATGAGCCTTGAGTCATTCTAATTTCATGATTTATTTTTATTCCACATCACTATTAATTCCTGATTATATGATCCCATATTTATGTGTTATGATTCCATGTGTTACATTCCTTTTATTTTTAATTATGTCATTCCTCTTAACCCATGTGTTAAAGTTTTATTACAATATTTTTTCCCTTACTGGGATTTTAGCTAATCCATTTGTTCATGTTATCCCTACGTTAACCTATGAATATGTATGAGAAAAATGGAAGTTAGGAGATTTTTATGAATATTAAATAATTAAATGTTTTATTTAGTCCCATGTTTTCAGATTTATGTAACTAGTCTTCAATGACACTAGACTTCACAATTGATGTCTTGTAATCTGATTGTTAATTATTGTTAAAATCATATAATGTTATTTTTAAAAGGATAGGTCCACTCTAGTTCCCAAAAAATAAAAAAAAATACATTATCCAGTATTCTTAACCATTACCCAAAAATGATCACATTCACCCTAAAAATACTAAATTGAAGAACATTCCAAGAGATGATCTGATTATCCCATGGAATCAAATAACCTTCATAAGTATTTTTTAAATAGTTCTGCTATCACATGATCATATGATCCAATGAATACTAGAGGATATTTTCTTTTAAAATGATCTTTTATCATTATGTTCCTCTATGATAGATATGGTTACTGTCTCACATGGATATCATCACCATTTATAGCCTATGTCAACCATTTTATCACTACAAAAAACTAATATGTTCCAATTTCAACCATTGTTGGCTGCTGGTTGGGAAGGATATTTTCTCCAAGGTGTGTTCCTATTTTATCTTTTTTATTTACCATATGAAACAAAATTGTGACCATACATATTTTCGATGATGAATCATGGAAATTTTCAAATGATGTATCCTTTTAAATTGTTTACAAAGTTAAATATTTTGATGGTATCTTATTAAACTTATCCTAACCCATATTTTTATTTAAACACTTTATATAATACCAACTGTATGGACCCAACCACAAATATTACATATATAGTGACTGTCAACTAGAATTGACTATATCGTGTTACCAATTATCATTTTGGTTTATATTTTTAGGGTATTAGGTCATAAATCTAATAAGAATCAAATATGAAAAGGTAGACATTCAATTCATTATCCATTTTTTCCCCAAACAAAATTTTTTAAGATATAATATTTTTATATTAATGAAACGTATTTATAATTTTCATCTTGAACTCATCCTTTTACCAACTCATCCTTTAGATCCTATGAAAAATGTTTTCAAATGTGTAATGAGAATAAAAATATCAGAAAGGGAAATAAAAATGAGGAAATAATCACTAGTATATTAATACCTATAAATTTTTTACTTTTTCTAAATAAACCATGGCCTTAAAATAAACATTTTATCTCCAAATAATACACCATCACATCCCAAAAATTTTAATATATTATTTAATAATATAAATTTAAGTTCAAATAAAACTCATAATGGCTTTTATACAATCATAATAACTCATAAAATCAATATCACAAAGTTGTAATTTAAAACCTTAAATGGTATTATATACATTCCTTTAATCATAAGATCATTATCATTACTTGATAAATCATAATATTTTTATTAAAACCCATTGAAATCATATATAAAATTTTAAGTTTATATGGGATATAAATTTTTATAGAACAAATAGAATCGCTATTATAAATGGAATAAGCAGGTGGTTCAATTCCATACCCAATTTGATGGAGGGATATCATAGACTCAGCATTCCTTAGTTTATTATATAACCTCTCATTCATGGTAAATAATGTCTGAACCCATCCTTGATTTACAACAGAACAACTTTGCTTTAATTTATAAAAGAACTACCTTTATTGTTTAAACAATTTATAAGAACCGCAAAATAATCATAAGACGTGGAAGCTTGAATTTTAATCAATTATACTTATAAAAATATTCTTTCACCCTAAGAAAATATATATGGATATTAAAATATCTATACCATTTTAAAACCCTTTTTAAAATAACTAGAATATTGAAAAAGTGTGTTTTTATTTGAGAAATCATTGATTATTGTAAAGGGATTGAAAGAAAAAATAATATTTATGGAAGGGGGAAAATTCATTGTCACTTTATATGTTAAAATAAAACATACCCTTTTCATTTTTTTAAATAAACTCAAAACATCCAATAAAAATATTCCTTTTGAAAACCTTTGAATGAATGTCCAAAGAGACATCAAATGTCCCTTACAATTATTTTAGGTCCATATAAAAACATACATAATTTTTTTAGAGAATATATACATGAAATTATATATTTTTAAAGGAAACAGTAAAAGTGTATTTTTAAAATAAATTCCCATACCTTGAGTATGACTTGTCATTTATGTTCCTTATCTTCCTCTTTTTCGAGAAATCGCTATTTCATTAAACCTTAAAAACTCTAATATTGGTATTCCTAACAACTTAAGTCCTAAAAAATTTTGGATGGATGTTTGTAATTGATTTTGGTAGAGATTTTATGAACAAAAATACTTTTATGTGTGAAAAAAAATAAGAGGTACCCCTTCTTAAAAGTGGGGAGGGATACTCCGAGAAATTCAAAAAATATTAAATTAATATAAATTAATTTTGATGATAAAATGGATGAGAATTTATAATATTAGTATATAATATGAATGTTATTAGGAATAATATCATCTAATAAAATGTATTATAAGTTAGTTCAATTTTATTCTTTATCTGTTTTGTTATAACTCTTTATTAATCCTTTTGATAACTATGGTGATAACAAGGTGTTTTACTCTTTAAAGGTCCAGATAGTTACTATAAATGGAAAAAACCCACTAATTGATAATGGTTGGTATTTTCAATCATATACTAATCATTTTTATGAATTTGGTTTTTTGATATTTTAAAACATTTAAGGAAATATTATTTACTATAAAATATTATTATGATCAATTATGGAAGTATTCATTTAATTTAAACTTTAAAACTAAATTAAAATAATGGTATTAGAATATAATGAATTAAATCCTTTATAATATAGTGTTTATAACTTCAAAAAAATTTGTAACACAAAACCTCTCTCAAATAATATTTTATAGCCTTTTTAAAATAATTTATTTAATTTTTCTATTAATTAAATAATTACTACATCTATATTACATATGATTTTATGGTAAATAATTCACCACTAAAAATTAAATACAAATTAAAAAGATAAAAATATAATTTATATATAAAATAAATATTTATAACCAAACATATCCTCTTTTTATCGATATGTTAAAAATATTATAGTTATTAAAATAAAGAATGACAATTTTTTATATTTATATTCACCTAAGTATTGTAAAGGAAAACATCAAACCAAAATTAAATCAAGAGGGTAAATATTAAGATTTTGGATTATTATGGATTATATATACTCAACTAATAAAATTTAGGCAAGTGTTAGTTTCATTTTATAGTCCTTATAATTTTATTTTTAACCCTAATTACTTGATTTACTTATTACCATGGTAATAAAAATTACAAAGATTATTATTCTTATTGACCAAAAATAAAAGGGTCCAATATAAAAAATTAGGTCCTCCTAATTCATAATATAGAAAATAATTTTTTAAAATTTAGAACATTAATGTGACATAATTTTTTATAAACGTAAACTTGTAAATAGTGATGAAAAACCTTTTTTCTGAAAAAATCTAATTTTATGTATAAATTATTTTTTTAATAAATTTAGTTATAAAAATAGTTTTTAAAATAACTTTAAAATATTTTCAATAAAAAACATCTAATTAAATTTTATAATTAATAAAAAATAAAATTATAAATTATAAATAAATTAAATGAAACTTCTGTTTTCAATAAAAGTTATTAGTTTTTACTATTCATTAAAAAATAAATATTTTCTTAATAATGTCAAAAAAATAAATTTTTTGATAATTATGAAATGAAAATTTCAAAAATTAAATTAAATTTTTAATATTAAAATTAAAAAATTTGGGAATAAATCATTTAAATAAATTAGTGAAAATCCAATTTGGTTAAAAATTAGGCATTTTTCCCTTTTGACTAAAAAAATTACTTAAAAATATTATAATAAATATAACTCTATAAAATATTAATAATTAATACTTATTTGAAATGAGAAATATTTATTTTAAAATTACTTATGTCAATACATATTGGCGACACTTTAAAAATACATCGAGATCTATGTAAAATATAAAAGAACACGGAATGCATAAATCCTAAACATTAATCATTAAACCCTAAAATATAAATACAAAATAATAAAAGATGTTAAATCCCTAAAAAAACCATTATATTCCAAAAATGATTATTTAAAACCCAAAAAACATTAAATATACCAATTTATAATGACATGATAATGCTGAGTCAAAATTTTATAGTTTATAAATTTTTGATCCCTAGTTTGGAAAATCACAGACACCTTCTTAAAACATTATTTTTCTAACTTTTTATGTCTCAATTATTTTGGAATGTTTTATAGAAACCATATATTTCAACTAAATTTGGAAAAAATTTCTAAATAAATTAATATAAAAAATTTATTCTTTAGTCCAATACATTAGACTGACTAAGATTCTGATCCATGAGACTAAATGGGGTTTAGTCCATTAGATTAACTAATGTTATTTCTATAAAAAAGAGTGAAGTCATATCCATAAAATTGACCATAGTTTAGGTCAATCAAAAATAACATAGTATAGTTAATCAAATTGAAAATAGTTTAGTTCATCATACTTAAAAAATTATATAATAATATATTTTGAATTGTTTCTGTCGGATAGAATTTTTTGAATCATTTCAATTGTTCTATAAAAATGAAATCAGATGGATATGTTTTTATGAGCTATAAAGTGAATAAAATTTCAAGTAGTTTCAACCAAAATAAATATTAAAGTAAAATATTACCATTGGATGGATTCATATAAATAGGAGTACATTCAAGGAACTGGGAGATGATGAAATTACAACTAAACATGTATGATTTGTTTCTCTACCAAAACATCTCATTTTTTTCTTTTTAATATTTTCTAAAGATGTGTTCTATATATTTTTAGTGACTAATTGTTAAATCATTATAAAATTTTATATTTTGTATTCTCTTTTTCCGATTGAGGTATTGATTGTGGGTTTCCGAATATAGGAAGATTGGTGACATGAATCAGGCTGATCAAGGGCTTCTAAGTGATTGAATTATGGAGGTAAAACTGATCATCATATCTAGGGGTTCAGGGGGAATAGATGGTAGTTCTATACTAATAATAATATCTAGGTATTTAATGGTAATTAAAGATAGACATTTATAGTTAGGTTGAAAACTATGGCTATTATAATTCATGATTTATGACTTCCCTAATTTCTATACTTAAAGAGTGGAATATTTTTTATAAATATTGTAAGTAATTATTACTTTATTATAAAAATTCGTATTTATTTGTTCAAAAATATTTATATTATGAAGTGAACTTTATATTATAATGTTTTTTGAACTAAAAATTTTTAAGATCAAATTTATCATACCATCTATGAATTCGATTAATAAGTCTATTTTATCAAATGACTTCAGAGTCCAATACATATACTCTAATAATTGGAGGATTGTTGAATCTGATATTTTTTTAACAAAAGAGGTTATGGGTTCTCTTTATGTTTAATATTTTAAACTATAATTCTCCACCTATTAGAGAAATTTTAAATTTTTATCATAAAAATTTTGTATCAAAAAATATATTATTTTACAATTCATCATAATGAAAGAAAAAATTAACCATTTTTTTACTAAACCTATTAGTTTTGATAGTTTTGAATATATAAAATAGAATGTAGGAATAATATATATCAAATGATCATTTATATCAACCTCATGATTACAAATATTTATAAATTAATGAACTCTTATTTAATGGGGTATTAAATATTTTGTGGTTTTCTAAAAAAGTATTTCCAAAATGATTTAGTTTTTATAAAACTTATTATTTTTTATATATTAATTTTTTCAAAATAAAAAATATATATAAAAATTTTCAGAATCACAATTTTTTGTAAATTTTTTGGGAAAAAAAATTTCTTACTAATTTTTTTAGACAATCAATTTTTTAAATATTTTTTTATTCATATACTTTTATAAAAACTAAGAATAACATGTTATAAGATAATATCTTCATAATAAATTTTAATTTTCAATCTGAGAGGTATTCTTGTAATCTTTGATTTATTGTAATTATACATTAATTTTATACAATGTAGTCTGATCAATTATTTTCATACAAATATTTTGGGAGTTCCAAATATTTATTAAAGAATTCAGTGATTAATCTCAACCGCTAGATAAGAATACAATTTCAATATGAACTGTTAGATTTCTGGAATATAAAGGGTCACTCTTGAGCCTACATTTAATGTAGTGGGTCACCATTTCCCTCATCAATTCTCAATATTTTATCTTGACCCTGAAAAATCCTTTTATTCCTCAATCTTTAAATTCTGGAATTAGTCTGATTAGCTCATCTCAACATTATTTTTAGTATAATGGAATCGAGTTATGTTTTCACAAAGTGAGAAGTTAGAAAGAAATTATTTATCGATAAAAAAATGTATGAAAATTTTGTGTCTATTATGAAAATATTTATTAAATTCATAGGATTAGAAAATGTTTTAGTAGAAAATTATGAATTAGATTTAAATTATCTATAATTTTTTATAGAATTTTATTCTATGGTAGAATATAGTTTAAAATATGATTTGGATGTTATTTTTTTCTATAATTCTGGTGAAAATTTCTAACTAACTAATATTCAAGTGGATGATTTAGTGGAAGTTCTGTTTGGAAGGAGAGACATTCCTTCTATATCATATGAATCAGATATGACTTAAAGTTATAAAAAGAAGAATGATTAAATGTCGCTATTTTCTAATTTTGAAAAGGATGAAAAAGTATTTATTTCAATTGTAGATATTAATAAAACCTCTATAAAATTCATAATTCATATTCTTCCATGCCTCATAAACAAAATTTATCTTATTTTTATGCAATTATTCCAAATAGTGAATCAGCCTTATTTCATTCAATAAAATGTTTCTCTAACATAAGAAGAAATCATGGAGTGAATGAAATTAGACTTCAATATGAAGATGAAATTTTTTGTATAAAATCAGACAAGGTAGCTTCTGATGGTTATGTATTTAAATATAAATAAAAATTTCAAGAGAAAGGAAAGTGTAATATTGTCTTATAAAGATTAAAAATAAATCAAATATATGTTTCATGATGACTTTAAGAAGTTGATGGCTCTCAAGGTGTAGGAAAAAAGCTATGGAATCTATGTTTCAGACTAAATAATGTTGAGGTTCAAGATTTTAAGATCAAAACATTTGATGCAATGGAATAAAAATAAAAGAATACAAATTTATAGAAAATGATTGATGAAATAAAGGTAATGGAAAACCTTATTAAAGTAGGGGAACAACTGTTGACCAATCTACCCTTATTAATGTTCTTGTTTTCATTAGCTAAACTAGTTCCCATTTATAAAACACTATCTAATTCTGATTAGACTTTTTCAAATCCATAATCACCAATAGATTTATAATTTCTTGAAAACTTGGATGTTTTAGATATTGTTGACATTATAAAGGGTATGTAATTTGAAACTATATAAGAAGAGTCAATTTAAAAATTATTTGAAAAATAAGTTAAGAAGTCAGTGTTGAAGAAACTCCAAAAATGTGTTTAAAAATTTTGAAATGCTAGGCCATTAGATAAATATTTAGAAATTTAATAAGAAAAACAAAGAAGAAAAGAATAATAAGAAGAAGAAGAAGAAAGGAATAAGTAGAAAAGGAATAAGAATTATCTTTAAAATCAGCATCATCCTACACTTCTTTATCAATTTAGACCAACAATGCTGTAGTTCTAGATATTTATATAAATGAGAAATCATCATCACATGAAAAAGAAGAAATAGAACATTTTTAGACTAATAAAAGGACAAGTTAGTGACTGATAGGGATGTTGATGAAGTAATTGATCTGGATGATTAAAATGTTAAAGGAAAATAAATTATTGATGTTAGACCTTATTGAAAACATATTTCATAATATTCATTATATTCAGAAGATACAGCATTCACTAAATATCATAATAGGGTTGATGATTTTTATCAAACATTGATAGAAATATCAAGTTCAATTCTTTATCAACCAAACATTTATTCCTTGTGCAAGAAGATCCAGAATATTTTGAATGTTATGTCAGAGTCTTTGAAATTTGGGACATAATTAGTTGTTAAAAATATATCCAAGATAAACTATTTTCAATAGAAAAATATGGAATAGAAATGAAGGATTACTCAAATGGTAAAATATTAAAGACATGTGGATAGAGACTTAAAATAACAAGAAAGTTTTTTGGTGATGTTAAGAATGATTATTTTGATATAGATGATTCATTTTATAATTTATCATTAGTTTTCTCTAATAGTTTAATGTTTCTATAATAGTTAAAAGATTTATTGGATTATCATAAACAACAAATCCTTAAAATAAATTCAGATATCCATAAGTTAAAAGTTGATAATATTGGAATTTTCTATTTTAAAGAATACTTCCTAAGTATAAAGGAAGAAATACATATATTATTTTTTTTGAATATGAGAAAACAATTTTGATGGTAGAGAATCAGATGTTTTATTCATAGAAGATAATATAGAAATTATTGAGTATGCAATAGTAGAACCCGAGAAGTACCATGATGACCTTAAGAATATTAAATAAATAGTTTATTAGTTTTATTGGAAATAATGAACACTTTTTTATAAACTCTTGATTTATTCATACCAATCAAAAATTTTGAACAACTTATATTTTGAATAATTTAAACATCAAATATTTTTTTGAATTTTTATAATTTTTCATGGATGAATGTTATTTATTTTAATCTTGGTTGAATAGCTATTAAAACACAATTATTTCATGATATACTTCATCAAATTTTAGGAAAATATGATGATTTTTCTATTCCTTTTTGAAAATCACAAAGGGAGAGAAACTATCCATGGGGGAAAATTTATTGAGGGGGATATTGAAAAGTAATAATTTTTTCTATCAAATAAAAAATATTGAAAAAAAGAAGTTATCATGATTGGGGGAGTTAAAATAAGAAATTGGGAGGATTTTATTACAAATATTTTCATTGATGTTCTTAAAATTAAAATGGTTTTTATATTTTTTAATGTCAATTATTTTTCATTTTATGTTTTGACTTTTGTGATTTCCAAAAAGGGTGATATTATTGAATCTAAAGTTTATACATTGTATTTTTCCTTTTCTTAGTTTTTAAAAGCTCAAAAACATTCCTAAAAATTTATTTTACTAAATTTGTATATCCCAATTATTTTCGAATTTTTTTTATGAAAAATACTTCTATTCTAAAAATTAAAATTTTTCTAAATAAATAAATATAAAATTTATATTTTTTAAGCTAAAACATTGAACTGATAGTGAGTCTGAACCATCACACTAACTAGGGTTTTTCAATCATATTCACTAATGTTCTATCTATTAGACTGATCAAATTCATATACATCAAACTAACTATAGTTCAGATTCATTGAAATGACAATAATATAGTTCATCAGATTGAAAATATTTTATATCTTTGTACTAAATAAATTTTATAATCTGAGGGTTCTAATTTTGTAAATATGATGTAATTTATTATATCATTTTAATGGTGCTGGTAGTACTATATCAGATGGTAGTATTTGGCTATGATTTCAGGGGAATAACATTTAAGGATTTTGCAACCAACTCTGATGTTAATGAAAAAATAACCATTATAAGTATTCCTATAAATAGTAGTGCATTCAAGAAGCTGGGAAATGATGCATTTTCTACTTAAATTGGATGATATTTTTCTTTTCTTGAACAACTTGTTCTTACTCATTTTAATATTTCTAACAGTTGTGTTATAAGGATTCCTAGTGAGTAATTTTAAAATCATTTAAATAGTATTTATTTTGTATTCACTAGTTATGATCTAGGTTTAGATTGAGGGATTCAAGGGATATGAAGACATGTGATATCGATCAGGATGATCAGGGGCTACTACGGGATTGAAATATGGAGATAAAACTAATCATTGTATCGAGGGATTCTACAGTTTTGTAAGATAGAGCTATAGTAATCATTGTATCGATCACATAATTGGGAAGAAGATAAATAATTTTATGGATAGTTTTAAAGATGGTGATATCTTATGATAGGATTTTAGATTTTCTAAACTATAAAGGATAAAGAGTAGAATATATTTTATAAATATTGTAATTCATTCTTACATTATTATAATCTTTCAGATAAATTATTTTAGTAAATGTATATTTCATTGTGCAATTTATATTAGAATGTTTTTTAAAAAATAAAACATTATAGTATCTGATTTATTGGATTGTCTTTGATACCAATTAATAACTTTAATTTATGGGATGACTTTAGAGTATGATCCATATACTCTGATCATTAGATGACTATTGTGTTCAGTATTTTTTAAAAAAAAAGAGTTTTTGGGTTTTTTGTTATTTTAATTTATTAAACTAAAATTCACCCTTCTTGTATCAATCCTATACAATTACGATCCAAAATATTATCCATTAAAAAAGATTAAAATAGTACTAAAAACCCAAATAACAAATGAAAACCATATAAACCAAAAAATAAAAAAAATATATAAAACTATATAAAAGTCAAAGAATAAAAAACCTAGAACACTAAACCCCAAAACCAAAACACTAAAACCGAAATGGTAAATAATAAAAGGACATGAAAAACAATATAAACCATCAAGACCCTAAATAATGTTAAAAACCATAATAATAATAATAAAACATTAAATAATATATAATATTTTAATCACTAAATAATACAAATACAACCATAAAACCCATAAAATCCCATATAAAAACATTAAGTTATATTAAACCTAAAAATGATAGCAAAAAAAATAAAAAAAATACTATGAAATGCAAAACATAAAATCCAAAACACAACAACCTATAAATTGAATGTTAATTCCTAAACCCCATAAACAATAAAAAAATTTAAAAACCATTAATATCCTAAAAAATATACAAGAACTCAAAAATCCATAAAAACATTGTAAAAACCCTAAAAAGTATTTCCTAAATTAAATATAAAAAAATATAATAAATCATAAAATATATTAAAACCCATTAATAATATTTAACATATTCTATAGACCCTAACTACTAAACCCTATACCCTAATCGATAAATCGAAAACCGTAAACCCTAATTCAAAACCCCAAAAACTTTATCTTTTCGATCTATACCTTGAACCATAAATCCTAAAGACCATTAAAATAATAAAAACCCATTAAAAAACTAAAAAAGCCTTAATAACATTAAAACCCACAAACCCCCTAAAAATAATAAAAGAATAATTCTTGAAAAATCCAAAAACCTAAAAATCAGTATAAAACCAAAAGAAAACCTTTAAAATCCCCCTAATAAAACCACAATGATCTATATAAGTTTAAAAACCGCATATATCCCAAAACCTGAACCCAAAACTCTAAAAAATTAACCTCAAACCACAAAATCCAAAACCTAACACATAAACAATAAAAAACTAAATCTTTATCAACCCAACAAAACACAAACAAAACCTTTCAAAAACCATAAAAAATAAAGAACATCTTCAAATTAATAAAACAACCATAAAAATTTAAAAAAATAGTAGAAAAATAAATCTTGAAAAATAATTCAAAAAATGACAAACCCCCAAAAAGACTAAAATAACATAAAATACACTTAACCATTTACCATAAACCTTAATCCCAAAATACTATACTCAAATCACATAACTCTAAAACCTGAAACATAGTCCCTAAACACTGAATCCAAAATCCTAAACCCTAAACAGTAATCCTTATGTGATAAACCATAAAATAGCCTAAGAACCCAAAGAAACAATCAAAACAATACTTTTTTTAAACCTAGAATCCATAAAAACACAAGATAAAAATTATAGAATATAATCCATAAAAAATATGCCCCCAACCATAAAACCCCTATGAAAACAAGAAAAAATAACCATGGTAAAAACCTATATAATACTCTAATAAACAATAAACAATACTACCAAAACATGAAAACCTGTAAAGCCAAAAACTCTAAAAACCCAAAAAATGTTAAAACCCATGAAAACCATAAAAAATATTTATAATGGTAAACACTGTAAAAATATAAAAAACATAATAATCTAATTCGTAAATAAGTACAACATTTGAATTAAAAAACTACAAAAAGACTAATAAAAATTAAAAAATAAATATAAACCATACTAAAACCCTATAAACAACCATAAAATATAAAAAAAATTAAAGAATCATATCATAGACCCTAAACCCTAACCAAAAATCTGAAGACCTAAATCCTAAACCTAAAACACTAAACCACAAACCATAAACCGCTAAACTGAAAATAACCCAAAAAAATTCAAAAACCATCTAACCAATAAAAACCTCAAAAAACCATGAAAACCGTAATAAATTAAACCAATCCATAAAAATAATATTCCAAAAAAATACTATAAATCCCCTGAACACCATAAAATTCATAATAAAAGCTTTGGAAAACCTAAAAAAACTAATAAATTCCCTTTTAATCCCTTATAAATTTTAAAAAATTATATGAAATATTAAAAACCCAAATCCTTGAGCCCAAGATACAAGACCATATACCCCAAAACATAACCCTTGAATCATAAACCTCAAATCATGATCCCATAAAACCCATCAAAAACCTAAAAAACATTCAAAATAATAATAAATAAATAAATAATAAAAACCATAAAAGTATATTGCCTAAGAAACAATAAAATAACTATAAAAATGAGATTAAATATATAAAATAATTAAGAAACATAAATATTCAAACATCCTCCTAAAAATAATTATTTAACTACAAAAAATATAGAAAAAACTATAAAACCAAAAAACCAAAACTAAAAGAACTAATCCATAAACATATAACAACCTATTTTTATAAAACATAAACCTGAAATCCTAACATATAAACCCCAATCCTAAAATAATAACACTAAAAAATGCCATAAAATTTTTTAAAAATATAAGAACATAAAAACCAAAAAACCAATGATAAATCTAAAATAAATTTAATAAAAAAATAGAAACTACTAAAATTTCCCTAAAATATATATATATTCTAAAAAATGATAAAAAAAATATAAAGGCAAAAAAAAAGTCCTATAAAATATTATTAACATACCTAAAGACTAAAATAAATTTAAAACTGAAAACTAAAAACTCTAAAAAACTATAAAAACCTTAAAAACATTCTAAATACTACAAAATATTTAAGAACCTTAAAAACTATAAATAATGATAACAATGAATGAAAAATTATCCCTAAAAGATTACTAAATCAACACTAAAAAATAGTAAAACCCTAAATATCCTTATAAACAAAAATGTTGAAGAAGATGTACCAAAAACCATAAAGAACCATCAAAATGTAAAAAACAATATCTTAACCCATTAACACAAAACAGATAACTCTAAACCTTTAAAAAAATTCTTACACCAAATAAAACAATTGAAACACTACGCAAACCAATAAAAACATAAAAAAATAAAAATAAAATAAAAAAAAGTATTTTGATAAAAAAAATAAACCATATAAACCACAAAAACATTAAAAATTTAAACCTTTAAATAACCCTTCAAAAATATATATAGAAAAAACAATACCCCAAAAACTATAAAACCCAAAAATTAAACATAAATACCAAAACTATAAACCATAATCCTTAGAACTAAAACAAAAATACAAAAAAAATCAAAAAAATTAAATACATGTCAACACTATATAATAACCCATGAAAAAAATGAAACCCACAAATACCTTCAAAATAATCTATAAAAATATATAAAATAACCCTAAAATTAATTACAAAATTTAAGATGTCAAAAAAAATAAATCTTGAATAAATAATATATGAATCCTTAAATAACCATAAGAAAAGAGTAAAAACGTCAAAAACCCATAAAAAAACATAAACAATATAACATATCACTAAATACTAAACCCTAAACCCTAAACCATAATCCAGAATCCTTAATCCCAAAAACCAAAACCCAAAACTCTAAATTGTAAATAGTAAAAATATCCAAAAAAATTTTAAAACCCATCAAAACCCGTATAATCCCATTATCCCACCTAAAATAAATAAAAAAAATAAAGTGTACAAAAATAATTTTCTTTAATAAGTACATAAACAACCCTAGAACCCCATAAAACCATATTAAAACATTAATGAAACATTTTTCTATAATACATGTATAAAAAACTATAAAGAAAAATAAAAATGAATAAATTTATAAAAACATTATACCATAAAGCATATCCCTAAACCTAAATCTCAAAACATTAAACCAAAAACTTTATAAAATCAAAACATCACAACCCTAAAAAATCATCTCAACCATATGAAATATTTTAAATTGAACATACTTTATATTATAATTACAATACTGTAGAATTTATTTAAAAATATTTTCAGAGCCTTGTGATTAGATGACATGCGATTCTAAGGCCAAGTGTGCTACTAATTAACTTTATGAAAATATTTAATATATTTTGTATCACATGTGAAATTTTTATTATAAAAAATTGGATATATATTAAATGTAACATCATATCATAAATATAAGACTATGATTGATTCTGGAACATGAGTTTTACCCTAGGAATGACCTAAAATTGGTCCCCATAGTGCCTTCAGATTTCAATAAAGATAGAAGGTGAATTTAAAAAAAATTATTTATTTAATTATTAAAATATATTTACACATATATTTATTTCCTATAAATTGCCTATTATATATGATTAGTAAGCTTAGATGCATAACCTTATAACTATTGGGACTAGTGTTCTTCTACTTATTGTTGGTGGATCAAAATTTGAATATTAATAATATATGGATCTTGGAAGATTGAGGCACAATGAATGATATGACTTCTCTTCTTCGATGGTGATCACATTCTTCATCGAATAATATTTTGATATCCATGTAGGAATAATAATTTTTTTTTGTTAGTCCCTTATTGATTAAACTATATGAGCATGATCAGCAATATTCTTTAATATTCATCAATTACCTCATTTTCATGTTCCTGAGTACTGACATTAAAATGATTATTCGATCTATATCTATTGTTCCATGATTTCTCACTGAATTCCCGATGATTTTATTTGATGGAAAAGATCACTTGTCTATTAATTATTGATAATATCTATCTTATTATTTTCTCCCTTAGATTGTCACATTATTTTCTGAATGGCATATGGGGTATCTGAGCGACATTTCCATTTGAAATCAAGCTCGATTGACCCCCCATATTATCTATAGTTTCACATTTGATGAATAAATAAGTGATTAATCATGAATTTAAGATAGATTTATATATATGGCAGCTTACACCATGTATTAGAAATCTGATGAGGTACTATTGGTAAAAGGGATGCAAGCATTTTTTATGGGAGTTGAATGAGCCAATTAGAAATCTATTTCCAACCAATTCACAATCAGACATGATGATTAAAGAAACCCCCTTTGATTTCAGGAGGCAAGGAGGGGATATCCAAGGAGGTGAATCTAGATCTGGAGTGTTTGGATTATATCTTTGTTTCATTGGAAAACATGACTACAAGTTATATTGACTAATTAACACACACCATGTATTGTAGTTTCTACAGTGGATAGGGTTTCTCTTGGAGTTAAATATAAAACTTTTTGTGGAGGGACCACACGCCGTGTAACCCAAGCTGTCCCGCTTGGTTCTTACAGATGGTACACTTCTAGGAGACCATGTGGACAACCATTCCTTTTATGTTAGAAGGAATATTGTGTACATAGAATATTATATGAGTTTGAGCAAGAGGAACACGTCGAGTGCTAGCATGCCCCTTAGACACCATGTACTAGGATTACATGATCATGTGTAAGGTTAAGCATACATGACTATAATAATTGGTACGACTAGGGGTGGTATAGACATACCATGTAGGCCACCTACACACCATGTAGTGCTACATGATTAGCGATCAATGTAATAGTAGGGACACGACCATTCATTATAGTCATACCACACACCATGTGGGTCCCATTACAATTTGTGTACACCTTCTTTCATTTTTAGGAAACTCCTACCTCTCATATGTTTTTCATTTGGACTCTGATTTTGGAAAATTAGTAACCTATCCTGAGTATTTATCTAGGTAGAACGTGCTGGCGGTCTCTGTAGTGGATTTTGAGATATTATGTGTGATGTTCTGAGTGTGAAATGTCTTTAGGTGATGCTAGATGAAGGTAGTTGTCATGTAGGATAACTAGACACACTGGATTGTAATTTTTTGGATCGGTAATGTCATAGGCCATCTACCATTCTCTAGAGTGGTACCCTCCCACATGAAAGGGCATAGTTCATCTATATACTCTCAAAGTGTCTCCCTTTTTCTAGGTCATGGAATGAGTCCTATATATATCCACTAAGTGGAAGCCTCCCATGGACGGTATGTTTCCTTGACAATGATAGTGGAACCCTCCTACTGTGTAGGGTGTGATTCCTCTATCTTTTATCCTAGTGGAACCCTCCTTCCAGGTAGGGAATGGGTCATCGATTGACTATTCTTATGGAATCCTCTAGCTAGGATAGGCATGAGTCCTCGGTTGATTAATTCAGTGGCACCATCATGCGAAGACATGGCATAGATCCTCAACAATCAGAGTGTCTCTCTTATCCAGAGGTAGGGAATTGGTTCTCAAACAATAGGGTATCACCCTTCAGTGGAGTCAAGAAATGGGTTCCCAACTATCAAAGTGTCACACAACTATTGGGATAGGGTATGGGTCCACTAGATATCTAATGATTGGAACCCTCCCATAGAGTCAGAGTATAAGTCCTTTATCTATTGAGTGGATCCTCTTATTGTACCACGGCATTGTTCCTCTACCTATATATTGTACCCTTTGTCTCTATGGCATACTTTTTGAGGTAACCCTTAACATGGATGCCCCTTTAGATAGATGTGTGGGTTTTTTTGAATCAATGATGGACTTTTAGAACTGATGAAAATATTTCTTGGGATGGGTTTCGATATGGAGATCCTCTTTATTTTTTATTTTTTATTCTTTGGTTTGATTGTATATATGTAAATATATATATATATATATGTGTGTGTGTGTGTGTGTGTGTGTGTGTCTATCTGTCTGTCTATAACCATATTTCTGGATTCTTGAACTCTCTAACTTTGGGTTGTGTTGTCTTTTTATACATATCATGTGTCCTACAACACCCCCCCCCCCTTAGCTTTTGAGTTGTCCTGCTGGGTATCTATATACTCACCCCTATATAGGATTATTCACATGTTTCATGTCTTATGAAGACAATGGTCTAGTTGTAGGAGATTGCAGAGGAGGATAGAGATACCTTGTGAATTTTTTTACTTAGGGTGGTAAATATGGATATTTATATATGGGATCCCTCAAGATTTAATCTTCCATTTTCTCATGTTGGTACATATTTCTAGTTGGTAATATATTTTCCCCCTTTTACTTTTTATAATATTTTTGTCATACTATTACAATCTGTAGAGGTTTTACATTCATGGAATATTCTATAGATGTTACATCTTTAATTTTCATTCCTCTATGCATTTCATCGGATGCTCAGTTTTGTGTAAATAGGTACATTTGGAAAATGCATCCCATGTTTAATATGTTTTTCACTACTTGTCTCTATCACCTGAACTATGTGGGAAGGCTTGGGTTTTTGCAGCTCATTCCCAATTGGATCGAGTCATGACGGATGGGTATAAAATGTTGTTCAATCCTCAGGAAGATGTTAGAAGTATCCACCCTTTAAAATATATGACACCCTCAGGTCCTTAGTGTCTGAGTATGAGCACATATGACACTTGACGATGGATTATAGGAATTCTCTGAGAGTAATAGTGTAATGGGGAACTCTCATGGAGTCATTTCCAGATTCATGAATTTGGTGGAAGACTTCTCTAGGATTTTACCCTCTTTGACCACCTTGACATAGAAAGGGTGGCTATTTACTTAGATTGAATAGTGCTAGAGGGACTTTTAGTAGTTGAGGGTAAGGCTGATGAGTGCTCATATTTAGAGACTGCTGGATGAGGGTATGATGTATTTAGTGTATTTATATTCCTCAAGAGCCAAGATTGGATTGGTGTCAATTTAGAGAAACGACGTTATCACATATGGGTTGAGGCAGTTTGGACACCATTAGAAGAGCTATGCGACTCATGACCTAGATTGGGTAGTAGTAGAATCCTCTATAAGGATGTTGAGGCACTACCTTTCAGGAGAAAACATTGTGGTTTATTTAAACCATCATAGTCTCAATTATGTCTTCATCGAGAGAATATTGAACCAGAGAAATAGGTTCTGGTTGAATATACTTCATTAAAATCAATTTGGGATATTCTATACTCTTGGAAAGGACAAAGTGGTTTATAAATCACTTAGCAGAAATTTACATGCTCGTTTGGTGTAGGAAAAATCTGAGGAGTTTGATTCCTTGTAACTGACCCTGGTTGAAAAGAAGGTTTCAACTTTTTTTTATTTGATGATGTTGACTCATGCACTTCTTGATAATGAGAGAGAGTCCCTATTTTGATACATCTACTATGAGGTATTTCATGAACAAATTACTATAAAATATTCACTAGATAGATTTTTTGAAAGAGGGAATCACCTCGGCCTTTTCTAAGGAAATGTTGTGGTCCAAGTAAGGATGTAGGAGGAGGCTATTAAGAATTTCACCCATCTCTATTGGTTGTACACCCTTGTGTGTGGAAGATATATAAGGACCTTAATTATTAGTTTTTGTGGGATGGAATGAGATGTAGTGTGGAAGAGTTTGTATCCAGATCCCTTACCTATCACCATGTGATTGTTAAGCACTGGGTTATGGAATATTTTTTTGCAGTCTCTTGAGAACCCTAAGTATAAATTGAATGAGATATCCATTGAATTCATAATAGTGATTCAAAAAATCATGACATTTCGTAAAACCATCTGGGGGATAGTTGAATAACTCAAGAAGCTGACATGCTTCATTGACATTAGGAATCCTAGTTCTATAGAGAGTTTGAAACAGTTGTACATATGTGATATTATTTCAATTCACTGAGTTCCATTATCTATTTTCTTCGAACGTGATTCTCAATTCACACCCTAGTTGTGGAGAGGCTTGAATGGGGCATTCGAGACCAAGATGAGGATGTGTGCATCCTTCTACCCAAGGAAATATGAGATGAATAAGAACACATTGGGGTTAATTGAGGATATGATGAGGACTTGTGTGCTAGACATCATCCATAGTTGGGAGGATCTCCTCCCACTGGTATATTGTGTGTAAAATGACAGCAACATCTCTAATATGGTCAAGACACCTTTTAAGTCCCTTTATCAGAGACCTTGTAAGTCACCATATTTTGGATAGAAATCTCTGACGCATCTCTTGTGGGTCCAATGATGGTATAGGAAATGACAGAGAAGGTACAGGTCATCTATTAGTGAATGAGGATATCCTAGAGCAGATATAAATGTTATGAAAATTGACATTGTATGCCCCTTGAGTTTCAGCAAAGAGTCCAAATATTTTTGAGAGTAACAATATGATGAGGATTGCATAGATTTGTTTGAGGAGGTAAGTTGTCCATGTGGTTAATTAGTCTATTAAAGATCTTATAGAGGGTTGGTGAGGTTTCTTTCC
This sequence comes from Viscum album, assembly GCA_963277665.1. Taxonomy (NCBI): domain Eukaryota; kingdom Viridiplantae; phylum Streptophyta; class Magnoliopsida; order Santalales; family Viscaceae; genus Viscum; species Viscum album. The sequence goes on along the minus strand of OY728137.1, from coordinate 464,622,714 downwards.
ATCATTCCATGTCCCCAATGTTGTAGTGGGTGTATAATGTCCTCAATGTGTTGTAGATGAGGATATATATGCATGAACCTTCTCACATTATTGACTGGGTAAAATGGAAATCAATTATATAACCAATTTTTTCAGCTGAGAGAAAGGATTAGTATGATATGACCATATGTGGATGAACCATCACATTGTTTCGTGTGCTATAGCAGCATGGGAGCATGCATGACAGTTCTTAGGACTGAGATAGCTAGATGTGAGCTCAGTATCCTAGTATTTTTGTTTAACTATATCCTTTTGGTGAAAAAATCATGACGGAGGAAATAATGTAAAGACTCATTTTTATTTTCAAGTGTTTAAAATATATATAAAAATATATTTAAAGCTATCCATTAAGAATATGTATGATTCCAAGGTCCAGTATACCTAGAAATAATTTTATAAAAATATTTAATATATTTAATATCCAGAACACATGAATTATTTAATAAAATGGGACAACTCTTAAACATAATATCAAATAAAAAACTAAGAATATGACTGATTCCTAAATGAGAGTTCTTTATTATGAATGACCTAAAATTGGTAGGTGTCGGGTGTTAGATATCATGATCATTGGAAGGTGAATTTAAATTAAATTAAATAATTTAAATATTTATTTTAATATACCTAAAATAAGTTCTTCAAAAATTCCATAGTATGAATGGTCACTAGGGTTTTCCATATAACCTTAGGAACATTGGGATGACCATTCTTCTACCTCTTAATTGCATATCAAAACCAAATGACGATGAACCTCTAGATTGAGGAATATTGAGCTGAAATGAACATGTTTAATTCTATTTTTCATTGGTGAACACATTCTTCATTGACGAGTAATTCAATATCTTGGAAGGACTCATCAATTTGTTTATTATTCCCCTTTTGATTAAACTACTTGGGAATAAACAAACTTTTTATTTGATTTGTTTCAATTAAAACCTTTCAATGTTTCTGAGTACTAACTTTAAATTGATAGTTCAATCTGTATCTATTGTGACATGATTTCTAAGCCACGTCCCACTAATTTTTTGGATGGCCAAGAACACTTTTACAGTGATTTTTACACAGGTTATATTTATTTTTTTATCCCTCTTTTATTCATGGTATTCATTGATTGGCCTACATTGTCTTTTCCCGACATTGATGGGTGGGATAAATCCCAATTGAACCCTCGAATTCACAAACATTTCACATATGAAGAATGGATCATTGATAATAGATAGATTTCAGATAGATTTATGGTTATGGGATATTCTACTATGGATATTGAATTTGGGGAGGAAATACGAGTGTTAGAATGTGATTGTGGTGCGTACAGAAGTCAAAAGAAATAATAAGAAATATTTTTCATGATGATGGTCAATTGTAAATGATTATCAAAGTCTTCACATTTGATTTCTTGTAGAAATTAAGTGTCTCCAGAGGAGGAGAGGCTATATCTGGATTTCCATAAGTAGATCTATGTTTTTGTGAAAAAGATGTCCAAACACTATATAGTATAAAGAATAGTCACTATGTAGTCCGGCTTCTACAATGGCTAGGGTTGTTATTTGAAATAAAGTCAACACAAAATTTGGAGGGAATACACGCCGTGTAACCATATATAGATGGATTGACTTATACCAAGGGTATACTATAAGGATCCCATGTTTCCTTATACACAATTTATTACATGAGGTACACCATGTACATAGAATAGTATAAGGGTTTGAGTAGGAGGCTCATGTTGAGTCGATCCCTAGCTCATAAACACCACGTACTAGAGTCAACAAGAGTGGTCAAGATTACATGAAAATGGGAAAGAGAATTGGCATGGAACTTGGTGGATTAGGCACACCATGTATTCCACCTACACACCATGTAGTGCTACATTATCATTGTTTTAGTTACATTTAGGGACATGACCATGAATTGGAATAGGACCACATGTTATTTGGGTACCCTTAAAAACCATGTACCCCTACATTCCATTTGAGGATACTCCTACCTATCATATTTTCTTCATTTTGATTCTGATTTTTTCATGTTAGTATCCCATCCTGAGTCTTTTTTTGTCATAGAATGAAATAGTGTACTCTATAGTGGACTTAAAGAAATGATTCAAGATGTGATGATTTTTACATTTATTTGAAAGATTCTCAGTAATATAAGAGATTAGGTAAGATCACTGGTGACACTAGAGTGGAACTGTCATGTTGGTTTGATGTATGTGTCATCTACCTATATATAGAGTAGTGTCATCTAGTTCGATATGGATTGGTTCCTCTATCTACTCTCATAGTGGAACCCTTCAACTAGGTCAGTTCATGGGCTCTCTACCCATCCACTGAGTGACACCCTCACACAGAATCAGGGTATGGGTCCTCAACTACAAGTGTTTCACTTTTCGTATTGGATTGGAATGGTCCATATATATGCTATCTATGAATCACCCTCTTACTAGGTAGGGTATGGGTCATCAATAAACTATTAGAGTGGCACCCTCCAGTAGGGTTGGGCATGGGTCCTCTACATATTACTTGAGTGAAACACTAATACAGAGACAGGGCATGGGTTATCAACCATTAGAGTGGATCCTTACTACAAAGATAAGGCATGGTTCCATGACCATAAAATTATATCCTTATCTAGGCATGGGACCTTAATCATCAATGGGGTACCCTCCTACATATAAAGGATATGGTTCCTCTGTCTATCTACTAAGTGAAAGCAATCACAGGAGTCATGGTATATATAATCTATCTACTATGTGGAACCCCATATTGTACCATGGATTGGGTCCTCTACAAATATATTTTTACCCCCAACTATGTGGTGTAATGGCAGGGTGAGACTTGACTCATATGTCTTTTTAGACATACACATGAGAAATTTGGAATCGTTGAAGAATCTTTAGAACTTATGGTACTCTTTCTTTGGTATGCATGTTAGATGGAGATCACCTTTATATATTGTTTGGTATTCTTCAAGTTTAGTGTGTGTGTGTATATATATATCTATTTGTATCCATGTTATTGTAATTTTTTACTCTCTTTTTTGGGTTGAGAATACTACATATTCTTATCATGTCCCTTACCCACCCCATTCATATTTCTCAGAATCATACTGTTTATGTATATACTCATAGTATGTTTGGATTTTATCTCACATTTCATAACTTATGCAGATGATAGATAGGTTGATGGTAATTATAGTGTATCATAGGGATTCTTGTTACATTTGGAAACATACAATGGTTGGATCTTAGAGATTCAGAGATGAGAACTCTCAGCATTTACTTTTCTAGTTTTGTCTGGTTGGTACATCATTCGGGTAGGGAATTTATTTTTCCCAGTTATAATTTTAAGATTATGTTTTTGTACTCTTTTACTCTATAAAGTTTTTACATGAATATATTATTCTTGAGATTTGGCATCATTTTTTATTATTCCAATGAAATTTTCATTGTCTTTGTTAGTTGCATGGATATGGGTACATTATGGAAAGTCCTCCCCAATTTTATATGTCTTTCAAAACATATTTCCATCCCCTAGCCTATGGAGGTGAGATTGGGGTAGTTTCAACTCATGACTTATTGGTTCAGGTTATGAAAGATAACATTAAAAAATATATAAACTCTTAATAATATTAGGAAAAAAATTCCTATAAAAACAATTTTATAAAAGTAAAAAACCCATAATAACACCATAAAAACAAATTTTATGAAAAAAACCTCAGAAAAAATAATAAATAATCATACAAAACATTGAAAATTTTAAAAAAACACAAAACCATAAAACATAAAACCTAAACTCTAAACTATAAATCTTGTAATATAAAACCTTAATCCTAAATATTAAACCCAGAAATCCCTAGAAACCATCAAAATTGTAAAGGAATATGTAATACCCAAAAACCATAATAACCATAAATAATATTGAAAAAATAATCCCTAAAATATTTAAAGAAATTATAAAAAACCACATACTCTCAATGAAAATATTAAAAAAAATTAACCCTAAATAACCCATTTGAAACCTATAGAGTACAATTAAAAACATATAAAACCAAAATCCAGAAAACCTAAAATCTAATCCCTAAATTTTTAAGCATAAAAACCATAAATACTATAAAATATTATCATTTTTTTTAAATCATAGATACTAAAAAAATCCAAACAAAATTAATAAAAATGTAATCATTAAAGAACACAAACAACACAAAAACCCAAAAAAACTAAAAAATATTAAGATACAAAAACTCAATAAAATAAAATAAAAAAATATAATAAAACATGAAAAACACTAAAAAACTTATTTTCCCAATATTCTAAACCAAAGAATCTAAAAACACTAAAAACCATAAAACTAATAAAACCCCAAAAACCATTAAAAATATAAAAAACATAAAAATTTCATTGAAACCATAAAAATATTATTCAACAAAATCAATAAATATACCATAAAAACAAATAAAAATTCCTAATAAAACCTTTTAAAAAAATTAAATATTCATACTAAGATCTATACTAAATGTTAAAAAAATAAAAAGAGATTCAAAATTATAAACCCTAAACTCTAAAATATAAAATGTAAATAAAAATCTGAAAATATGACTGTTTCTAAAAATATTATTAAGTCATAAAAATTCATTAAATAAATATTAAAAATCATAATATTTTTTTTATAAAAACCAATACTTAAAAATGAATTAAATCATAAAAATACTTATATTTCCTAATAAAACCCTAAAAACATAAAATAAGAAAGCTTGAGATAATTGTTAAATAAAATGTCCATTGATTTTATTTTTAATTTTACATAAAAATAAATAATATAAATAATATCATTCTCAAAATACAACCCCTAAATAAAAAAACATTATACATTCAAACATAAATTTATTTGATTTTACTATTAAAATATATCCATAATATTAATTGGTATAAATATAAATAGAAATATTATAAAATTTATGTAGAAAAATGGGGGAAGTGACATCAAATTGATAAACACTTAATTTAGAGGCTAAAGTTTCATTACGGTTTCCCTAGTAAAAAGTTTAAGATGAACTCTCATAAATATGTAATGAGTGTAATAGTATGCGATATAATTTTTTGATTAGGGAAAATCCATGAGATCATTGCTAGCTGAACCACCAACCACAACTACCACTAGTGGATATCTTATGAATTGATCATACTGAAATATCATATGGGTTTATGTAATTAGAAATAAAGATTCTTGAGACATGTAATTATCAATTTATAAATTATTTACTTAACAAATTTATTTTATTATTTTTACTTTTTTACATTAAAAGAAAAATATTGTTAATTTTTAAAAACTATGCACTGAAAACACTGAAATAATGTAGCTAAAAAATGAGTAAGATCATTTTAAACAGAAAATTTATATTTTTTAAAAGTTTACTTTTAACTGTAATATTTTAAGGAACAATATATATCATCATCAATATATATTTTTATTATGAATAATATATTAGAACTAATTTAATTTTATATTAATTGGAAATATGAGTAAGAATAGTTAATAATTTATATTTTTTTCCTATAAAAACTATATTCATTATATATACATATATTTAAATAAATTCTCTATACTAAAAATTTAGAAAAATAATTTTATTAAATTAACTTTAATTTTTTATTTATTAAAAATGAAATGTTATGATTAATTTTCTGTAATTTTTTATGAATAAAAATTTTTAGATTAAAAATCAAAATAGATTCTTTACTAATATTAAATATTTTATGAAATTATCATATACTAGGTATGAATATAAAACAAATAAAAAAAATTCATGACCAATTATGATAAGTAATATTATTCATTATCAAATAGTATTTTTAGTTTTAAAATTTCATGATTACCATTTTGATACTAAAATGTTATTTATTTTATTGAAATGAAATTTGGTATGTTCCTTGTAATTAAGTATCCATAAGGTGAAGTCAAGTTTTCTTAATGATGTTAAAGAAAAAAATATTTTTTTAATAATAAATAAATAAATTTCATAGAATTAAACAACATTGAAAATTTTACCCTAATATAACATTTAGGCATAAATATTTTGATTTTTCTAAAAAGGGTTTTATGTGTTATTTGTGCTATTATTAAAATTAATTTTTTAAAGCATTCATATTTAATATTATAAAATTTATTTAGTATTTAGAATAATTTTGTCCAAATTTCTTAATGAGAACAATTTTATTTTTATATATAATAAAATTACATTGGTAAGACATATTTACCACAATAAAAATAAAAAATTGTAAAATTGTAAAATATAATGATAAAAACATTATAAAAAATTTGTAAAAAATTTCTTCAAATGAATGTTTTAGGTGTGAATTTAGAAAAAATGTATCTTATCCATTATCTTCTCTTTAGAAGCCACATTACTTGAGAAACATGTCTTGCTTTTATGTTAAAAGACTATATTTAAAAAAATGTCATTCACCCACTTCTAAAAGAGGCTATTGACCACCCCTTTAATGCTACTTTAAAAATTAGTTGCTGATATGAAATTAATTACATTTTAATACCCCTGGAATCCTATTCTATATAACATAGCCTTTAATAACATGAATTTTTCTAAATCCATGATTTTAAAGAAGCGCTTCAAGGGAATATTTAAATTCTAAACATAAGTATTGATTGGTGAGATAGATAAAATATTGAAGAGGTACTAGGGAAGGAATATTTCGTTGTAGTTAGGTTATTAAAATTATAAAAGGGACTATACACATAGGCATGTGGGTCATTTATTTCATGATTTAATACTCTTTTCCTCAATTTAATGTAATTGTTCCCTGTCAACCCAGTTATAAAGAGTGGTTATCAGAGAATTTAAACTTTGAATTGGAAGAAGGTAAGTGATGATCACACTCTAATAATTTTCTTTATTTATATTTATCATCCAAAAAATTTATAACCATTTAAATATTATAACATTAGTATTAATTATTTAGTTATATTTTTTTTTGTTTATGGAATAATCATTAGCAACATTTTACCTTTTTCGTTTAAAAATAGAAATATCATCATGCGAACATGAAAACTACTACCTCCATGAATGATGTGTTTCATTTTTACTCTTAAACATATATATGTGCTTAATAAATCTTATTTAAATAATCAATATGTTTTATATAACAAAATAAATATTATGAAACTATAAACTAATTCTTACCATACCCTCATTGAATAAGATAATAGAATTTCGAGTGTGTATATATTGACTACAACCTATACATAGAAACATATTTTTTCATCACCTACTTATTTATAAAATACTAATAATTTAATTAATGAATAAAATTATATTAAAAAAATTACGGTTATAAAAGAGTTATATTAACATTTTACTTATTATTAATATAACATCTTCTCTCAATTAAAAATTACATGAAAAATATCGAGAAGGATTCCATTCTTAGAAACTATGCCTATAGTTTCAATAAAATTAACTTGGTGATGAATAAATCATGGAAAAAATGATTTAAATATTTTTTTATTATCTTTTAAATATAAATTTTTTATCAAATAATGGGATTTAATGTTTCCATTACAAAACATATGAAAAATTATGAATGTTAATAACATCTGATAACAAAAATAAACATAACTAGACTATGAACATACAAGGACTAATTATTAATAAAGAGTATAAATGTTAACACATATGAATAAGTTTATATAATTGCTTTTTATGATAGTTATGTTTATGACACAAGTGAATAAATATATTTCCTATAATTTAATAGTAAATGTAACAATTTCTATATAAGTTTCAATTCATAAAGGCATTTTTTCATGTTGTGTAGATATTATTGTTTTATATGGGATCTTACAATCCTATTGAATTATATTGTTATTATTAATATTTCATATATGAGACTTACATTATTTTCAATAATCCCTCAATCATATATATTTTATTCAATTATTATGAAAATTATAAACGATTATATTGTCTCAAATTATTTTCATAATTTATAATGATTCTTTTTTAATTAAAATTTTAAAAGATTGATTCCTTTTATACTATGATGATTTAATATAACCTTAAATCCTTTATTTTTATGTAATTACATTCTCCTATAAAATATATCTTGTTTTTTTGTTCTTCATAAAATCCATTGATGTAAATAATAGTTCCCATGCCCTCTAAGTAAGCTATTTATCTTCCATATCAATGTTAAAACATCCTATAATATTTATAAATTATTATATTTAAATAAAAATATTTTTTATTTCTATTATTCTTTAATCATGTATTTACCTATTTTCAAATGGTTGATTTATCAATATTTTTACGATTTGGGTTTCAATAAAGATATTTTTTTAAATATAAAAATATTTTTCCATTCCTAGTAATACATTTAATATTCCTTTCCAAATTTACCTTGGAAAATCTTATTTATTTTTCAAGGCCACATTATTGAGATTCCATTGAAAATAGTGTTTTTAAATAAATTTCATGTCATTTATTAAATATGACATTTGAAAGTAACATATGACATTATATTTTGATGATAATATTGAAAAATGTATTATTAAAAATATTTATAGAAAATATCTTTCTTTTTAATTTTTATCTAAATGATATCCATCTCATTTGGAGTTTCATTTCATTAATAATCCCTTTAAATCATATTCATAAATACTCATTTTGTTTGATCTTATTTTTTATATCAACAAATCCATACTTGATGTCATATTATATCATACTATTCGGAAATAATATAAAACAAATTTTATTCCAATGTATTTTCATGATATGATTAGTTATTTATATATTATAGAACATATATGTATAGATAATGAGGGTAGTGTCATATATCACCCTATAATGAATTGCACAAGGTTTTATATCTTATGAGACAATTATGTCTGTATATACATGGATTTTTTTCAGAACATAAAGAGTGTCCCTTCATGAATATGATCACAATATAATGGGTGATCATTCATAGATATTCTCACAATATAAAGGGGAAACCATCTTGTAAATTCTCAAAATATTGTGATTACCCAAGCTTATGTATTGTGTATAATTTCGTTATTATGTTATGTTTCCTTGGAATGAAATATTTACATGTTATATATCTATTATTTTTATCCATGGATTATGTTTATTATCTGACACTCATTTTCCATGGTATAAGTTTTTTTTATTTGAGATCATATATCCTTCTATAATGAATTATGAAAATTTTTTATTGTTTCTTTTTATTTTTTATATAATATTTCTTTGATGTTAATGTTTTTTCATATGCTTATGATCTAATGATTGATTAAATGTTGATATTTTTTCCTTTACTAACTATTGTAGAACATCCCATTTTTATGTTTACATTCCCTAGGTTATGAAGATGAGAAAAACCTACGAGGAGTCTAAAAGGGACTCTAGTGTGGATATATTATACAGAAATGTTTGAAATTATTTTAAAATAAGTTTATTAAGTATATAGTTATTAAAGACAATAAAAATTTAGTTATTGGGAATGTGAAATTATTTATGACAAGAAAATTCTAATCTCTAATAATAATGTGAAATATATTAATGTTTATCTTGGGATATATCACTTTTCATTGAACTTATATTTTTAATAATGTGTTTTTAGCACCAAACCTAAGAGTTTTGATCTGGTGATCCTCTATTGGTATGAGACACTATTTAATAATTTTTAGAATAATTTTAGTTATTTTTGGGTATTAACATTAGATAAAATTAGTGAAAAATGTAAAGATAAGTCTATATATGGGATAAAATCATATAATTTTGGTAAAGTATATATTGTGTGGTTTCCAAAAAATAAAATCCCTATCTAAATACAAACAAGTGGATATTTTTTTTAGAAAATATGTACCTTTAGGTAATAATAAATAAAATTATAGTCTGGGTTTAACTAGATATTGACTTGGTGTAAGAAAAAGAGTACTAACTTCACAATAGTTTTGACGCTCACAAGGGATAAGCAATTGTGATTCACATGATCTTTATGAAACATTATATGTGATTTTAATATATTTATGTTTTGAGAACCTAATTGATAATTGATCATAGAAAACATAAATTGAAACCAATAAATTAATTACTTAGGGAACATGATTAATTTTTAATTTATTCCTTATGTGTTAATTTTATTTATTTTATTAGATAAGTGGTTTATCTTTTTATATTTTTTATATTTTCTTTTCACAAAATGATCTTTTGGTAAAAGGATGAATGAGTTAACAGTGGGTGCAATGGGAAATATGGTGACTTTACCAATGAATAATTGAATGAGTTAACAGGTGGCATATAAAATATTGTGATTATTATTAATCTTATTGAATGTATTATGATTTCAAACTTTATCGTAGTTGAAATCCCATGAATTGAAAAAATATAGGGATCTAGTATCATGGATTTTCAAGTCAGAAATACTTTGTGTTGAGTAAAAAGTAAATCTTTTACTTTTCTATTACCTTTTTCAAAACCACAAAAATTATTTTCAAATTAATTCATATGTTCCATTATATTATTTACAATAAGAATTTTGTTGTATATGTTCTTCATTATGTTTTTTATTTGGCGTAGGATAAATATCTTAAACACTAAGAAATACAGTTTAACTATTTCTTTGCTTATAATAATGAGACTAAATACAATATACATCATACTAACTAGATATAAGTTTTATCAATCACGCTGATTATGATTTTCATTGTACACATAGTTCATAATTGTACTGACAATATAAATTATATTCACTATTTTTTCTTTAATCATCGTACTCATTTTCAGTTCAAATTTTCATTTTATCAAAATAAATATATTCTTTTTGTTCTGACTTTATCATAACCAGAAAATAGTGTTGTATTTAAAAGAAAATATTTTTAATTAAAATGATGTTGTTATTTCAGTTAGAAGATGCCTATTGGAGTTTCATGTGTCCTAGTCCCTCTAAGATTTCAAGAATAAATTTGACTGTTGGAGACAAAATATGATTGTTGGGATGAGGAATATAAATACCTGGTCATTTGGATGAGCATGCTGATGGTGAATATTTTAGAAGAACTGATAATCAACAAAAGGTCTACCAAAATTACTTAGTAAGAAAGAATTGAAGTGATCAAGTTATGAACATCTTCTTCAAAAAAACTTGTAATATTCAATAGATTTGTTTTTCTTCACGCAGGACTGATCATTGGTGATTATGATCAAGGGTTTCTATGGATAGGAAGACAGACATTCCAATCTTGTGTGGATCAAGGGATTCTAGTGAAAGAAATACAGGGGTGCTGATTAACTTCTTAATTAAGAGCTATATAGGAGAGGTAGAAAAACTGAATCAGGTCATCATATCGAAGGCATGCCTGGGTGTGGGTAAGAAAGAATTTCTTGAATGTGTAAATCAATGTACCTCAATCCTAGGTTAAGGTATTCCCAAATCTTTAGGTTAAAATTACTATATTTTTTACATTTTCCCAACATTTTAATAGAAAGATAATTGTATTAGTTATTCATATTTTTACTCTATACATGGATTATTGTAAAAAAATCTGATTAAGATACTTTAGTAATACTATAATTACTATCTTTTGATATTATAATCTTTTTATTTCTCAAAATAATTCAATAAACTTTATGATTGAATCTTTTCATTATTTTAATCTAATCATCGTAAACATAGTGATTATGATCATATACAAACTTACTCTTTTTAAATCATTTCAACTATGAGTATGATTAATTTCAATTAATACATATTTAATACTTATCATAACCAAGCTAATTATGATATTATTTTTCATTAAAACTAGGGCCTAATCAGATTCATGGTATTAATTACATTAACATGTTTTGTGAATTGAATTACTTTAATTTCATTTATACTAAAACATTTTAATGGATATAAATTAATCTTATTAAACCTAAAATCCACCCTTTATGGTATTGTGCCATATTCATATACATTATGATCCAAAAATTGGTATTAGAGTAGGTTTCCCCTGGTCATATGTTTTCTTAAATTACTTTTTCATGTTATTTATATTATATTATAAACTTTTTTTCATAAATAATTTTCAACAAAAATGTGTATTGAGGAAAAAAGAATTTTTGTATTATCCTAAAGATGGAAGGTTTTAATGTCTGATCAATAGATAATTTGAATCTTATAAGAAAACCTATTTTTTTCTGGAAATGACTTTGAATACTTGAGAGAAATAATGAATATGTTTGTTATCAATAATGGTGTTCACAATTATTTAATGATTACTAGAGATTAAAAAATTCTAGATAAAAAAGTTTGATTATTTTAGATACCATCAATAATCTAAATTTTTGTGAAATCAAATAACAACTGATTATGTTTCCTATTATCCCCAGTTAATTCATTTTTGAATGCCCAAAGTGTTGTATGATTCCTCTAAATACAACATAGATTAATTTTAGATATATTTGTATAAGTAATGATACAATTAGTAGGATGAAAATTATTTTTGATATTGAATCCAAGAAGTTTAGTAAGGATCCAAATTTCAATGTTTCATAAGATATAGCTGTAGACACTCAAGGTATTCCAAAACAATTGGTGCTGATTATTTTAGAAAAAAAAAGAAAGAGAACGTGTATTATATTTTTAAATTAAAGAATAAATATAAAATTGTTTATCCTAATGGAATGGAAGACAAGTGGAGAAAATAATAATATGAAATAAGAAAGGTAGATCCCCAGATTGGTCTCAATCCCACCAATTTCTTAGTTGGGAACATTTGTGTCGATGAAATTCCTAAAGCATAAGAAAAAGAAACAGAAGAAGATAAATGCGATCATCTTTGACATTGACTCTTTTTTAAAAAAGTGTTGAGAAATAATGTTATAGAATTAGTACAAGGGAATAGATTGTAAAATAAAAATACATTCCCTCTGCTCAAATAACTAGAAAAGGAAAAAACAATTTGGGGAATTGGAAGCACCATAAGTCTCACAAGAAAAAGTTTGAGATGAACAAGAGGATTCTGAGATTAGAGAAATATATGATTATCCCAGAGATGATGATATTGGAGTAGGAGATTAAAATTTTAAATCTAATACATTACTAGTAAAGTCTTTATACTAAATATCAAGTATGTTTCCATCCCCAGGAGCTCATCCATCAAAACAAATCCAATATGTGAATGTAATTTATAATTATGATAAGAAATATACTAGATCTGATGGTAATCAGATTCAGAATTTAGAAGAAGATGTTGTAAGTCATAGTGCAGAACTTTTTGATTACGAGGAATATACTAATTCTAGTAAAACAATCTCTTTAAAAAGAGATAAAAATGTTGTTAAAGTAATAAGAAGTATTGAAAAATGTCTTCTACACCTTCCTAAAATTGAAGGGAATGTTTAATCTATTATGGAAGATAAAATTAAATGGTTAGACTCAATCAAACTATTGTGTAAAGGGATAATCAAGCTTGAGGATGATTTCATAAATCTGGTTGAATCTCTAAGGAGTACAAAAATTCTTGAAATAAAGTTTGGAAATGGTCACATAATTCTGATGAGAGTGTTATGGTTCATGAGGACTACATAGATAACATTAAAAAACTTGTGAATGGGCTTTTAGATTATTTTAAAAAGTTGGAAAGTGATACTGCTTATTGATTGAAATTATTTAGAGGCCTGGATGAAAGTTTTTCTACTGATTTAAAAAAATTAAGAGGCTAGATGTTATTCAATAAAATATATTTCTTTATCGTGATGAGATATTTAAACTAAAGAATCAAAATTCCTTATTGTGAAATAGAGTTGAGATCTTAGAAAAGGTAGTGTGAGTTTAGATAGAAAATTATCATGCTCAACAAGAAAAATTTAAGGATCATGAAGAAATAATCTAGTCTCTTGAAAATAATCTAAAACCTCAGGAAGACTTCATTCATGACCAATATAATTAGTTTTAAGATCTTGAGAAAAAAATATGTTCTCATAAAGAATATTTTATTAAACTATTTGAGGGCCTAAAAGAGTTCACGAAGATAAATCCAATTGTTCAAGACCTTTTGATGAAGGATGAAGAGAAGGAAAAGAAATGAATATTTTTAACTCTTTTTGTTTTTTTTAAACTTTAATAGAAAATATTGACAACTATATTTTTTCAATTGAATGTTTTCCATTTTGGATGAATTTTATTTCACTTGTTTTGGATGATAAAATAATTTAACCCTTCGTATTATTGGTTTCTTTAACCCATTTACAAGTACTAAAAGATCTATCCAATTCCTTTTTGTAAATCACAAATAGGGAGAATCTTTTAATTTTGGGGAGAATGTTTTATATAGGGGATAATATTGAGAGAAGTATTGTTAAAAGTGACAATGTATTTTATTGGGAGTGAAATTTATAGAAGGATATTTTTTAAAATGATCCTAAGGGGAGGTTATTCCTATTCAAACCATATTTAGAAGAGTTTTAAAAATCAAAGAGAGATAAGTATAAGTGTTTTATTTGGAATATTAAAATCTACTTACTTTTTTATTCCTTTATTTTTTTAACTTGTGGTTTTCACTTTCCAAAAAGGGGGAGAATATTAAGTCAAAAGTTGTATTTATAAATTTCTATTAGTTTTGATTCAAAAATCAAAAACATTATTTTTAAATGAATTCACAAGTTTATTTAAGGTATATAATTTAAGAATATTGTTATAAAAGTTCTTCATTATGTTTTTTATTCTACATATGATAAATATCATACACACCAAGAAATATAGTCTAAATGTTTTTATGTTTATCATAATGATATTGAATACGGTTAACATCATACTAACTAGATACAAGTTTTTTCAATAACTACAATTATTAATTTCATCGTAAGAATTGATAAGTATCATACTGAAAAGAAATATATTATACATCATTTTATTGTCACTCTTTATACTCATTTACTGTTCACATTATTATTTTATCACATGATACACACTATTTTCGTACCCAATCTATCATAAACAAAAAATAGTTTTATATCGAAAAGAAAATATTTTCAATCAAAATAATATCATCTATTTTATTTTGATATGAATGCCAAAATGATGTTGTTGTTTCAGTTATAAAATTACCATTGGAGTGAAAAGTGTCCAAGTCCCTCTATGATTTCCTAAAAAATCAACCATTAGAGCTAAAATTTGACTATTGGGATGGGGCATATAAATACTAGGTCATTTGGACGAGCTTGGTGCTAGTTAATTTTTTAGAATAACTGATACTCTATGAGAGCACTGCCAAAATTTCCTAGTGAAAAAGTGTTTATTTGATCATGTTGTAGAAAACTTGTTCAAAAAACTTGTAATATTAAATAGATTTGTTTTCCTTCATTGAACACCGATTGTTGGTGATTATGATTGAGGTATTATGTCAATAGGAAGATATATGTGTCGGTGTTTTTTGGATTGAGGGATTCTAGTGATAAGAAGATAGACGTGTCGTTTACCTGCTTAATCAAGGTCTACTGGGGATAGGCATACAAACTGAAGTTGATCATCATATCAAAAAATAACACTGGTGTTGGTAAAATATAATTCCTTGAAATTATAAATAAAGGGAAATGTATCCTAGGTTAAAGGTTACACATCTCTTGAGGCTAAATTAATTTTATTCTTTTACATTTCCTCTACATTTTAATAAAAAGGGAATTGTATTAGTTATTCGTCTTTTTATTGAATACTTTGATTATCGTAACCAATATGATTTCAAAACATTAGTAATACTATGATTACTATATTTTTATATTACAATATTTTGATTACTCGATACTATTAAAAACGTTTTATGATTGAATTGTTGAATTTTTTTACTCTGATCAACATAACCATAGTGTTTAAGATCTTATGTAAGCTTACTCTGTTTAAATTATTTCAACTATGAATATAATTTTTCTTATTACTACCTATGGAATAATTATTGTAACCAACCTGATTATGATGTTATTTTTCATCAGAACTAGGGACTAATTAGATTAATTCTATTAATTACATTAAGAAGGTTTTATAATTGAATTAATTTAATTTATTTTATAATAAAAACTTCTAAGGGATAAAAATGAATGTTATTAAACCAACAATTCACTCCCCCCTCATGCATTTTGGAATCTTCATATACATTACAATCCAACAATATGGTATAAATAATATTTAATTTCATATGTTTTGAGCATGTATGAAGAATAAAATAAAGGAATTTCACAAAGTAAAAAAGAAAAAGATTCATGTTTGGGTGGATTTTCCATCAATCTTATGATTATTATAGAGAGATTAAGAGGATTGAAATTAAATTAATTTTATAAAAGTCCAATCAAATATAATATCCACACATCAATAATTTATATGGAATGAGTATGAGAGTTATGAAAATATATATAATATCCTTATACTACCGTGGATGATAGGCATTGGAAATCTAAAATTCCAAGGGTATAAGAAAGAACATATGCAATGATTATTTATTTAGTAGATCTTGATAATTATGGTACACTTCTATTCTACTCTGGTGTTGTGGTTTTCTTGTTCCAAAATCATTCTATGAACTTTAGTATATCAAAAAATCACCACCCCAATTATTTTATTATTAAATAAATCTTCTCTTTTTATAATTAATGATTGACAATTTTAAGTTAAAAGTAATTTTTTTTAGGAATCTAATTGTCTTTAGTTTGGATTATTATAATTTGATTCTGGAAATGGATTCAGTCTATAAATATTTTTATTGGAATAGGAAAATACAATTTCATATAAAAAATTGATAATATATCAATCAATCATTTATTATGAAAAACCCCTAGAAAAATAAAATATAATATGGGTCTTTACTCAAATGGTATAAGAAAAATTCAATATTAGTGAAACAATTCGTTTGGGTAAAATGATAAGTAATATATTCCTGAAAGGTTAATATCTCTATATAAATTATATCTTTATCCACATTTATATTTTTTATTCGCTAATCAATTTTCATTAGTATATGATAATTAAAATTTTGGGGATTCAATTCATTTAAGAGGGGATAATATAACACATTAAGATTTCGGTATTAATTTTCCTTTAAAATGGTATAATTAATACCTTGAGTTACATGAAATAACAAACTAAAATGAAATATTGATACCTTAAAAATAAAATTATTAGAATTTAACATTATAATATATCTATTAAATTAACAAGTATCAATAGAAGTGACCACTTTATAAAATTTACATAGAAAATGGGAATACTTCATTATGTGTTCATTTTTCTAAGTGTGGAAATTAGGTTCCTTCATAAGGGCTGTCCCATTAAAAATACAAAACAAGAATCTAACCTTTTATGGTATGATAAATTTCATATGTAATATAAATTTAATCTTTTGTATTTTTCCATGAGATCCATGCGAGATGAATAATGACACAACTGTCACTAGTGAATATCTTGTTCTTAAATTATAGATGATGATCATAAGGGGTTACATTAGTAGAAATTAACATGATATAATAATGTAATTGTAATTTTATTAAACAATATATATATATATATATATATTAAAAATTACAAATTTTTTACTTTAAAATAAAAATAATGATTATTTATAATATTAACGCATTGATAAAACTCTACTGATGTTACAAAAAAATTTATATGATAATTTTATGTCAAATAATTATTTTATATAAAATTTCTATTTTATATCATTTATTTTTTGAAAATAAATATTTCATGGATAAAATATATTATTTATATGAATAATATATTAACAAACATTAAATGACTAACTTATAGTGAACAAGAATAATAAATTTTCATATTTTTAATTGATATTTAACTATGAAAATATTTTGTATATTATTTTTAGTTTATAATTGAGGTTAAATTTTTAAATTTTGTAAATTTAATTAGATATAAGAATTTTATTTTTTATTTATAATGATAATATTATTGTATGATAATTTCTAGAACTTTTTCAAAAAAAATTATTTTTCAAGTGAATAGTAAAAAATATAGTTTTTACTAATATAATGGATTTTATGAGATTATCATAAACAATGTATGAATTTATAATTTATAAAATATTTTTTATGACAAAAATATTAAAAATTAAAATTATTATTTTAAAAATAATAATTTTAATTAATGAAACTCATCTTTAACATTTTCAATCTTAAGAAATATTAATTTTCATAAAAAACATTTATGGTATGTTACATTTAATTTAGAATACACACGGTGTAATTGGGTTTTATATATCTTTTAATGACAAAAAAACTATTATTTCATTTATAATAAATAAATAATGTCATAAAAGTAAAAAATTATTATAACTTTATCATAAACATAATTTTTATGCTTAAAAATACAATTTCAAAAAATGTAATTTACACATTATGTGAACTATTGATAAAATTAATTTTTACCACCCATATAAATAATATTTTATAAAATAGATTACATATTTTTAATTATTATTTCTAAATTATGTAATGTGGTCTATTTTGTATGTAAAATAGTTACTTCATAAAAACAATTACCATAGTAAAAACCAAAAATTGTAAAAGTGTAAAATTGGAGTCTAAATTAATTAGAAAATATATTTTTTTAAAAATAATGGTTGCGTTTTTTATTGACCAAAATTATTCTCATATTTATTATCTTCCACTTTGGAACCCAATTTCAATGCGAAAATATTCTCCTTTTATTTTAAGAGGTTATAAATAAAAAAATGACATTCCCACATGTTATAAAATTGGATTTCCATGAAAAAAGGAAAAGAAATATTAAAAATTCACATGAAAATATTCCCATATTACTTCAACTATAATAATATTATACTCTCACAATAATATGTTCAACATAGTGTTTCCTATTTCCTATAGTCCTGCGAATTACTTTGAGAGAAATTTCAAATTCTCAACGTATGTTCTAATCACTCTAAAGTATTTTTAATTATATATATTAATAATCTAAACATATATTAACACTTAAAAATTATTAATTTAATATTATTTATATAATTATTTTTTTATGTTTATTGATGAAACATTACCTACCATTCAACAATTTTCCTTATAAAAATGAATATTTCTTCATGCGCACATGTGGAATACCACCTCTATGAATGATTATTTTTATTATTAATAAATTTCTTACATATATGTAAATAAGGGTATTAAATAAAATAAAATTATTTTTATAACATGATAATGGTTCATAAAATATATACAATCTCCATCATTCCTATCATTCTATGGAAAACAATAACATCACCTATGTTTAAGTGCAGACTACCACCTCCGTGTAGATATGTAATTTAGTTTTCATCATCACACTAGTTGGATAATTATAATAACGTATTTTTTGAATTGAAAATATATCCATAAAATTATTAATGATTTGGATGTTTTATATTTACATTTTTTTATTAATATAACATCTTCTGCTTGATGAAAATTTCCATTACAAATCTCATCATGGATTCATTTTTCACAAACAATGCCAAGAGTTTCGCATAAATGAACATGTGGTTGAATAAAAAATTGAATTTTTTTTATAAATGTCATTCATAATATTTTAATGATGAAATTGGTATGAATTAATGGTGTTTAACTTCTCGATTAAAAAACATATGAAAAAAGGTTTAAATTACTAACATCCAAACATAAAAATAAATAGGATATGGATAGTGAAAAAATAATGAATGATTGGAATTTAATTGTAATAATGGAGAAATAAATGAATAAGGTTAAAAAAATATGATATTAATATTTTTATGTTTATGATATTGGGTATTAAATGACTTTGATGGAAGTTGAGAGTAATGGTATGGGTTTTTCTCTCGATTTCCATTCATCGAGGCCTATTTTTATGTTGTACACATATTCATATTTTATAAAGTTTACTCACTACTTTACTAAATTATATTATCGTTATATAAGTTTCGAACATTTTATTTATTATTATTTTCTTGAATTCATCTTTAAAATCCATTTTATTCAATTGTTACCAAATTTATAAGGGGTTTTTTAACACAAAATCTTTTCATGAGTAAAAATTATTCTATTTTTAAAATTGTTTTACAATATTTATTTGATCATCAATTTAATGATTTTATTTTTTATATCCAGCTTATTTTATAAGGAATTATATTTTCACATAAAATAAATATTCTTCCTTGGTTTTTTATTTATAAAATTTAATGTTTTTAAGAATAATTTTCATTCTCTATAAATAATCTATTTCTCTTACATATCCATTTACACTATTCAATATAATATTCCAATTTCTTATTTTGAAATATGAATTTGTATTATTTCTAATGATCTCAAAATTTATCTTTACCACTTTTCAAATGTGAGTCATACCAATTTTTTTATGATGTGTATTTCAATAAATATTTTAATTCCATGAAATTTCCATGTAATTTTATTTTAAATTATATGGAATTATTTTGAAACCAGGAGTTATATGGAATGTTATTTGGAGGTCTGGGGTTCCGAGAATGTAATTTTGAACTTTTATTTAGTTTACTTAAGTAAACGTGCGAGCAGGTTTTTCTAACATTTTAATAGGTGTTCGGATCAAAAATCGGATGGCACCGTTGAGAGGTGGATGGTGGTGCTACGGTGACGTGATGAGACGATTATGAGGCACATTAAATGAGGATCATTAATGGTTCATTGTGAAATTGTAACCACTACACTGTTTCATAAATGTAACATCATAACGATGCAACGTCTCAGTGTAATAGAAACATTGCGATGTGTTTATTTTTATTAAACTAATCCATTGGATAGTTGAGAATTTAAAACTGTGGATTATCTCATGAAACTATAGGGTAATTCCTATCAAACAAATAATGAATAACTCTGGATGATCAGAGCATGTCGAAAAATCACATGGAGAATATGATCGGATCTGGGAAATGACGAACGGTGAAGAACGATAGTGGATCACAAGTCAACGATGACTTAGATCATCATCCATCACCTAAAAAAGATCTTCATCTAGGTAGGGATTGATTTGTGATTAAATTACTCATTATTAATTTTAAAACATTGAATTCGGATCAACCAAAGAATAGGTTAATCTGCAGATCGAGTGTTCTTATGGGAGGGTTCTTTCCTTGGGGATTTGCATGGGGATTGTGGATAACATGATAGAACTATGATCCTGAACCTCCCTTGTTTCAAACATCTGACATGAATGGTGCGGGCTAATATAAAAAAGTCTTGAACCCATCCGCCTTGTGCGTTCTTTATGGAATAATTTTTAAAATGGTGACAAGGCGAGTTCGAGGTTGTTGTGGTGAAGGCAGAAACCCTACGGTCATGTAGGCGAAGATGGTTCGAGAAATGGACCATCGGAGAAACATTGGTGGCGTGCTGAAGGAATCAATGATGCATTAGTTCTCGCGATGTTCAGTGGAGGCCCACATCCATGGACATAGGCAGAGGTAGGCGGTGCACTCGTCAGCACACCGTGATGTCAGAAAGTCACGGGTGGCTTGTCATGGCGGCGCCAACTGGCGCCACGTGGGAGGGGAGGTCTATGTTTGGGCCACTCAGGTGCATTGGAGGCACACGATTTTTAGACCATGTGCAGGATTCTGACCGTCCACATGGATAAAGTCGCGGTCTCTTGACTGCGACGGAGGGAACCACCCCATGTCGACCGTGGGGTGAGAGGGGAGTCGGACGCAGCTTCCAGCCATGTCTCGGCCAAAAGACGAACCGACCAACCTTTGGCAGACCCTGTAGGATAGTGGGCAGATCTGCATCCCAATGGGACTATTACCTAACAGATTAGACCTAGGCAAGGATTGGTCTAAGATGGGTCAGCAGACTGAGGTCTGTTTGGTGGACATTGGGCCGGGTTGGACCAGACACAACCGCCTTTTTTTAGAAAAAACGTCAATAACTTGAAAACTGGGCATCTGATTGACAAGCAGTGTGTTGTTTTGGGAACCTTTCAAGGTGGGGGTCCTTCTAAGATACTCTATGTGAGTTTTTAGTATATTATTGTATGATTGGGTTGGATTGGACTTGAATCCAAGATGGTATTTTTTACAAAAATTCTCATATCTTACAAACCAGACGTTCATTTGACATGTCGTCTGTTGTGTTGGGGCCCTTATGATGAGATGGTCCATTGGGATACCCTATGTGAGAATTTATGGTGGATGAGGTATGATCTATTCCTTGAAGATCAGATCCAACCAAAATCAATAATTCTAAGTGTGGGAATCTATTAGCTCGTTGTGACGCAAAGAATTAGATTGACCCACTGTAGTTAAACATGAGAGAGACCTTCCATGGATCAGTAGTAGAGAGACCCTTCATAGATCAGCATGAGAGTGACACTTAATGGACCATCAGTACAGAGACCCTTCATATATCAGCATGAGAATAACCCTTTGTGGATCAGTAGTAGAGCGACCCTTCGTAGATCAGCATGAGAGGGAACCTTTGTGGATCAGCAGTAGATCTACCCTTTGTGGATCAGTAGTAGAGATACCCTTTTTGGATCTACATGAGAGAGACCCTTCATGGTTTAGAATGAGAGAGAAACTTCATGGATCACCATTAGAGAAATCCTTCATGGATCAGCAATAGAGCGACCCTTTGTGGATCCGCAACAGAGCCTCTCAATAGAATAAGATGATGAAGATTTATTACTAATCATCTTTACTTCAGTACTTATGGTATATATGGTGTGAGCTATCTTTTACTTTGTTCTATGTATATAAGATCTTACCTGGTGGTATTTTTATTTGTGTTAGTTTCCCTTATGTATTTCTGAGAGACCTTCTGGTGTCTTGGGGACCCTACTGAGTTTTTATACTCACCCCTACACGGGCTATGCCCGTGCGTGTTCTGTCTTGTGCATATGACGGACAAATTTGAATGGGAATTTGGAGAGATAAGTCTAGACAATTCTTGAAGGTGGATTGATAGATGTGGTGTGTTGTAGTGACATCTAACAGTGAGTTTTACCTATCCTTCAGGTAGGATCCTTGGCGGACGACCTCCAGATCTTGTAATACTTTTGTTGTACTTTCCATTCAGTTGTGTATGTAATCCATCCCATTTTAATTTCTATAGTACTTTTACGTTTTGTTGGTTCCAGTTTTATCTTAATTTTCATAGTATGGGTTGTTTTTGTGTACATGTTGAAATCGAATGCCTTCCCTTTTTGGGATATACCTTTTTGGTGCTACTCACCAGCCTTTAGCCTATGGAAGGCAGGCTTGGGTTAGTCATGACATGGGCCCCAGGGAATAGGTTGTGGCAAAGTTGTATCAAAGGGTTGTTGGTTCTACTAATAGAACTAAGAGTATGTGTTTTTGTTGGGAAAATAGTGTTAAGTGTCTTTAGTTTGTCTTTCAGTCCAGGGAGTCTAGTGTTGGTGTGGCGGCCGACTTAACCCTACACCAGGACCCTAGATTCTGTCTTCCAACTTAGTACACAAGAACAATGGTTGCATGTGTTTTGGAAATTCTTTTTTCTCTTGATCTCTTTTATGTCAGCTCTCCATCTATAACTTATTGATTGTGGCGCATCTATTTCCTTACATGATGCCTCCATGAAGATATCCATCTAGTTTTCCAGTGAGGGATCACAACGATGGACCACTGAGCGATGAGGCATTGGTGTAGGGACCACATATTGTGATAGCACCTTCAAGTGGTGTACCAGCACCACCACCACCCATAGAGTAGCAGTTTCCACCAACCCCACCAAAAGATAGTGCATTCTAATTGAGAGTGTTTCACAAGTTCCCAAGACAGAGGCCTCTGAGGTTTCAAGGAGAGACAGATCATTAGGAATCTGCATATTGGTTGGAGGTAGTTACATGGGGTTTTCTCCTGGTAGAGACACCTACATACTAGATGGTGGTCCTAGCTGCTAGCCTCTTTTAGGGAATGGTAGGGATATGGTGGATCTTGATGCTCGAAACACATGAGGAGGTGACCCTTGCGTAGTTGGACTTCGACCTCCTCTTGGGGACAGATTTCATACCAGCAACACTATGCTCAATGTTTATTTAGGAGAAACTTCACCTATAGTAGGAAATCCTGACTGTGGCCCAGTACCTAGCAAGATTTACCAACCTCTCCTACTAATCTACTGAAATATTATATGAACCTTTCTTAAAGGCATAGACATTTGAGTACGAAATCCGATGGTAGATCAAGGCGTCGATGATTTCTCCCAGCATTCTGATTCAGGCTGGACTGATATAGCAAGCTCTACTGGTTGAGAGCTTCCTAACCAAGATGGAACTAACGATGAGATTCACCACTAAATGAAAGTGGTTGATTCATCTACAAAAAGTAGTAGGTAGATGACGCAGAGGACAGAACGGGCCAAACCTTCTGGAGGATAACCCTAGGATGCAAATTCAGAGGAGAAAAGTTTGAAAGGAATAGGCGGTCAGCATAGGGATAGAGTTTGTTATTCTTGTGGCAGGTAGGGATACATGGCTCGTGACTTCTTGACCCTCCCTACAAACGATCAAAAGATGGTCGAAAGACCACTAAGGCAGAGGTAGGGGTTTGAGAAAGGAGGTATGTAAGGAAGAAAACAAGGAAGGGGAGTAGGTCGAGTGAATGGCGGTGGATGACGGTTTGAGGTACTACCTCCACCACTCCCTGGTGGTCCACCATAGGCTTACAGAGCAAAATGATAGGTGCAATCTCAGCTTTAGGAAGTGGATGCATATGAAGCTAATGATCTAGATATGATTAGAGGTATGGCCAGTGTCTTCTCCACCTTAGCTTTAGTTATTATAGATACAGGTTCCAGTCACTCTTTCCATTCCATGGACCCCATTCGATCCTAATATATTCAGGGGGAGATATTGGCTCGATCCTAATTATTATATACTCTTATGGGAAGGGATTTAATGATTACACATTAGTACCGGTAGTGTGAGATTACTCTAGGAGGTGATATCTTCGGCTAGGATCTCCTAGTAGCTGCGTCGAGGCCTTATAAAATCATCTTGGGTATGGAATGGTTATCTAGAGTCCATGATCAAATCAACTATTTTAAATGCAATATGCAGTGTGTCCACGATGATGGGACCAGGTTTTCCTTCAACAGTGAGAAGGAAACCTTTTCATCATAAGATGGACTTTCTCAAAGGAGGGTGCAGCCGATAACTTTCCAGTTAGCTAGCCTCACCCTCGATGTGGTGGATGAGAGGGTTCCAAGATTTCTTACAGCAGTGAATGAGTATGTGGACGTCATTCCAGAAGATGTCCCAAAACTACTTCCCTGTTGAGAGGTAGACTTATTCATTGACTTGTACATATAGAAAACATTGATATCTACACCTGTATATTGGATGGATTCTGTAGATCTCTAGTAGATGAGAGTACAGTTGGAGGAATTGCAGAGGAAGGGGTTTGTAAGACACAGTGTTTCTCTATGGGCATCTCTAGTGTTGTTTTTAAAGAAGTAATATGAGAGCTTAATAATATTTTTGGACTTATGGTTCCTGAACCAGGTGACTGTGAAGAACAAGTATCCACTACTGAGTATAAATGACCACTTCAATCAGCTGAAGGGAGTGATGTGGTTCTCCAAAATTGACCTCATATCAGGTTATGATCAGCTTCGGGTACAGGATGAGGACATACCGAACATAAACTTTACATGCTGCTATAACCACTATGAGTTTTTTATGCCTTTTGGCATGACCAATTCCCCAGTGGAATTTAGTGGACTCATGAATAGAATATTTTATCCTTAACTCGATTTTTTTGTGGTAATCTTCATTGATGACATCTTGATGTACTCAGCGTTGGAGGAGCAGCACACTACGCACCTATAGATTGTTGTGGTTATGCTCCAAGATAACCAGCTTTACGGTATGCTCTCAAAGTTCCATTTCTGGATTTGAGAGTTCCACTTTCTTGGACACATTATCTTGGAAGCTAGAATTTTAGTTGATCTAGCGAAGATAGAGGAAATGCTTTCTTGGGATCCACCCAAGATCATGTCGGAGGAGTGGAGTTTCTTGGGGTTGGTTGGATACTACCAGAGGTTTGTACTTGACTTTTACAGAGAATAAGAACACTTTTTAGCTTTGAAAAAGAAGGGACAACCCTTTGGATGGATGGAGAGGTGCTAGTAGAGTTTCTAGGAGACAAGATAGTGACTGACGAGTGCCCCCATCCTAAGACTACTATAAGAGGGAATTGAGTATTTAGTCTTATGAAACACATCAAGGATTTTACTGGGGTGTTTCCTGACACAAAAGTGACCAATGATTGCTTACGTATCATAGTTGTTGAGGAATCATGTGCAGAACTATGTGAACCTTGACCTGGAGTTAGCAGTATTGGTCATTGCCTTCAAGATATGGCAGCACTACTTGAGTGGTGAATGGTTTACCATCTATTCCAACCACAAGAGTCTTAGGTATATCTTCTCACATAAGTATCTAAACTTGAGACAAAAGTGATGGCTAGAGTTCCTCTAGGAATATTAATTTGATATAGTCTATACTCCTGGGAAGGGGGACGTGGTGGATGATGCGCTCAGTAGGAGGTCTGGTTTGTAGTTGTGGAGTGCGGTGACAAAGTAGATAGATGTGATGTAGATATCCTTCATGGATGATGATGGAGAAACTTTACTCCAGTCTATGACTTTCACTCCCCCACAACTTTAGTGATTAACGAAGGAACAACATTTGGATGTTTACTGCGAGGCCCAAAGTGCTCAGACATCCTCATGACATGCCCCTGATGTATTTTTGATAGTGTGGAGCACATCATCCTTTTCATAAGACACACCATGGTACCAGTGATGTTACAAGAGGAGGTGTTGAAGTATTTCTATACATCCTCTTCGGTGGTACATCTTGGTATGGCGTAGATGTATGAGGACCTATGATATATGTAATGGTGGCCAGGGATGAAGAAAGTTGTGGCAGAATTTGTTTCACGATGGCTCACTTATGAGAAAGTGAATTGCGATCATCAAGATCCTAGAGGCTTGACACAGCCACTTGAGGTACCAGAGTGGAAGTGGTATGGTATCTCCATGGAATTCGTGATGGGGTTTCCACTTGTGTCTAGGGACCACGACTCTGTCAGGGTGATCATTGGCCAACTCACCAACTCATATCACTTCCTACCCATATGAGAGTAGGGATCAGTTGAGGGCTCAGGGTGACTCCATGTCCAAGAGATATTATGGCTTCATGGGGTGCCATCGACAATCATCTCAGACTATGATGCATGCTTAAATCCCAGTTGTGGAAGGGGTTTCAGGAGGAATTCAGGACTCAACTACACTTGAGAATAGATTTTCATCCTTAGACAGATGGTTAGATGGATTAGGCCATATAGTCCTTGTAGGACATGCTTCGTGCTTGTGTCCTAGATTTTGGTCATAGTTTGGAGGACCACCTACCACTAGTGGAGTTTTCTTATAACAATATCGATCACTCCACCATTGGTATGGAACCATTTGAGGCCTTGTACGGGAGGCCATGCAGATCACCTCTATGCTAGACAAACCAAGGGGAGTCAGCACTCATCGGCCCAGAGTTGGAATAGACTTCCACTGAGAAGGCACTAATCATCCAGTAACAGATGAGGAATGAATAGAGAAGATAGAATTCTTATGCAGATAGGAGATGGAGACTCTTGGATTTTGAGGAGGGAGACTATGTTTTCATTTGGGTCTCACCCCAACCTAAATTGCATATATTTGGATGGGGTGGAAAGTTATCTCCAATGTTCGTTGGACCTTTCCAAATTCTCAGTAATTTGTTGAGGTGGCATACTTCCTAGATCATCCCCCACAGATGCATCAGGTCCACGATTATTTTCACATGTTGAAGATGAAGAGGTATGTGCATGATCCATCGCACGTTATCAACTGGGGAGAGTGGGACATTGATGATGGGGTGATGTTTGCGGAATTCACGATAGAGATAGAGGATCTATAGGAGAGGGTCCTTCATGGATAGTCAATTCCTCTGGTGCACATTCGGTGGAAGCATGGGAACCTCCAGAATAGAATATGGGTGTGGGAGGCTTAGATTCGTTCTTAGTACACCCATTTGTTTGATTGGCCTTATTTTTGATTCCAGGGATGTAAACCCCTAAGGTGGGGAGAATGTAATATCTTGGAATTTCTATGTATTTTTTTAAAGTTATATAAAATTATTTCAAGGCCAAGTACTGAGAGAACATGTGATTCCGAGGCTCAAGGTTACCGTAATGTAATTTTGATCATTTCTTTAGTTCACTTAAGTGTGCGGGAAGGATTTTTTAACTTTTGAATCGTTGATCAGATAAAAAATATGAGGGAACCGTTGAACTCAGAATGTTGGTATTTTCCTAGTAAGGACATAACTTCAACTAGAAATGGACAGATGGAAAAGTTATTTTTCAGACTTTTTGGAAAATAATAAAATAACATAGAAAATGTTCTTTTATATTAATTCATAGTTCTGAGTGGAAGACAGTGTTTCTACGGTGCAGTGATGAGTCCACAAAGAGGCATATTAAATTATTATCATTAATGGATCATTGTGATTGTGTAACCTCTAGTTTGTTTCATAAATTAAATAGCATAACGACGCAACGTCATAGCATAATAGAAACATTGTGATTTGTTTCTTTTTATTAAACTAACACATTGGAGAGTTTAGAATTAAACCATATGGATTATCTAATGAATATATAGAATAATTCCCATCCAACAAAGAAAAAATAATGCTGGAGGATCAGGTCATAGTGAAAAATATTGTGGAGAATGAGATCCAATCCGGGAATTGATGAACTGTGAAGAACAGCAGTGGATCACAAGTCGATGATGACTTGGATCATCATTCATTGCCTAGAATAGATCCCAATCTCGGGATGGATTTCTTTTTTCTTGAATTACCTATTCTCCATTCTCATATAACGAACGCAGATCAACCCAAGAACAAGTTGATCCACAAATTGGGTGTTCTTGTAGGAGGTTTCTTCCCTTGGGGATTTACATGGGGATTTTTGATATCTTAATAGAACTCTGATCCTTAACATCCAAGGATTAAAACATCTAATGCGGAGGGAATGGGATGACACAAAAAAGACCCGAGCCCCTCCTCCTTGTGTGTTCTTTGTGAATTAATTCTTAAAATGGTGGCAGGGAGATTTATAGGTTGTCGAAGAGAAGGCTACAACCCTACGGTCTTGTAGGTGAAGATAGTTTGAGAAACGGACCGTCGGAGCAACTCCGGTGACCTGTAGAAGGAACCATCATCGCATCAGCCTCGGTAGCGGCTGTAGGTAGAGGTAGGTGGCCCACCCATCATCACACCACAACGATTGAAATATGTGGTTGACTGTCCACGGTGTCATCGAGATGAGGCACCAACTAGTGCCTCGTGGAGGCGGCGTCCCACGTCTGGGCCCGTCAGGCGTGTTGGAGGCATGAAGTCCGTTGCCCGCATGTGGGAGTCTGGCTAGCCAGACTGGACGAATGCATGGCTCAAGCCGCGATCACTTGACCGAGGTGGAGGGAACTTCCCTGTGTTGACCTCAGTGTGAGTGGGGAGCTTGATGATGAACTGGTCCACCTCTAGCACACCAAGCATTCAAGTGGGCTAGACCCACCACATCGGGCTAGGCTAGACCCGCGACCCAATGGGCCAACAAACCAATAGACCGGACCCAGGAAAAGCTAGGTACGAGTCTGGTTAGAAAACTTGGGTTAGTTCGGCGATCACAGGCCAGGTCAGTGGACCCAGGCCGGGTCGGGTCGGTCGAACCAGGTCAAGCTAGACCCAGACCCAACCAGCTCCTTTTTGGAAAAATTTCAATAACTTGAAAACATGGAATTTGATTGACGCATTGTCTATGAGATTGGGACACTTCCGAGGAGTCATTACTTATAAGATAAACTATGTGAGTTTTGGTGGGGGTTGGTGTATGGAAAGGTTGGATCAGGCTCGAATCTAATCAGGCCCTTTTTACAAAAATCCCCATATCTTACAAACTGAGCGTCCGTTCGACACACTGTCTGTTGTGTTTTAATACTTACGACCTGAAAAACCTTTGGGATACTCTATATGGGACTTTATGGAGGTTGAGGTTTGATTGATGTCTTTAGAAGAAGATCCTCACATAATCAAGCATGCTAAGTGCGGGAATCTAGGGGCTGGATATGAAGTGAAAATCCGAGCGACCCTATGTAGATCCGCATGAGAGAGACCCTTAGTGGATCAGAAGTAAAGAAACCCTTTGTAGATCATTATGAGAGAGACTCTTCATGGATAAAAATTAGACCAACCCTTCTTGGATCCGCAAGAGATCCACCCTTCGTGGATCAGAAGTATAGCAACCCTTTGTGGTTCTGCATGAGATCGACCCTTCATGGAACATCAGTAGAGTGACCCTTTCTAGATCAGTAGTAGAGAGACCCTTCATGGATCAACATGAGAGTGAATCTTCATGGTTCAACACGAGAGGGACACTTCATGGATCAAAAATAGAGTGAACCTTCATGGATTATCAGTAGATCGAACCTTCAGGGAATAGCAGTAGAGCCTCTCAACAAAATAAGATGAACTATCTTTACAACTAATCATCTTTACTTCTGTACATTAGTTATACCTGGTGTGATTTTTCTTTTACTTTATACTATGTATTTTATATCTTTATTGAGGGTATTTTCCTTTGTTTTATTTTCCCTTGTGGATTTCTGAGAGACCTTTGAAGGTCTCGGGGTCCCTTCTAAGTTGGTATACTCACCCTTACACGGGCTTCGCCCGTACATGTTGTGTACTATTCATGTGGCATACATCTTTGACTAGGAATTTGGGGAGCCAGGTCTAGATAGTTCTTGGAGGTGGATCTATTGGCATGGTGTGCTGCAGTGACATCTGACTGTGAGTTGTACCTACCCTTTAGGTAGGATCTTTGGCGGACAGCCTCCAGAGCTTGTACAACTTTTTTTGTACTTTACTTTCATTTGGGATTGTATTATGTCGCATTTTACTTTCTATAGTACTTATACATGTGGTTGGTTCGAGTTTCAGATCACTTTTTGCAGAATGGGATTCATGTGTCTGTACGGGTTGAAAGGTGAGACCTTCCTTTTTTAGGAAATGACTTTTCGGTGCTAGTCACCATCCCCTGGCCTATGGAAGGCAGTCTTGGGGTAGTCATGGCATAGGCCCCCGAGGACGGTTCATGAAAAATATTTTTTTATTCATTCAAATGAGTTTTTCCTTTCACAACTATACATTATATCTTTCACTCTACATTTAATCCAAAAAAATTATGTATTTTTCAAGGACAAGTTAATGAGATTAAATTGAAAATAGTTTTTTAGAAAATTATCATGTCATCTTAATTGAAGAAGATTTTGGAAGTATGATTGAACATAAAATTTTTATGATAATTCTCTAAATGTATTATAAAATATATTGTATTTATTTTTCTTCCATTTTTCATTTATCTTCATGGCATCCATCTCCTTTTGAGTAAAAATTTGTAAAAAACCCTCCAAATTATTTTATAAAATATTACCTCTAAGTGATTCTGTTTTTCATTTTAGCTAGTTTACATTTTATATTAATCTATGGGATACCATTATGAAATAATATAAAAACAATTTTCTTTAAATGGGTGTTCATGATATAATTAGTGATTGTCTTATTAAAGTATACATATGTATGGATGATGCTAGGTGAGCTCACATATCAGCCTACAATAAAATGGTTATGGTTTTAGATCTCATGAGATAATGAAGTGTGAACATATTTAGATTTCTTTAGAACATTAAGGTTGAGCCTTCTAATATACCCTCCAAACATAAAGGTTGGTCCTTCTTGGATATGCTCACGACATAAAGGGAGGGCCTTCTTGGATATGCCGGCAGTATAAAGCGTGGTCCTTTTTAGTTATTCTTATAATATAAAAGGGTTCTCCTACTTTTATATTATCATAATATAGTGATTCCCTATGAATATAATTTGTGAATTAGTTATATGTTATGTAATGTTTCCATGAAATTCCATGTTTTTAAGCCATATGCCTATGATTATGTTTCATGGATCATGTTTATTATCTCACAACCTTATTCAATGGTAAATTTTTGTTTATTTGATATTCCATATCCAACAATCAAGAATTATAGAGAATTATTATATTTCAATGTTCCTTTCAATATGATATTTCACCAATGCTAATTTTTCCTCATATTGTTATGAGCTAACCCTTGATATTATGTTGATATATATTCCCTTATTAAGAATTCTATCTCACCCCTTTCTTATATTCAAATTCCCTAGGTTAAGAAAATAAGTATTACCTATTACGAGTCTAGAATGTAGACTATAGTTGTTTTATGATGGATAAATAATAAAAAGTATGGAAAATATGTTCCTTATATATCTAGTCAAAAAAAAACTAGACCCTCAATTCATTGGATTATGAAATAATTTTTGATATTTAATGTTTAAAATTTGAATATAATGTGAAATATATATATTTTTATCTTTGAAAAAAATCAATTTTTATTAAATCCATATTATAATCATTATTTTCTAGCACCAGATCATAGAGTATGGTCTGGGGGGCTCAAAAAATAATTATAAGACTACAAATAATTAATATGCCAAAACATGAAACCTAAAACATTGAACACCAATCCAGAAGCTTTAAAGCATGCAACTCAATCCTTAAAAAACTCTAAAAACATCATAAAACTTCAAAACCTTAAAATTTCATTAAAAATTATGAAACTAAAAATATGTTTAAAAAATTAAAATGAATACCAAAAACAACCCTGAAAATATCTAAAACCCGTAATGAAACATTGAGGAGAATAAAGAAAAAAAGTATTTATAGAAAACCATATAGTCCCATAAAAATATTGTAAAACCTCAAACCCCTCAACTCTAAACCCCAAAAATCTTATTTATTAATCTTATAAAACACTACAAAACATTAAAACCAATAAAATCACAAAAAAACCATTAATTGTCACCAAAACAATAAATAAAAAAAATTAATATACACATTCATTAAAAAAATTATTAAACATCCCTAAAAATACTAATGTTCTTATGGACACCATAAAAATATAGACCATGAAGAAAACTATTAATTCCATATAGAACCATAAAAAAATTAGAAAAATTAAAAAACATTAATCAGTAAATATTATACCATAAAAATCCAACCCATAACCCTTGATCTATAAATCGACTACCCCGAAAACAATACCCAAACCCTAAATCAAAATTCCTAAACCATAAAAAACAATTAAAAAATCTAAAAATCCCTTTAAATAACTAAACAAATTAAATTCATAAAAAAATAGTCACAAAATTGAACTTAATCATTGCGTAAAATACTATAGAAACTCAAGAAAACAAAACAACACATAAAAAACATTAAAATATATATTTCATGAATCAATAACGTAAAAAAATGAAACCTAAAACTCTAAAAATAAACCCAAAAACCGAATTTATAAACCCTGATCCAAAAATTATAAACCCTAAATAATAAACCCAAGATTAAAAACACTAAATAAGGCCAAAAAAGATTAAAAAACCCTTCAAAACCATAATTAATCATTTAATAACCAAAAAAATAAAAAAATGAAAGACCATAAAATTTTAATCTAAAATATTTTACCAAATAAACCGTAAAAATCATAAAATCAATAAAAATGTAAAAAAACATATACCTTGAAAATAATTTATCTAAAATTACAAATAACCACCAAAATATAAAATACATCAGAAACACAAAACTGAATACATAGAAACATAACTGTAAATTATATGTTTAAAATATAAATGTAACACCCCAAGATTTCATAGTGTGTTATTTCTTCAAAATAATTCAATAACCTGCACTACACGCAACACCGAGTTCAATTGAACCATGACTTACCAAAAAAAAGCCATTAAAAGAGGTCATGAATAGCATTAACTACATTTTTAAACTTTATATAATCCTTATAATCCATATTATGAGTTTCTTAGTCATAATGCAAGAACAGATTCATTTTCAGTATTGCACTTTTATCAAATTTTAATAGTGAAACCTTTTTAAATACTATATTTTAAACTTTTTGACTAAATGGGGACATCAAAAATTTAAAATGAAACATCCCAAGCTTCTATGGTACGTTTCCCTTCGAATAATGCGATAGCGTGTGTTGTACGCAACCTCGAGTTCTAACACACACCACAACTAATTAAACTAGCCGTTGTGAATAGTAATACCTACTTTTTGAAATCATATATATTTTATATTTCAAAATGGACTTCATTTTTGGATTCGGAATATTGAAATTAGCCTAAGGTGAAATTTTGGTACTTTTCGGATAACTTTCATATTTTGATGAATAGTGAAAATTACTAAATTTTAATTAAAAACAACTTTTTTAATCAAAATAATTAATAGTGATAAATTATGAATTTGAGTGGTTTTAAAGTATATTTAGAATATATTTTTACTATTTAATATAATGTTGGTCATTGGACATAATTTTACAATTAAACCGAACATAAACAAGTGTCAATCTTTTGATAGTTATTATCTCTTAAAAACACGCTTTTTGTTTTGACAGCGGGAATTAATTTTAAATTAATTTCTGCCACTTCTGTGTTTTGAATTTAGGAAAATGGATTCCATATTTGGAATCAGGATGTTCAAATTGTGTAAATAGGTAACTTTTATTTTTAGACATTTTGAATAATTACTGCGGTAAATATTTTATTTACCATGGTTAAGGGTAAATCCGGTAAATAAGGGTTAAAAAATAATATTATAATAATACTAAATTACCCTAAAACGTGTCTTAAGCCTATTGGTTGATACATGGTCGACCATGGGCATCTTTGAGTCTATTTTGGGACCCCATGGATCCACTTGTAAGTGATAATGACACATTATATTAATAAAGCTTAAATAAAAATAAAAATGGCATAAGCTTACATCTTTTAGAAGAACAATTTTTACATAGGGTTATACATGTTGGATTTTCGATTATAAATATTCATTAGAAAGATAAAACGATTTCCTACATAATGATATTTTATTTATAATTTTTAGACATTAAATAATTTATTTTATTTATGACACAATGATGATGCAGTAATTACTATAATAGTGAAAAATTAAAATAATTGATATTATAAATACCCAAATAAATATAATATGAAACTTTTAATGAATTAAACTAATTTTCTAGGATCATATGATATATTAGGATTGATTTAATTGACTTTGTTCGAAGTAATCAATCTGTTATGAGTTTCACAAAAATCAACTATTGAATAGTGTCAAAATTGACATAAAAGAGTTCTTAAAACAAATATTATATTATTAATTGATATTAAATTCCTAAAAATCTAAGGTTCGGCCAAAAGACTTATATTATGATAGGTTAACCATTAATGGACCACTTGGGGGTCGCTTGGATGTATATAGTAAGTTTATTAACCATATTATATAAAAATACAAAGAGACATTGTAAAAGTGAAACTAATTAACTTAGAGTTAATACTTAAAGATAAGGTTAATATAAGTACCCAAACCTGTCTAAATTCTATTGGTTGATTGGTTTTCGACCTATCCCCACCTTAACCTTTGAATAGTCAACTTTGGAGCCATTAGAAACCGAATATGAATTTATTATAAATTAATATTTCTAGCTTTTCCAAAGGTGCCCTTCACCCCTCTTATAAAAGGGCACTCCTCCTTCTCTTTTCCTCACACCTCTCAAGCCACTTGGCTCGTCCAAACTCTGCCCAAATAAGCTCCCCAAATCCCTCTCCTCCTCCTTGAAGCTTCCCCTTAGTCAGAAAGCATTTCAAGAAGTCCTTTGATTCCAACCAAAGTGAGTTACCTAAATTAAAGGTAATGATTTCTCTTAAATTATTTTCATTTATTTTGCTTCTCCAACCCCCAAACTCTTTTTATTTCCCTTCTTTTGTAACAACACCAGTATCCTCAATATACTAGAATGTTGTTATAAGAAGGATTCAAACTACACATACACACAACTCCATCTAATGGATGATGAACATAATGTTTCTGTGGATGGCAAACTAACGCCTCACGAAACGATGATTGTTCAAATACATCTTACCACCTCTCATGGTGGCCATTATGATGGCACTGTAATTAAATATGATATTAATGATATATATTTTATATATAAGCTTCTGTAATTCCATTTTATTTCATTCCATTATTCGTTTCATGTTGTATATACATACGATAATTTCATTTGAGGAAGTGCGGACTACCGCCCCCTTAAAATGATATGACTCGTTCATACCACACATGGAACGTATAAAGGATGGTGTTAATGAACTTAAGTAACATATATAAAATATTATATTATACAGGAATAGTAATATACCTATGTATCATTTGGATTTGATTCTTTTAAAATGAAAATTAAATGGAAGTAGCGTTCGTGCGTACGTACGGACTACCGTCTCCACGAACGCGATAAGATTCATTCTCCATCATATCCATTCAAGTATTATTCTCATTTTAGGGTTAAAAATAATGTTAATATCATTCAGATTATGAATAAGATATAATCTATCCATTACAAACATGTCTTACGTAACCAAACATTTAAGAAGAACGAATCGATTATCACCCGAAACGACGATAATACTAAGATATTATTAATAAAGCAATGTTAAAAGATCATATATGATATCATATTAATGTATATGATTCTTGTATAATTTAATAACAATTATTTCACCATTATACAGGAGGTTAACCTACCCCAACAAAGGAAAAGTACAAGGTAAGGGTTATTTCACAATCTCTTCATTATCCGAGGTTGTTTATATGTAATAATCTACTGGGATCTCTTTATCATCCACATCCATGTTTCTTAAAAATGTATTTCAAAACATTTTTACTATTTACAAGAATATGGGTTAAAGTCATTTATACCCTTTTTTGACTTTTTATAAGAGGTTTATAAAGGAATCTTTCCGTCGTTTTCAAAACAAGGTCCTTTTTAACCTTTTCGACAGAATTGAGGTAAGAATGTTTTTTTTAACTTATACGGCGGGTGCGGTTATTTTACGCCGTTATAAAATCTTCAAAGCTTTCCTTACAAGCTTATAAGAATATTTTCAAAGAAAATGTTTTATTTTATATGGATCTTAAATGATTTCAAAATAAAAGGAGATATTTCTTTAAAAAGAATTTTGATTTCATCTATGTCAACATCCTTTGATGGATTTTAAGATTATTTGAAGTTGATTTATTATGATACAAAACTTCTATATTGTATTGAAGGTTTTGTGATATGTTTGACTGTGGATGTGCTATTTTTATACCATTCATAGTTTATTGTTAAAGTATTGACATTTCGTATGCTAGTTTTAATACGAATGTTTATGTTATGTTTAAACCTTTTCATATGGGAATGCATTGGACTTAATAAGTGACGGGTGGAGCCCGCTATAGCTCCTCGATGCATCGGTAGGTCTCATGAGACAAACTAGTGTCTTGGCACAAGGCCTTGACAAAATATTATTTGTAGTCTTGGCACGAGGCCTTGACTATGTGGTTATGATAGTCTGGCATTATGCATTCCAACATTATGAAAGTGGTTATTGATTTTTGCATGTGATTATTCGATTAGTAGAATATCCATGTGAGTAAGTAAATGGCATTATTTAAATTTATTTATGCCATACCATGTTGAAAGTTCATGTTTGAAAGGCTTTTGTTTTAGTTATAAATTGCCTTAAAAGTTTATTCTTATTTATGAAAGTTTCCGCTATATTGTTATCCTTACTGGGCATTTGAGCTCACCCCTTTTCTATGTTTTATTTTTCCCAGGAAGTGAAGAAGTAAGTTATGAATGACCTGCAGGGATATTATGTGGGGATATGAGTGTGGATTATGGAGACAATATGTAGTTGTAGTAGTTTTTCGTTTAATGATGTAATGTAAAACTTATGAATATATCTAGTGTTTCCAAGGCTACTAAACCAATCGGTCTTTCGAGATTTGATCTTTCTTGTGATCATGCCAATGTTACGAAGTAATGCACCGACTCTGGGTAGCTGGGGTCGGGGCGTTACAGTTGGTATCAGAGGAAGTTTAGTACAAACCTTGGAAGCTAGATTTAGATAAACTCTGATTAGAGCACGTATACCTAAGATGAACTTTGAGGATTACTATAG
Organism: Viscum album; assembly: GCA_963277665.1. Classification (NCBI taxonomy): domain Eukaryota; kingdom Viridiplantae; phylum Streptophyta; class Magnoliopsida; order Santalales; family Viscaceae; genus Viscum; species Viscum album. The sequence continues at coordinate 464,584,466 of OY728137.1, read as the reverse complement.
AAGAACTTCCTAGAATTTTGGTATTGTAGAGATTTTGTGAGTTTTCCGAGCAATACATCCCTGTCTGGATACGAGCAGGTAGAGGCGGCTCTGGCACAGATGTACCTAGGGGTAAAACCCGAAAACACCGCTTTGAGCTAGACTCGAACGGGAACTGGTGCACGACAACGGGCCTTGCTGCACTCTTGGTTACGACACTCCCGGGGGATATGCTTAGGATAACTCTCATTTTCTTTACAAATCATTATGAAGGGTTTATGAGTATATACTTCCTCAAAGAAAACATTTTTATGATTATGGATTATATCCATAAATAGTTCAATTTATGTTAAGTGTTTTATAAGTATGGGATTATGTATTTTGATTCATAAACTGATCTAGTTTATGCCATTGTTTAGAAATGGCGCCCAGTAGAAGGAATGAGAACTCCAGAAATGCACATGATTCCAAGAGAAGGAAGGATCATATCTTTCATGGTCTTAAGCTAGAATTTATAAGATAAATAGTCTCCCATGTATTATCATCATATGAATAAATAATATCATGTGTTGATAAGATAAGTAAAGAGTTTACTGAGTCCTATGGCTTTGAAGGGAAGCAAGAGAAGAAAAGGATAGAAGAGAGAAAGATAGATAAAGGGAAGAGGGAAAAGAAGAATTTTCCCATATGTGGTAACTGTGGAAAGAAACACCCTGGAACTTGCCTGAAAGGAATGGGAGTTTGTTATAAGTGTGGATGAAAAGGGCACAAAGTACATGACTGCAAGGGTAAGAAAATGGTTTCAAATGTACAATTCTTCATTTGCAAGGAGTTTGGACACTACGCGAACCTATGTCCCAGTCAACAGACTATGCCGCAAATGATGTTATTGGATAATAATCATGTTATGATACTACCACAGATGAAGAGGAATGATTAGAGTTCTTATGTTGATTATGTCAATTGAATGTTGTATCAACAATGTACTTGTTACAATAATCATGGAGTATATAAGGATTGTACTGCAGTACTATTTCATTAAGGACTTGAGATTGTGTGGAACAAAGAAAAGTGACTCAATAGCAGGATAAATTTTTGGAAAATATATGGTTGAGAGAATGATAAATCATAATATAGTTCTGATACTGAGGTAGTGATTTTGGAATAATATGTGATTGTTTTGGATAAATTATATTGGATATTCTTGACTACCCTGGAACTGATTAATGATTTGTATATTCCATCATTGTTGGGGTTTAAAACATTTTTGGATTAATTAAGTATATCCAACTTTCTATATGGAATAAGGGAGCATGAATGTAATCAATAAGGAATATGGTAATTCAGGATGTTTCGGTGTATTAAAAGAATACATGATGAAGGTATTCATATGCTATTACGGGGTAAAAAGGTTCTACATTATGTTTACCTTACTTATAAATGTTGGACTGTGAGTATGGATAGAAGTATTTTGGATAGTTCTAGTTTGGATTATTTTGGATTGCCATAAAAGGACAACCCGGAGGTTGGGCGGCAACCCGTCACGTCCGGCAAGGCTGCAAGACTTGAACCCGCAACCGAAGGGCAACAAGGGTGTATCACCTACCACTAGCCCACGATATGTCCTAGATTAAATAATGTAGTTTTTATTAAAAGATCTTGTAGATGAATTATAAATTCGTTTATTTTGGAACCCTATACGAATAGTGTAAATAGATTTTTTTACATTCTATTATCTTTTAGAGTGAAAGATGAGTTTGTGGTAGAAATTTATTAATGGATAAAAATTTAATTATAAAGTAAGTATATCTCCTTATGATCTTAGCCAATCTCATAAATAAATTCCTCAATATTAAGAAAAGCAACTTAGAACAAAAATGTTTTCCTAGATGGTACCTTAAATCATCACTAATTTATGGATTTTGGATTGTTGGCCTTTTCATAGCCATGTTCTCTACCACTCTCCATCAGATAATTGATGGTTAGATTTTTCTTCCATATCCATATTTTCTTACATGGAACCCTAGTATGTGTTATTTTCGGTAATCTTCATACTTTCGACTCTTTATTTTAAATAGAAGCCTCGTTAATTCATTTTTCGATGTGGGATTTCAACTAAGATATTTTGAAACGTCAAAAATGTGTTATCCCAATACCCTATATTTTGTTGAACCGATGGTACTTCAAATCATCATAGATTGATGAGTTTAAGGACCTCAATTATACACTTGTTTGTGATTGATGACCTCAATCACTACCTATAAATATTTACGTTTTTCCTCCGATTATATGTCTCTAATTGCCACCAATGTTCTCCTAATCAAGATCATAATTTGGTGGTGACCCTTTCATTTCTCTTTTCCTCATATTAAGACTAAATTTTAGTAACCCAATTTCTGATGTGGGTTTTCCCACAAATATATTATCTATTTTCAACCTTTTATTTTCGAAGAAAAATTTCAAATTGCGAGGACGCAATTTATTGAAGGAGGGGAGAATGTAACACCCCAAGATTTCATAGAGTGTTATTTCTTCAAAATAATTCAATAACCTGCACTACACGCAACACCGAGTTCAATTGCACCATGACTTACCAAAAAAAAAGCCATTAAAAGAGGTCATGAATAGCATTAACTACATTTTTAAACTTTATATAATCCTTATAATCCATATTATGAGTTTCTTAGTCATAATGCAAGAACAGATTCATTTTCAGTATTGCACTTTTATCAAATTTTAATAGTGAAACCTTTTTAAATACTATATTTTAAACTTTTTGACTAAATGGGGACATCAAAAATTTAAAATGAAACATCCCAAGCTTCTATGGTACGTTTCCCTTCGAATAATGCGATAGCGTGTGTTGTACGCAACCTCGAGTTCTAAAACACACCACAACTAATTAAACTAGCCGTTGTGAATAGTAATACCTAATTTTTGAAATCATATATATTTTATATTTCAAAATGGACTTCATTTTTGGATTCGGAATATTGAAATTAGCCTAAGGTGAAATTTTGGTACTTTTCGGATAACTTTCATATTTTGATGAATAGTGAAAATTACTAAATTTTAATTAAAAACAACTTTTTTAATCAAAATAATTAATAGTGATAAATTATGAATTTGAGTGGTTTTAAAGTATATTTAGAATATATTTTTACTATTTAATATAATGTTGGTCATTGGACATAATTTTACAATTAAACTGAACATAAACAAGTGTCAATCTTTTGATAGTTATTATCTCTTAAAAACACGCTTTTTGTTTTGACAGCGGGAATTAATTTTAAATTAATTTCTGCCACTTCTGTGTTTTGAATTTAGGAAAATGGATTCCATATTTGGAATCAGGATGTTCAAATTGTGTAAATAGGTAACTTTTATTTTTAGACATTTTGAATAATTACTGCGGTAAATATTTTATTTACCATGGTTAAGGGTAAATCCGGTAAATAAGGGTTAAAAAATAATATTATAATAATACTAAATTACCCTAAAACGTGTCTTAAGCCTATTGGTTGATACATGGTCGACCATGGGCATCTTTGGGTCTATTTTGGGACCCCATGGATCCACTTGTAAGTGATAATGACACATTATATTAATAAAGCTTAAATAAAAATAAAAATGGCATAAGCTTACATCTTTTAGAAGAACAATTTTTACATAGGGTTATACATGTTGGATTTTCGATTATAAATATTCATTAGAAAGATAAAAAGATTTCCTACATAATGATATTTTATTTATAATTTTTAGACATTAAATAATTTATTTTATTTATGACACAATGATGATGCAGTAATTACTATAATAGTGAAAAATTAAAATAATTGATATTATAAATACCCAAATAAATATAATATGAAACTTTTAATGAATTAAACTAATTTTCTAGGATAATATGATATATTAGGATTGATTTAATTGACTTTGTTCGAAGTAATCAATCTGTTATGAGTTTCACAAAAATCAACTATTGAATAGTGTCAAAATTGACATAAAAGAGTTCTTAAAACAAATATTATATTATTAATTGATATTAAATTCCTAAAAATCTAAGGTTCGGCCAAAAGACTTATATTATGATAGGTTAACCATTAATGGACCACTTGGGGGTCACTTGGATGTATATAGTAAGTTTATTAACCATATTATATAAAAATACAAAGAGACATTGTAAAAGTGAAACTAATTAACTTAGAGTTAATACTTAAAGATAAGGTTAATATAAGTACCCAAACCTGTCTAAATTCTATTGGTTGATTGGTTTTCGACCTATCCCCACCTTAACCTTTGAATAGTCAACTTTGGAGCCATTAGAAACCGAATATGAATTTATTATAAATTAATATTTCTAGCTTTTCCAAAGGTGCCCTTCACCCCTCTTATAAAAGGGCACTCCTCCTTCTCTTTTCCTCACACCTCTCAAGCCACTTGGCTCGTCCAAACTCTGCCCAAATAAGCTCCCCAAATCCCTCTCCTCCTCCTTGAAGCTTCCCCTTAGGCAGAAAGCATTTCAAGAAGTCCTTTGATTCCAACCAAAGTGAGTTACCTAAATTAAAGGTAACGATTTCTCTTAAATTATTTTCATTTATTTTGCTTCTCCAACCCCCAAACTCTTTTTATTTCCCTTCTTTTGTAACAACACCAGTATCCTCAATATACTAGAATGTTGTTATAAGAAGGATTCAAACTACACATACACACAACTCCATCTAATGGATGATGAACATAATGTTTCTATGGATGGCAAACTAACGCCTCACGAAACGATGATTGTTCAAATACATCTTGCCACCTCTCATGGTGGCCATTATGATGGCACTGTAATTAAATATGATATTAATGATATATATTTTATATATAAGCTTCTGTAATTCCATTTTATTTCATTCCATTATTCGTTTCATGTTGTATATACATACGATAATTTCATTTGAGGAAGTGCGGACTACCGCCCCCTTAAAATGATATGACTCGTTCATACCACACATGGAACGTATAAAGGATGGTGTTAATGAACTTAAGTAACATATATAAAATATTATATTATACAGGAATAGTAATATACCTATGTATCATTTGGATTTGATTCTTTTAAAATGAAAATTAAATGGAAGTAGCGTTCGTGCGTACGTACGGACTACCGTCTCCACGAACGCGATAAGATTCATTCTCCATCATATCCATTCAAGTATTATTCTCATTTTAGGGTTAAAAATAATGTTAATATCATTCGGATTATGAATAAGATATAATCTATCCATTACAAACATGTCTTACGTAACCAAACATTTAAGAAGAACGAATCGATTATCACCCGAAACGACGATAATACTAAGATATTATTAATAAAGCAATGTTAAAAGATCATATATGATATCATATTAATGTATATGATTCTTGTATAATTTAATAACAATTATTTCACCATTATACAGGAGGTTAACCTACCCCAACAAAGGAAAAGTACAAGGTAAGGGTTATTTCACAATCTCTTCATTATCCGAGGTTGTTTATATGTAATAATCTACTGGGATCTCTTTATCATCCACATCCATGTTTCTTAAAAATGTATTTCAAAACATTTTTACTATTTACAAGAATATGGGTTAAAGTCATTTATACCCTTTTTTGACTTTTTATAAGAGGTTTATAAAGGAATCTTTCTGTCGTTTTCAAAACAAGGTCCTTTTTAACCTTTTCGACAGAATTGAGGTAAGAATGTTTTTTTTAACTTATACGGCGGGTGCGGTTATTTTACGCCGTTATAAAATCTTCAAAGCTTTCCTTACAAGCTTATAAGAATATTTTCAAAGAAAATGTTTTATTTTATATGGATCTTAAATGATTTCAAAATAAAAGGAGATATTTCTTTAAAAAGAATTTTGATTTCATCTATGTCAACATCCTTTGATGGATTTTAAGATTATTTGAAGTTGATTTATTATGATACAAAACTTCTATATTGTATTGAAGGTTTTGTGATATGTTTGACTGTGAATGTGCTATTTTTATACCATTCATAGTTTATTGTTAAAGTATTGACATTTCGTATGCTAGTTTTAATACGAATGTTTATGTTATGTTTAAACCTTTTCATATGGGAATGCATTGGACTTAATAAGTGACGGGTGGAGCCCGCTATAGCTCCTCGATGCATCGGTAGGTCTCATGAGACAAACTAGTGTCTTGGCACAAGGCCTTGACAAAATATTATTTGTAGTCTTGGCACGAGGCCTTGACTATGTGGTTATGATAGTCTGGCATTATGCATTCCAACATTATGAAAGTGGTTATTGATTTTTGCATGTGATTATTCGATTAGTAGAATATCCATGTGAGTAAGTAAATGGCATTATTTAAATTTATTTATGCCATACCATGTTGAAAGTTCATGTTTGAAAGGCTTTTGTTTTAGTTATAAATTGCCTTAAAAGTTTATTCTTATTTATGAAAGTTTCCGCTATATTGTTATCCTTACTGGGCATTTGAGCTCACCCCTTTTCTATGTTTTATTTTTCCCAGGAAGTGAAGAAGTAAGTTATGAATGACCTGCAGGGATATTATGTGTGGATATGAGTGTGGATTATGGAGACAATATGTAGTTGTAGTAGTTTTTCGTTTAATGATGTAATGTAAAACTTATGAATATATCTAGTGTTTCCAAGGCTACTAAACCAATCGGTCTTTCGAGATTTGATCTTTCTTGTGATCATGCCAATGTTACGAAGTAATGCACCGACTCTGGGTAGCTGGGGTCGGGGCGTTACAATAAAAAAATAAAAACAAATTCTATCCTATAAAAAACATAAAATCCCTAAAAAATTAATAATCCTAAGAAGGATAATAAACATAGTAAAAAAACTAAAACATGTTTGCCAAAAAATAATAAAACAACCCTAAAAACATAAAACCAATAAAATCTATAATAATCATATACACTAAAACCCTCATTAAAATACACAAATAACCAAAACTATGTTTAAAAATATTTTAAAACCTTAATCCCATAAAAATAAACCTTAAAACACTTTTCATAAACCCGTGACATCAACATTTAAATCATAATCTATAAGTAAAACCTAAACCAATTTTAAGCTATTAGAACATTTTAAAAACATTAAAACCCAAAAAATTCAGAAAATTTATATAAAACACAAAAAATGTCCTTGAATATACAATAATATCCATAAAAACTAAATAATTTGAAATAAATACATCAAAAACCTAAACTCTAAAAAAACTAAAAATTATTTTAATATGAAAATTATTTAAAAACCTTAAAAATATGAAACCATAAACCCTTAGTCCAAAATAATAAACCCAAAACACTAAGGAAACATTAACGATATTATCTGGAAATAATGGGTAACTAAAATACTTATCTATATATTTTTTCATACATTAGTATATATTCAATATATTAATTTTAATTAAGTTATAAAATATAAAAATAAATATTTAGAAGAATGAATACTATAAATAATAGATGAGATAAAATAGTATGTTGTTAAAACCCCTTAAAAATTAAAACTGTTAAATTTGTTTCAATAAAATTAAATTATATACCTCCATAATCCAAATAGGTTGGTTCTACCAATTTTGGTGCCCATGGACTCTCTTTTGTATGGTGTATTGAATAGGGGTGACCATAACAGTCTTAATTTCATATATCTAGTTTATGGTTTGGGTTAAAATTAGTGGAGGAATTATAAATGATATGATACTGGAGGAATATATTAAAGACAATTCATATGATTTAATTTGGAATGGATTTTTTCACTCAACGATCCAAGGGATATATATTACAAAATTAGAATGATAGTACATCTAAATAGATATGTGATATGTGGAAATCCAAAGAGGATTTAAATTAACAGTTTAAGATGAATCATGGACGACAAATATATATCATTGAAATTTGAAATGTGATATCATTTTTATGGGATTTTATTTAAAATAATTCCTAATTAAATTATTATATATGATGATACTCATATGACAAAAGAATTTGTTTCATCTAAAATTACAGGATCTTCATAAAGAATAACATGGATATCAATTTTATAATAGATAAATTTTATTAGAAATAGCTCCTTGGATGTATATAGAAACTTTAGAATAATTATTAATAAATAATAAACATATAATGCATGAGATTATAACATTCTTATGAATTAAAAATTTAAGTTAACAAGTAAATATTAGAAAGATACTTATTACAACATTAAAATTTTTTATAAAAAATATATATTTATTTCTTTCTTATAAGTTAAAAGACTCGAAATAAACCTGAGAATATAGATTTTTTTAATGATTGACAACATGAAATGGATTTATCCAAAAAAATATTAATAGGAGATATATGAAGTATCTAATAAACTCTTTGAGTGTAAAATAAAAAATTTGGCTTATTATAAACTCATTATCTTAATATTATTTAGTACATAAATTAATTTTATACACTACAGTGACTGCTCATACATGATCTAGATATAAAATAAATTTATAGTCACTTCTATAAAAGTTTTTAATATTCATTTTGAAGTAAAATATGAATGAGTTCAAAAAATAAGTATTTGAATCCTCATCGTATTAAGTATTTCTTTAGGATTTCACATATCAAAGTCTATTTGACATGGTTATACTATAAAAATAAATTGTAAAAGTTACTATTATAATGAAAACATGAGAGGTCCTAGAGAGTCTACACCAACTACTTTGAAAAAAAAATCAAGTTCAAGGACGAGAAATCATCTGAATATGGAAAGGCTAGAAATTGAAGATGAAAATTTTTAGAAAAATAGAACGGGAGTAAAGGAACTATATGGGGAGTCCACAATGGGAATTGAAGTTATATAACTAAATCCATCAATTTTAAGGGAATATAATAAATACTATACATTATATAATATTTTATAACCATAGAGTTTTTCAAAACAATGGAATAATTTTTAGATTGACATTGGTGTTATCATTTATGTGATAAAGATAAGGGTTTATAAATAAAGGGGTGAGATGAAAGGTTTAAAATATTGTATTGTTTTAAACAAATAATGTATATTACATGTCATTATATTTATCTTGTATGGAATGAAATTGAATGTAAAATAATATTTTTTTAATATAAAATGTGATGATAATTTTAATAAACACAATTGTTAATTAATAAAACTTTATAACCTATTTTTAAAATTATGAATAAAATGATTTTTATCATGAATAACTTTCTTATATTTTTAATTATGAAAATACAATTGAAATAGAACAGGATACCTAATAGTGGTATATTTTAAATAATTATTATATTCTTTCCCAATATATCACTATATATATATATAAAATTCCATTTGAGACATGGTTTTAAATATAATTTTTTTAAATATTCCCAAAAAAACAAAATAGTTTTTTTATCCAAACACAATAATGATTATTTTTTGTGAAAATTAATTAAATAATATATAATTTCCAAAACTCTAGCAGTAGTATGTTTGAAATTTTAGATGTTAAAAAGGTTTTAAGTAAATGATATTCCAATCTAATTAAAAGTTAATGATAATTTAACACATACTAGTGACATGGGATAAATTTGTAAATAACAATATTAATATAAATATTTCTATTTAAATTGATACCAAATGACTCTAAATAAATTTATAATGAAACAAGTTCTAAGATAATGATGGTGTAAATCATAAAAAGAATATTTAGTATTTAAATTAAAATAAGTTATTAAATTATTGACGTTTGATTTTATGATTTAGATATATTCATATATTATATTTAAATTATTAAATATATGGATTGTTGATTCTTGGTTCACTAATATTCAAACAATAAGTATTCATATATGTTAACATATTAAATACGTTTATTGAGGTTATTTATCATATGGTAACATATAGATGTAAAAGGAATTACATAATGATTTTATGAGTTAAAAAACATAAAAATGTGTAAAATATAAGGTATGTTATGTAGTTTAACATATTAATAATTATTTATGTGATCTATATGAATTATTTTATATATATTATTAAAATATTTGATGTGTATGAAAGTTATCAATTTATATAGAAAACAATATATACATTATAACACATTTATTGAAGATGTTTATATTACATGAAGTTAAATAATTAATAACCACTCAAAAGATGAATTCTATTAATCCAAAATTGAGAGAAATATTGAATATTTATAGTTTTTTTAAATGTGAATATAAAAATAGGTTTTGTTTTATTAGGACACAAAAAAAATTACTATTGAGGCACAAAATAAGGTGTATGTATTGGATGACCAACCATAGATACCTCAATGAGTTTCATACACTATATAATTGGTATACTAGTGGAAAATGTTTTATATTAACCCCAATTACCTATTTTTAATGAGATTCCCAAAATTAGAACCTTCATAATTTGATGCCCCTTTTACGCTATTGTATAGTTTAATCTAATTAGTTTTATTTGGGTTTATCATTGATTATGTCATTAACTTAGTTTAATTAAGATGAGATTTTTTTTATGATGAGTATATAATGAAACCATTTAATAGAGAAAGATTGATTATGTGTATTGATATACATTCATAAGTGACGTGGGATGTTCAAATCTATTTAGACATGTGAAATTTTAGGTGATCATGCATATTGGTGAATGAAATGTGATGGGTTAACTAGTTTGGATAGTTTATACTCAGAAGATTAAAAATATATGATTTAGACTCAGTATATTGACACAATTAATATCTCTTGGTCACACTATTTATATACAAAATATTATATTATTTTTTATAGTTTTTATAATTTAATTGGTGAAAAAAATTATGATAAAACATGTTTCTCTTTAAGACAATTAAATACCCCTTTATAGATTGAGTACCACTAATTTTTTTCTTGATGACACTATTGGATTAAAATTATGGATTAAGAAATTCATAATTTTGTTAATTATTTGATGAGGAATGGGTTCACAATTAGTTATTATGTGATTGATGATATGTTTTGTTACAAATTATTTGAATAAAACCTTGAGATCATAATGATTGATATTCTAGAAGAAGTTTTAGAGGATATATAGAGTGTGTTTTGGATATTATTTCACATATTATTAGATAAAATATAACATATGGTGTAAATGAATTTAGTTATAGTTGATTTAGAAAAATTGAGATAAAGATATAAATATTCACTAACAAAAACTGTGATATGGGGGTATCAACTACATCAACTACATCATGATTTTTTCCAAAACTAAACAATATATCAATGAAGGATAACATAAAAAGTTATGTTTCATGGAATTGAAGGTTTTATATGAAAAAATACTGACTATTTTCTTCATCTACATTAGCGATCAGGATTATTTACAATGTCACTGGATTTTGTTTCATGGAATTTTCATTTTCATATTTATAGTTTAAACATAAATAAATTGATAGTGGATTGAGACACATGTAAAAGGATTCATTTAACTTTGAAATATATATGAAATAAGTCCAATTATATCTAAATGTTTTTGAAATGTTCACGAGTCTATGGAGTATATTTTTTGATATATATATATATAGTGGTTTTATCCTTTGGAATTTTTCAAGAAAATAACATCTAAATATTTCAAAAATAAATGATCTTTAACTATTTGCATTCTATTCATCTCATTAAAATAATGTTATAACAATATTTAAGGAGGATATAATCCATCCTATATGTTAGGTGATTCATACATCATGAGGACTATCTTAGATAGAAGGTGTATATTGATTGATTCTAAATGATCTCTATCAATATCATGAACGATATCATGTATAGATCATATTTGCAATAGAGATATGTGTTGTGTTTAAAAAACACATAATGTGTTAAAAAAAGGCCTCTATGGTGGTATATAATATTTTAAATGATTATACATGTGCTAAAATTTGGTTTTCTTATTGTTTTTAAAATATTAAGAGTGTAAAATTTATTATGTTATACCAAAGTTAGTTAAAATTTTATCAGTTTTTCATGTTCACTAAGTATATTTTTGAAGTGAAATAATAATTAACCTCACAATGTATGACTTTTTGTTATCATTAACTGATGTTTTGATGGATTATTATTTGTTTTGTGGGAATTCGAACATTATCATGGGTATGATTTCATATAATGATTCAAAATATTATCATGTAGTACAAAAAAAGTTTTTTGAGCTTTATTACTCACCACATACACCACATGGAGGGCTATATAGTATATATTTGGTATAATAGGGATTCATGTCTAATATTGAATCCTTATACCGATGGTTGGAAATATACCTAGCATGAGAATATTCATACTTTGAAGCTATTCTTATTCCTACCTTTAAATATATCAAATAAAGATATATTTTTTTATCATGTAATCAGTTGAGTATGAACAATTAAGATACTTTTCCTCTCATATGAAGACTATAGAATTAGATCATTTGGTTGAGATAGGTTATATAATTTTATTTTTATACATAGGTATAGTATAACCAAGGTTATATTCTATTTATTTTAGGGGGATGTGATGTGATTAATTTTTTGGGTGAATAAAATATTATGTGTTCATATATCTGGTAAGTCTATACTTAGATAATCCATAACTTATGAGTGTGATATATGGGATTTTATTACTCTATTACCTATAGTAATTTAATTTCGTCATAATATGGATTATATTTTTATTAATATTTGGATATTATAAAACTGATGGACATAGGTATAGTGATATATGTGTTTAATAGATATCATTGCTCATCCCATTGTATCAGAATTATTATTGATAATTTACCAGTGGATTCACTTTTTAAGAAATTTTAGATTGAGGTATTCATAATTATTTTCTATTAAAATTGGTCCCACATTTTTGTTATCTGAATGATGATTATGTTTTATTTTAAATAATTTTTACAAAACATTATGTTCTTCCGTAAAAGTTTTTTAAAAGATAATAATTTTGGTGATGTGTTTTACCATGTAGTTATATATTATGTATCATGTGGTGAAATTTAATGGTATATTTTCTTATAATGTTTTTTATGTTATCTACATATTTTTAGATATAGTTTCAAAACATGTTATATAATTTGTGACATAAGGTAAAAAAGTTCTATGTCTATGAGGATTTAATAAAATTTGGATATTAATGGAATGGTATATCAAAGGAACCACTGAAATGTCATGGTTTGGACTATTTAATGGTTAATGCTAGTGTAAAACCAAGCATAGTGACAATCACTATGACATGGTGTTCTTCATATTAGTGAACATATTATGTGTTAATGAATTAATCAACCACTATATCATACATTATGTTATTATAATCAACATGAAAAAATATCCTTTATTATAAATTGTTTTTCAAACATTATAGTGACTCCTTGATCCCTATAAAAGGTGTTAGTGATCATTATATGGCTACCAAAATAGTATTCTATTAAACAAAATCCTTATATGAAGCACCATATTTCACTCAATCACTCTATAAAATTAATTTAAATGTTCTCAAAAACCATGAGGAAGATGAAATATTTCTAAAACATTGGAATATTCATCCAACCAATTTAAAGTAGTCTATTGGATATATGTTGGTGATCTTTATTAATCTTGTGTAAAAAATCATAAACATGATGGGTTATAAAAAATGTATATTTTTCATCATCTATTTAATTAGTATAATAGGAATGGAAGAACCATTGGTTATTTTTGTGTCACATGATTTTTCTAGAATGTTTGTAAAATTATTATGACCTCAATAAGATTTCACTTGAGTTCCATCATTTTGTTCCTTACTATCGATGACCTTGGTATTGTGAGTATTTCTTGTGTAATCGGGGTCATTGAGGTAATACATTTCATCTATTTCTTTGATATTTTTAGTTTTAATAATGTAATCAAGTTCTCCAATTTCATTTATGTCTTTGAAGTCATTAGTGTAATCTAGGTCATTTGCATCATTACAATTTTCATTGTCATAAGTTTCATTAGTGTAATTATAATTTTAAGATTTTTATCTAAATTTTATTTTTTTCACTTATATCATTAGTGTAATTGATGTCATCTATGTGATTGGTGTCATCAGTTTTATCAATAACATATATTTCATTAGCATCATTAGTGTCTTCAATGCCATCAATCACTTTGGAATCATCAATATTAGTAGTTTGATTTTTTTTATCCATTTCATTTAATTGTTAAAGGAAATTTTTTCTAGTGTCATTAATTTCATCTACATCATTGATATCATTAATTCCATTCTTATCTTTAGTGTTAACCTCATCATAATTTTCAATGGTTTCATTGGTGTGTTTGATGTCATTTGTGTTATGCATGAAATATCTCCTTTATGTAGTATCAGTGACATCAAGGTATTTGGTATTTTCCATTTAATTAAGGTCATTTTTGTTTTTGGTGTCATTATTTTCATCCAAATCATCTATGTAGTAATTTTATTTTTTGTTTTTGGTTTCTTCAAAACCATTGACTTCATTTTTCTAATTGGTATTTATTTTGTCTTTGGTGTTGCTGATGTTTTTATTTTCATCATTGTCATTGGTGTCATTTTAAAATTGAAATTTTCATGGTTATTAGATTATTTGGTTTCACCTATGTTATTTTTCATCATATATTCAATTTTCATCATGAACGTCATTGGTTCCATCAATTGTTTTAGTATCATATGCGTTCTATATGTATATAGTTTTTTGTTATGTCAATCGACCCAATGAGATTGTTATTGTAACACACACAGAGTCTATTAATGTAATGATCTATTTGAATATTTTCCTAACCTAATGTAATTTAATCATTTATTAATGTTTGAGGTGATTATGGGGATTTCCTATGTTTTTTTAGAATTTTCATCAGGACATGGGGATGATGAAAGGTAGAAGTTGGCTAAAATTATTATAGAGGTCTAACCACACCGTGATAGGTAGGGGTCACACCATGATGGGTGACTATGAGTAAATTTATTTTTATAAGTAAGGTAATACATGTTTTGAAATATGGAAACATGAAATAATTGTAGGTTTTTTCCATGAGTGATTTGACCTGGTTAAGGAAAACATCATGTATAATGTCTTGGTTTCATGGAAGTGAAATGTGTAAGAGTAAACTCCTTAAACAATAGGATAAATTATGAGGATTTGATGAATAAATATAGTGTTAAGGTATTCAAACCATGATGGTGATCCTTACATAATTAACCCTATTTTTTTACTTTAAGAACTTCAGTGAGGGGGGATGATCATGTTGTGGTAGTAAGTGTCACACTATGGAGGAAACTCTAATGCATATAGTGGAACCCTTACATATTGGGTATGGTGACCATTATGTATCGAGTGTAATGGATTGTACAGATGACTTCGTGAATTTTTGTAATGAGTTGTAGTCATGATGTGAACTATGGGTCAAGTCATAGAGGATACTAAGGGTGCAAATCATTAAAGGAGGTCATGTCATGATATTAATTGAGGTTGTGTCTCTACACCGTGATTGGATAATCAATGTCATGGAGGCGTGATTGTGATATTATTTCATATTACTATGGGTATGTCCCCTTATCGTGAATATAAATTTTATGGAATTATATCTTGGATCAAGGGATTTCTATAGTTATTATTAGGATAAGAGATCCACACCATGTCTAGGGAAGACCACACCATGGAAAGGGACCTGATGGTTCAACACATTGTTACCTCAATGGTCACAAGTTGACATATGGCCTGAGATGTTTTTAAATAAAAAAATTAATAAATATTTATTAACATTAAATATTAATTAAGGGAAAATCTTCTTTTTATAGTGATATGTTTCTTTAGTCCATTATCTCTCGACTAATACTCTTCCAAGTGGATTTTTACATTATTCTTCAACTAACTAGAGTTTCATTTGTTCTTGGTGATAGATTGAGGTATGTTTGTTGATTTTATTTGATTCATTCAATTTTTTCTTTTTCATTCACTACTTTTATCTTTATTGATGTATTTCATCATTTTCATACAATTGAAATATTTAACTACTTTAATCTTATATTTTATTAAGATAACCAATGAATAACCTTATATGAGGATAAATATGGTTTTATATATTCAATTATTAAAGTATAATATAATTTTACCACATGTTTGAAGTTTGGTCGCACTGAAATAACACATCATTGATTGAAAAATTAATAAAATTATTATTTTTATATATCTCAGAAAAGTTTTACATTATATGGGAAATGATTCATACATGTTAAAGTGAATAACCTATAATTTTGGATATTGACTGATGTGTGGAGGATTTGATAGTAAATGATATTTTTTAAGGAAATCCAAGGTGTGTTCAATTTTAAATTTCAATTCATTTGAATATAAAACTTATGTGTAATCATTGTGAAATAATATTACTTAGAATGGTAATGATTTGGAAGAGAATATGATCTATAAATTTCTTAAAATATGAATGTTAAATGTTACATGGTCAGATATGTCTCCTTGAGTAATGGCTATAGTTAAGGAAATTTTTCATGGTGTGATAAGGTGCCTTAGGTGATAATGATAAAATTAAAAGGTTGTAGGTTTGGATATAGACCCAATGTTATTAAAAAAATTAAAAGTATTAGGTTTTTTATTTATCCTCCTATAATTTTAAAATTATACAGGTTCTAGGGTGGTATGTTTCCACTCAAGAATGATAATTCATAAAGGTTTTTGGGTTAGATTCACCAGTTGTTAATTATAATACGGTGACTATTCTGGGTGGGATACAACCCACAAGTGATTATAAGATGGAAAAGGGTTCATAGTTGGACTTGGTTCCCCCATGAAATTAATAAAAAAAATATTTTAGGGAATTATTTGGTTCCCCTTATGTGCTACACTATCACATACAGAGACATCAAACCATGGATGAAGAAGGTATGGTAGATCCAACATGTCACCATAGATGTAAGGATTGAAATTTTTTTATTTATATATTACTTTTGTTATTTATTATGGTTCTTCATCGTGTATTGTTTTCAAAATATATTTTTTTGGAAAACTATTGGTGGTGTCTTTTTTAATTATACTCATAACCTACTCAATCCACGAGGGGTAAATAAGAATACTTCATGGTTGTAAGTCAATGTAAGGTGAATGACCCTATGAATAATGGATGATCTAGTTAGTTGAGTTGTAACATGTGATATGGGACCGAGCTAGTTTCTAGGGAAGTTTTTTAGTTTCCTTAGTTTTTTTGTTTATATTATTTTTAGACCTTATTGAAAATTATCCACCCATAGGGGATCTCATTTATGTCCGTGTGAATTTCATGCTATGTGAAAAATTAATTTTTATTTTCCATCGGTTTTTTTATTTATTTTTATCCTATAATCTCAGAATTTTTTGGATTATTTTAATAAATACCACTTTTATGGATTTAGTGGAAACAATTACAACATGAATTATTATGAATCCCAACCCCACAAATAAATCTATAAAATAAAACCCAAAGAATAAAATGAAGCTACTAGGGTTGACCAAGTGTAGGTGGGATGAGGGTGAGGAGATCAATCCCTAACAGGATTATAAATAATTTCCCAAGTCATTCTTTGAGACTTGAATATCCGAAGAACATTGAATTTAAATATATGAATCACACACCACATAAAAAATATCCATCAAAAACAAACACTTCTACATCACAATACCAAAATGGATTTCCAAACCAATGATTTTAGATTCATAATCTAAACACTAGATAATAACCGTCATGTTTTCATCCCATATAGTGACCATCATAAAAAAATTCCTTTACATCATTCCCTTCTCAACCACATTAAAAACACATACCACCTTAACCAAAATAAAACCAATCATATCCACTTCCTAGAGTGATGAGAACCAAATAAAAAGTGTGGAAATATTCTACCATAAGACAAATACCATTATGGGGTTCCATTAGGTATTTTCATTAATATATTTATAACAAAAATTTGTTATTAAATTAAACAATACCTAATAGTATATGACGGAAAAAAACACATCTACGATACACTGTGAACCACCTTGAGCTGTAACCCACCTCAGGAAACTACTCCAAATAAATAAAAACAC
Organism: Viscum album; assembly: GCA_963277665.1. Taxonomy (NCBI): domain Eukaryota; kingdom Viridiplantae; phylum Streptophyta; class Magnoliopsida; order Santalales; family Viscaceae; genus Viscum; species Viscum album. The sequence goes on along the minus strand of OY728137.1, from coordinate 464,566,386 downwards.
TAGAAAAAAAAAAGAGTCACGATCAAGAATGTGGTAGTTTGAATAGAAAGAAACACACTAATTACTTACATATGGATACCATAACTTGGATATAGACATGATATAGGCACAAAAAGGTTCTAGAAACTAACTTAAAATATTCCATAAAACTCTATGAAAATAGACCCTAAACATGGAGGATGAAAAATGGTAGATGATATATTGATTGATCTACAAAAGTGAGACACCAAAAAATAGATATATATAGAGAAGAGATTCCATTAATGAGGATAGATAAAAGGATAAATGGAGGGTCTTCACCACAAAAAAAACACCCAATGAATTTTCCATAAAATCATTACACAGAAGGGGTAATTATGATAGAAATTATATAAACCCCTTATATCTCACCTATGATATATTTATTTATTTTGGTGAAATAGAAGCATTATATACCTCTCAAGCATATCTATCCACATCATCTCTTCTCTAATATCAATAGTTTTCCTTGTGTATGGTTGTGATGCTCTTAATTTTTGCTTACTAATTGATTGTTATTTTTGGAACATCAATTATTATTTGTGATTATTTAATACAACGGTGTATAGTGTCCCATGATATTATTATACCCCCACTAATAATCACCAGACTATGAAATATGGGTAGTCATATATGGGGTCCCATAACATACCAATTTAGTAACTATAGATTATTCTAGGGATGGATATTATAAAACGGCATTGGATCTTGGTTTACTTTACATTGTATTACTATTTAAGGTAAGGTAAATTGGAGGCATGATACATTTATAGAATGGTTTGGATATCATTCTTATCAGTAGAAAACCAATGTATGATGTAATTACTTTTTATGTGAGATTTTTATTCATGTTTTTTTTATTTTTTTATTAGGTTTCTTCACCCACTATGAAACACATGGATTTTTTATTCATGATTTATGATATTTATCTCTTGGATGGATGTGGAATGATTTCCCTTATTTAAGAATTGTGTCTAGAAAATTGGATTCATTTATCATTCGTCTGATTACTTTTTATTTCATTTCTTTTTGTTATTATATAAGGTTTAGTTATTTAAAATTTTAGTAATAATATATATAGTTTTTTCTCATAGAAAATGATGGTGGAATCTTATATAACTGATTCATTAGATAGTGTTATTAATTTTCTAATGAGTAAGTATCTTTTTTATTAATTATATCTATTTAAATGAAATTATAATAGAAACCTATAGTGATTTTATTTACATATTTTGATTGATATTTCATTAAAATGACTATTAATATTGTATAATTTTTAAAAACAATAAATTGACAAGGAATGATACTGAACCAATATGTTTTTGATAATGTATCCGATTATGTATAGATTGGGATCGATAGAGATATTATATTTTTCTACATAGTATTTTATAAATAGTATTACCTGATTTTATGAATTTTAAAACCCTTCATAAAATATTTATACCAAGAATGATTATAGTAATGTGTTTTTAGGAATAATTTTTGTATTTTAGAGATATTACAACACGATGACCACCAATTAAGAAAAACAAGGGTGGGGATGATCACATCGTAATGGTAGTTGGGATAGAGCCCCTATTTTCATGGGGATTAATGATGGATGATCAATTTTATGATAATTTACTATGATATATTGGGTATATAAAGAAAGAGGCTTTGTTAGATTCAACTTTTAGTTCTGTAACATTGTAGAATGTTCAGGGGTTAATATAATAAGTGTTACAAACATTGTTATAAGGTAAAACCTTATATTTATGAAGACTACATGATTAGAAATAAAAAAAATAAAGAGGTTTATCCTGGAGTACTAATTAGGATTGGTTACCTTCTGTAAGGTTTCCTAGGGTGTTTGTGAGTGAGGAAAAATCACACTATAAAGAGCATGTGTTGGCCTTTGGGGAAATTCCATTGTCTGATGAACCATTTAGGCACATGGGTGAGCCCCATGGAGGGGACAACATATGTCTATGTGGGATAATAGGGTTTCTTTAGGTCCAAATTGTTGTATTGGTATCATAGGAGGATTCTAACCAAATTTCTGGAGGTAGTACCTTGGTTGAGTTTTTGGGTCTATAATGCGGATGTTGTACTCTAGGGGGTGTAAATATAACACACCAAAATATTCAAGGGATAAAATAATAAATGTTACAGAACATGTAAACTATTGTTACCTCTCTTTTTGGGAGCCAAAATGATCATAAAATTTTTTTAATGTGTATTTTCCTAGAATAGTGAAAAGGATGGGTGACCTCCTTGGATGTATCTTGGGGTGTGTGCGAGTGAGGAAAAAAATAATGGGAGATCTTATCTTATCCTATGGGGATAGTTAGTCTGATTTTGGTGGGACCTAATTAGGGGACAACACATGTATAAGGGGTTCCCAGGGTGCTTGAAGGGCCCAATTGTTTCATTGGTATTAGAGGAGGAACCTCTCAAGATGTGAGGTGGAACTATTTGGGTTTATATGTAGAGACCACAATGAGGACATTTTAAACTGATGGACTGTTGAATATAATACTCAAAAAGTTCAAGGGTTAAAAACTAAATGTAACTATTAATTCCAATTAAGTTAAATTTTCTTTTAATGAGCCTACCCAATTATAATATCAAATATAAATGTTTTATTTAGGTTGTAGTTATCAAGATGAGCGACCTCCAAGGAACATTACTAGAGTGTGTGTGAGTGAAAAAAAGTGCACTAGAAAGAGTAAGTGTTCACAAGTGGGGACAATTTTTAGCCTAGTTAACTATTCTAGAATGTGGGTGGGCCTTGGGGAGTGAAAATAATATGTTTGTGAGGAAAGTGGGGAACATGTGGGGACCTGTTGATACAACGTCATAACTGAGATGAGAGTTCTAAATGCATCACTAACCTTTTTCATATGATAGTGAGTTCAAACACACTGAAAGGTTATGTGTTGTAATGTGGTGATAATTATATGATGCATTTCCCATTAGAGAACATGGGTGGGTGTTGGGGTGTGGAAAACATGTGTCTAAGGGGAAGTTAGATGGATTATAGGGACCATTTGTTACAATGTTAGAGTAGATGTCGGAGTTATATAATAATCACCCACAATGTTTTTAGGGGATTGAGAAAATAACACCCTAGAGGAGAATGTATTTTCCATTGGGGATAATCATTCTCTAGAATACCTCTTCAAGAAAGTGGGTGGGAACTGAGGAGGGGAAATCATGTTTCTATGGGGTAATTGGGGTTCCTATGGGGCATAATTGTACATTTGTACTAGATAAAGAACTCAACTAGAAGTGGGGTTCCACTACCTAGGATGAGATATAGGTTCCACAATAAATACATTATTCCCTGGGGGTGGGGTAGGGGTGAATGTAACTACCCATAATATTCAAGGGATAAATTACCATATAGTAGTACCCTTGACAAAAAATTACCCCTATCTTTAAAAGATCTCACATGGTTAGAACTCCATAGTTAAAGGGGTTTGGTCAAGAGTAGTGTTCTGGATGGTTGAGATCAGGAAATGTTTTTTGGGGCATGTGGAATTGAAGAAAAATTAATATGGGAAGAACATGTGTTGGCATGTAGGGATAGTTAATATATCGATGACCCATTTGGGCCTCTAGTGTGCCTCTGGAGAGGGAAAATACATGTCTAGGGGGGATCTAGGGTGTATGTAGGACACAGATAGGACTATATCATATCTTACATAAGAGTTATATATATAACACCGACATTTTTTATAGGTGAGTTTGGATCCTAGGAAAATGAGCTTGAGATGGAGTCTGTGAATTCTATTTTTAACCACCATGAGACACCCCTATGAGGGAGGGTAGAATTATTGGTTTATATGTTATGAGGACCAAACATGTATTATTGGTATATTCAAGATAATCCATTTGGTCATGTGGGTGGGACCGTAGGAGTGGCAACATGTTTCTATGGGGAAACATGGGTGGGCCTTAGGGTGGGGACAACGTGTGTATGTTGGTTTATAATGGTTATTGTGGTGCCCAGTTATTACATTATCAGAGATGAAAATGGAGTTCTAGACACAACACCCACCTTTTTTATAGTTGAGTGTAGCTCTTAGGTAGCTAATCTAGAGGTGGAGTTATCTAAATCAATTTATGCCCACATTGGGACACCCTCAAAGGGGAGGGTAGAGTTAGTGGTTTATATATTACGAGGAACCAACATGCATTGTTGGTATATTCTAGATGACCCATTCGGAGACATAGGTTAGACCCAAGGAGAGGACAACACATATTTGTGGGGAAACTATGTTCCCTTTGTGGACTATTTTTTTATGATATCATACATGTTGTCGGAGTTCTAGATATAAGAATTTTTTATATGGGTGTGTCTCCTAGGGTTCTGATCTCTGGGTGGTTTTAGTGAAACCTATTTCTAACCACTGTGATACACCCCCTAAGAGGATGGTAAAGTTATTTTTTTATATTTTTTGAGTACTATACCTGTATTGGTGGTATAATATGTTATAATATGAGTTATTCCTTAGTATTTCTAGAGAGGATTTTCAAACACGGTTCGTCGATCACATATTCCTAGATACTTTTCAAGAGGATATAGCTGAGTAATATATTCATATCTCTTAATGAGGGGTAATTTTTATTTAGTATTATACACATTTTATTATGTTATAGTGATTTTATCTATTGATAAAGTGAGATGTGATAGTAAGAGAACGATTATTTGATTATTCTCAATGATATGAAATATTATTGTGGTAAAGAAAATTTCCCTACCAATGTTCATCTCTTAGAGAATCAAATATGAAGGTATGTGATTGAGTAAGATAGAATCAATTAGAGGTAATAATAGTGGATCCTAAATTAGTATAAAGAATTTATTTGATGCATCAGGCTTGAGATTTTATGCATAAAGAAGGTAAAGAGGTGGTTGATATCTTTCCCCATATGGAGGAATTTCAATGGAGTTATATCAATTTGATAGGTGAGGATATTCTAATTTTCCATGTTTTCATCCACGATTTGATTCTTTATTCCATCAAAAGATGTGTCTCAAAAATCAGTATTATGGAGTGATCTGTAGTTAGATAGTGGTAGGGGACCTGTTAAGACATAATATTTATGGTCTAAATCTAGTGCACCATAATATATTGGTATCTAGAGATATAGTATCTTTTTAGATTGGGGTAGAGGAAACAGTTCTTAGAGATATGGGAAATAGTTCTAGTGTGGTGGTGGTCCTTAAGTGACCTATAAAGGGGCTCATGATCGAGGTTTAAGCTAGTTATATACAGTTAATACTTCCATCTCCCTTTGAGAATCCAAATAATGTACCTTTTATGGTAATACATAAATATATTATACTTTGGTACATTCTGTTTTAGATATATTAATGTTAAATTAATTTATATCTTCTCACTTTTTTATGGATTCAGGGTGACCATAGAGTAATTATATGGGATGATGTTGATAGACACACCTATAAGGATGTTATATAAGGAAATTATGAGATTATGAGAGTGTTACATGGTGATTGTAGAATATTGATTCATTTATTATCTCTTAATGTTAGATATCATTAGATTCTATGTAATCTTCATGATAGATTGGATGGATTCATATGAAGCACATGTCAATTTTTATCATTTATGAGTGTCATTTACATATGATGAGGTTTAGAATCACGTATATGTGAGATATATAGATAAATTTCAGAGGAACTGACGATAAGAAGATATATGGTATCACAACCATATTTTATAGAATCATTTTAGTTACTAATGACTTTAATGAAATAGTATTTTCTCTTTTAGTAGGTTGATGTTAGGATATTTTTGAAACGTTTTCTTTGGATTTATACCCAAGCATGTGATTGAGTTTATAATTGACCATATACTGGGTAATAAGAACATATATATTCAATCATATTGGATAAAACATTCAATTAAATGATGGTTAAGGAATTACCTCTAGGATCTATAGGTAAAGTGGTTTATATGGATGGATACATCCCCTTAGAGTGATCTAGTATTTTTCACAAAGAGGTCGAATAGTTCTTTAAGGATTTGTGTGGATTAAATGAACCTAGGCTGGGTTAACATCATGAAATAATATCAATTTTCTTATATTTAATATTTAAGTGAAAAGTTAAGAGTGTTGTGAGTTTTCTTTAATTTTGATCTGAGATCAACCTATCATTATCTAAGGGTGATCCCATATGACATTCCTCACACTGCATTTAGAAGAAGGTATGATATATATGAGTACTTTGTGATGTCATAATGTTTAATGAACATATTGAAAATTTTTATGGAGATGATTAATTGGGAATTTCATTATTAGTTAGATTCAATTTTATTTATACTTATCCTCAATATTATCACATGAATTTGGATAGGGGTGGAACTTTCTTAGTATTTGGAGTTTGAATTTAGTACACTTAGAAAGAATTGGTGGTATTCCAATATCTCAAAGTTATAGTTTTTGATCAGTTGGGTATGGTTATTAGGGTATGTTATATTATAGGTTGGTGTATCTATAGACTATGATGTGGTTGAGGTAGTTAATTCATGGGAATATACAAAAATGAATTAGGGTTCTGTAGAATTTTGGTATTTTTAGGTTATTACCATTATTTTATACTATCCTTTTCATTATTATAATTTTATATAATGGATTTATATAATAAGGTGTTAATGTTCATTTTAATGGATTCATGTAGGGGGTCCTTTTATGAGAGAAGAGAAATTTTGATTCCTACACTGAACATGACCTTATACAGTTTAGGTAAGTAGTATACTATTTATTGTTATGCATTGTTAGTCAGACACAGATTAATTATTATACAATATGGTTGTATAGTCAGTTATTGTTCCATAAGTTGATTCCACATGAGCAGAAATACCCAAGTCACGATCGTGATTTTTAATAGTGGTACTGTAACATCCCAGGTAAATAAAGAAAATGAAATTTTCATGTTTATTAATATTTGTAAATTAATTATTAATTTTAATTTAAAAGGGATTCTATGTTAGTTGGCATACCCAATACATAACAACGTGATTCTTTGAAATCTTATATTACACACATTGTTGAGTCATACTAAAAAATAATAATATAATATTATTTTAAAAGGTAGTTAACACGTAGCTATTGTATTGGAGAGAATGGACAGAACTAACAAAAATATGAATATACATGTTTGTTAAATGTTTTTATATTTACCCAATAAATTTTTTAGGCTTATAATAAGAAAGAATCTGATTTTAAGCATAATTTACTTTAAAAGGTTGATTTACCACCTTTTGATGGTGATCCCTCTTTAAATCTAGTTTTGGTCACTTTTATATATTCTATTTGACCAAATAAAATTATTATTTAGAATCAAGACATCAAAATTTACTTTGGGTAATGTTTTGGTATTTTTCTGATAAAATTCAATTTTAAATGAAAAGTGAAAAATACTGTATTTAAATTCAAAACTGCCTTTTAATCTAATTTATTTATATGTTTAGATTTTATTTTTAATTGGTTTTAAAGTATAGTTATGTTATATTTTTACCATTTAATCCAATTTTGGTAATTTAAAGTAATTTCACTTTTAAATTTGACATAAACAAGTGTCAATCTTTTGATAGTTATTATTTCTTAAACACACGCTTTTATTTTGATAGCGGGAATTAATTTTAAATTAATTTCATCCAATTTTGTGTTTTGAATTTGGAAAAATGGATTAAATATTTGGAATCAGGAGGTCCAAATTTTTTAAATAGGTAACTTTTATTGTTATACATTACGAATATTTACTTTAGTAAATATTTTATTTACCATGGTTAAAGGATAAATCTGGAAAATAATGGTAAAAATATTATTATAATAATATAAAATTATAATAACATGTGTTCCAATCCTATTGGATGATACATATATGACCATGGTTATCCATGGGTCGATTTTGGTACCCCATAGAGCCACTTAATAGTGATAATCACACTTTATAGTAATTAATTTAAAGTAAAGACAAAAATGACATAAACAAATATCATTTAGTAAATAAATTTTTCAAGGGGGATATAAGTTATCTATAAGACTATAAATATTATTTAGAAATATAAAAATATTTACTACATCATGATATTTTTTTATAATTTTTAGACATCAAATAAATAAAATTATTTATGACACGATAATGATGGAGTGTTTACCTCATTAATAAATGATTTAAATAAATAAGATTATAAAGATTAAAATAATATCCAAAACCTATAAAATTATTATTTTATAATTTTATTTTGACCTTGAGTCATCTTATCTTCTACTTTAATTAGTTTTGGACCTTTATAAACCAAAGAACATTATATAATAAAATACTATTTTCACACTTTCCTAAAGAGCCCCTCCTCCCCCTTATAAAAACCCCTCACTTTTAACCCATTCCTCACACCTCTAAATCCCATTGTATCATCCAAAACATGACCAAATAATCTCTAAATATCACTATCTTCCACCTAGAAGCCTTAAATTAGGAAGAAGTCACATCAAGAAACCCTTTTGGTTCAAACCAAAGGGAGTTACCCGATTTAAAGGTAACGTCTTCTCTTAAGTTATTTTGTTTTATTTTACTTCTCCAACTTCATAAACTCTTTTAGTTAATTTATTTTATAACAAAACTAGTATCCTCAATATACTATGTTTTAGTTTTGAGAATTATTCTGACTACACTTTCACACACCTCTATCTAATGGGTAAAGAACAAACTGTTTCTGTGGATGGAAAACTAATGCCTCACGAAACGATGATTGTTCAATTATATCCTACCACCTATTATGGTGTCCATTATGATTCAATTGTATTTATATATGATATATATTATTTTTATGTTTTTTATTCTTCTGTATTTTTAATTTATGGCGTTTTTATGGTTTCCATTATGAGTAAATGTGATAATTTCATTTGGGGAAGTGCAGACTACTGCCCCTCAAAGTGATATGAATCGTTCATACCACACATGGGATGTATAAAGGATGGAGTTATTGAAATTATATATGATATTATACTGGAATTATAATATAACTATTTATCATTATTTTTTCATTAAATTAAAATATGAAATAAAAATGAAAGTAGTGTTCATGCGTACGTACGACTTACTGTCTCCATGAACGGTGCATTTAATTTCTTACCTCCAAATTTTATGTAATATTATAAATACATATATATTCAAGATATATATGATATATATGATATATAAATCAATAATATCATTCTGGAGATAATCTAAACTTTACCACATGGACAATTTGTAATTATAAGGTGGTCATTTTTTACTCAAGTGCCAAATATCGAAAAAAATGACCATTATTAACTTAATGATTAAATAATGTTTATAACATGGTAATAAGTGATATAAAAGGAATAATAAACTAAAAAATGGTTCTTAATAAATTATAAATTAACTTAATTTTATTATTTAGGAAGAATAAAGAACAAAAAAGTCAAGTCGGAGACGAGGTAAGGGGTTTCTTATCTCACTTTTAATTCCGTGAGATTTCCATTATTCACCACTAATTTATTGCATGTGGTGTATTGTGTACTGACATTTGATATATATTATCATGATCCTCTTTATATTCATTTTATTCTATGAATCATATTTTTCTTATTAAATTACAGTCATATGACTCGATTGATTATAACGTGGTAATGGATTTTCATCTCACTTTTTATTCCTGTGAGATTCATGCTATATTTGCCACTATTTCCTTTTAGGTGGTTTATGTACTGACAATGATTTAATTAATTATGTAATATACTTAAATTTATGGGTATTTACATATTCATTTTGTGATCCTTCATACATGTGTTTTATGTTTCTTAAGTTACCAAATCGGTAAGGAAACCTTTTAACCCAATTTCCATTCCTCGGGTTAATCGTCTAATTCTTAATTATTTCATGCTATGATTATGTGTGGAATCACTATTTATTTATTTATGTTTTAATTTCCACTCCCCTTACTGTGAATATACTTTTGATTCAAATAATCACTCCATTGATGAATTCTCAAGTCATCGATATGAACATGATAAGAGTAATTTAAACTCAATTTCCATTCATTGAGTAAAACATCCAAGTCATTGGTTTTGCCTTAAAAAGAAAATATGTGAATTTTCTATGATTTATTTACACTTAATATCCAATCATATTGAGTTTATTTATATTTTTCACACACTATTATGTAATTGATTTATCCTTAATCTAGGGATACATTTTTTATAAGGGATTTCATCTCAATTCACATTCCATTGAGACTTCATTCTCGTTATGGACCAATTCATTTTTATATGGTGTATATACTGTGATTTGGCATATTATATCATGAATACCTTTATTATCATGATATAATAATGTTTTTATTGAATTTTATTCATCAATATTTGTATTCAAGCATATCTCATTTGGTTAATAACTCTTTAACTAAAATATTTTTTAAAAGATTTATTCTTCTAACTATTTATCATTAATGTCCATGTTTTCAAAATGGTATTTGGTATTTATTTATATGGACATTAATGTTTTAAAATTTTAATTCCTTTAATAGCTTCAAAGTGGTATGGGACACTTTGATTCAAAAATCTCTTTATTAAATTTTTTAAATGGTTTTGAAAATGGGTTGATAAAGAATTTTTTGTTTCAATATCTTGATTTGATATATTAGAATGTTGAAATGTTATATTTCCTTTTTAATTGTGTTATGTTTTATGATTATGTTATTGTTATTGGGAATTGTTTACATATACAGGTGGTTCTATGATAAAACGAGGGCAGGTGAGCCCAAGATAGCTCTCTAATGCATTGGGTAACATGATAGAGGTAAACACTAATGTTTCTCCTAAGAGATTTAGTGAATATACTATTATGGGTATTCAAAATGAGAATCCCTATATATCTTTAATAGCTAAAATGTAATTATGTTTTGAATTCCATAAGTTACCTTTATGATTTATGATTTGTGTGTGTTATTCATAAATCTTATGATTTCGTAAGGTATGTTATGATTGAAAAGTATGGTTTCATTGATTTGTATTTATTGATGGGATAATGTTTTCTTTCCTTATTTTATAACCATTACTGAGATTTTTATTCTCATCCCATGTTTTTGAAGTGTTTTCAATAGGACATAATGATTAATAGGGTGAGTATGGGATCATGGAAAAGTCATGTTGTCTAAAACATGGAACTAGACATATTTCTTTTTAAGAGTTTTTATTTAATAAAAAAATAGATACAAAGTAGTAGTGTCTACATGTAATATTCAAGTTATTATTTAATAGTTATGGCCTAATTCTCTAAAACTCTAAACCAGGAAATATCCTCAATTTGAATTAAACATTTAATTCAAGATTATGTAATGTTTAAGGCCAGATCCTTATAGTTGGTATTAGAGGTCGTTTTAGATAACTTTAGAGGTTATGGTGTTCTTTAAGAATAAGTGACATAACCATAATGGTTAGGATTTTTGAAAGAGTCATAGTTATTTTAGAAAAAATGAAATAACCATAATGGTTAGGATTTTATAGATAGTTGTTTATTAAATTGTCTTTGTTTAACTTTTGGTATTGTTTGGCAAATTTTGAAGATTAAGAGTAGTTTTTCTTTTTGTACAAGATTATCCTTTTTGGGGATTATCTGATATTGTACTGACCATTTTGGTTTTAGTTAATATTTAAAGAAATGGGAAAATATATATTTCATCTTTTGTGGGTTATGTGATTCTATAGAAGTTGATTATAGTGTTTTCAATGTGAACAAGTCCTCTTGAGTACTCATCGTTAGGAGAAAAGATGAGTTTGTGGTATAAATCTATTAAAGGATGAAAGTTTACATGAAAATTAAGTATATTTCTTTATGTTCTTATTTAATCTCTTAAATAAATTCCTCAAATTTATGAAAAGTAACATAAAACAAAAACATTTTCCTTTAACTTTTTTTACTAGGGAATCGAAGACCGTTTAACCCATCATAAGTTTGAGATTTTCTAGTGGTTAACTTTCTCTTAATCATATTTTCTCTCACTCTCCATTATAACCTGATGGATTTTTTTCTCCTCTATATCCATGTTTTCATGGAATCCTAGTATATGTTGTCTCGGGTGACCTTTTTTCTTATCTTTTTTTCTTTTAAAGTGATATTTTTATTTACTCTTTTTATGATGTGGGAATTTCAATGAAGTTTCCAATTCTAATTTTAAAATTGTGAGGATGCCATTCCCAAAAGGGGGAAGGATGTAACATCCCAGGTAAATAAAGAATATGATATTTTCATATTTATTAATATTTTTAAATTAATTATTAATTTTCCTATAAAGGGGATGCTATGTTTTAAGGTATACCTAATACACAACAACAGGTTTCTTTGAATTCTTATTTTGCACACAATGTTGAGTCATACTGAAAAATAACAATATAATATTATTTTAAATGGTAGTTAACACCTAGTCTTTTTATTGGAGAGAATGGAAAAAACAAACTAGAATATAAATATACATTTTTGTTAAATGTTGTTACATTTACACAATAAATTTTAAAGGCTTAAAATAAGAAAGAATCTTATTTTAAGCATAATTTACTTTAAAAGGTTGATTTACCACCTTTTGATGGCGAACCCTCTTTAAATATATTTTTGGTCACTTTTATGTGTTTTATTTGACCAAATAAAATTATTATTTATAATCGGGACATCAAAATTTACCTTGGGTAGATTTTTGGTATTTTTTTGATAAAATCAATTTTTAATGAAAAGTGAGAAATATTGTATTTTAATTCAAAAAATCCTTTTAATATAATTTATTTATATGGTTATATTATCTTCTTAATTTTTTTTAAAGTGTAATTATGTTATGTTTTTACAATTTAATCCAATTTTGGTCAATGGAAGTAATTTCACTTTTAAATTGGACATAAACAAGTGTTAATCTTTTCATAGTTATTATTTCTTATAAAACGCTTTTTGTTTTGACAGCAAGAATTAATTTTAAATTAATTTCTTCCACTTATGTGTTATGAATTTGGAAAAATGGATTTTATATTTTGAATCAGGAGTTACTAATTTTTTAAATATGTAATTTTTATTTTTAGACATTATGAATATTTACTTCAATAAATATTTTATTTATCATGGTTAAAGGGTAAATATGGTAAAAAAGGTTAAACAAATTTTATTATAATAATATAAAATTACCCTAACATGTGTTATAATACTATGTTTTGATACATATCCAACCATGGGACTCCTTGGGTCGATTTTGGAACCTCATGGATCCACTTATGAGTGATAATTACACTTTATATTAATTAATTCAAAGTTAAGAAAAAATGACAAAAACAAATATCTTTTAGTAAATCAATTTTTACATGGGGATAGATAAGTTATATCTTCAAATATAAATATTATTTGGAAATATAAAAATATTTCCTACATCATGGTATTATTTTATAATTTTTAGACATCAAATAAATAAAATTATTTGTGACACAATAATGATGCATTGTTTACCTCACTAATAAATGATTTAAGTAAATAAGATCGCAAAGATTAAAATAATATCCAAAACCAGACCAATTATTTTTTGGATAATTTTATTTCGACCATGAGTCATATTATCTTTGAATTTAATTAGATTTGGACATTTAGAAACATAAAATCATTATATAATAAAATAATATTTTCACACTTTCCTAAAGATCCCCTCCTCCCCCTTATGAAAAGATATCATTTCTATCCCATTCCTCAAACCACTCAAGCCCCTTGGATCATCCAAACTTGGAAAAAATAATATCTCAAGATCATTATATTCCACCTATAATCCTTAACTTAGGTATAAGGCACATCAAGAAACCCTTTTGGTTCAAACCAAACAGAGTTACCTGATTTAAAAGGTAACGTCTTCTCTTAAGTTCTTTTGTTTTATTTTCCTTCTCCAACCCCCTAATAACTTTTTATTACATTATTTTTTAACAAAAACAGTATCCAAAATATACTAGGTTGTTTTTATGATAAGTATTATGACTACACTTACACACACCTCCATCTAATGAGTAAATAACTTACTGTTTTTGTGGATGGTAAACTAACACCTCATGAAATGATGATTGTTCAATTATCTCCTACCGCCTTTTATGGTGGCCATTATGATGGAAATATATTTATATATTATATATATTATGTTTATGTTTTCTTTATTATTCTTTATTTTTAATTTATGTCATACCTTTATGGTTTCCATTATGAATAAACATGATAATTTCATTTGGGGAATTGCGGACTATCGCCCCCTCAAAGTGATATGAATCGTTCACACCATACATGGGACATATAAAGGATGGAGTTATTAAAATTATATATTATATTATACTGTAATTATAATATTACTATTTTTCATTATGTTTTCATTCAATTAAAATACGAAATAGAAATGAATGTAGCGTTCATGCGTACGTATGACTTACCTTCTCCATGAACAGTGTATTTCATTTTATATCTCCAAATGTTATGTACTATTATAAATACATATATATACTATATATATATGATATATATGATATTTAAATCATTAATATTCTTATGGAGATAATTTAATCTTGACCACATTGACTACTTGTAATTATAATGTGTTCATTTTTTACTCAAGTACCAAATATCGACAAAACAACCATTGTTAACTTAAATGGTTACATAATGTTTATAACATGGTAATAAGGGATATAAAAAGAATAATAAGCATGAAATATTGTTCTTAATAAATTATAAGTTAACTTAAGTTTATTATTCAGGAATAACAAGGAACAAACAAGCCAAGTCAGACATGAGGTAAGGGGTTTCTTATCTCACTTTTAATTCCGTGAGATTTCCATTGTTCGCCACTAATTTATGTCATGTTGTGTATTTTGTACTTCCATTTGATATATATTTTCATGATCCTATTTATATTCATTTTATTATGTGAATCATTTGTTGGTTTTTAACTTTTGTTCACACGACTTGATTGATTATAATGTGGTAAGAGATTTTCATCCCACTTTTTATTCCCATGAGATTCATGCTATATGTGCCACTATTTCCTTTTGGGTGGTGTTTGTACTTCCCATGATTGTATTAATTGTGTAATATAATTCAATATATTTTTATTTACATCTTCATTTTATGATCCTTCTTTCAAGGGTTTTATGTTTCGTAAGTTACCAAATTTGTAAGAGAACCTTTTAACCCAATTTCCATTCCTTAGGTTAATCTTATTATTCTTAATTATTTCATGATATGATTATGTGTGTAAAAACAATTTATTTATTTATGTTTTAATTTCCACTCCCCTTTCTGTGTATATACATTTTATACACATAATACCTCCATTGATAAATTTTCAAGTCATCGATATGAACTTGATAAGAGTAATTTTAACTCAATTCCCATTCATTAAGTTAAATATCCAAGTCATTGGTTTTGTATTAAAAAAATGTGTGAATTTACTATGATTTATTTACACTAAATATCCAAAAATATTGAGTTTATTTATATTTTTCACACATTATTATGTAATTTACTTATCCTCAATCTAAGGATATAGTTTTTATTAAGGGATTTCATCTAAATTTACATTCCATTGATACTTCATTGTCGTTATGCACCAATTCACTTTTATATGGTGTATATAATATCCTTTAGAATATTATATCATGAATCCCTTTATTCTCATGATATAATAAGTTTTTGATTTAATTTTATTCCTCAATTATTTTTATTCAAGCATATCTCATTTGGCTATGAACTCTTTAACTGAAATATTGTTTTAAAGATTTATTCTTCTAAATCTTTCTCATTAATATCCGTGTTTTCAAAATGGTTTTTAGTATTTATTTATATGGAAATTAATGTTTTAAATTTTTAATTAATTTAAAATCTTCAAAGTGTCCCATACCACTTTGATTAAAAAATATCTTTATTAAATGTTTTAAATGGCTTTGAAAATGGGTTAATAAATCATTGTTTATTTCAATATCTTGATATGATATATTGGAATATGGAAATGTTATATTTCATTTATAATTTTTTTATGTGTTATGATTGTGTTATGGTTATTTGGAATTATTTACGTATATGGGTGGTTCTATGATAAACCTAGGGCGAGTGAGCCGGATATAGCTCTCCAGTGCATTGGGTAACGTAATGAAGGTAAACATTAATGTTTCTCCTAAGAGATTTATGGAATATACTATAATCGGTATTCCAAATGTAACTCCATATGTGGTTATGGTAGCTACAATGTATGTATGTTATGAATGCCATAAGTTACCTTTATGATTTATGATTTGTGTATGTTATTCATAAATTGTATGATTTCATAAAGTATGTTATGATTGAAAAGTATGGTATTGTTGATTTGTATTTATTGATGGGATAATGTTTTCCTTCCTTATTTTATAACCCTAGATGAGCTTTTTATGCTCATCCCATGTTTTTGAAATTTTTTCCACATGACATAAAGACGAATAAGGTCGAGGATGGGATCAAGGAAAATTCATGCTATCTGAAACATGGAACTAGACATGTTTCTTTTTAAGAGTTTTTATTTTATAAAAAATGGATACCGAGTAGTAGTGTCTACATGTAATATTCAAGTTGTTATGTAATAGTTATGGCCTAATTATCTAAAACTCTAAACCAGAAAAGATACTCAGTGTGAACTATTCATTTAATTCATGATTATGTATTGTTTAAGTTCAGGTATTTATAGGTACATGCCCGGAGGTGTTGGTGACACCAACATTTGGGATAGATGTTGGGGTTGTACATAGACTGTAAGAGTTTGAAATAAGTTTTCTAATTGTGTGGTTTCAACCATTATAAGTGAATTTAGGTATTGTACCCATATTATTTCAATTTTGAGTTAGTGTATATCACATGATAGGGTAATATAACTTTTGTTTCATTGATAAAGAAGACTCATTCATGGGTGGGGTAGGATTCATTAATGAGTGCTTTATCTATCAAAAAGTGATGGATGCACATAAGTGGATTATTGTTTTTCCTTTATTACTACTAATTAATTAATGGAACTAGCATGGAGTGACTATTGATTTTGTGATGGGGTCACTGAGGATGACTTAAGGATGCAATGTTCTATATGTTATTATGAATCAATTAGTTAAGGTTACCGATTTTATTTTCAATCTTAGAAACATTATTTTTTTAATGAGATATGAATATTCTTTGATTGGGAGATAATTCTCTTACATCAGGTACTACATATTTTCATTTCATAAGTGATCATAACATTAAATCGTGCATTTGTGGTGGATTACAGAAGGGAATTGATTCATAAGTGCATCTGAGCACTATTTATCTCACACAAATATATGGGAAATTGATGTGTACCATTTATATATTAGAGTCCATGATGTGGGAATGTGTCTTGGAGTTTATGAGAAATTTGGATAATCATTTGGAAAATGTGGATTATTCCTACAATAATAGTCATCATGCATCGATTCAGATAGAACTATTTGAGGAATTATTGTATATGACATGTTTTTCATCACTATATTGGATGGGGAAAGATACTAAATAATTATTTGATTGAGTTTCATGTGAGAGGCATGAGATGATTTCAGGTTTATGTGTAATTTTTTGAAAACAGCTCAAATAAGTAAAAGGTGTTATGTTGATAAATGAAAATATTCTTTAGTGTTTGAGATATATAATTGGGTATATTTATGAGTATCACTATGATTGTAATATAATCATATTTGGAGTCATGGAAATATAGTTCCAAGGTATATAGGGTTATTTGTTACTATGGTAATAATTGATATAGTTGAATAAAATATATTTTTTGTATAATTACAGTGTTTTTCTTGATTTATTTTATGATTCACAACTTGAATGATATTTTCCTAATGATACCCATGAGATTTGTATTTATGATGTTGATCTCAATGTTGATGCATCATTTGAGGATCATCTAATTCATATCATGGATCATATTTATAATACTCCCAATGAAAATATGGGCTCTATACTATGGATATAGTGGGAAAATGGGTTTATTCAGGAGGAGACATGGGATCATGAGTATGGCATGAGGGTGAAGTGGTCAGAGATATTCATTGAGGAGGCCTCCTATTTATGAATAAATATTAATGATGATAACCTATTTGGTGGGGAGGTTGTGGAAAATTGAACTATATTAATCAACAAATTTATTTAATGTCTTTCTAATCAACAAGTATTTTCAAATTTTATGAATGTCTGAGTAATTAGTGGAGATTTCTGGAGTTTTTTTAATTAGGATTAGAATTTGATGTCGATGAATCATAATAGGTTGTTGGAATTACTAGAGTGGGGTTATAACACCATTATTTGTACATGCAACATCATGATGGGTGTATATGATTTTATTTATTTTTCTATTTAATATAAGATGCACCATGTCCTAGGTAATCACTACATGTGGGGGTTTTTTTCATTAGTGCTAAGAGCTATTTGATGGTTACGATAGAGCTAAGTTTTCATGGAATGGAAGTGAAATTTATAATAGTAAACTCCTTGATGATAATGTTAAATATTAAGGATTGTTGTAATCACACGACAAAGAAGAGAAATATTCCATGATGGGGAACCTTATCGGTTGAACCTATGCATTTCCTTTATGTCTATTAGTAAGGGATGTTGGTCAAAAGGTGATAGACTATGCCACATCAGGGTAGTGAATATTATAACTAGGTTGGAACCATAAAAAATTTGTTTTTATGACCATTGTTCATAGAATTTTAATGACTCTTACACAATAATTGGTGATTTTTTTGACAGAGATATGGTCACTCTAGGATATTTGGGTCATTCTCTGGTGGTTGGTGAGGGTGTAATCTACAAGGAGAGGTCATGTCGTGAAGCCAGTCTAGGGAGGTTTTTTTGTGACATGAAGGGGGGTTACATTAAATAATAGCCGATAATTTTAATTTTTTGGTCCCCATATATATAGGGAGACACACTATTATTGAATCCCCCCACCATAATGGCTTGTATAAAGGTATTTCCTTTGCTCCTTACAATAGAAACACAACTTGGTAGAGGATATCATAACACAAATGGGACCCCTGTGGGTTATTACACAAATAAATCCATGGTCATGTCATCATTTATAACATGAGAATATTTTAAAGATAACTTTATTCATAAATTTTATGAAATATAAAATATTAATTAATGGTAACCCGACATTTTTATAGAAACAAAAATTATTTTTTTCTCTCTCAAGACCCTTTCTCTTCCATGGATATTTTCCTTTGTTCTTCAAAATATTTGAGTTCTTTTTTATATAGGTGTTATTTTTTGGAATGTATATCACTTATCTAAAATTCATTCCATTTTTTCTCATTATTTAATTGTTTTATACTGGTTGATCTCATTTGTAACAAATTTTTAGGTTTTTGATGGATTTATAAATTCTGTTAGTTTTGTCTTAGATAAATCAA
Organism: Viscum album; assembly: GCA_963277665.1. Taxonomy (NCBI): domain Eukaryota; kingdom Viridiplantae; phylum Streptophyta; class Magnoliopsida; order Santalales; family Viscaceae; genus Viscum; species Viscum album. Next base: position 464,546,868 of record OY728137.1, on the reverse strand, counting down.
TGATATTTGATGAGTAAAATTATATGATGATAAGGTAGGTTTTAATAAATATATCCCTATGTTATTAGATTATTTTTATATGTTTGTGATGTTTCTTCATGCCAGACTAGCAGGTTATTCACTAATAAATTAGTAGCATGATTTATACTTCCTTATTAAATATAGATCACATTATATAGTTCCTTATTGGTAACTGATAAAGTGTATAACCTATACTATTTTCTTCTTATAGAGGCAAGACACATTATAGATAAAAATACATTTTTAAAATGATAATGTAAGGTTTACCTAAATTAAATTAATGTTATTTTCAAATTAAAAAGAAATGATTTGCTTAGTAAATTATGTGACATAGAATTATAAGAAATTGAAAAAGATAATATGATATGGAAATTATTGAACTCAAAAGTTTGATAGTTCATGGATGGTATTTATCCCCTATATAATGATATTTCTTTTTATAAATTTTTGGAGTTGGTATGTGTCCCCTAGGTTGGTAAAGATAAATAATAATTTTTATGGGGTGTAACACTCTCCCTAAGTAATGTTAAAATGTTAATGGTTCTAGGGTGGGATGTTACACCATGGAAATGATAAAATGGTAAAGGTTATATGGTGGTATGTGTCCAGAAGGTTATATAAAAATGGTAATGGTTATATGGTTGGATGTTCCCCCTATTTAATGTCAATTTATTATGGTTCTTTGGTGGGATGTGGCCCCTCAGTTATTGAAAAAATGGTTAATGTTATGATGTGGTATGTGTCCCCTTATGTATTGATAAAAATGGTGAATGTTATGATGTGGTATGTGGCTTTGTGGATCATTATAAACTAATAGATGGAAAATGGAAAAATTTCTAGGTAAATACGTGTTTATCCATAGGTCATACTCTAAAATTCTCTAAGGTTGGATGTGGTTCCCCTTGGGTGCTACTATATGATATTCAGAGACATCTGATTTAAATAAGTACGATAGATTTCATGTGTCTCTATAGAATGAATGATCTATGATGGTTTATTTAATTATACATTTAGTTATTTATAATGGAAAACATTATAATCATTATTTTGACTGTATATTTTTAATGACATCATAGTTGGCCTCCTACTGAGCTTTACGCACATCCTACTCAGAATTCCATGGGTACTTGAGCAGGCTTCATGGTCACAGTTTATAATAAGGGTTAAAGGACTATGGTTTATGGATAATATATATAAATTATTAGAATCATGATAGATGGGACTAGTCTTGGATTATTGATTTTTTTTTGGTTTTATATATTTTATTATTTTAAATAAAATTGGTCCTTGATATATACTATCCACTTCAATGGGGTATTATTTATATTATTGATAATTTTATGTAATATAAAACATTTATTTTGATATATTAAGGGTTATTATATGGGATGATAGTTTTTTCCGAAATATTGGTTATTATGGATTAATTATTGATTTTTATTATTGTTACTACCAATGTTATGTTTGGTTATATAACTATAGGAGGTATGGAATAACCAAACTATTTTTTGACCCCATTAAATATTATTATATTTTTTAACATTATAAGGGGTTCTTGAGGTCCCATAATGAATTGGTATGGTTACTAAAAATTTATCCTGGGTGTGATATTTCATTTGTTTTTATTTCGTGTTACTGATGTCATCCATGTATTCATGGTTACTGGTTAAATTAGGGTTATTTGTGTTCTTAGTGTTATTGGTGTCATCAATGTAATTAGTTTTATAAGTTTCATTAGTGTTTTTGGTGTCGTTAATATCATCCATTTTAGTTCCCACGTTGATGTCATCAATGTTTTTGGTGTCATAGAGGTAATTTGTATCATAAAAGTTATTAAATTCATTAATTACATCATATTCATCCCCATATTTTATATCATCAGTGTAATCGATGATGTTTTAATATTTTATGTCTTCAGTGTCATCACTATATTTGGTGTCGCCCAAGTATTCAATGTAATCAGAGTTATGGATGTCATTGGTGTCATATTGTTCATAATTTTCATTAGTTTTGTCAGGGTCATCAAGGTTATTGTATATATCAGTGTTTTCAGCATCATTAGAACCATCAACATCATCGATGTTATATATGTTTTAAAAAAGAATTTGTCATTTAAATCACGGATGTCACTATTATCAAAAAATTTATCATGTCAATAAGATTAATGAGGGTCATCTATATCATACATACATTCAAGGTCATCAATGAAATTAGTAAAATTTATGTCTTTATTATCGTCATGTTCATTAGAGTCATTGGAATTAGTGAAATCATTGGTCCCATTAATGTTGTTTGTGTTTTAGGTATGATTTGTATCATTAGGTTTGTTTGTGTCATCTTCAACATCGGTGTCGTCAATGTATTATATCACATTGATATATATAGTTTTCTTTTTTTTACCATAATATTACTGATATTATTGGGGAATTTCATGCATATAGTATCCTTTTTGTATGAAGTTTCATATATATCATTAGTGTCATCTAACATGTCAGTGAATTAAGTTTCTTCAGTATCACTAATGGAATTATTGTCATTTGTGTCATCTGTAGTGTCAGGGTATTTAGTTACATTAGTGTCCTTGGGGTCATTATTTTCATCAATGTCATCAGTAGGGTCATGTACATCATTTTCATTAGAATCAATGATGTCATAAATATCATTAAAATTTTCCATATCATCCATCCTATTCATTTCAACAAATTTTTGGGTGATTTCAGTTTCATTTGAATCATCAAGGTTGTTGGTTTCAACAATGTTGTTTGTGTATTCCATTACATTGAGGTCATTTGAAACATTTATTTTGATAGTGAAATCAATCAAACAAGTATTTTCATTATTATTAGTTTTTATTTATTTATTTTATCTATTTTATCAGTATGATACATTTCATCAGAGTTATCATTTTCTCCAGTATCATTAGAGTCATTGGGATAATCTGTGTCGATACTTTTTTTAGTTTCATTAGTTTCATTTCTATAATTAATTTAATCCTTGTCATCAATATCATTAAATTATTCTAGGTTGGTGGTGTATTTAGGATCATCATTGACATCATTATTGTTGATTTCATTATTTTTTAGTTTCTATCACTATCATCCATGTTATTTGGGTCTTCTATATTATTAGTTTCATTAGACTTGTTAGTGTAATTGATTTCAAAAACATCATCAATTTCATTTATGTTATAAGATTCATTAGGGTTTTTATTTTCACGCATGTCGTTTATGTTTTATGTTTCATTAGGTAATACTATATTTCTATCTTAGTTAATTTCTGTTATATCATCAATGTGTTCAGTGTCCCAAATGTCACCCATGTCATCATTTTCATTGGGTTCATAAGTGTTGGAGATGTAATTGGTCTCTTCTATCTCATCAATATCATCAGTGTCTCTGGTATCATTGGTTTCATTATTTTTTCTAGAATTTTTTGTTTTATTATAGTCATCAAAATCATTTATTTCATTAATGTTGTCACATTCATTATCATACTTGGTTGTGTGGATGTAATCATGGTAATAAGTGTCATCATTGCTATCAGTGTCCTCAATTTCTTCAGAGTCATTAGTTTCGTTAGTTTTATTCATTTCAAGAGTTTATTTGGTATGGTTCATATCATATGTGTCACTGATGATGATTGTTACATAAATTTATCCAATTTCATTAGCATCATAAAAATTATTTATGACATCATTACCATTGGTATGGTTCATTTCATCAATTCCATTGGTATGATCTATGTATTTAGTTTCATTGTGGTTATTATATTTTTCATCAATATAATTTTTTACTAGGTTCTTCAGTTCATTGGTGTCTTCATCATCAAAAGTTTATACTATATCACCAAAATCATTTTAATTGTTGTTGTTATTAGAATAATCATCATTTTTAGTGTTGTTTTTTAAAACCATGTCATCCATTTCATTGGTGTAATCTATTTCTTTAATTTCATCATGTGCATTAGTGTTTTTTGTATCATTTTAATCATATATACTCTTGGTTTCAAAAATGTCATTGGTTTCTTCTATGTATTTTTTATCATTACTTTCATCGATAATGCTTGAAATATTATTATCATCAGTGAAATTTATTTCATCCTTATATTAATTACTCTTGGTTTCATAGGGGATAATATTTTATCAGCATCTTTATTGTCACCAGTTTCATAAGTGTTACTAGTATCATCAATTTTATTGGGTTTTTAGTGAATTTAGTTTATTTCATTTTGTAAGTGTAATAAATATATTTGGATCATTTAGTGTTTTTGATATATTTGGTTTTTTCTAGGTTGTTGATATTTTAGGTTTAATTAGGGAATTAAACTCATTGGTGGAATGATCATTATTGGTCTAATTAATTCCATTTGGGTTTTCTATTTCATTGTGTCATCTGGGTTATCTGTTTTATTAGATCCTTTGGGTTTTCAGTGTCATCCATACCATTTGGGTCTTCAATTTAATTAATACCGTTAATTTCATAAGTATCTTAGGGGTCATAAGTGTCATTAGAATCATTAGTGTTGTCAAATTTTTCATCATCATCAATGTCGTCAGTGTTTTTGATGACATATATCCCATTAACCTGATTTATATTACTTGTGGAACAAATATTTCATACACGATTGTTATATATTATTTTATGAACATTAATTATATATCATTTGAATCTATCAAAACCCATAAAATATAACTACCTTTTTAAACATGGATTCATAAAAAAACTTGTGCATAAAATATTCAAAACATCTCCCACTAAGTTTTTTACACCTAGATCTGCTATTTAGAATTACGTAATTAAATTATTTCTTCATATCATGTGGAAAGGAAATCCTTATAAGGTTGAGATGAAATGTTAATTATTGGTAAATAAGGTAGATATCAATAAATAAACATTTTAAATGCATAACAAGAGAATATAGACATAAGAACATGAGTATAGTATTTTAAAATCATACCCCGAAATTCATAGATCATAACCATGTGTCAGGGAAAAAATCCTTTCAATTTATAATACATGAATCAAACTGGGATAAAATATCATGGTCCATGGGAGAATAAAAATGGCATAAGATCATGTTATAAAATTGTGAAAAAATCTAGATCATAAAAATCTAATTTACATGTGTCTACTATGAAATTAATCACATGTTTGGCATGGTTAATACCCAATCTATACCATTCATATCTGTTACACCTAGGTAAATCTATGACACATATACAAACACATACTGGTAGCTAGATAGGTATTTATTTAAAAAATAAAACACACCCCTAACTTTTCTAAACTTAGAGTGTTATCATATACTTTGGCTTATTCTAATGGTTTTCACAAATTTTTTATCATCCTAGTTTCCAAAAATAACTAAACAATTCTTCAAAACTAAATGAGGTGACCCAAACATTCCATATATAAATATTACATCTTCATAGATGAATAATCATATTATATCATTTATATCAAATATAAAGCCATAAATTTTTAGACTCTTTGAAAACCTAGATACATAAAAAATGATACATATAAAATACATACTAAAAATAATTCATCATATCCCAGGAAAAAAAGTATAAGAAGGGTGATATCAGATGAAAATCATGGGTAATAATGGGAGACATCAGTAAATGGTCATTTTATGTACAATCTGAGAATAGGGTCATTATAACATGATATTATCATTTTTATATAATATATATAAATTCTTAGAACACAATCTTAAGTCATAACAACGAGATTGATAGTTCATAAAACAAGAATCATAATGGAATCAAAGAACATGAGACATGGGATCATAAAAATGGTATAAGATAATATCATAAAATAGTTTCATTATCATATTTATATAAATAACATATCAAGCTTAACCACCTTATAATTCATTACAGTTAATCTTGGTCTAACCACTGATTTACCAACATTGGGATTAGGATAACCTTATGTTTACCCTTGATGGGAAGGGTCTAGAAAACCATGTTACCTATATTAGGATTAGGATGAACTATTATATACCCCATGAGCTCATAAAATATTAAACTTTACGCAATTAATTGGAGTTATATAACATAAACACCCTTTACATAATCATAATACATTCATATTTATTCTCAAATATCATGAAATCAATTATATTTTCGTAATAACTAAACTAGTGGAGAAAATAGGTTTCAAAAATATTTTATCATAATAATAATAATCCATATATTAAAATATAAAGGAATGGTCTATAATATCATATCCATAAAAAATAATAATTTATTTCAAAAGATATTAACATAGAATAAAAAATCATTTAATTGATCACAGAATTTTTTTAGGGAAAAATGCCTTATTTTTTAAATAACTAATTTAAAATCTCAAAATTTCCAAAATATAAAATAAACCATTTAATATTAAAAAATCCATGAAAAATTAAAAGGTAATTTTTAAAATAAATATTAGTTATAATTTTAGGAAAATCAATTCATTTTCTATACGATAAAATAAATATTTTATTCATACCTTCAGCAAGGAGTACATAATTATGAAAAGGAGAATATATTTTAATTTTTTATTGAAATTTAAATATGGTTAATAATTTATTAAATAAATTATTATATTATAGTAAAAAATCTAAAATAAATTTCAATAAAATATTAAAATGGAAGAAAAATATAACTTACGAATGGGAAAAACATGGTTTGTTTTACATTAAATTATTATTTCAGATTATTGAGAAGTTGCAGAGATGAAAATGAAAGGAAAAAATATTATTTAAAATTATTTAACTGAATGTGAAAAAAATAAATTATATTTATGATATATATATTATAACTCCAATATCCTAAATTTATTCATAAACAGTACCAACAGATATGTGATTGTAACGTAAAAACACTACAGAAAGTCTAACTTGATTTTTATGGACTGTAACACCCTATATAAATAAAATAAAATTTATTATAACTCACCAAAAGAAAAATATTCATACATATCATACCTTATATTTCGCATTTTTAATGTTTCAATGCCCATTTATTAATAATTCATTATTAAAATATTCATTTCTCGTTGTTAGTTGTTTCATTTTTCATGAATGTTTTGGTTAAAAAGATAAGATACCTTTACATTAATCATGGTAATATCATCTCCAAAATCTAAATTATGATATAAATATTATATTTGTATTTTTTTCTATAAATTATGAAATTTATGTAAAATGTAGAGATTAGAAAATGAATTACACCATTCCTAAAGACGGTAATACATACGTACACATGATCATTATTTCGACTCTTTTATTGGAAAGAATGAAATAAATATAGAAAAATATTTATAACTCAAAAATATTAAGTATATCATGAATAATAAATATACTTTTTAAATTAGAAAATTTTAAGAAATGATGGGAAATGAATCATATCACTGAGTTGATATAGTAGTCCATGCGTATGAATGAGAGATAATTTAATTTCCCATTTAATGGAAAAGGTGTATAAGTGGTATGGTCTACTATAATAATAAAATATCAATCTATTGATGGTACTAGATTCAACTTTTTTTTATGGATATAATATATTTATTGTATATGGATGAATAAATAAAATTGGAGAAGTTTGGTTAAGATTTATGCCTATTATTTGATAGAACTCTTTTAGATTACACATTAATCCTTAAAAGATTAGTATAAGAAGAAAAAAGGGAAATTAATGATGAATATATGGAATATTTTATGGTTTTATACCATGAAATGGCTAAAATATAAGTATTAAATTGTGTGAATATTGGATGATAAAAAATTCTCATTTATCTGTGAGTTTAGAGATAATGATGGAATTCCATAAAAATTTTCATAATATATGGTACTATTCATGAAAATGTGGAAAATTGATATTAAATTACTAATATGAAATGATAAGGTTAAAATATCTTCAACCAATAAGAATTGAGAAATTTTATATGGAATTCCATTACGCAAATCTTAGTTTAATACCCATGGTAATCCCATTTTATCTGTAACTGTGGGAACAAAATTTTTCTTTTTTTACTATTCTTGATTTGTAAAGAATAAATTTAAAACTATTACATTATATGAATTATGTTGATTCTAAATGTGGAAACCATATTACCATATTCATTCTCTATAATATTTAAAATTTAATTTCAAATAACTATTCAAATTCAATGAAAACCAATTTTTAGAGAAATGCATTTTTTACCATAAAACATAACCAACATTCATTCCATGCAATATAAAAACATTAAAATGGATGAAAAAATATTTTATTTCATATATAATTAAAAAATTTAATGAATTATTTTTTATTTATTTATTTTTATAAACTCACATTACATAAGTGAAAACAAATTTTTGAGAAATAATTCTTTTTACATTCAAATTAATTTTTCATATTTCTTAATTGAGTGAAAATTAATTTATAGATTATGATTAATTTATTTATATAAAATATAAATATATTTAATTAAAATTATATTTCAATAGTTATCATTATAATTTTTTAAATAAAATATATATGACATCCAAAAAATTAAATTTCTTAAAAAAACCTTTCATTTAATCGTTAAATTATTTCATTTAAATTGAGTGATTATTTAAATATTTTTACCATCCTTAAAAATTATACATTTATTTAATAATGTGGAAAATTACACTTATACCAACCAATCAAATTTTTAGGTTATAAATTATTACTATATCATTGTTATTTTAGACTTGGGGATGTGTGTAAAGAAAGTTATAAAATTACACAAGTTTATTTCAATGTAAATATATTTAATATATAGCCAAGTTATAGTATTTTTGATGTATTTGTGTCCCTAGTGTTGGATTCATCAGTGTGACTAAAGTTGTTTTCATTTTTTGTGTCATAATTTAATATGTGTTTTTAGTGTTTTCATTATCTTATATGAATTTTATATATATTATGTCATGTATTTCATCAATATCATTGGGGTCGTATAAGGTTTTGGTGACATCAGTGTCATAAATTCCATCTATGTGATTAGTTTTATCATTTTTTTAATTTCATTGGGTCTATTAGGTTTATCAATGTTATTGGTGTCACATGTGTCATCATGGTCATTAGTTTTCTCTCTATCTTATATGTTGTTTGATTAATAAGAATATTCTTCTTCATATGATAATTGATTTCCAATATTCTGATAGTGTCATTGGTTTGTTCAGTGTCATCGATGTTATTAATTTCATATATATATTCTGTTTTATATGTATTGTTAGTATCTTAGATGTTTTTAGGGTCCTTAGTGTTATCAGTGTCCTTTGGGTCATTAATTTCATCAGGGTCCTCTAATTCATCAATTTTATCAATTTCATTGATATTTTCCAGGATATTGGTGTCATATATGTCATCTATGTCATCAGAGTCATCTATTTCATCAATGTTTTCATTGTTATTGGTTACTTTAATGTTATTAATGTTATTTCATCATTTTCATTAGGTTCATTAGTGTTTCTTATGTCATCAGTGTCAATGGTGTATTTTTTATTTATAGTCATCGGTTCCATCATTATCTTCAATATTGATTGGGTTATAAATGTAATCTATGTAATCCATGTGATCTATGTTGTAATTGTACTAGATTCATTGGTGTTGTCTATGTCCATGATGTTGTTTGTGTTGTAGATTCTTATGAATTCATTATCATAATCAGTTTCAATGTTTTTATTGGGATTATTTTAATTTTTCATGTCATCATTGTCCATGGTATATTTTGTGTCGGCCATTTCACCAGTGTCCTCCCTTCCAACAATGTCATTGGTGTCACATTTATATTGTGGGTTTTAGTTTGGATGATTTTAGTGTCATAATTAGTGGTGTTTGCATTATCAAGTTATTTTTTGCATTTATTTCCTCAGTATTAACATTGTATTTAGTGGTATTTGATCTATTGATCTCATCTATTTTTTATTTATTGTCATCATTTTCATGGTAATCGCGGTCACCATATCCATATGTCTCATATACGTCACTAGTTTCATCGGTTGTTTTAGTTTTTTCAATGATTTTACTCAACTTGTGATATCAGTGACATATATGTCATCCATGTACTTATATTCATATCATCACTATCTGTCATTTATTTTGTATAATTGACATCATTGGTGTAATCAATGTCATTATGGTTTTCATAATCCTCTATGTCTTCCGGGTTTTTATTATCCTTGGTGTTTCCGACGTTTTCAATTTCTTAGGGTTTTTCATTATCATTGATGTTTTCCATGCTATAATTGTTATTGGTGTTGTTATTTTCTTTGGTGTATTTTTTTCATCAAGGTCATTGAGCTCAAAAATATCATATATTTCACCAATGTCATCATGACTTCAATGTTTTTACTTACATCAATATTTTCATTTTCATTGAGGTTACTAGTTTTATCGGCATTGTTAGCGTTTTATGTTTCATTAGTTTCATCAATTTCATTCATGTAGTTGATTTCAGTTGTGATTTTCCTTCCATCGATGTCATTGGTGTCATTAGGGTCATCACTGTCATTGAGGTCATTATTACTATTAGAATTTTTGGTGTCATCCATGTAATCAAGTTCATAATTTTATTTTGTGTCATCAATGTTATTGGAATCCTCAGTGTCATCGATATCATCTATGTTATTATTTTCATTGGTATTTTTATTTCAATCAATATTGTTTATTTCATCATTATTTTCAATTTCATCAATATCAGTAATGATTTTTGTGTATTTGGTTTCATTAGTGTCATTGATATCATTAGTATTATATGTTTCATTGGTGTAATCAGTGTCATAAACTTTTTCTATACCATCACAATCATCTTAATCATTAGTGTAATCATGTTTAAAATACTTTTTCTGTCATTGAAGTCATAAAATTCATCAATGTTTTTAGGGTTATTTATAGACTCAATTTCATCCCTTTCATCAATGTTGTGCATATCACTTCTCTTTTCCATATTATGAATTTTATCTAGTTCATCAATTTAATCACTGTGTTTGGGATCTATGGGGTTGTCGATGTTATCAAAATCATTAGGGTTTTCCAGTTGTTTTATATTATTTTTGTCGTTAGTATTTTCAGTTAGATCATTATTTACAGTGCCTTATTGGTTTTCATTAGTATTGGTGTTATTATTATCAAGATTAACAATGCAATCCATATTTTAATTTTTGATAGTGTAATTGAACTTGTCCCTATTGGTGATTTCATTATGGATTTTAGTTCCATAGAACCCATTAATTTCATCAGTGTTGTTTGTATGGGTTTTTTCATCTTGATCATTAGTTTTTTTTTGAATGGTTTTTTCCATCAGTGATGTTGTCTTATTTAGTGACATTGGTGTCATTATATTTACCATTTTCTTTGGTTCTATTAGTATAATCCATGTCTTAAGTGTCATATGAAGGATTTATGTCATCGGTGTCATCGATGTAATTAGTGTTATTAATGTATTAAAATTTTCAATATTGATGGCACCATTTGTTTTTAAAATTTTATTATTATTATCAGTTTTCTCTTTATTATTGGTATCATCATTTTTTCAAGATATAAGGATTCATTAGGATGATCAGTGTCATTGATTTATTTAGTATGATTGGTATTTTTAGTTTCATTTATGTTGTGAATTTTTCTCGTATTTATTATTTCATTAGAGTTATTAGTGAATTTTTTATTGTAAGTTTATTCAGTATTAGTAGTTTCATAGATGTTTTCCATTTCATTCATTCCATTCATGTCATTGGGGTTGTCGGTGTTGTTGTTATGGTTTGTATATATGATATCATTGGTTCCCTTGATGTCCTTATTGTAATCAATGTCAGTTATCTTATCAATGGTATCTATATCGTTGGTTTCATCAATATTTTCCATATCATTGGGGTTATTAAAATCATCGATGTGATTGATGTTGTTAGTTCTAGTATGATCGTTGTTGTCTTTGGTGTCATCAGATTTAATAATATTGTTTCAGTCCTCGAAATCATTGATGTATTTAGTATTATTAGGTTAATCAATTCCATCAGGATTCTCTACATCCTCAGTTTTATCAATTTCTTTCGTGTAGTCAGGGTCATCATTTTTTTACTGTTGTTGGTATAGTTTATTTCATCAGTATAATCCACATCATTTTTTTCATTAATGACTTTGGTGTTGGTGATTTCTATAGTCTTTTCGGTGTAATAGGGGTCATTGGTGTCATCATTGTCATCCATATCAATGGTATGATCTGTATTATTTTATTCATCGCGGTGAATAATTCCATTCATGTTATTATGGTTTTCAATTCCATTATTTCACTTAGGTTTGTTATATTAATTCCAAACATTAAAATTATAAGTGTTTTCAGTGTTTTCAACAACTTTATCACACCCAGTGTCATTAGTTCCATAAGTTCCATTTGTTATGTCCATTTCATTGATTTAATTTATGTTGACACATAAATTGTTTTATCTATTCTATTAGTTCCCTAATTTTTTTAAAAATGTTTGATATTTTCAAAATGTTTCATGTCATCGATTTCATTCATTCCATTTGTGTCGTCAGTTTGTTTGGTTTCTTCTATATCCTCAATGTCATCATAGTAACCAAAGTATTATGTACCTTTAATTCATTTTTTATAGATTATTCATATTTTAACTATCAGATATGTCATCATTTTATTCATTGTGTTTGTTTTCATCTTCCACATCAGTGTCACAATTATTTTTGACATTTTCATGATTTCTAGTTCATTAGTTTTCAACAAAATTAATTTAATGTACTAAAAAGTTCCCATTAATAATCAAATGTTTTTTCTTTTAGATATAAATAATTTATATAAATGAATTATATCATTTATAATGATCCTTAATTAGATAATATTAATAAAATTAAATTATTTCATAATCTTCCACACTTACTTTCCAAAAGTTACTTTTGACTCTGACCAATATGTTGGTATTTTGCATCAATGTTAAAAATGTTTTCTAAAACACATTAATGTTTTCACATCCATTTAACTAATAATTTCCTAAATAATTTACCCTAAATTGGATTAGGTTTCATGATTTATCTTTTAATATATTTGTTTAGAATTTTTTGTATTGGACTTAGAGTATCAAATTATTCAATAATTGATCCGTTATTTTGTTTATATAATTCAATTAATTCTTTTTATATGGGTGTTTCTCATTTATGTTAATAAACTTATAAGTTTACTTTGTTACACTAGGTACATATTCAATGAAAACGATACAAAATTTTTCTATATGTGGCTTATGATATTGTTATTATAATATTAAATTTTCTATATTCTCATTACCCAATACGGTTTGAACATAACATTTTTCAAAATTCATGTTAGAGGATGTTGAAATAGAGATAAAGATTATTTATTATCTGGTAAAATATTAAAAATAATGATAATAATTGAAAGTTAATATATATATATATATATTAGTTATTAAAATTACATATTTTTCATTATATATATAGTCATGATTATATTCAATAATATGTTCCCAAGGGAATGGTATAATTTGTATTTTTCACCCTTATTGTGAAAGAATTGGACTTAAACAAGTGTTGGGTAGAGAATGACATTATAAATCCCCTTGTTTCATCGAAAATAATCATTTTAAAAAAACACGATTTATTGTTTATACATTAATTGATATTAGTAGTGTCGTGACATAGGGCCTTGACATCATGTTTCTGAATTCATTCATTATGTATTTCATCGGTATGGGATTAATAATTATTATTATCGAAGTTTCCTTTTATTTTCATGGTTATAAAATTGACCCAATTTCATGTGATTATAATTTTATTCAGATTAATTATTCCTACAATATTATTTAAACCTTGTATATGTTTTTGACAACTCTACTTATATTCTTCCATAATTGATCATTTGGGATCAGCACTTTCTTATGATCCCTTTCCCAAAGTTATGATGTAAAATATTACACATAATATGTATAATATAATAGAATGTTTTGGGTATTTCCAAAGGTATTGAAGACTTATTTTAGAGAATTTAATTTTATATATTGTAAAAATTTTCCCCTAGTTGAGAAATACATGGTATTTATTAGTTATATATTTTTCATAATTATTTAATTCTATAAACCTAAAGGTTTTATGGTAATTCATGTAATGAAATGTTTTCTTTAAGTCATGAAATAATAGGGTTGTTATGTATGAAAATATATAGTAGTTATCTGAGCCAGTATGAAAAGTATGTGTTTATGGAAGTGGATCTAACTGTGTGAGTCGGATGCATCATAGTTGGTATCCAAAAAGGGTTTTTATAATATTATAGATTATAATGTTTTTTAGGATAATTTAAGGGTTGATAAGTTATGAATGATCATATTTTTATTGGTTTAGATTACCATTTTGAAAAAGTATATGATTTAATATTAGGGTAAAAATGAAAATTTTATTTGGGGATTATATTTAGAGATCCTTTTTGAAAAACCAAAATATGCATCTAAGTATTGGATGGTATTAGAAAATACTATTATGGTCTAGAGTTGGTGGTTCTTATTACAGTAAATCAGTGTTTGGATACTGGAAAGTAAAGGTAGTTGTGGTAAAAATGAACCATGGGGTAATCACCCTAAAAAGGGTTTTTTGAGATCTAAATCAATCATAAAATTGATGGAAATTGAGATGGAATAATAATAAAAACCATGGTAGACACCCATGGGGGATACGAATTGGTTGATCATATGCACTTTACGAACCACTATTTAGGTTTTTTTACTTGGTAAACTATGGTATTAGGTTAATAAAATTAATAGAACATAATTTAAGGAAATTTATACTAAATCGAAGATACTAAAAGATGAGATGATTATTATTAGACATTTTATTTTGGATGTTTCATATTCATATGACCATTTACTCTGATTTTGTCAATAAAAATTTTAGGTTCTAGTTTTTCATTGAAATAGGATCAAAAAATGAAGATGAGAAAGGTTTGTATCTAGAAACCTCTATATATTACAAATAAATTAGGCAGAATGGTTAATGGGTTTAGAATCCTTTTATATAGATATTATGATATAAAAGGTTAACTTCCTATTTGTACCTATGATAGAGAGATTTATATTTTAATAGAAATTAAATCTGAAAGTGATTATTTATTTTCATTAGTGAGTGATATTTATCATTGATATACTGTTATATAGTAAAATTAATAATAATTATTTGAAACATATATTGATTCTTATTCATTACTATTTTCTTTAAATGTACTAAAACATAATATAAATGGAATCTATATCATAGAAATGTGATTTTATAACAAGGAAATATTTTATGAATAATAATTGGAGAACACGTGATTTTTTTATTTTAAAATATAACATTTAATACATTCTTGACATTGAGGTGATAAATGGTTGATTAATTTTAATTAAAGTGAGATGGACAATATTTATAGCATTGGAATTGATTATTATTTTAAGGAAGGAGTAATCTATTATATTTTTGTTGGTTTTTATGTAATTTTTTGGATTAAGATATTTATAGATTAGTGTGAGACATCATGATCTAGTGGATGAAAATAAAAATTAATTTTCGATGGAATATATAATCTCTTTTTGGTTTAATGTCTTCTAGATTCAAAAGGTTTTTTTAGAGGATTGTTATTGAAAATATATGATTATGATATATAAATAATTAGGTTTATGATTGTATAGATGATTAATGTTGTCCTAGGAAATATGATTTTCTAGATATAACCTAAGACAATATGGTAGACTTCATATTGGAAGTTATATCCTGACTGATGAATATCAATTATTTTTTAGAGAAGTATTTTGTCTATAAATGTCCATTTTATTTTATATGAATTTTTATTTAAATAATAATTTCATTAAAGATAGTAAAAAAGCTTCATAATAATTATTTGTTACAATCCATTTAGTTGGTAATTTATATGAATGAAATCTACTAATAGTTAATATTTGAAAAATTCATTTCCCAATAAAAATTGATTTTAATTATATTTTCTGCATTTATTCAAAAATTGAATTTTTTAATTTAATAATTTGAAGTTGAAAAATAAAAAATATTTTTTTTATTTAGAAAATAAATATTATAATATCATAAATTTCTCTCTATTTCAAAAATGATAATTTTTAGTCGAAAAAAAAGGTTTTTGTGAACTTTATAATTTTTATGATTTTATCAATATATACCCATATCTTGGATTTTTAAAAATGTTTAAATAATAAAATATGTATTTAAAAAATTAAAATATCTATTTTAATTTAATATTTTAACTTATAAATCCAATTTCTAAACATTAGAGATCTTAAATAAAATATTATTTTAAAAAAAACTATTTTTAGTATTTGATTGGAGTAATGTATTTTTTAGGTGAGATTTAATTTTGGATTTTCATTAAATATTCATAAATTTAAATTTATTTATAATATTAAAATTTATTTCATGGTAAGAAATAATTTTAATTTTATTTACATACCCATAAATTTGAATCCTAAAAACACATTTTTCAAAAAATGGTATTTTACACGTTATGTGTGCTAATCGTAAAATTATATTTTTCAACCCATAGAAATTTTATTTGATAAAATTATTAAAATATTTAAATTAATATAGTTTTAATCATTTAAAAAGGTAAATATTATTATTTTTAATGCATTTATAATTGTAAAAATTAATTACCAATGTTAAAATAAGATAAAGTAATAGTTAAAAAGTTATAAGAGAAATCCCTAAAATGATGAATGATTTCAAAAAATGATTATTTTATGTTATTTTATATCCACAATCACATTAAAATCTATTTTTTCCTTTTATTATCTATTTATATTTAAATAGTAACATTAGATTACTAAAAAATGGTTAGTTCCAAAATAACATCTCTCTTCACTTATAAAAGGTAACTCTTACACCACTACAAGACTCACATTCTCTACCAATCTCACCTCCAAATATATCAAAATTTATCCTACTATAATCCTATAAAATGTAAAAATGCCTATAGTCATGATTATTTTTCATATTCCATTCATTTCAAATAATAATTCATAGTGAAAATGTATGTCCCCAACGTTAGAATTCACCTCATCTCAGTGTTTCCATCTTAATTTTTACTAACCTAACGTTATCTAACCAAATTAATATAATGAATTTAATATCATTACTATATTTAAATTTCATTTTATTAATTAAAAAATAATTATTCCTTCTATTCTATAAAGTAACAAAGACTAAAACATTGAACAAATTTATGTGTATATTATCGCATCCATGATGAGATGTTGTCAATTTTTCTTTAACCCTTGTTCAAATTTTCTAAAAAAAACATATTTTATGAAAAAATATTTATACTATTTCATATTAAAAAAAATAAAATGTTTCATTTACGATCATTTTTTCTGTTCATTGGGAAATGGGATCATTAATTGTGTGTATGTGCGGACTACTGCCTCCATGAATGATGAATTTTATTTTTCATCGCCACCCATCAATAATAGTTCCAAGGGTAAATTAAATGAGTATATATTATTTTTTATATTTTTTTAATATTTATAGTATTCAATATTATTATTATCTAAAGAAAGTCCTTTAATCATGAAAACATTATTTTACATTTTCATTTGTGTTTGATTTACAACGTTTTTAAACGTTATCATTAAACATTATTTCATAAATGATTATTATATTTTGTATAATTATAATTTCATGTAATAATGATATATTTATTATTTTTTAATTTTCATTGAATGGTTCTATTTATATTTAAAATAGTTATAAATATATCACCATTAAATCACTAAAAATATGAAAAACTAGTTCATCGCATTATCCATTTTCACATTCATATTAACATGTTTTTCTTAATGAAAACAGTAAATAATTAATCATTAATATTTAATGAATATTATATATTTAATGATATAGTAATGATGGAATTGAAAAAAATTATTATAAATCGATAGACTCTTTCTGATATTTGTTCAAAATAAGCCTCTGAATTTTCTATCACCTGATAATGAAAGAAAACAAAAAACATTTAATATATTATTAATATATGTTTTTAATATAATTATTATAATTTTAGTAAGTTTATATTATGGTTATGATATAAATGACCCATATTGTTATTTTCAAAATAAAAAATGTTAGAGAATTTTATATTAAGAAGGAATAAAAGTTGTGATTTTTTATCTCAAGTTCCATTATTTGAGATGTGTTTAGTATTATGCTCATAATCTCATATATGTAGTTTAAATTATTTCTATTTGAAATATCATATAAGGAATTATATTTTAATGATGATAGTTTATTTTTAATTTCATTCCATCTCTTTCAATGGATTTTTACATGAATTATTATAAGGTTTTATGAGTTTTCTTTATCTCAAATTTGAATCATTTAGTTTTAAAAATATTTACTCACTGCATTTTATTTTTATGGTTTATTTACTAAACATATATTTATATTTATCTTAACCTTTTTATTTTCTGGGGATTACTTTCCCAATAATGTTCACTTATTCAAGTGGATATTTATTCATTTTGTTTCCGACTAGTAATATTTTTATGTAACTCAATATTCATTTATAGCATTATGATGATTCTCTTGAATTTATTTCATATAAGTTGATCTCATTGAACACATTTAATGAATTATATAGTATTATTTTATTTTATTCATGATTATACATTCCTACCACATAAACCCTTCAACAAATATTTTTCACTTCATGATAGAATTTTAATTTAAGGTATATTAGTAACTCAAACCTCATTTTATATATAATAATGTTATATATTAATAATTTTAATTCCATCCTTAGGTTGTCCCACCATAATAGTTAATTTTTTTTAATTGGGAAATTGATTCTCTAGTAGAGAGAAGGTTTTATTACTCTTTTTACAATTTTTTATTTCATCAAAGGTAATATAAAGTAATAAAAATCTCTATTTCATAATCATACATTTTATATTTTTTCTCCTCATTTTAAATAGGAAAACATTATTAAATTTTAAGGAATCTATTGTTAGGTATATTTTTAAAAATTTATTTTTTTTAAATCATACACATTATCTTTAACAAATATTATTTATAATGTGACATGCAGGTTATAATTTTACATAATTATTATTTTATATGTTTTCTAAAATATATTTTATGTATCGATTATGTTTCATGATTTGTCCAAAAATATATATATTTATCATTTTGTGGATTAAAATCATTATATTAGAAAATTTATTTATTGATCCATTATATTTTGATACTTCCAAATCATTTTTACAAGGTTGTTTTTAATTTATTCCAAGACCCCTCTAGGATTACTTTGTTAGACTACTGATATGTTATTTAGAAACAATCTTCATTATTTTTTAGTAAATCATATTATTTTTTATTCAAGTTTTTAATTAACCATGGACTCATTAATCTATACGATGTGAATGCCTCTTTTTATAAAATATATATTAGATGACATTCACTAAGAATGAAATATTATTTATTGGATGGAAGAGTATTTCCATTCTTGATAATTTTTTACTTCTAATATAGGTTTATTTTGTATTATCATATATTATATATAATTATATTGATATACATGTTTTTTTACATCTAATGTTCCCTTAGGAAATGGTATGAAATTTATTTCGGACACTAATGGTTAATAAAATAGACATACACAAGTGATGGGTGGGGATCTAGTTTATATATCCCCTATATGAATCGATAGTCCTCATTACACAAAAAATAGATTTTAGTGTATTTATCACTCTATATAAGTATAATGTCATGTATTTAGGACATAAAAACTTTTTTTGATGTCATACATTATTAATTATATCTGTATTAGATCTATAATTATTGATATCATTTTTTTCATTTAAAATCATTAATATATAAAGATCAATTATTTAGATGATTGTAGAATTTTTTATATTATTTGGTCCTCCCATATTATGTTTACCTTGATTAGGTTTTTGAAATATCTACTTATATGTATCCATTTATGAGTGATTGATATTGCCCATTTCTTATCTTTACATTTCCCAAGGTTATGATGAAAATTTATAAACTTGATATGACTATAGGAATAGAATGTGTCAGGGATTTATGTGATATTTCAAAGTTATATTAATGATTTTTTAATTTTATATATTGTAAAAAAATGTATACTAGTTATGAAATACAACAGAATAATTAGTTTATGATTTTTCAAAATTATCTAAATCTAGAATCCAAAAAGGTATTTGAGATGTATATTATGAAATATTTACATTAGATCAAGAAATTATAGAATAGTTAATTTTGATAACCTATAGTTGGTATCCCAGCTAGTAAATATAGTATGTTATTATGGAATTAAATTCAAGAGTATAGGTTTGGGGCATCACATTTTGGGATTTTGGAACTACTATTGAAATAAAATTCTCAAAATTGAGAAGCATCATAAATAGATAATACCTATTCTTGGGAATTTTATATCTATTTCTATTATTCCTAAGATGAGATACACCAAAATATGTTCTTATAAGTATTTCCCATTAGATTCTATCAATGTAATTAATTAGATATCAAACGTACATTGAATAACCAACCAAAATCACAAAAATCTATTTTTTCACAAAAAAATAGAGGATTTTCCTGAGTGGGATAGTGAGAGAGAAAAATTGGAACTATTGAAGATGTAAGTAGTACCTAATTATTTTAACAAAAAAGATTAATTTAAAAAATACTTCTTTATTTTAGAATATAGGGTCTCATTATATAGTATAACCATTTTGGAATAGTAATAACTATTCTTTTTTCCCACATCATCGCATGTGAGGAGAGAACCAAGTTTCCTATTAAGCTCTATAATAAATAATAAGATGATATTTCCTTCTACCAGAAATATCAACAGTAGTTGACAAGGGATTTATTTCTTAAAATGGTTTAAATCCTCATAAAAATATTCGTTCAACAAATAAATGACTCACTTTTACACATGGTTTTTAAATAATATGTATTTACTTATAAATTTTTAAATTAATCAACTAAAATAAAAAAATATTCCCTTGAAGTCCTATTAACTCATTGAAATTCAAAGGAGGTTCCATGTTAAGGATCCCTGAGGTCTCTTCAGACTACTTTTATACCCAGATGATGTATCAACAAACTAAGGAACATCTTTGAGGTAACACTGAAGAAACATTTTAATGGGTTCATTTTTTCTTGTAGTGGTTTCATAAATGTTTTAAATCTATCTCATGATCAGAAAGATAATAATATTATTATTTGTATTTAACCACCGTGTCATCTATATAAAATTCAACTCACTTACCTGTGAATGGTTTTAAAAATATGTTCATAATTTTTTGATAAGTGGAAGAATCATTCTTTAAGATGAAAGGAATTACTCAATATTTGTACACTTCATGGGGTTCTCTGAAAGCATATAAATACACATATCTATGATCTATTCATATTTTATTGTATTATTATTATCTATACATAACTTTGATGGTTCTATAGATATGCGATTCATTAATTTGAATCTCTATAAGTGGGACTGGGAAATCATCCACTAACTAATGCTAGATGATACCATTTAATTTAATGAAGAATCTGATATTTCTATAATTTCTGGGTAGTGTACCTCTTCAATAAGGATGTTATTTCCAATATATTTTTGGGTATTGGACCTCCTAAATTAAGTTTTCTTAGATATGTTTATCAAATTTCTATTCAACATCGGTATCATAAATCAGATGCATTATGATACATCCCTACCTATAAAAATGATGCTCCATGGGTATATCAAGATGAAGAGTGTCCACATTGAACACATTTCATTGAATTTATATATAATTTTAGTAGAATTAATCATGATTATTTTCCATAAATGAAATGTTTGTCTCTTTTTCAATAGGTGTCATGGAAACACTAATTAATGTGTTTATAAAATATTATTCTTTGCCCATATTAACATTTCTAAGTACATTAATGGTTGTAGTGATTCCTTCCTAAAATACAGGAGAAAAAACATTAATATTTTTCTCCTCCTCTTCATATTTTTTCCCCAATATGAAAAATGGGGGATCTGTAACATCCTGATATTTTATGAAATATAATACTTCAAATTTATTTAAATTATTTTATAGATTTATTTACATGAAATTCATATTTTATATTGTATTATACAAAACAAAATTTTTATCTTTCATTAAGCATAACATTGTGTTTTATTGTTAACTTGTTTTACACGCAAGGCCGAGTCTTACACAAAAATAATATATTATTGATATTATTATTTAATATGGAATTTATTTCCTGGTTATTATATTGGATGATGTGAATAATATGAAATATATTATGTTAATATATTTTAATTAAATTTTAATACATTCATTTAGTATATTTTATAGGTATGAGATAATAATAAATCCAGTTTTATGCTTAAAAGAGAATTTTTTTTCTAAAAAACACTTCAACACCCATTTAATGAAAGAATTGTTTTAAAACTAAATTTTGGAAATTTTATAAACTTTACATCATGAAACGAATTCATTTTTTCAAATTATAATATCAAATTTTACTTTGGTTGAATTTTTTTTTTATTTTTCTAAGAAGTTTCATTTTTTTATGAATTGTGAAAACACTACATTTTAATTGGAAACTTCTTTTTCGTATAATTTATATTTATAGTTAAATTGTATTTAAATTTTTTTTTAAGTATAATTAGTTTAGTTATAAATCATTATATCAAATTTAGGTCAATATATTCCATTTTACATTGAAATTGGATATAAAAATGTATCAAAATGTTGAATTTTTATATATATAAACCAATATTCTTGTAGCCTATGTGGGATTATTTTTAAATTTATTTTAGCCACTTATTTGAATTGGAAAAATGTATGTAAATATTTTGAATGAGTATAAAATTTTTCATCTAATAATATAAACTTTATTTTTTGACTAAAATGATTAGTGAAAACTGTTAATGTTAATTATAATGATTAAGGTAAGAACATGCTTACTTACATAATAAACATAGTATATAAGGTGTAAAAATGAGTCAAAACATTTCCAACACCAATTTTCTAGAAATATTAATAATATCACCACATTTTTATCATTTTATATGATTTATTAGGATAATAATCCAATAAATTTACCAATATAAAAAGATCAGTAATGAAAATGAAAAAAAGAACCCCCCTTGCCTTTAACACTTATAATTCATTGAAGTCGGGAAAAAGGAACATAGGTTGGTTATAAATATTATTTTAGAAAATAAATGAGTTATTTTGTAATAATAATTTATTTTTAATTTTTATATATGATATATTGACATTAAATTCTTAATAAACTCCAACACATAGATTATTTAGTTAATAAATAAATAAAATAAATTATTTTTTATTAACTAATTTAATAACACTAAATATATTATCTTATTAAAAGTAATTTATAAGTGCTACTAAATATCCAATTTTTTTAATAAATGGAAAATTTATATTTTATCATGTACATATTGACCCTTAAATAGAAAAAACTTGGTTAGTGAAGTTAGGGATAATAAAGTGTTTTTGTGTGTTACATGTGTTTTTGTAAAAAATAATTTAAAAAAATTGGGATCATTATATTATAAATGATATTTAATAATTTAGAATAATTTTTTATAAATTATCTAACCATTATCACATTAATTTAGTCTTCATGGAAGAATTAAAAAGTTAGAAAACTAGCAACCTAAATGAAAAACCAAAATGAAAAAAATAAGAAAACTTAAATACTAAGGAAAACTGAAAAAAAAAATGATTTTATTTTGGTGTGTTGTGAGTGTTTGTGGACCATAAATCCACATTAATCCATTATTTATCATTTTTTAATCACATGAATTGAGGTATACCTCCCAATAGTATTTAACTTTTGGTATACACTATAATAACACTCCTCATCCACTATAAAAATATATTCTTTCTTCTCCTCCACTGACAGTTATCATGAATTTTGGGCCACCAAAAACCTTACTAAATGAACTATAAAAATCCATCCTCTCATCCTAGATGCCTCAATTTTGATATAAATTAATCCAAGGAATCCCTTTGGTGAAAACCAAAAGGAGTTTCCTGAAAAAGATGTGACATTATTCAACATACATTCTATTTTATTTATTGTTCACCAATAATGTTCTTATGATTAAATAATTATTGTAACACACTACAAAATATTTAAATTTTTCCAACAGGGACCTATCTGTTGGTAAAAGTGCATAATCTATTGGTAAAATGTTTTACCAACACATATGTCCCATCCCCTAAACTGTTGGTAAAAACTCTATCGTTAAATGTTTTTGCGACATATAAAATATCTCTCTTACAATTATAATAATTCCAACAGATAATATATATTTTGGTTGAAGCGTTTAGTAATATATTATTATGACAAATTTTTCTCTTGTTAATAATATTACATACATATAATATCTATTTATATATACATTTTAATAAAAAAAATATTTTTATTTTTATTTTTTTAAAAAGGTAGGGGTAGAAGCCTCATTTTATTATTAAATCAAATCAAAGACCTCTTTTAACTGGGTAGAGGGAGACCCATTACATAGCCCGAAGGACCAGTGGGCTTGTAGATATAAATTTTTATATTTATTAATATATCATATATAATTCATCTATTATAAATATTAAACTGAAGACGACTGACATGAATGTTAAATCATAGAAAAAATGTAATTACATTAATTCTGAAATTTAATACAAAAAATTTTAGATTAAAAAATGTCAGATCCCCCCCCCCCTACAGGATCACCAAGCATAATACATCACACCCCCCAAGTACCCATATCTAATACATTCCCCACCGACCAAACTCCAGCACCAATGACCCATCCATGCCTCAAGACCAGTGAGCCTCCAATTTGACAGTAGAAGTGCATACCCACAAGTCACTACTATGACACACCATCCATCTTAAAGATCTACACCACACGCAATCAAAGGTCAAAACATAAAATTAGTTTCAAATACCAAAAGAGAAATCCAAATATCAAAATAGAAATAAATGAAATTAAAAAAATGATCTGTATAGAAATAGATTGGAGAGGTTGATGCTTGTATAACTCTCACACATGCCTACAGCAGTTACGTGTGTTCTTGACCTGTCTGGACATTGTGTGATGTTCCCTTATAAATAGTTCATGATACACAAGGTAAGAGATTCAGTGATCATATCTGGTTTGATGTTTTCTCTAAATGTGATCTACTATAGGATTCAACTTTTGATTGCATCTCGGAAGATGGATATGATGATCATATTGAATTAAAAAGGTATCTAAAAGTGGTGAATGCTATCACCCTGAATGTATTATATACTAGTGATGTATTCCTTATTGAGATAAAGTTTAGAGAGTACAAACACTTTCTTTCTTTGTTAGAAAATATAAAACATCAAAAGGAAAGGGATAGACAATTTGTTCAAATGGAAATCGGTCCCACTATTTTCCATTGAACAACGTATCCTTCAGGCATCATGTTTGAAATTTCTCATGGAACCAGTGCTACGAATGTGGCTGTATTGAGATATGATTGAATATGTTCATGATAGTGAGTTCCAACTTAACAAAGTAAAGTTCTCCAAGTAGAAAAATAACAATGTGTTAATGCAACAAACCTCTATCCTAAAACCAACCGAAGAAATAAAGAACACACTTGTCATTTTTACATCATGTAATTGGACATGCACACACCTGGAACCACCTACAAACTGAACAAACATAGCCAAAGAAACCAAAATTCCACTAAAACAAATGAATTGAATATGCCATCAAGACAAATAAAAACTAACCATCAATGAAAATGAATCCAAATTGAATATTAATCCATAACAAATAATAACCAACCACAAAAAAATAAAACTATTTTATGCATTCATTTATTATAAACCATAAAAAATATCAATTTTTTATTTACACTCAAAACATTCAATATGAAACCTGAAATTAGTGAATATGTAGCCAAAACCATAAACCCATTAGTATGTCAAAATGGGAATCAAACTATAAATATGCAGCCAAAACTATAGGATATAAATCAAAAATACATATATTTATATATGTTCACTGAACATGGCACTGCAATGTGAAAAAAATGTCCTAAAATACATATATCCATTTTTTCGCAGACTATGGAATAGGAATGTAAAACCCTGTATAATCATCTCAACTACTCTAAAGTATTTCAATGCTTCATCTAACTCTGACCATGTTGAATATACAATGTTGTAATGGCTTGGATTAAACATTTTTCATCAGATTCATAGATAATAACCAGCAGCTCTTAGTTTTCCATCATCTTGGAATTAAAACATTGACTACATTACATCATTTTAACCCTAAGAACTCAACACAAACAATGACTTATTGTTTTCATTGTTTTTCATTATCTTTTAACGATCATGGCTAGCTTTACATTAACAAAATGTAAGGATTAAAAAAATTTCATAATATGAAAAGACCATTACCAACATGACATGAATTATCAAGTATATGTAGTCAAAGAAATGTGTGTTCTATGTCATAGCACATACATTTATGTGTTTAATGTTAATTGAAATAATTACTATGTTAATAAAATAGAATTAAAAACTATAAAGTTTTTATGGAATTTATGGAAGTAGTGCATTCACTATATTTATACAGAAACTGAAGTATGTCTGTGGAATTAACACTCAGAATCAGTTATAAATAAAGAAATATATTCTACTAAGAATAAATAAATAGATGATGTTATGACTAGTCTTTTAAAAAAACTTTTGCACATGATATTAGAACATTAATTGTTTTACCAAATCAAACTCAATGAGTTCCCTCTGTGGATCAGCAACAGTGAAAAACACTAGGGATGTTGTTTGAAGAAACATTCAATGAAAATTGAATGAATTTTGGAGAGGAAATTGAAATGTTAAACATATAATTTACAATTTTTTAGGTGAACCAACAAGAATAAATTTATTTCATTCATAGAACCTAAAAAGAGGAAAAAAATAAAAAAAGGTAAATGTAGAAAGTATAAATATCTATTTAAAACTTAATGAAAAGTTATAAATACTGAAATATTGAATTATACTAATAAATTCATTGTTAAAACATTAGATAAATATGAATAGAAATTCAAATTCATGGGCCTAAGAAGTGCTGATAATAATAATAATGAAATCAAATTAGATATTATATGGAACTTATGAAAAACCCGGGTCTTAAAATCCCTACCCAATGAAATCCCCCCACCCATCCACAACCATCTTTATAATAATAACATTCCATTATATAATTTCTTGAACCCAGACTAGATTTGATATAATGTAGTTAGGACTTGATAGGTTAAAGACAAGATATCTATACATTCAACATAGAAGATGTGTAAGGATTTAAAAACAATGTTTAAGACATTATATTTTTTAAGTGTTTCATTTTCAAATATAGTAGTTAAAATTGGTCTTGAAAAAGTAAAATTAATAAAGAGTGTATCATTCAATGAGTATGGAATTTATAAAAAAAATATGATGCTACCAAGACTCAATTGGAATACCTGTGATTTTTTACATGGGCATTTAGTTATAGTAAACAGTGAATCTAATAGTCAAATGGAAGGCTTGTAAGTTACCCACATAATCTTAGAGTTCAACTAGGGCCATTGTTGTAAACATATATAACATAAATGTCCAAAAATCAATATTAACCCCACATAAAATGGACACACACCTTCAAATTATATTTTATAGAACATTCTAACTACTTTAGTCACTTAAACACAAATACTTAAAAATATAAAATGATTTTTAAAACTAAATATTAAAAATAAAAAATAATTTGGAAAGTATATAAATACCTAATATATCTAGGTGGTATGCTCAATACTAAAATGAAATGAAAATTTGAAGAACCCAAATATGTCATCTCAAAGGCCCTGAAACAAAAAACTAAATATAATATTAATAATCATTCAAAAATCATAAAAATAAGAAAACAATATCATTTAAATAAGTCATGTGAAACAAAAACTAAAATAAAATAATAAAAAACATGATCGTATTTTGTCTCAGTATTAATTTTCAATCCAAATTAGTACAAATTTTTGACATTGGTAATTCATGGTATTTATTGACTTGTATGTGCGATTAATAAGTATCCTTGAATCAAATAAAAATAACAATTAACTGAAATAATGTGTATTTGACATCATTAAACAAATCTAAAACAACACTCTAGTCCCAAAAAACATAGGAGGTGGAGAAACAATATTCATTTTGACACAAATTCTAGCAACTATTGGATAATTTGTGGAGGGATTATGACAATCATCATAAAAAATATCCTAAATGGATTCCACAATATTTGTAGCCTTACTGGGTTTTGAAATGGAAGAGGGAGTCTATGTAACCACACACAAACCATTTTAGTAATGGAGTCTTGATTCATGATAATGGTAAACATCTACCTGAATACTTGGAAATAAAAGCATTCAAGAGAATGTGAAAAATGTAACCATTTCCTCTTTAATAAAGAAACGAATAAGAAAAAAATAGATTTAAGTAGGATAACCACTATGCGACACTGCTAACACGAAAAATCATTGAAATTTTTATTGGATACTTTCACTAGAGGCTGAGGATGTTCAGAACAGGAGATCAAATCAATCATAGAAGATTCTTTAGAAAACAATTTAAGTGATGGAACCATAATGTCCTCCAATTCAATTTTTTTCTAAAAAGGACCCTTTTTAGTTCAGTGGGAACCATACCCAACTCAAAAAATAAGAGAATAAATTTTATCACCTCATAAATAATGAAAAAACCAATAAAAAGTCACTCTCTTGAGTTTAGAACCCAAGAACAATTCACATTTCAGTCTACCTGATCACCATCTTCCCAAACTATCCACTATTACTGCAACATTTCAGGTTGTCCACATAATTAATCAATGCACAATAATTAACATATTCTAGTTCAACCATCCTCTTTGAGAAAACATCAATTCTATCTAGTGAACTTATTTCCCACTCAAGAAATAGGAAAAAAACCAGTAGCATATAGAATCAGAACAATCAGATCGATTGGAACTCTAATTTGACACACTGAACATGAAACCAATAGAATCACCAACGTCTTGATTGAAAATTTAGACCCAATTGAAAGAGGTATAATGAGAATACGTACTGAAAATAAGTAGAGAACATATGTCTGATCCATGACACTGAACCCTTCAGTGCACCAGGATCCATTGTTTTCAAGTACTAGAACCACTATTGAAAAACACTAGGACCCCAATACAAGTCCCCAAGATTCACCAATTTGAAAATCATCCACCAAAACAACCTCAACAAGAACTAAAAACCATTATAGATTCCCGTGAATCTAAACAATGTCTCCCACCAACATGAATGGAAATAATGCTTGAGGGATGCAACTGGAGGTCTAACATGTGCGAGGAACCACTGATATATTACCATCGAATACCCTTGGAAACTTTGGAAATTGTTCAATTTCAGGATGATCCGCTAATAGAGAAGATGAATCGAGCCCTTTCATTGCAGCTAACCCCTTGGAGATGAAGGAGATTTCAGGGGAATATCCATCGCCGATCTAGGGATCTGATTCATTAGATAAAATACACTAATGTTAAATTTACACATTTTATTTATTAAATATATTTTGATTAAATTTAATTATATTTTTCAAATTTTAATATAAAAGGAAATTTCCAAATATAGATAGTGTATATAAAAATATAAGTAAATATATAAAATATCATAATTATTTAAATTATTTTATATAAAAAAATCAAAAAATTATTAAATGAAGAAATTTAAAAACTATATAGTAATGATATTGAAATAAAATCGAAAATTAAAATAAATTAATGATATTTTTTAATAAAACCCAAAAAAAGAGATATTGAATATGGTGTAATAATTATAATTTTTTAAAAAAAATTGGTTTCTCTGGATTGGTTATTGATAAAATAATTGTTGAACTAATTTATTATAAAAAAATTTATTAATGAAAAAATATTTTTTTGTAATAGTTATTATTAATAATGTATTTATGTGTTAGTAAAACAAATGTTGGAAAGAGTAAAAGATTTTACTGTTGGTAGAAGATGTGTTGGATTGAGTGATCAATATCAATAAATATATCTGTTGGTAAAATAAAGTGTTAGTAATTAAAATTAATACAAACAAAAATTAATATCTGTTGGAATTACTCGTTTTTACCAAAAGATATATTATCTGACAATAAATTTATTGGTATTAGTCATTTTTTTGTAGTGACATGCTATGTATTTATTGAATAATACATTTTCATATCTATTAATATATATGAGTAAGATATTAATTTTACATTAAAGGGGAAACTTTTTCTGATAGCGTACTCAACCCACAACAATGGGTTTCTCTAAAATCTTATGTTGCACACAACGTTGGGTTATACTCATAAATAATACAATATTATTATTATTAATTTAAATGGTAGTTAATTCCTAGTTGTTGTATCAAAAGGAATGAACATAACCAACATCAATATGATTACACATGTTTGCTAAATGTTTTTACATTTATCCAATAAATTTTAAAGTCTCAAAATAAGAATGAATCCATTTTTAAGCCTAAAATACAATAATGTTTTTAAAAGGTCATTTTACAAACTTTTCATGGATAACCCTTTTTAAATATTGTTTTTTTCACTTTTATATTTTTTTTCGACAAAATAAACTTCTTATTTAGAATTAGGACATCAAAATTTACTTTGGTAGGAATTTTGGTATTTATCTGCTGAAATCCATATTTTAATTAATAGTGAAAATACTGCCTTTTGTGTATTTTATTTATATTGTTATACTATACTTTAATTTATTTTAAGGTTTAATTGGATTATTTTTTATCATTTAATCCAATTTTGGTAATTTTAAGTAATTTCAAATTGAAATTCAATATAAACACATGTCAATCTTTTGATAGTTTTTACTTCTTAAAACCATGCTTTCAGGTTTTGACAAAGGGAATTAATTTTAAACTAATTTACTCCAATTATGCATTTTTAATTTTGATAAATGGATTCAATATTTGGAATCATAATGTCTAAATTGTTTAAATAGGTACCTTATATTTATATACATTATGAAAAATAACTTCAGTAATTATTTTTATTTACCATGGTAAAAGGGTAAATCTGGTAAATAGGGGTACAAATAATATTATAATAATATAAAACTAAACTAAAACGTGTCATACTACTATTTTATGAGATATTTCATACCATAAGAATCCTTCTGTCGATTTTAGAACCCCATGGAGCCACTTTGTTATGATAATGACATCTTATAATAATTAATTTAAAGTAAAGAGAAAGATAAGATATACACGTATATTTTTACTAAAACAATTTTAAGGTAGGGTTATGTAATTTGACTATTTGAATATAAATAGTGATTAGAAAACAAAAAATATTTCCTACATCATGGAATTTTATTTATAATTTTTATACCTTAAATAAATTTATTTATTTATGATACAATGATGATGTAGTGATTAACTTATGAATGAAACATTTAAATAAATGATATTATTAGTATTAAAATAAATATAATTTGAAATTTTTTATGACATAAATGAATTTAATGGATTATTATGACATTTTTCTTTGAGTTAATGTAGTTTTTTAATAAATCAAGTCATTATGACTTTAACAAATATCAATTACTAAATTGTGTCTAAATTGACATAAATGTGTTTTTAAAACAAATACTTTTTTTAAATGATATAATACTCATAAAAATATTAGATTTGTAAAAATAACTTATATAATGTTAAAAAAATATTAATTATTTACTTGAGTTTCTCTTGTTATTTTATAGAAAACATATTAACCATACAGTGTAAAAATATAAGAAGACATTGTAATAGTTAATTTATTTAAATAAGGGTTAAATCCAAAACAAATAAGGTTAAATAAGTGATATAAACATTTCTAAGACCTATTGGGTGAGCATATTTATACCCATACACATCTTATTATGTAAATATATCACTTTTTTGATACTAGAATTCTAAAATCAATTTATAATTAAATAATATTTCAAGAATTTTCTAAAGTGCCCCTTCTCACTCTTATAAAAGGCCACCACATATACCCACATATTCACACCTATAAATCCCCTTGGATTTCTCATATTCTACTCCAATAATCTACCAAAATCCATTAATTCTTCCAATAATTCTTAACTTTTTCATAAGGTAACTCTAAGATTCCTTTTTGACTCAAATCAAAATGAGTTACCTGATTTAGAGGTAATGTCTTCTCTCAAAGTCCTTTATTTTTTCCTTCTACAACCCCTAAACACTTTTTATTCCATTATTTTATATAAAAATAAGTAACCTAAATATATTAGGATGATTTTATACTATTTTTTTGACCTCCACTTACATTAAACTCAATAAAATGGATATAGAACATATTGTTTCTATGTAGGGCGATCTAGTGCCTCATGAAATAATGTTTGTCAAATTTTCTCCTACCACCTCTCATGGTGGCTATTATGATGGAAATATATTTATATATGATATATATTATATTTATATTGTATTTTTTTCTTATGTAAATTCAATTTATAACATACCATTATGCTTTCAAGGTTGTGTAAATATGATAATTTTATTTAAGGAAGTGTGGACTACCACCCCGTCAAAGTGATATGACTAATTCATGAAACACATGAAACATATAAATGATTTTATTAATGAATAAATGTAATATATATAACATAAATATTAAAATTTAATTATAATATACAGATGTATCATTTTTTTAATTGTTTTTATATGACAAACAAATGAAAATAGTGTTCATTTTACATATGGCCTACCGTCTCCATGAATGGGGAATTTCATTTCATATCTCTAAATGTTATGGACTATTATAAATACATATATACTGGATATATATGATATTTAAATCATTAATTTCATTTTTAATATGATGTACTTAGGACCACATGGCCAATTTTAATAAAAAAAAGTTCATTTTTGACTCAAGTACCAAACATCGAAAAAACATCTAATGCAAACTCAAATAATTAACTAATTGTTATAAAATGGTAATAAGTTATATAAAATTTATAAATAAATTATCAATTTAAATAATTTTATTATTTAGGAAATTAAATAATTAATGAGACAAGTCGGACTCAAGGTAAGGGAAATCTTAACTCAATCTCCATTTATTGAGTTAAATATCTATGTTATTTGTTTTGTTTTTACAATAATATGTGTGGATAACCTCTGATTATTTTAAAATTAATATCCACTTATATTGGTTATATTTATATTTGTCACACCTAATTATTTTATTGATTGATCCTTAATATAATGATACTATCTTTGTAAAGGACTACATCTTGATCTCCTTTCGTTGAGGTAAATCTTGATATTGTGCATCTTTAATATACTATAAGGTGTATATACAACACTTTTGGAATTTTATATCATTAATTTCTATATTCTCATGATATTTAAAGTTTACTTTTATCTTATTCATTATATATTTTTATTCAATTGTTTCTCAATTTTTAAGAGACTCTTTAACTAAAACATCATTTTAAAAGTTTTAAATATTTATTCTTATAAGTCATTCTCAATAAGGTTAATGTTTTCAAAATGGGTTTAGTTATTTATTTATATAAACATATATGTTTTAAAATTTTAATTCTATAATTTCTTTTAAAAGTTTGAAATTCGTATGAGACACTTTGATTCAAAAATATCATTATTAAATGTTTTAAATGGTTATGAAAATGGATTGAATATTTTAATATATTGAATTTATTTCTTATGATTGATGAGTGAATTTTAGATAAATTCAATCTTTTATGTGTTATGATTATGTAATTGTACATGGAAATTTGATGGGTGTTTACATCATAAATCAAATATGGGTGGTTCTGTGATAAACCTAGGGTTGGTGAGACCATGATAGATCTCTAATTCATTGGATAACATTACAAAGGAAAATGATAATTTTTATCCTAAAATATTTATGGAATATACTATGAGGGTTATTCCAAACGTAACTATGAAGGTTACTCCCTAGGTATCTATGAAAGAAAAATGTAAGTATGGTATGAATTCCACAATTTACCTTTATGATTTGTGATTTCTATGAGTTATTCCTAAATCTTATGATTTCACAAGGTATGTTAAATATTTTATGTTTTATGGGTGAAATGTATGATTTTGTTGAGATGTTTTCATGAGTTTTAAATATTCACGGACAAACGATTTCATTCCTTATTTTATATCCCTTACCCAGACTTTTTATAATTATCCCAAGTTTTTAAAAAAAACATAATGGGATATAAGGGTGGGTAAGAGGATGGAAGAAATGGAGATGAATGCTATAAAGATTTTTATCAAGAATAATAATTCATATATTATCATAAAATTTGGAGATTATGAAAAAAATGGATAGTGAGTATAAGTGTCGACTTTTCAATATTTGAGATGTTATGTAATAGTAATGTCATAATTATCTAAAACTATAAACCTGAAAAGATCCTCAATTTGATAGAATTTTAATTCTTTATTATAACTGAACATTATGTAATTTTTAAGGTCGGGGCCATATAGTTGGTATCAAAGAGAGGTTTAGACAACTTTGGAGATTAGGATGTTTTATTAAGAGATAAGGATATCCTCACGGGTTTATAATTTTCAGTTTGATCGTATGATCAATTCTATAGAGACCCCTTTTGAGTCATTATTATCTAAAATAATAAGATGACTAATGGTATTTTTGGGGTCATTCACCTATGATGAAATTATGGGTTTTTAGTTTCGGGGATGAAAAATTTGAGGTATAAAATAACTTTGAGAATAAAACATGTCATGGTTAATTTTAAAGTATTTAAAATATTTTTGGGAATGTGATAAGAATTATATTGCTTTAGAAAAAGGATAAACCATAGGATGGGTGACAAACAACTGCATTCGAAAAGGCCGTGTGGATCAAACCCACAATCGATGGGCGATAAGGGTGTATCACCTACCACTAGACTATGTGAAGTTCATGGTTATTATGACTTATTCTTTTTAGTTAAATTATTTTATGGATTAAGAATAAGTTGATTTGGGAGACATATATTTTATCAAATAGATAAACATGGGATTGGAAAATGATTTTTTTGATTAAGTGATAAATATAATTTTTGAATATGTTAACTATTTTGGGAGCCCTATGTGGCTAAGTAAAATAGCATACTATGGGATTTTATTTGAAGAGTAATAGTTTAACTATATTTTGAAATAATACATGTTTTTATTGTGGACTTATGGACATTTATGTTATTTATGAAAACTAATAACCTATTTTAGAGATTATTTAATTAGGAAATTACTTTTTCTATGAGACCTTATGAATGGTTGATGTTATTTGGAGATAACTGTTAAAACATATTCTGGAAGACTATGTGATCAAATCCTTCTAAATTTTGGGTTTCAATCTTAGTTTAGATTATTTGAAGAATTTTAAGGAAATTTATTTTTTGAATGATATTTGTTGAAATTTTTATATTATTGTTGAATTTTGGAGTTTAAAAGTAGTTTTTCTTCATAGAATGGTTTATTATTTTTGGGGAATTATCTTATTTTATCCTAAAATTTATGGTTTTTATTAGTGGGTTAATGTAGGATGGATATATAGTAAATATTTTTTGGATTTTGTGATTCTATAGAAGTTTAATCTAGTGTTTCAGGTGTGACCAAGTCATGTTGAATACCCTTTTTTTAGAGAAAAGATGAGTTTGTGGTAGAAATTTATTAAAGGATAAAATTATACTTGACAAGTAATTATGTTTCCATATGTGCTTTGACAAGATCGTAAATAAATTACTCAACTTTGTGAACATAATCTTAAAAAAACGTTTTCTATTTACTTTTCCTACTTGAAAATCAAATATCGTTTAACCCATCACAAGCTTGTGGTTTTCTGATTGTTAACTTTCTCTAAATCATGTTTTCTATCACTCTCCATCAAAAAAAGATGGTTTTTTTCATCCATATCCATGCTTTCCTACATGGAGTCCTACTATGTGTTATCTCATGTGACATTTTTTACATCTATTTCATTCTATTAAAGTGTTATTTTTATTGAATCTTTTTCCAATGAGGGATTTTCAATAAAGTTACCATGCCAAATTTTAAAAGTGTGTGGATGCGATTTCCTAATGGGGGGGATGTAACATCCTAGGAATTTATAGAATAATATATTTTCATATCTACTAATATTTATGAATAAGATATTAATTTTAAATTAAAGAGGATTCTTTTTCTGATAGCGTACTCGACCCACAATAATGATTTTCTCTAAAATCTTACATTGTACACAATGTTGGGTTATTCCAAAAAATAATACAATGATATTATTATCATTTTAAATGGTAGTGAATTCCTAATTGTTCTATTGTTGAGAGTGAAAATAACTTACTACAATATGATTAAACTTATTTTCTAAATGTTTTTACATTTATCCAATAAATTATAGAGACATAAAATGATATTGAATCTATTTTTAATCATAAAATATTCTAATATTTTCAAAATGGTGTTTTATCACATTTTGATGGAGAACCATTTTTAAATCAATATTTTGTAAAATTTATATGTTATATTTGAAAAAATAAACATCTTATTTAGAATAGGGACATCAAAATTTACCTAGGTAGGAATTTTGGTACTTTTCTGATAAAATCCATATTTTACTGAATAGTGAAAAATAATACATTTTAATTCCAAACTGCATTTTAATATAATTTATTTATATATTTATATTGTCCTTGAATTATTTTTAAAGATTTTTTGGATTATTTTTTTATCATTTAATCCAATTTGGATTATTGGAAATAATTTCACATTGAAATTGGATATAAACACTTTAATCTTTTGATATTTTTTTATTTCTTAAAAACCCACTTTCTAGTTTTGACAATGGGAATTAATTTTAAATTAATTTATACCAATTATGAATTTTGAATTTGAAAAAATGTATTGGATATTTTCAATTAAAACATATATATTATTTAAATAGCTACCTTTTATTTTTTTAGACATTATGAATAGTAACTTTAGTAATTATTTTTATTTACCAAGGTTAAATGTTAAATAAAGTAAATAAGAGGAAAAATAATACTATAATAATATAAAACTACTTTAAAACATGTATTAATCCTATTTTATGAGATATTACCAACCATGATCAAACTTTTGTCTATTTTAGGACCCCATGGAGCCACTTGGGTTTGATAATGACATGTTATAATAATTAATTTAAAGTAAAGAGAAATATACCATAAACATGTATCATTTTACTAAAACAATTTTAATGTGGGGTCATATAAGTGATATATTTGACTATAAATAGTAATTATAAAAATAAAAATATTTCCTAGATTATGTTATTTTATTTTTAATTTTTAAACCTTAAATAAATAAATTTACTTATGACACAATGAGGATGAATTGATTACCTTATTAATGAAAGATTCAAATAAATTATATTATAACTATTAAAATAAATTTAATTTTAAAAAATTTATGCCATAAATGATTTTTATTTATGATTACGACATGTTATATTTGAGTTAATTTAGTTTTTTTAATTAATCAACTTGTTATGACTTTAAAAAAATGCAATAACTAAGTAGTGTCAAAATTGACATAAATGTGGTTTTATAAAAACACATTTTTTAAATAATTTAAATGTCATAAAATTATTATAATACACACATAAAGATATATAATGTTTCAAATTTCAGTAATTATCTACCTCAGGTTCTCTTATAATTTTATAGTAACCATACTAACCTTGTAGTGTAAAAATAAAAGAAGACATGGTAAGAGTTAATTTATTTAACTCATGGTTAAATCCAAAAGATAAGATTATATTTATGCCCTGAACATGTATAAAACCTATTTTTTAGAGGGTTTCTACCCATACTTATATTATCATCTAAATATATCACTTTGGATCCATTATATTTTGAAAATCAATTTATAATAAAATAATTTTTCAAGACTTTCCTAAAGTGTCACTCCTCCATCTTATAAAAGGCCACCACCTATAACCACTTAATCACACATATAAATCCCCTTTACCCACCAAAAAAACTGATAAAATAAGATGAAAACATCCCTTAATTCCTCATGTAATCATTACCTTGGTCATAAGACGACTCAATGAATCCTTTTGGCTCAAATCCAAAAGAGTTACCCAATTCAGAGGAAACACCTTCTCTCAAGCTTTTTTTATTTATTTTCCTTCTCCAACACCCTAAAATATATTTTTTCCATTATTTTATAACAACAATAGTATAATAAATATAATAGGATTTTTATCATATGTATTAGAACTATACTTACATACATCTCTATCTAATCGATATTGAATATACTTTTTTTGTACGAAGAACTACTACCTCACGAAACAATGATTGTTCAATTTTCTCCTACCACCTCTCATGGTGGACAATATTATGGAAATATATTTATATATGATATATATTATATTTATATTTTCTTTATTCTTCTGTAATTTATATTTGGAACATCATTTTATGCTTTTTATGTTTTGTAAATATGATAATTTTATTTGAGGAAGTGTGGACTACTGCCCCCTCCAAGTGATATGACTCATTTATGCCATACATGGAACATATAAAGGATGCTATTAATGAACTTATGTAACATATATAACATATATATTATTATTTAATTATAATATAAATATGTAACATTTAGTTTTCATTATATTAATATAATAAAAAATGAATGTAGCGTTCATGTGTACG
This sequence comes from Viscum album, assembly GCA_963277665.1. Lineage (NCBI taxonomy): Eukaryota > Viridiplantae > Streptophyta > Magnoliopsida > Santalales > Viscaceae > Viscum > Viscum album. Next base: position 464,507,968 of record OY728137.1, on the reverse strand, counting down.
TAAGGCATGCCATCTCCATGAATTTTGCATTTCATTTCTTATCTAAAAATGTTACAGACTATTATAAATACATATATACTGGATATATAAGATATTTAAATCATTAATATCATTTTTAAGAAGATTTAATTATGACTAAATGGAAAATTTTAATCAAAACAAGTTCAATTTTTACTCAAGTACCTAACATTAACAAAACGTCTGATGTGAACTCAAATAGTTAACTAATTTTTATAACATGGTAAAAAATGATATAAAATGAATAATAATATTTAAAAATATTATTAATCAAGTATAAATTAACCAATGTTTATTTTTTGGTAAATTAAATAATGAACGACATATTACTGACATAAGGTAAGGGAAATCATAACTTAGTCTCCCTTCATTGAGTTAAATATCCATGTCATTGGGTTTTTTTTCAAGAATATTTTTGAATGGTATATTATTATTTTACACTTAATATCCACTTATATTTGGTGTATTTATATTTTTCACACATAATTATTTCATCGATTTATCCTTAATCTAATGATATGATCTTTGTAAGGGACTACGTCTCTATCTCCTTTCATTGAGGCATATATTGATATAGTGAACCTTTAATATCCTATAACATGTATATAAAACCCTTTTGACATTTTATATCATGAATTTATATATTCTCATGATATTTAATGTTTTGTTTGATGTTATTATTTAATAATTTTTATTCAAGTGTTTCTCAATTGTTACAAGAATATTTAACAAAAACATCAATTTAAAAGTTTCAAAGATTTATTCTTTTAAATATTTCTCATTAATTTCCATGTTTTCAAAAAGGTTATAAGGATTTATTTATGTGGACATATATGTTTTAAAATTTTAATTCGCTAATTTCCTTTCAAAGTTTTAAATTTTTATGGGATACTTTGATTCACAAATATCTTTATTAAATGTTTTAAATGGTTTTGGAAAATGGATTGAATATTTCAATATGTTGAATTGATTTCTTGTGATTGATGAGTGAAATGTTGATAATTTCAATCTTTTATGTGTAATTATTATGTAATGGTACTTTCATATTTGATATGTGGTAATGTGATAAACCAAATACGGGTGCTTCCATGATAAAATTAATGTAGGTTGGCACATGATAGCTCTCTAATACATTGGGTAACGTGACAGTGGAAAATGATAATGTTTCTTCGAAGAAATTTTGGGAATGTAGTGTGATAGGTATTCCAAATGTAACCATTAAGGTTAATCTCAATATATCTTTAAAATATATAATGTATGTATGTTATGAATTCCACAAGTTACTTGTATGATTTATGATTTCTAGGAGTTATTCAGAAATCTAATGATTTCATATGGTATGTTAAAGAGTTTATGTTTTATGGATAAAAAGTATGATTTTGTTAAAATGTTTTCATGATTTTTAAATATCAATGAAGTAATAGTTTCATTCTTTTTATTATATCCCTTACTGGTCCTTTTTATTCTAATCCCATGTTTTTGAAATGTTTTCCACAAGGTATAAGAATGGGTTAGAGGAAGGAAGAAATGAAGTTGAATGTTGTAAATTTTTGTCAAGAAAAAGAATTCATGTTTTATCTTATTATTTAATGATTATGTAAAAATATATATAGTGATTAGAAGTCATTACTTTTTAATATTTTATATTTTATGTAATAGTTATAGCCTTATTATCTAAAACTATAAAACTGAAAAGATCCTCAATGTGATAGAATGTGAATTATTTATTAAAACTTGTGATTATGTAATTTTTAATGCTAGGGACTTATAATAATAAAATAACATAAGTAACGTAAATATATTTAGATGTTTTCATTATAATTTTTATACCTACACGTATACACACTTCCATAAATGTGTAGCATAATTACAATTCATGTGTTTGGTGGACTACAACCTCGTGAAATGATGTCTCTCATTTTTTCATTACTAGATATCATGGTTGGGAATTGTGATGAATATAATATTTTTATATGAAATACATGATATTTATAATTTCTTCATACTTATGGAATTGTTATATGACACATACCTTCATTGTTTTCATTTTTTAGGAATACAATAACATCATTTGTGGACGTGTTGACTACAACATCCCCAAAGTGATGTGATGCATTCACACCTTATGTGGAATATATTAATGATTGGTTTAATTAAAAATATGGTAAAAACATGTAATATGTATTATATTCATTAAATAATTACATTTATGTAAATATAATATATAACTTTCTATAAAACCTTTTCACACAAAAAAAGTGAATACGTCATTCATAGACGTGTGGACTAACGCCTCTTCAAAACAATGTGATTAATTTTACATAAAATAATAGTATTTGTAATTATATATGATTAAATTATATTTTATTTATGATATAATTATTATTTTGGAATTATAAATGTTTCTTACCTTCTTTCCATAATGAACGATGGAAAATAAGAATGTTACACATGCATATGTATGACCTACTGTTCCATGATTATAATATTGGTTCATCTTTCATAACCATCATTTATGATTCATTTTAAAAGTATAATTTATTGAAAAATATTATAATTACATCATTATTATTATTATTGAGATTATTAGGTAATTACCTCTTTAAACATATTCATCCAACCATAGTCATTTTGATATATAAACCGAATATTGTCAAAACACCTGATGTGGACTAAAATGATAAAATAATTATATGAAAAGTTTTAATAAGTGAAAAAATGTAAAGATAAAAACGAAAAATATTATAAAGGTATTAAATAATTAACATAATTTTATTATTTAGGAATACCAATCCACACGTGACAAGTAGGACTCAATATAAGGGACTTCATCCCAATCTCATTTAATCGAGGCATTGTTTTTTATGTTATAAACCCAACCTCTTTTATAAAATTCTTAAATAGACCCTTTGACATGTCATTTATTTGATTTTTTATTATCATGTTATTTAATGTTATTTGAAATTATATTTCTTTAGGGGTACTGTGATTCAAATGTGTCAAATTGGTATGGGACACATGGGAATGTTTAATGATTATCTTCCTTAAGGATATTCTTAATGATCTTTTAAGGGTATTTACATTAATCAAAATTAATAAACATTGTGGTTAATTATTCTTCACTAGGGTTGTTTTATATTTAAACAATCAAAATTAATTTTATGTATGGATTAATATTGTTTCAATGACATTATTATGGAACCTGTTTCATTTCCATGGTTTAATTGTGTTTCAAAGAGATTGACATGAAGCTGATTTCTTTTCCTTGTGTATATCATGATATAAATGAATAATGATTGTGTCTATGAGTTTTATGTTCAATGTTTTTATTAATTATATGGTACATTATAAGTATATTAAATGGTTGATAATGTTATTCTATATATATGGGGTGGCCAAGATAGAGCCGGTTGAGCCATTTATAGCTCATATGTGGGGTGTCTCATATCGTTCTTAGTGATCCCATTATAACTTATACAGGGGTGTATTAGATGTCTCCAAGTGAGAATGTTATAGCTTAAATAACGGGTTGGTTTACGATATCCTTCCAATGCATTGGGTATGAAATTCCCTTATATTGTAATTCCATTTATAAGAGTGTCTGGTTTTAAAGTCGACCATATGGCCATTCCAATTAAAATGATTTTTGAAAGGGCTTAATTTATATGATTCTCTAAGTGACCTAAAAGATTTTTAATTTATTTATATGATTTTTAATGGTTTTCTTTAAAAAACCATATGAAAATGTTTTATTTCATATTATTAATAAACATTGCAGATATAGGTAAACCTAATATGAGTGTTCCTATTTTTTGAACTAAAAGTTTCATTTATTTTTATATCCCTTACTGATTTTTTTTCTCATCCTGTGTTTTTAAAAAAAAGTCACAGTGTTTAAGGATGTTTAAGGGAAATGGATAAGTCAAGATTAATTTTGTGAGGATTTTCCTTGAAGTAAATCTATGAAATATTTTATAATTTTTATATAATGGGATAAATGGGTACTGATATGAAATGTCCACATTGTATTTTATGGATTTTTTATGTTATAGTTATATCCTAATTCTCAAAAACTTTAAACCTAAAAATGATAATCAATTTCATATAAAGAAAATTTAGTTACGGATCTCATGATTATGTAATGTTTAAGATTGGTTCCATATAGTTGGAATCAAAAGAATGGTTAAGATAACTTTAGAGGATAAGATAGTGTTAATAGAATTACTATATAAAATTATACTTTATAGTTGAGTTGAAATGATAAATAATGTTATGATTTCCATGTTTCTTCATCTAAACGATGTCTTTTTAGAATGGTTTTATTTAGAGGATATAGAAATATTATAGTGGGAAGGAACCATGAGTAAAATATCCTTCTAATACAGCATCATGAGATAGTTGGAATCAAAATGGAATAGTTAATTGTAGTGATGGATTAGTTTAAAAAATCTATTAATGGTGGTAGTATCTACTCTTGAGAGGAACCCGACCTACCATGGAGAAACATGTCTATAGTGGAACATTTAACGAGACAATATCCCTCATTATTCAAAAAATCATCTAACAGAGTTGTATCCGAAGGACATATCAATGAAATGGAGATTATAATTGATATCATGAGATGCTCAGATTCTCAAAAGGAAACTCCTTACATTAATAATTTTTAAGTAGAAGCTGATTAAAGATGGTGTTTTGGTTATGAATACTATAGAAGAATATGATCTTGATGCCATGGAATTGAAAACATTTAAGGATATTTTCCTTGAGAAATATTCTCCTAAGGTTTTTAATATTAGGTTAGATAATTTATTCTTTGAATTAATGAAAAATGATGATGATTCAATAGTGGTGTATGAAGAAAACTTGATAAGATTTTCTAGGTATGTTCTAAATTTTATTGGAGACATTGATAGTAAAATTAATAGATTTTCCTCCATATTGAAAAAAAATTATACAAATAGATTTGGCCTATAGATATTTTAAAAGTTATGATAAATTAGTTAGTTGTGGTGAGAAGGTTTATATTGGGTTTTCTTAATATTATGTTCCATGTGATGAAAAGAGTAAGAAATGGTCAAAGTGGAAAGAAATAGAGGTGAAATAAACTATGAATTCTGGAGTTAAGCCTCAAACATTTTCCATGTGTGGTAAAATAACTTTTTTATGAATGTATGTTTGGATCTTGAAAAAGTTTTCGGTGTGGTATTTCTATCCCCATGGTTCATGACTATAAATAGAAGAGTAAAAAACATTTTCAATATTTGAACTCCTCTCTTTAAAAACTCCATGTCTCATAGTGTCTGCACGATTAATTTTAAATTAATTTTAGCCACATCTATGAATTGAATTTTAAATAATGGATATAATTATTTGGAATCATTATGATATTTTTCTTCAAATAATATCAACATAATTATTTGACAGAAATTATTTGTAAAAAAAATTAAAATTATTTATAGTGATTAAGATAATGACATTATTTCTTAATGATTAAACATAGAATATATGGTATATAAATTACCCAAAACATGTCTAAAAACATTTTCTAGGCATATTTCTACCATAACCACCTTATTATTATTTTTTATGACTTATTGCAATATTGTTCCATGAAAACGGCCTTTATAAAAAGTTAAATTTGGAAAAGAATAAAAGGATCCATCATTTCATTTAAAACATATAAAGTTATAGAGTATAGTAGAAGCTACATAGGTTGGTTATAAATATTATATTAGAATATAAAAATTTATTTTTATCTTAATAATTCATATTTAATTATCATAGATGATATAATTATAATAAATTCTTAAGAAACACCAATGGATGGATTATTTAGTTAATAACTAATAAAATAAATGATATTTTATTAAAAAAGATAATGTTACTACAAAATATACATTCTCCCAAGAGATTTTATATTATTAATAAATATCTAATATAGTCTATCAATTTTCCAATTTATCTTTATAATGAACATATTTACCCATAAATCGTAAAATGGTTGTTTTTTGGTTAGGGTTAAAGATGTGTTGTTTCACATTTCATGTGTTTCAATAAAAATCAATTTACAACACGTATGGGTTTATTATTTTATATATTACTTTATATATTCTATAATTAATGGGACAGATGTTTCTAACATTTCACACTTTAATTTAGTCTTAATTCATTAATTTAATAGGATAGAAAACTATCTACCTCAATGAAAAACCCAAATGAAAAAAAGAAAACCAAAAACTATGTAAAAATGATTAAAATTGTGTTATGTCTGTGTTTTTTGATTTTTTATCGACCATAATTCTACTTTAATCCATTAGTTTTAATTTTGGTTTCACATGTGGCAAGGGGGTTACCCAAAAAAGGGTAACGTTCTTCAACGTGCATTCAGATTTATTTGATTCTCTACCCATTAAATTATTCTTCTTCCATGATAATATAATAACATAAGAATCCTCAATATAATAATACATTTTCTATATAATTATTTCACCTAAAACTATACACACTTCCATGAAATGTGTATCAAATTTTCTATTCGTGTGTACGGTGGACTACCGCCACACGATAAGATGTCATTAATGTTTCATTTATCACCTCTCTTGGTTGTGAATTATGGTTAAAATAATTTTTTATATTATATATATGATATTCATAATTTATTAATACTTTTTAAATTATCATATAACACATACCATAATTCTTTCCATTTTTTGGGAATACAATAACAACATTTGTGGGTATGTGGACTACCACATCCTCAAACCAATGTGATACATTATTTCATTAAATGGAATGTATTAAGGATGGATTTAATTAGTAGTATTTCACATAAATTACATATATATTTTATTAATGATAAATTACATTTATGAAAATATAATATATAAATTTTTTTAACTCCTTTTCAGACATTGAAAAAGTGAAAACGTCATTCGTGGACGTGTGGACTACTGCCTCTTCGAAGTGATTTGATTCATTTTACATCATAATAATTATATTTAAAAGTATTTATGATTAAATAATTTTTTATTTATGATGTAATCATCATTTTTAAGTTTAAATTTTACTTACCTTCTTTTCATAATGATCACTGAAAAATTGGAACGTTACTCATGCGTACGTACATCCTACCATCTATAATATTGTAACATTGAATCATTTTCATAGGTATATTCTATGAGTGGATTTAATTTTATAATTGATGTATAAATATGATAATTATGTCACTATTATTATTCTTTAGTTTTTTATACAATGACCATATTTACCATATTCTACCAACCTTAGTAGTTTTGACATATAAACTGAATATGGTCAAAACAACTGACATAGACTTAATTGTTTAAGTTGAACTATACCACATTATAATAAGTGTAACAAAAGTAATGAAAAAATTGAAAAAATTTATTAATCTTGTAAATAATTAATATAATTTTATTATTAAGTAAAATAAATAGACACGTGACAAGTGAGACGCATGGTAAGAGACCTCATCTCAATCTTCATTCATTGAGGCATTGTTTTTGTAGTTATACTCCAACCTTATTTTAAGAGGTGTATATACAGTCCATTTTAAATATAATATCATATAGTCTTTATTATCAGGTTATTTAATATTCTTTTATATGTTATAAATTTATAGTTATTATGATTCAAATGTTTAAATTTTTTTTGAGAAACTTTGGAATTCTTAAATATTATCATCGTCAAGAATGTTCTTAATTATCTTTTAATGGAATTTCCATTCATCAACATAAAAACTATTATTTTTACTTATCCACCAGTATATTTATTTCATGTTTATACCATATTAATTCTTTATCTATATTTGTTAATATTGTTTCAAAAATATTATTATGAAACTCATTTCTTATCTACAAGTTAATCATGTTTCAAAGATATTGACATTGAACCCACTTATTTTCCATGGGTTTATCATCTTATAAATGAATAATATTGGTTCTATGAGTTTTATGATGAAATTTATTTATTTATTACATGTTACTTGAGGACTATATGAAATGGGTGAGCCTATTATATTTATACCTATAGTGGCCTTAATAGTGTCGGGTGAGCCTATTACAGTTTATACGTGGGGTAGCCCAGATTGCATCAGGTGATCCCATTACCTCTTATACATGGAGTGGACCAAATAATTTTTGGTGATCCTATTATAACATAAATGATGGCTTGGTCCATGATATCCACTCAATGCACTGTTAATGAAAGTCCACCATACTGTTATTCCATTTGTAAGAGTGACATGTTTGGAAGTCGGCCATATAGTAATTCTAATTATTAAAAATTTGAAAGGTTTTAATGAATACGATGATATAAGTCTCTTAAATGAGATTCAATTTATTTTCTAGGGGAAGTAATTGTTTTATCTGATAAATTTTTTTATGTGAAAATTTTGTATTTTATATTCTTAAATAACATTGAAGATAAGGTTAAACATTATATGTTTTTTCATGTTTTTTCTAAACTACCGATTTCCTTTCTTTTTATATCCCTTACACATATTTTTTTCCTCATCACATGTTTTTAAAATGATTTCACATGGTTTAATTATAGGTAAGGTAATGGAACAAATCAAGTGGAATTTTCTAAATATTTTCCATCAAAATAATTAATGATTTATTTTAAAGGTTTTTTATTATGGAAAAAATTAATACTAATTGGAAGTGTTCACTTTGTATTTTATTGTTTTTTTATTTATAAGTTATGGAATAATTATATTAAAAACTAAACCTAAAAATATCATTATTGAGATCAAAAGTAAAAAAATATTGATTTAATAAAATATTATGTAATGTTTTATATTGGGTTATTATAGGATAAAGGGGAATTTACAAAGTAGGAATATAGTGTGGGAAAATTTAATTATTTTAATGATATAGAAGTTACGACCACTAATTATAGGGGTGATATATGAGCATCATAATTCATGAAATTTACTTTATTATCTCCTTTAAATTTCATTATTATTAAGAGAAAAATATATGTAGATGTTCTTGCAATCAATATATGAGATAGGAAAATTTTCATCATCAACAATTGATAATGGGGAATTTTTATATTCCAATGATACAAATATATGATTATCACTATTAGTGAAATTATAGAAATGATTTCCCTCATAACGATTATCATCTAGGGAGGAAGATATGCTAATTTCCAAAGTCTTAGGATATATAAGGGAATTTTATATTCTAAATTACAATGTGGAAATATAATTCATCCATGTGATGAAGCAGGGACTAAGAAATATATTGAGAATAATGTGGGTGTATTTTCATTTATGTTGTTATTTTTTCTAGGATTTCCTATCTTTTATCCAATGAAGTATTAAAATTATGGGACCAATGTAAAAAACCTGGCAAAACATATTAATGAATATGAGGTCATTACCTTTATTTGATATATGATTAGTTCATATTCATCATTGATCTCATTGGGATGACATCGGCCATCCCCAAAACATTTCTAGAGTGAATTTAGGGACAATATCAATCATGGTATGTTTTTTCTCTTTTATAGAACCCCTAATCTATTTACTAGGAATGTGAAGATTAAAAAGGGTTGTTCTCACCAAGAAATGTCATAGATCATCTTTTAATATAGTATTTGAGTCACTGATTATACAATGGGATAACTTCTATAAGATGATGAAACAATGGTCTTTGGAATATTACATTAAAATCTATGTATTTTTTGAAAATCTGCAATTCAAATTCAGATATGAGATACCTAAATTGTTCTAAAATTTTTATTTTTCCAAGATATTTATATTTTATCTTATTGTACACATGGATTTTAAATTTATTAGGATATTAATTAGATCCTGCTTTTTCCTATCATAAAAGCATTCAAACCAACAAAATATTTATTACACTTCTATTGTAAATCAAAACATTAAAAATAATGAAATTATCCAATTTTATAGAAATATATATAAGCCAAATTTTTCATGTATAGTATTATCCTTATCCTATTATATTAATAAGATGATAGTATAAGATTTTATGGGATCAATATCTATATGATACACATTAGTGGAAGTGACATCTTTTTGAAACTCTCGATTGATAAAAATTACATATTAATGTTTATCCTATAGATCTTTTGAAAAATTTAGGTCTTAGATGAAATAAAAAATCACTAATTTTGGATTTCATACTTCTATCACAAAGGTATATGGTTTCCACCTTGAGAAAAATCCTTTCTTTGGGTCTTGGAATTAATAGTTTTTTATGCTAGAAACTATTCTTGCATAATCAAAATTTAGGGATATTTCATTCACCTATGATAGTACTTGTTCCTTTCATCCCACATTTTGATTCTGATCGAATGAATTGTTTTTTATCAATCGGTCCTCCTATAGGATCAGATTGGATTGATATATAAATGTATTAGTAGTAGACTAGTTATTCTACTAATCTCACTGACCTTATAATATTTTAGTAGCATAAATGGATTCAATCAGTATATGACCTGAATTATGGGATAAATATCGACCAATTTTCCTAATCCCCAATTACTATGGTGGAATTTCCCTTATATTCGTTGTTATTTAGTAGGATAATCATATTTCATTGAATTATATTCTTTGTCAAAGAAGGTATTTCTCATGTAAATCAGGTTGAAAATTTTCTAAAGAGACTCTCTATATGATGTGGGTTGTATTTAGTAAGATGAATCACATCCCCTCAATATTTAATTTAAAATGTCGAAGAGGGTTAGAGAAATATTTTTCACTGGTATGGGTTCACCTATATATACATTATTTGCATCTTCCTGGTTACATTGGACTTTAAAAGTCATGATCTTATATGATTATAGTTCCAATGAATCTGGTTATGCCATTGTAGAGGAAAATAGGGATATTACTGGGAGGTTCAACATTTCCCTAAGGATATATTGTTCTAATTTGATCGTTATTATATCCATGAAATCATCAAATTTATAGGAACCCGTATTCAAGAATTATTTATCTCCCCTTCTTATTCTGGTGATATAGAAGAAACACAAGACACTTGTGCAGGTGGATTCCCTAACATCTTTGATATGGATTCCAACATTTTCTGAAGGATTTATTTAAACAAAAATCACTGGTTGATTTAATATACCAATATTCTATAGTAGGTACAATAATTTGGCTAATTTAGGTTATTTAATTAATGATACATGGTTTCTCAAAGATTTTTAATTTTTTTCCAAGGGTGTGATAAAATATATTAGGACTTTCTCATTTAGGAATGCATAACATTTATTCTTCTAATATTCATATATAATGAACCTTTTAAATTTTATCCCATATTGATGATAATGTTTTTTTTCTTTATCCATTCAGTATGGTAGGCCATGTGAAATTCTAACAACCCAAGTTCTTTAAACGATATTTTTTCATGAGAAAATGTGTGCCATATTATATAATATTAGACACATAAAAAATACATTGGAAAAAACAAAACCTTATTAATATAGATTATTACATTGTTTATCTACAAAACCAATGAAATTCCCTAACATTATAACTAGAAGAATCATAAAATAGAAAAGTTAAATTGGGAATATATGGATCACCCAAATCCATTATAATAATCTTCCCCATGACCAACACTATAGAAGAAAAATTAGTAAACTAGTAAAATTATTAAAAACAAAAATTTATAACCTTATGAGGAATTTTAGAGATGATTGATTCAAATGATGAAGTTGTATATATAGGGTAAAAGGGTAAATGCGACTATTGAGATTCCACTATTATATGATCGTTGATAAAATATGAAATTGGGTAAATATAACCATTCACGTATTTGACCATTGGATACTATACCCATTAGTCATAATCTTACTTTTATTAATAGTCTTTAAACATAATAATGAAAAAATAATAATTGATATTGAAATGAGAACTTAGGGTCAAAATTAGCATATTCATGTCGTTTGAAGCCCATTTTTTAGAACCTGGGAGGGGCGTAGTGTCGTTAACATTTTTCCTTGACCACACCCATGCTGAGCTTCAACTAGTAAGGCTTGAATGAAATCTCATATGAGGTAATTTCATGTTAGTAGTGATTACCACTCAGGGAATGTTTTTCGAGCCACCCCATAAAACTACCACCATCAAAGACCTTACACTTTACGCATACACAGGGGTTATAAGGGTTTATGTTTCTAGGATATAGTTATTAACAGTGTAAATACTTTTTATAAATATAATTATTCTCCCAAAAATTCCATTTTAATAATAGTTTTGATTAATAATATATATTTTTAATTGGGAGGAATTTGATAAAATTTATTTTTTGAAAAAAATAAAACATTATTATACTTTATAAAAAAAGATATACATTTCTATAATAAAATAAGGTATGTTGAATAATATATTAAAAATGCTATATTATTTTAAAACACTATTATATATATAAAAATGGTTAAATAATTTAATAATTTCCAATTAAATTTTTATAACTATCAGAAATTTGATTATTCTTTAAGAACATCCATTCTTCAATAAATAAGTATTTTTATATTTTAAAAGTTAAGAATCTCAAATTCAGAAACATTTTAGGGTAGATTTAATACTATATTTTTAATCAAAAATTCTAAATTATGTTATGGTGAAATTTTTAGAATTTTCTAAAATACATTATTTTTTCTATGAATAGTAAAAATATTGTTTTGGGGATTCGATATATTTTATGATTTTATATTTATTTAATAAATATTTAATAATTTATTAATCATAAAAGATTAAATAGAATATATTATTTTATTAATAGTATGTTTTTAAAATATTTTCATCAATTTCAACCTCTAAGTTATTTTCTAATGTACAAAATGGAAAATTTGAATTTAAAAACAGTACTTCATTAAAAAAAAAATTTCCATTCCAAAAAAGTACTAAAAAGGTGTTTGGTTTTTGTTTATTAAATTATCATAAAATTTAACTCAAATTTCCAAAACCATATGTATGGAAATTTTCTTTCAGTTTAAAATCCTTCATCTTCAAGACCTATATATAAAAATTCATAAGCAATTCTTCCAATTTTGATATAAATACCCACCATTTTTACACCCCCTTTCACTCCCAATATATTATACTTGATTTTTTTGTGATATTTCATCCCAAATATTCACCCATGGTGTTATTAAGACCCCAAGGTTCCATTCTAAAGATTTAGTATAAACTCTTCAATGTAAGCTTATTCTCATTTTTTTCTCTTTAATTAAACAACATCTTTTTTGTATATGTCTTCTAATTGTTATATTAATATCTTTTCATACCATTATGATCATAACCTTACATTAATTTGTGACACCATGATGATATAATTTAATCTCCTGAGATGACATGTTTAATGAAACCTTGGTGAATTTCCTTGGTAATTTTCATTTAGTTCACCTTGGTGATGAATCATAGTGATATTCTTAAAAATTCATAATTTTTTATGTTGTACCCACATTTCCATGTTATGATTCAAGTTATTATATTTATGATAACATTAATGTTCTCTTATACACGTAATATTATTATACCTTATGATCACATGCTAAATGTCTTCCTTGATTATTCCCACATTGGGCTCATCCTCACCCCATCCATTTGATGTATATCCCCCATGATATGTGATGTAATAAAACTAACATAGGGTGAACCCATAAAGATGGATCTCAATTAGATTATAATAATGTAATATGATTTCATGTATTATTATTTTTTATTTCTAATAAATTAGACATTAAAATATCCATTGTTTTGTTTCACATAATTAATAGTTTATTTAATAAAATGGAGTGATGTCATAGATATTTTTTAGGTTCAGGTTCTATGGATGGTTCCTGAGATAGATTAAGTGTAGAATTTTTTGTTTCTTTTTGTTAGTTAACATTTTTGGAACTATTTTAATTTGAAATGGTTTGGTAATAATCTATCATATAGAATCATAATACTTTTATGTTACTCTAAAAATATCATATAACCCTCTGAGGTACATTACTATGATGAGTAGAATATATAACTCGTCATTGAGATTTTCAAGGAATATTCTTAGAGACATTTGTTGGGTTTGTTTCTAGGTTCAAAGAGTAGTTTAGTCCATTCAATTTAACAATTATGTTCAAGGTTCTCTCTTTATAATATTTTTTAAAATTCAAGAGATCTAAATTCTTTTTCATTATAATAGTTTAGATGAACTTATTTTGTAATTATCTATTGAGGTATTCCCATACATTGATCGATCTTGCTGGTATATTTCAATACCATATAAATGTTTCCCCACCTATGTTCTACGCAAATAATCTTATATTAACTACCAATTTTTGTTTGAAACTTCAATATATAAAATGAATCAATGGATATTATGGGTGCCCTAATCCATTGAATGTGAGTAAATTTATATTTATAAAGATAAGTGGTGGAGGAGTCTTTCCCACCAATTTTAGGTACATTTTTCTTTTTTATTTAATTGGTGAATTCCACCCCTCTTTGGATTCATGTTGTAATTATAGTGACCAAATAATATCAATAATAGTTGATGGAATATTTGATTAGGTGGGAAATTAACTATGGCTAGTGATAGGTGGAACCTAACATTGTGGACCTATTAGAATTTACTATTGATAACCAATGTGATTTTTTATAGGGAATAATTCTTCAAATTTTCATGGATTGCACCCCAATGGTTGAAATTTGTGAAATGTTTCTACCATTGGAATAAGATAAATTGATTTTCAATATCCCACATTGGTCAGATGATGGGGTTATGTTATTTCTACTATAGAATTCAGGTAACTAAAAAATTACCTAAATAATTATTACATAATTATATATGAATATTCAATACATACCATTACAATACATAACGCAGAAACATAAAGGGTTATTTTATTTGATGTCTATATATATAGAAATTTGTTTTCATGGAAGATGTTCCAAATATCCCAAAACGTTCATCTCACATTGTAAACTTCTTAGTCATGCACTACTTAAAACATTTATTCATAATTTAGTTAAAGGAATCATATGAAAGGCTGTGATTATATGCATAGTAAATGTAAATATGGTAGATATCAGTTAATGAAATTTTTTAAACATAACATGAAAATTTTTGTACAAGAATATGATCATAATATTTAAATATCATACCTAGTAATTTATATATCTGAATCTGGGAATAAGGGTTTTTATTTTTATATGAAATGAATCATTCAAGAAAAAAATGGTCATGATTTATGAGATCATTTATAAGAATAATTACATTTCATAGATATTGGGATAAAAAGTGTTGTATATTCATAATAATATTATTCACATGTCATGACTACCCCTAAGATATTCATCACATGTTATAATTTAGATAACCACTACTATTCCAACTTTTTCATTAGGATAACCTTCAAGATTCAATGATCTTGGGGTAGGTGGTTCCATTATGACAACCAATTTATATTTACCCTAAATTTTTAGATTTAAATTTAACTGATTAATTTAAATTCAATTTCATGATATAAATGAAATTTATTTATATTGGTTGATTTAAAATCCAATTCCATTGAATTAGTATTTTAAAATATTATTTTGTCATGAATTTGGAAAAACCCCCCAATTCCATCAAATTGGGGGTTTATTTGTGAAAATCATGGAATTTTTGGAAATTTAAATTATGAAATTGATTTGATAGAATTGATATAAAATTGGTATTTGGGAAAAATGGATTAAAATGATTTTGATAGGATGGTTTAATCCTGTAAAAAGGAATAATGTGATGAAAAACTAGTTTTTTTAATAGAAAATGGAAATATTTGAATTCAAGAAGGGGGTGAATTATATTTTAAGAAATATAAAAAAAATTACAATTGTTGCTTTGTATTAGAGAACATGAAATAAATAGATTTAGTTAGTTATTTAGAAAACAATCTATGTTGGAAACAATAACAACACAGAAATGTGGAAGGTTATATCCTCGATGGGATAGTGGTGTATCCTTCGTGGTCAATATTAAGGAGGATATGTTTATACACATATTTCCATGACAACTATTTGAGTGTGAGGGAGTCCTGTAGCTTGGAACTATCAAACCTTTTGTCACATGAACATGTTTATCATTTTTTTGTATTTTAAATATATGATATTGTATATGTAAATTTTTTTACATGCCTTATAAATTCACATAAACTTGTTCTATACAAAAAATTTATTAGTTAATTTTATTAAATTATTTCCATCATTTGAAAAGTAATTCCTGATTTTTTTTAATTATGATTTTGAACAATTGTGCCTGTTTTTTTAAAATTGAAACATTTTTTGGTTAATTAATTATTGGTAGTGATACCCTACTAGACTTTTTACTCACACCCGACATGTGTCTTCTTATTTTTGTATATTATCTTATTCTAGGTTCAATCATGGGTAAGAAAACACTTATAGGCGGTAGTAGCTATTTATCATTGCGTTTTTTGAGTTAAATACACTGAGTCTTTGGTATTTATCCTATTTTCTGGTACTTTGGTTTTAGTATATTGGGTTATATATACCTATTTGACTTATATTACAATTATTCTTATAGACATTCTCTTCTATACATACTGACTTATTTGTTTTTATTTTGTTGTGTTAGTGGAAAATCCATTCTCGCTTTTATATTGTATGATTGTAGGTTCTTGTCACCAACTTGTGGGGATCGATAATGCCCTTAGGGGTCTATCAAGGCCAGATTAGTTATTGGGTTACAAGGGTATCCAGGTCAGTTCATGACAAAATAGTATCAAATTGTGGTTTAAAATATCTCTATGATGTTAGTATATTGTTTTGTATAATTTTCAAAACTTATGGGGTTGTTTTAATTGAATTCATATAATTCCCTCCCACCAATAAACATTAAGTCCTTAGGGGTGGTTTAGGGAATATTTCTTGAGGATTAGTTCTAGACTTTTACAAGTTCTTGACTTTCATAGACTGAAATCCATGTCTTGTTTTTCTATCTATTGAGATTAATTTACCCCATTTATTTGTATGATTGTTAATATGATGTCTTCAATGTTTTTAGTTGATATTGTGTAGCATCATGACAATTAGAATATGTGAGAATCAGATCCATGAGGAACCTACTGATGCACCTCATCGAGTGAATCCTCATATGGACCTGAGTTTGGTTTAGGTGATTGTGTGCATTGTCCACACTCTAGGAGAGGCACCACAATAAGTTCCCATTCATTATCCAGTTTTGGAACCTCAAAAAAATGTTTTATGGAATCAATATCAAGAGTTAATTATCTAGAAGACACCATCATTAAATGACTCTAATGATCCTCAAAGGGATAAGGAATGGTTTATCAGTATATATCATTTGTTTGAGTCTTTAAAGACACCTGAAAAATAAAGGTGAAGTATCCCACCTTCATGATGGAAGGACCAAGTAGGAGATGGTGGTACATAATGGTGATAGTGAGGAAATATGAGGGAATTGAGTGGAAAGACTTCAAGGCACTTTTCACAGAATATTTCTATCCAGAATTGATGTTATTGGACAAGGCTATTGATTTTTTCAAACTTGAGTAGGCTAAAAAGATAGTGAAGGTGTATGAAACTAATTTTTAGAGTTATTGTAGTTTTGAAATGAGATAGTATCAAATGAGAAGATGAAGATTATTTAGTTTGAGTTGGGTAGTTAATCAAATATTCACTCTCAGTTTTCCTTGTTACATCTGCCCTTTTATGCTGATGTGTTGGATAGTGCTTTGATAGTCAAAATGGACATGGCTGGTAATATAAGGTTTTTGGGGGTTTCTTTTTCTCCTAGTGGAAACATATGTTTCTTTAAAGGAAATAGAAATTGTGATGATTCTCATGGTGGATCTCAATAGCAAGGTTATTCTAGACCTCATTTAGTTCTTAGAAAAGTCCCTTTCATTTGTTATTAGTGTGGAAAGACCTGGAATTCAAATAGGGTTTTCACTAAAGAACCCAATATATATTTCTCCTACACATGCCAATGTCACTTCTATAATTTCTTCCATATATATTACACACCACATAGTTGAACAAGATTATCAGTGCATTTTAAAATTGTGGTGAAATCAGATGATTCAGGAAAAAAGTGGTTACAGTCATAGGAATACGGAATGATGCTTCTTCATGTAGTATAAGAGTCTACAATTGAAGGAGATATGGGTTCGGTGACCAAAGTAGTACCATTACTTTAGCTTCTTCATTAGTGACTACTATATTTGATACTAATGTATCTCAATCATTTATTTCAATTTATATTTTTAATCTTCTTAATATTCATATGAATATTTTTTCTTATGTGATGGATATTACTACACCACATGGAACATTGAGAGACAAGGGCCTTTATTTTCCCTTTTTTTTATCATTATAATATGTCAAAATTACTTTGATATTTCTATTTCTCAACATGAAACATCATTATATAATATTCAAGGTGGATTGGATCGTTTCTAATAAATATCAGATTGATTGTTTCCTTCGAACGGTCTCCATTACGTAACCCATGGGGTTTCTCATGTCTTTCTAGGATAATGAGACCCAATGTTGAGAAAATCCTTACATTCTTATCAATATTTGGGGAAATTAATTTTAGTGTTTCATTTTTATCTGGAGTTATAATCTTTTTGTGGTGATATCCCTCTATTTTTCATTTAGTTTCTTGATTTTTTATATGAATTCTTTGGTATTCCAATGGTAATGGAGGTTGTGTTTTATATCAATTTTGTTCTTGGTACTCAACCAATATATACTAATTCTTACTACATGGAACCATCAAAAATAATATATCTAAAGGCTCGGTTGTATTATCTTATTGAGAAAGGATTTATATGATGTAGTTTGTCACCTTGGGTGGAAAAAGTTATCTTTAGTAAGAAATATGATGGTTCACTTAATATTTCTCTTGATTACCAAAAAACAATTTAGTTAGGGTAATGAACACGTATCTGTTTCCATGGATTGATTAAATTTTTTATTAGTTGAAATGGGAAAACTGGTTCTTGAATTTTTATCTTCGGTCTGATTACTATTAGTTGAGGAAAAAATAATCTTACATTCTAAAAACCACCTTTCAGAGCATATACATCCATTTTTAGTACCTTTTCATGAAATTTAGTTTAAATAATTCTTTTATAGCCTTTATGTCTTTAGTGAATAGGATTTCCCATGAGTATCTTAATACCTTAATGGATGAATTTTTGGATGACATCCCTATTTACTCTTTGTACGATGAGGATCATGTGCCCATTTTGAGATAAGTTTTGAATTTGTTAAGAAGTCATTGAATTTATTACAAGATTTTGAAATGAAATTTATATATTTGGGAAGTGATTTTCATGGGACATGTGGTGTCAGAACATGGTATTTTAGTTGATCCAAAAAAGGTGAAAGTTGTTATGATAAGGGAAAAATTGTGGAATGTTTTTGAGACTCAAAGCTTCTTGGGATTACCTATCTATTATATTTATGGATCATTAAGGGATTATCAAATATGACTTCTCTAATAACTACTCTAAATCAGAATAGATTATTGTACTTGGGATGATAAATATCATAGTTCTTTTGTTGAGATGAAGCATCTTTTGAATAATAAGTAGTTTTTGAATCTTCCATAGGTTGGGAAGGGCTGTGTGGTATTCTGTGATACACCAAGTTCAGGCTTGGGATGTGTTGTTATATAGGGTGATCATGTTGTTAATTATGGATCTCATCAAATTAGATATCATGAGAATAATTACTTAGCACATGACCATTAACTCATAGTTTTTATGCATGTGATTAAGAGTTGGAAACATTACCTTTATGGAGAAAGGTATACTATGTATTTTGACCACAAGAGATTTAGTTATATAATCTCACAAAAATATATGAATCTATGCAAGAGGAATTTTGTGGAATACATGAAATAATTCATCATCAAAACTAATTATAACCTATTGAAATGGAATATCATTGAGGATTCTAGGAGAATGAATCTTCTGACCCAGGTAGTGAAAGAATAATCAGAGGAACGGATCTTGATGGATCTCTTTGAATCGTTTCATTTTGGAGTCGGAGAATCTGAGGTCATGGTTACTTAGGCTAATGTTCAGTTGAAATCACATGTTATTGAGATAATTCTTCAGGGATGGAATGATTATGATAAGTTTTGTAGAATTACAGACTCTCTTAATTGTGGGGAGACCATGTCTGATTGGTAAATATCTATCAAAGACATTCTATGTTATCAGAATCATTTTATTGTACCATTAATGATAAGTAAAGATGATATGGGGGTATTTCCATAACTCCTAGTGGGCAGTTCACCCTATAACAATGAATATGTTCTATGACATGAGTTATAGATTCTAATGGTTAGGTATGAGATGGGGCATTGATTAATTTTTCTCTTATTGTTATACATGACAACTAGTTGAGGATGAGCACTAGAAAACTTAAGGTTTTCTTTAGTCAATTACAATTCTATCTTATAATTGAGATGAGATCTCTATGAACTATTTGGTTGGATTTCCACGTACATAGAGAAAGAATAATGTGATATGGGTTGTGATTGATCAGATAACAAAATCAGCTCACATTTTACCCAATAGTGATACAACCAATGCTTTAAATATGGGAAATATCTATGTAAAAGTGATTTTTTGGTTGCATGGAGTTCCATCTGAAATAGTCTCTGATAAAGATCCTTGGTTTAATTCTCATTTTTGGAGAGGCATTTAAGAGGAACTATGATATTGGGTCTATTTAAGAATAGACTTCCATCCAAAGTTATATGGACATACAGAAAGAGCTATACTTATTCTTGAGGATATGATTTGTTCCTACATTCTTGACTTTGGTGGGGCTTGGGATGACCATATAAGGATGGATTAGTTTTCTTATAAAAATTGTTACCATTATTCCATCAAAATAAATTTGAGGTATTATATCTAAGAACTTTTAAATATATATCATGTTAGTTAGAGATTGGTGAAACCTCCTTGTTTGGACCTAAATTGGTTCAAGAGAGGACAACAAAGATTCAGTTTATTCAGTAAAGAATGTTAACAACATGGATCTTGTATAATTCTTATTTTCATCCACATCGCAGACCATTGGAGTTTGTAGTGGGTGACTTGGTTTTATTATAATATTCACCTCGGTTAGGTCATAAACTACTTGGGATGAAATGGAAACTTGTTCCTTGTTTTTAGGGACCTTATTATGTTGTTGAGAAGGTGGTAAAAGTGGATTTGCATTTATCACTTCCACTAAAGATAAAATCGATACATAAAATGTTCCATGTATTGTATCGCCAAATGTATATGTCTTCCCCATCTCATGTTCTGAGTTGGAGTGACCTTGATGTTAAACATGATTTATCTATGTATGATAATCTAGTAATGATTTTTGATTCTAAATACAATGTACTTTATGGGAGTAACATACCTTTGGTTATAGTCCAATGGAAGCATGGTTTTGATTCTCATGAGATGTGGGGGAGGGAGTCACTAATGAGAGAGCATTGGACTCATATTTTTTGCTTGGAATCTTCTGAGTAAGATTTTCAGGGCCATAAATATTCTATGGTGGGGAGGTTGAAACATCATGTTATTATTTTCAGGTATTCTTAAACTTCTATTTTTAACATTCTTTTGTTGGGTTTTATTTTAGGAGGTTTTGGGTGATTTTTTATAAATTTTTTATGTTTCATGGCTCTAAAAGGTTAGTGAAAGGTATTAACAAATTGGTTGACCTATCAATGGAAACCATTAAAACCTAGATAGTATGCTTTTTGATTACCAATACATGGTTTAACAAACCATTCATCCACATAAGAGAAACTATGAACACCCGTTAAAAGGGGTTCACAGTTAGGTTTCATGGTTTGTCTAAACAGTGTGGTCCTTCTTGGCTAACCATGCATACAAGATCTTTAAATCTGATAATTATTTTTAAAATTATAAAAACCTTAACTTTAGGTTCCAAATGGACCTATTTTTACTTATTACGATTTCTTCACCCCTGAGATCTCCTAAGAGGTTATTTTGGTCCCTCTATACACTTTAGATGTGGATCAAAGCTTAGGAAACTATATTCGATCTCTACTTTATAGGTTTCCACTTTCCGTTATCATTATCCTTATGTACATTCTTTTCTTCTTATGGTTTTATAAGTTTCTGTGTGTTTTGAGTAACAAATATCCACTATTTTAAATTTGGAATCTAGGTTTTATTCTTGGATCTTCATTACTGGCATTCTCCATCGAAGATTAATAATTTCGGCTTTCTGATTCGAGATGTAGTGATCCTTAGGTAGGAGGATTGTTATGATAGAAAATTTTTATTAATCCTAAATTTCATGATTTAAATTTAATTGTTTGATTTAAATTCAATTTGTTGATATATATGAAATTTATTTCATTTCGTTGATTAAAAACTCAATTCCATATAATTGGGGTTTTCAAATTTGATTTAGGCTTGAATTTGGGGAAAACCTTGCAATTTCATTAAATTGAATTATATTTGTGAACTTGATGGAATATTTTGAAATTTAAATTATTGAATTTGACTTGTGAAGGTGATTTTATGATAATGATTTCAAATTTATATTTGGAAAAAAATTATTCAAATTATTTTTATAGAAAAACATTGGTCTTGTCTTTTAAAAATGCATGATTTGATAAAAAAACTCATTTTAATTTTTAAATAAAAAATTGGATTATTTTAAATGGGATAATTAGATGAATTGTATTTGAAGAAGTCTAAAAATAAATTAAAAACCATTAATTTTTAGTGGATCACATGAAATCCAAGGTACTTATTGAGTTATTTGAACATCGCTATATAATTGAAAACATTAATAATAAATAAATGTAGAAAGTCACATCCTTGATGGGATAGTGGTGTTTCCTCCATGATCATTATCAAGGAAGTAGTGTGTGTGTGTATATTTCTATGACAACTACTTGAGTGTGATGGAGTCCCATATTCTGGAACTATCATACCTCTTTCACATGAACATTTTTCTCACTTTTTTTATTTTAAATATATGTCATTGTTGTTGTTAATTTATTTACATGCCTTAAGAAATTATAGAGAATTATTTTACATAAAATATTTATTCATCCATTTTTTATTTTATTTCCATCATATGAAAAGTACTGAATGATTTTTTTAAATATTATTTTGAACTACCATGCATGTTTATTTAAAATTGAAAGCTCTATTTCATTAATAAAATTTTTCCATATTATTATGGAATCCATGGTGAGCCCCTACAGGTATTTTAGATCAAACCCTACTCGTGTCATTGGGTACTTTTAGATTATCATCTTCCTGGTTCGAGAAAGCGTAAGGCACCACGTAGAGGTGGTAGTGTATGTTGATCCATGTGATTGGTGAGTTTCATTAATTTGGAATTGGGTAGTTATCCCATTTTTCTAGTACTTTCATGTTGTACATTTTGTTATTTATACCTTTTTGACTTCTGGTGCACTTCTCTGAATAGAGTATCTCTTATAAGAATACTGACTTTTTTGGATTTCTTCCTTTATTTTTATGGAAACTTTCTTCCTAGTTTCATATTTTTTTATTATAGGTTCTCCTCTCTAACCTATGGGGATCAAGAATGATATTTGGGCTATGTAAGGTCTCACTCAGTTATCAGGTTACTAGGGTATCTCAGATGTTTTGTGACATGATTCAAAAGATTAACTTGTGGAAAGGTTTTAGTTCTCAATCTCATCATTATTCAAGATTGTTTTTGTTTATGTTTACCATAGACTAATTATTTGATATTTTTTATTAAACTAAATCTATTTTATTTTACTCTATTTCTATTTTATTTTTTTTAAGAAATTGTGCCACTTTAACACTCTTTGGTTGTAACATCCCAACCTGAGTCCTACATACAAGTGCCCTGAGCCGGTTGGTCGCATGACCTCGGGATCACACCCCCCCCCCCACCCCCATACACTAGGGGTTGTCGTCCAGCAGTGAGGGTCTAGTAATTCATTCATGGGGAGACTATACCATCTTTTATCAGTGTAAACCCCATTTAAAATAAATATATAATATAATATGTGTAAATAACCATATATAATACCAATATCTAAAGATAATAAAAGAAGGAAATACATTATCCAACTGAAACAAAAAACATTTCATACTAATGTAAATGTCTAAAATGTTAATTGAAAATAAATAAACTGAAGACTCCAAAGTAGGTCTCAAACATTCCTAGTTCTGTCATATAAGCTTCATCCCAATTCAACCATCTAACTCAAGGCCTTTTCCCATAACCTATCACGAAAATAGAAATTCAATTTAGTTACTGATCATGCAACCCAAGTAGGGTGTGAGTACAACTCCGTAGGCCACCACGAACGGCATCTAAAATAAATTTATTCAATAACATGTTCATTTAGTTATATAATTAAATAATTACAATTTATAAGTAAACAATTTTTGTATTGTCAATTAATCTTTATTAAACCACATATACCACCGAGTTCCTGAGGACACTCATACCTCAATACCTTCTTCATCTCGTGCAGAAGATTAAACCATTCTACATTATAAATTCATGATTTATTAAATAAATGGGATTTCATTATCCATTATATTTCACTTATTAAAATGGATTATTGGAACCAAAGTCCAATTCAATAAATTTGGGTATACATTATTATGGTTATGATCTTGTGGGCTTGGCCAGTAGAAGACCATGTCCCACACACACATATAGAAATATATATCTCACTATGGGAATTAGGATCATAAGACCATGTCCCACTCAAATATATATATATATATATATATATATATATCATGATGGGATTCGAAAGAAGTAGACCATGTCCCGCACACATGGGTTTTTTGAAGTAGCAAAGAGTGTCCCACGCATATTTAGAAAATAATTTACTACTACTGGATTTGGAAGCATTATACCATGTCCCAAACAAGAATATCAAAAAATCATTTATATCACATGTATCACATATCACATCAAGCATTATTAATCAACTTTAATCATTTTTCGCAATTATTCATCACAGTCATCTGTTAATTAATTCAAAATTAATTAATCTATTTCCATTAATTAAATAAACAATTAAATAATAATTCCTCAAGTCTAAATTCAAATAATTTATTCACCAATTAATAATACCTTATTCACAATTAAAAAATACTAATAAATTAATTCAACAATTAATTTATACAACAAAACATTCTTAAAAATCCATAATTAATTTGACCATTAATTATCCAATTTTCAATCCTAATATCTCATAATTAATTCCACAGTTAATTAATTTATTCAAAAATCCCTAAATCCCACAATTTTATAATTACCTCAATTAATTAATATACCACATTAATTAATTGGATCAAGGATTAAAATTTCTATGCAACTCTAGAATTGAGAAACGTAATGACATAGATCGGGAACCAAATATAAAAGCCTAAATCAATTTTAATGACATAAATATATTATGAGTCTAGATATAGATCTCACCAATTTTTTTTATATCTGAAAAAAGTAGATAACATCCATAAAAAGGATGATAGAAGAATGAAGGATGAATGTGAAAGTATCAGGATGAGATCCACTTACTAGGAAAGGATCAAATATTCGATTCGAGCATTGAATCATGGTTAATGGAGTTAAAATGTCCTTTTAATCCCTCCATAAATCTCTTAAATCATCCAAAATCGTTTTGGATAGAGTTCGGATCAAATTGGGGATGTTTTGGGGGTTAGAGGAATTTTAAATCCATTTTTCAAGAAATTAAAATTATTGTGCATGGTTTCTTATAAAGGGGAACACGATTTTCCCCAACCATGCACTAATCATGGTCATATTATATTTAGGGTGCATAGTTTTTATTTTCATTGTGTACGGTTTGAAAAAAAATCACCAGTCCTGTGAACCCTCATTATCCGGGTATGTATGGTTTACTAGGTTGGGTGCACTATTTTCTATAACCATGTGCCAACCGGGTACAACCCCTTTTTCATCCATTTTACTTAATTTTCACTCAAACACACCCCATGGTAAAACCTAATAGAAAGTTACTTAAATAAAAACAAAGAAAATTGTCTGAATTTAATCCCGAGTCAAATATGGAAAATGTTCAGGATCTCACAATCTCCCCACTTTATAACAGCTCATCCTTGAGCTGCACTTTCAAGCATTTAAAATATTCTAAGCCAAAAATATCAAGAAATTGATCTCTCATATATTCTTCCATTTTCCATGTTTCCTCATTTTCACACCCATGTTTCCACAATACACAAACTATCAACACAGCCTTTCCCAGCAATACATTTTCAATGTGATCTAACACACAAATCAGATTCTCCTCAAATGATGTATTTACCTCAAGATTAATATCATCCATGTTGATCAAATGATAAGGGTTGGGGTGATACTACATTAGTTTGGATAAATAGAAAAAAAACATTCATATCATTTTATTTCTTTTTAAGATCCAATCAGTACGCCACATGCATGTTTCTCACTAAAACATCAAACGGTCCAAAAAATATGGGATCCAACCTTCCCTATCTCTATCTCATGTGATGAACCAACCTAGGTGAAACCCAAATGAATACATGATCACCATTTATAAACTATAGGTTTCATCACTCTCTATCAGTATAAAACTTCTTCTTAATCTGAGCCATAGACATACATTTCCAAATCAGGTGACCTTGCTCCGACGTCTCCTGCATGAGACTTAATCCCAACAACTCTAACTCACCTACCTCCATCTAGCATAGTAGTGATCTACATGTTCTTCCCTAAATATCCTCATCTGGTTCCATCTACATAGTTTCATGATAAGCATTGTTATAGGATAACTCCACTAAATCCATGTTCTTCTCCCAAGACCCACCAAAGTTAAGAACACACACCCACAACATATCCTCAAGCACCTATATAGTGTGCTCCTACTTCCCATCGGTCTTTTGGTAAAAATACATACTCAAAATTACCTATGTTATAAAATCCATCTATAATAATTAATATAAGTGAAAAGTAAAACATGAATCATGGTCTAAAATAATAGTCTGTGGCACCCCATGTAGGAATAATTTCTCTGAGACATACAAATCTCCCAGCTACTCAATTAGGAAATTATCTCTTATAGGCATGACATGTGATAATTTTGTCTTTTTATCCACAAAAAATAGATAACATCATTATTTAAAATCATTTTTGGAAGATCCACCACCAAATCTATAGCCACATCATCTGACTTCCATTCTGGAATGGGAAATGAATGCAACAAACCTCTTGGTCATCGATGCTCTGATTTTACCTACTGACAGGTGTAGCATCATGTAATGAACCCTTTGATTTCTATATTCATGGATGGAAACCAAAACTATCATCATAGGTCACAGTACATTTTGGTCACACCTATATGTCATTCCTAGTTTGAGGTTTGAAATTACTGCATGAGATCCTATAGCATGCTCCTTGAAAAAACAACCTGATTCCTAACATAGATGATCTCATCCTCATATATGTTTCAATTTGAAGGTGACTCCCCACATTCAAGGATTTACCTCATGTTAAAAAACTCTATATCCTCATAATAATATTCTAGGATCCATATGAAATGTTTGTACGCCACTGAAACTGAAAATAGAGTCATCTAGTCATGACTTTCCTAAACCACCACATGCATCTCAGCCAGCAAAGTTCTCATATTATGCTCTACACTAGATTTATAAACCATCTAATTTTGAGATTTACATCTCAAATAACTGTCCACATGGTTTCATTTCAAAGGAATATATTCTTGATCAAAATAAAAAGACTACATATAATCAACTTATCTATACTGTGGAATATTCAACTCTCACTATGAAAAGATATAATTCAATCTTTTATGGTCCTTATACAAAGTAAATGTTTCTACCAATAGTTAATACACCAAAACATTAAATCATATAAAATCATAAGAATTAGTTTGTTATTAGGGTAATTCCATTCATGAGTCCTCAAATGTTGAGACCCATGCACCACAACTTGATCTCCCTAGATCAACACTGCTCCAAGTCCTATCCTAGAAGCATAAAAATACACCATATACTCCTTACCTAGTTTGGGTTGGACCATGATTGGTGCTGATGTCAAGCACTTATTTATCTCATGGATGTCTTTCTCAAAAATTTATAACCATCCAAACCTTATACCCTTTTTTTCAAGCCTGAATGTTGTGCAACCAAATAGGAAAACTCTTGGGTGAATCTCCTATAATATCTACCTAACCATAGAATGATATGGATATCGAATATATTTTTTGGATACTCCCAAGAAACCACTACCTGGAACATATTAGTGTCAACTGACACTCCTTCCTCTGAGGTAATGTTCCCCGAGAATTTTACCTAGTAAATCAAAAATTGATCATTAAATAACTTGGTGTATAGAAGATTCTCTCTCAATGTACTCAAGATGATGTCAAGATATTGTTCGTGATTTTCATGAGTCTTAGAGTACACCAAGATGTCATCTATGAACACTAACAAAATATAATCTAGGTATGGATGGAAGATTTTGTTCGTCAAGGCCATAAACACTATTGGTGCATTCATAAACCTAAAATCCATTACTGAAAGCTCATATAGGTCATACCTTCTTCTGAAAGAAGTCCCTAATATATCAAAATTCCGAACTCTCAACTAATGATACCTTGATCTCAAGTCAATATTAAAGAACACATAAGATCCTCTCAAATGGTCTAATAGACCATCGATACTTGAAGAGGATATAGATTCTTTATAGTCTTTCAGTCTAACATTTGGTAATCGACACACAAGAATAAATTAATGTCATCCTTCTTTGTAAACAACATAGGTGACCCCTAAGGCGGCATTCATAGAAAGATAAAACCATTATCCTCCAATTCATCCAGCTATGTCTTCAACTCTTGAAGCTCTATTGGTGCCATTATATATAGCGGAATAGATATTGGCTTAGCCGCTGACATGATCTCATTAGTGAATTCAACATCCCTTCTGGGTGGAATCCCTAAGAATACTTTAAAAAAACAATATGAAATTGTTCCACTACTAGTAGAAAAACTTCTGGTTTCAAACATCTATCATACAACAAAAGAATAGTAACATGGGTTATGAGCTCCCTTATTTTCTAAGTAATTGGCCCTGGTCAGCCTGCCTGGAAATCCCACTCTCCATAGTGAATGAAATTGTCACCCTTAAGAGATGTAAATGTTACTCTCCTCTAGTAGAAATCTATATGGGCTCGGTATGTGACAATATAGTGCATACCCATTATTAATTCAAATTTGATCCCATAGAATATGATACTCCCCAACTTCAAGAGAACATACCTTGTACAAACAGATGTCTCTAGACCTTACTCCAAATGGTGTATCTATTGTCATCATTCAACTCACAAACTTCACTTCCAGATTCAAAACATGATTAATTTTTTAGATATAATGGAATTAGAGGCACAATTATCATATAAGGCACTAGATAATGTAAAATATCAAAGGATATTACCTCTCACTATTAATGGCCCAGCCTCACTATCCACAACTGTAGTCTATACAACATGAAACTATACTTCCCCTATTCCTTGTTACATTGTATGAATTCCCTGAGTTTCACCACTCTATTGATATGGCCACATTTTCCCAGAAGTACCACATCCACTACCTCTAACACCTCAGTCAGTATAACTGTAGTTGACAATTTGATAAGGTGTTGAATATCCTATCTCTATACACTGACTCAATCCATATCCTCTTTCACTAACTATCCATCTCAGAGTCCTGAATAACCTATATTGATGTTCCATCTTGCTTCATTCTCGTCACTCAAATTATGGTCAGGAAAAATGTTTCTGGAAGTTTCATGTCCTACTACACTGGTGGAAACACATTTTTAAGGTCCTGTGTATCTGACCCTTCCTTAAGACTACCCTTATTTCCACTACTCTGAGAGAATTTCTAATAATGGCATTTCTTAAATTCAATTTTTTCACCTCCCTATCATGCTGAATAATCAACTTGTTTTCTACTAGAATTTTCCAGCAAGTCCCCCTCCAAGATGAGAGCCAGAGTTACCACTTTCAAAAATTTATTCCTCTTGAAGATATTTACCTGGGACTTAATTTCACAATTATTTCCATCATAAAACCTCTATTCCACAATAGACTCATCTCCTTAGAAAACTAGATCATATCCCTTCAGATCTGTGAAGTGTCCAACATAGTCCATCATATACATATTCCCCTAAGTCAGACTTATGTATTCAACTACTCTCTCTCACCTGAGTATATCTGGATAAATTTTTTCAAATATCTTCTCCTTAAATTCCTTCTACTCCACAATATTTAACTATCCATCTTGAGTTTTAATTTCCCACCAACACTTATCTCCTCTACATAACATGTAAGCAGCTAACTTGAGCCTCCTATAAGTAGTAGTCTCCAAGTCTTCAAGTATAGTTTGGATAGACTCGATCAAGAAATCATCTCCCTTAAGTCCACCCTCTCAAGTAAAATTTGGTGGGTGATGTAACTATAACTTCCTTATAAGATTAGACATTCTCTTCACAACCCACCCTAGGTCTCTTTCTATGAATTTCATGAAGCGATCACATTTCTCTCATCACTACCCCCCTGCTTCTTCACCCGTAACTATCAGTGAATTAGGTTACACTTTAGGTAAACCATCTCCATTTATCTTCTCCTATTGTACTCTAAATAGGCATCCTTATGAATGAATATCTATATAATTAAAAATAAACATAATTAGAATTAGAAAAAAACTTTATTAAATTTATGTAAAAGGAAAATAATAACAATTCATGAGAAGTATCTTCCCCAAGTCTAGCCACATGGTCGAAATTGAAGAATTATTGCTACCCTTAACCATCCTACACCTAGATCCTAGTTAAAAAGGGTAAAAACATTCTCATCTCATGTTTCTCATTTAGACAACCCTTTCATATCGTTTTTCAAAATTATAACATTCTAAAATTCATATTAGGAACCATTTTCAATTCAATTTAATAAGCCAATAAAATAGTTCATGTTCAACAACTTACCTAAAACCCTTTTCCCCATGCATTCCTAAAATGATGCATGACAAAATATAATCATGATTTCCAATAATGATGCATACCAACTCACTCTCGTGAAATTCTGGTAAATGATTCAATTATAGAAATCATAACCAAATTTATCAAAACATGCAACAAGTGTGTCACCCAAGGATAAATAACATTCAACTTCAATAGAAAACAACAATTATAATTATCCAACCATGAGTACTTGGGTTTTCCCCAGTTCATGGGTCTAAAAGTCCAGTACATTATCTCATAACCATGCCCTGAATATTAATATTATCATATCTACCCATCCCAAATAGTAAGTAAAAAAGAAGAAGAAAAGAAAATGGGTCCTCTGATACAACTTTGTAATGTCCTAACCCAGGTGCCACATACCAGTACCCCGAGAAGGTTGGTCACATGACCTCAAGCATGCCTCCCCGTATGCCAGAGGCTCTTGACTAGTAGCGAGGGTCTAGTAAGTCAGTCATTAGGAGACTATAAACTCTTTTATCAGAGTCAAAATCTAGCATAAAGAAATATGTAATAAAATAAGAATAAATAACCATAAACAATACCAATATCTAAAGATAACAAAATCGGGAAATAAAATATCCAACTGGAAAATAAAACATGCCATACTAATGTAAGTTTAAATTGTCTAAAATTAAAATAGGAAATAAAGACACTGAAGATCCCCAAAAGGGTCCAAAACCACATCTAGTTCCCTCATAAAAGCATTATTCCAACTCATCCATCTAACTCTGGTTCATTCCCCTTGACTTGTATAGAATGAAAACTGTCTATTTGGGCACCAATCAAGAAACTATAGTAGGGTTTGAGTACAAATCAGTAGTCCACCACCAATAATGTCTAAAAAAATCCAATTAATATCATGTGTATGCAGTTGTATAATTAACTAATTACAATGCTTTGGTAAACTTTTATCATATTATCAATTGAAATTTATTAAAACACATAGACCACAAGGATCCCAAGGAAACCCCTACCTTAATATATACTTTGTCCCATGCTGGATTCTTGACCATTCAACATTGTCAATTCTTGATTTATTAAATAAATGTGATTTCATTATCCAATCTATTTCACTTAGTAAAATGGTTGATTGGAATAATAGTTCAATGCCTGCAATTTGGGTCTAGATCATCATGTCTAGGAACTCATGGTCTTGGGAAGAAATGGATAATACCCCCCCCCCCTCCATATATATATATATATCACTATGGGCTTCAGAAGCAGAAAATCATGTACCGCTCTCTCTCTCTCACAAATAGACCCAAACACACACACACACACACACACACACACATATATATATATATATCACAAAGTCCTACATAAACAGCAGACCATGTCCTACACACAAGGGATTTTGGAAGTAACAAAAAATGTACAACACATATTTATCAAACAATTTATTACAAGGGGCTATGGAAGCAGCAGACCACATACCTAACACATATATCGCAAAATCATTTTTATCACTTATTTTATGTACCACATCGTGTATGATTAATCAATATTAAAACATTTTTTTACAATTATCCAACATAATAATCCATTAATAAATTCAAAAATTAATAATTATAACTCCATTAATTAATTCAAAAATTAATTTTTCATTCCTAAAATCAACATCCAAATAATTAATTCCCAAATAAATTATCCCCAATTAATAATTCAAGAATACTCATAAATGAATTCTTTAATTAATTTATACAACTAAACATTTTCAATATTATATAAATAATTCAAAAATTAATTATCAAAATCACAATCCCAATATCTCAAAATTATTTCTCCAATTATTTATTTAATTAAAAAATCCCAAAATCTCATAATTTCACAATTATCTAAATTAATTAATTTACCACATGAATATTTTCAATCGAGGATTTAAATTCGTAAAAAACTCTATAAATTCTATAACTTCCATGAATGAAATCAAATCATGACTATAGGATTTTGAAATTAGACCACCTAACTCAATTCTTCGATGAAGCCCACTGAATGGAGATCTCCAAAAATGAGAAGCACAATGACATAGATCAAAAACTAGATCTAAAGCCCTAAATCAATATTAATGACATCAAGATCTTATGAAATATATATCTAGATCTACAATACTGGATCTAAATCTCACAAATTATGTTTTGATATAACAAAATAGTTGATAAATTCCATAATAAGGAT
Source organism: Viscum album (assembly GCA_963277665.1). Taxonomy (NCBI): domain Eukaryota; kingdom Viridiplantae; phylum Streptophyta; class Magnoliopsida; order Santalales; family Viscaceae; genus Viscum; species Viscum album. The sequence continues at coordinate 464,474,638 of OY728137.1, read as the reverse complement.
GATAGAATAATGAAGGATGAATGAGAATGAATCGGCATGAGATCTACTTATCGATAAAGGAGCAGATCATCGATTCGAGCTTAGAATCTTGAATAATAGAGGATGGATGGCCTTGGAATATATCTGTAAATATCTAAAAGAATCCAAAATCATGTTGATCTGAGTTTTGGTTGAATAGGAGAAGTTTTGGGGGTTTGGGTAATCTGTAAAACCTATTTATGGAAAATTAAAATTATCACACACGGTTTCTTAGGCAGACGTGTGTGGGTTTCCCTAACCATGTGCTAACAGGGTGCTAGTTATTTTTGGGGGGCATAGTTTTCCTATTTAGGGGGAATGGTTTGAAAAACTATGTGCCATCCATGTGAACCATTGTTGTCTAGGGTCGCATGGCATCCTTTCTGGGTTCATGTTTTTCTCTAATAGCATGCCAACTGTGCACAACCCCATTTTCATAAATTTTTCTTAATTTTTACCCCAACACACCCCAAGGTAAAACCCAATTGAAAGGTACCTAAATAAAAACAAAATGTAAATGAATTCAAGCCTGAGTTAACTCCATAAAAGGTTGGGATCTTCTATTGGTTTTTGAACTAATAAAAAATGTTTTTCATAAAATACAACATTATTCCACTCATCGATAAAAAATAATTTTTCATCAAAATCCATGTTCTCTTAAAAAATTTCCAAAAATGTTTTTAAACATTTAAAAATGACTAATTAATGAAATTTTTACCCATTTTGACTATTAAATAATTGTTTTGAATTACATATTCATTTTATTTTTAAAATAAGTATCGTTTTGATTTTACAGTGAATGAAATCCTAGTTTTAACGTGTATAAAGAGAATGGAATTTCCTAACGTCGTGAATAATCAACTTTTTAATGAATATTTTATATTTTTTATTGGTTTTTTGAAAATAAAATTATTTTCAAAATTTGTTTTTGACATTTTATTAAATGTGATTTGAAAATTGAAAATGTTATTTTCATCCAGAAAATTTTTCATGACATTTTGATTGTATTTCTATTCATCAACAATATCATCTATTGATTATACTTGTGATCAGATGGGGATATGTTTTATTGATATCATCCTTATTATTTATTTGGATAGTTTATAATCAGTTTGACTATGGATGTACAATTTTACTACCATTCACCGTATTATTTTAGATGAGTTATTATTATTATTATTTAATTGTGGTGGGGGTTAATATTTTTTAAGATAGTTTTTAAATAACAATGTTTATGTTGGTTATGTTTCAACCCTTTTATATATGGAATTATTTAGAATTATTATGTAATGGGTGGGAGATGGTTATAGATATCCTCCCAAGGCATCAATATGTCTCATGAGACAAATCAGTTAGTGAAATTTGAGGGGATTCTACCCACAAATTTAATGTATATTTTTAAAGGTATTGACGATATGGTTCAGATATCTACACTATGAATTTCTTCATTATAAGATCAGTTATTGAATTCCCTTTTATTATCTCCTAATTGAGATATAAATGGAGAGGTTTCAATAATATTTTATTATTTAAATGGATTTATTTTATCATTATCTATATCTACCATATTATGATTAATATAATGAATAAATAGAATATGTTTAATTTATTTACCTTTCCATATTGATTATGTTTAATTATTAATTATAGATTATGTTGTATGCTTACCCTTACTAAGATTCTTCACTAACCCCTTTATGATATTTTATTCCTTAATGATACCAGGATGTGTTTTGTGATTGATATGTCAGGATATGTTATAAGGAATAATTTTGTTCTCTAGAAAAAAACTTTTTCTATTTTATGTTTTGAATTACAATTTGAACTTGAAGTATGTATCAAGTTTGACAAGACTAATAAATTATTTGTTCATTGATGATGTGATTCCTTTGATATTATTTTAATGTAATAATATTACCACCAACTATAATCTAATGGGGTCGGGTTCATTACATTTTGGATTACAGGATGTTTATTTGTAACCACGTGAACTAGATTTAAAAAGAAATATATTAAGGGATATAAATATTTTAATTAAATTAAGAATAAGTTTATGTATATGATAACATACTAATGTTTCAATAAGTTAGAGAATATTTAGTTTTCATATAAATACATCCAATTCTTGATACTGCATGTGGATGTTGTTCTGGAATAGATGTTCCTTCAGGTAATAACTCTAATAAAGGAATGTTTATCCTAACTTGATAATTTCTTGGTACATTAAAAAGGTCCTTACTACTCACATGATTTTACACTAAATTGGGGAATTCATTGGTTGATTTACATTTAGTATATGAACCATTTTGAATGAGCAGAAAATAATTTTATGATTTTGAAACCATACCAAAAAAAACATGTTTTGTGATGAAGAGACTATATATGAATAAAAATTTCAATTGATGATATTTCATTCACTAGTATTGGTATTACAAAAAAAATTTTTAATATTATGGTATAATATAGTATATTTCATTTTTTAAGAAATGGATCCTACTGAAAGGAATGATAACTATATTAATACTCATACCTCATGTAGGGATTTCCCTCCTAGGAATGATATTGAATTTGGATCTTGATATGTAGTTATGACTAATGAAATTATGACCACATTGGGGATGATGACTTAGGTTATGATAAATAAATTCTTCTTTATTTATTATCCTTCTAATCCAAAATGTGGTTTAACAATGATAGAAAAATTTATGTTTCAACAACCTCTATCATTCAATGGTATTATAAATCCATTTCTAGTTATGTAATGGATAATTTCCTTCGAGAAGACATTTATCACTATGGAAAATAATAAAAGGGGCATGGTTTTCATGGGATTTTATCATATATTAACAGATGTGTATCAATGGTGGTAATTGATTTAAAACACTAAGTATTATGAAGAAATATAAAACATGTATTTGAAGGATTTTATTGTACTCTTAAAAGATAAATATTTTCCTTGTGAACATTGAGTGAATATTGAGAGGCAATTCTAAATTCTAAGAAAAAAGGTAGATTAAAATATAGATATGTATGAATATAAATGTAAATTCGTAGAATATAAATATTTAAACTATATACATAATCCAAATAATATTATTGATCATTTATTTTATGGGTTAAATACTATCGTTCAAAGGGAATTAGTCTCCCAAACATTAAAATAATACAAGGACATAATATCATGTTCTATCAAGAAATAGAAAGAATTATAAAAGTCTTATGGATTCAATAGAAATCAAGATAATAAGAGGTTGACAGAGAAAAACATAGATAATCATAAGAATGGAATGAAGTATTTTCCCACATGTGATATTTATGGATAGAAACACCATGATACTTTCTAAAATGGAGAACGAGTTTTCTAGGAGAATGGAGATAAAATACATTGTGCTCATGATTTCAAGATAAATAAATAATATTCTAATGATAAATTATTCAAAATTAAGGATATAGGGAATCTTGAAAATTAATTTCCCAAGAATCAACTGAATATACCCTAGAAGAATCTTCAGGGTTAAGGTCAAGATTATGTTATTGATATAACTGAAGAGGAGTGACTAATTTTAGTGAATTACGATTGAATAAATATATTGTATATGTACTTTATCAATGATACTATATTTATAAAAATCATAAAATGACTAGGGGTTATAATTTAGTACCTATTTTTAAGGATCTAAAAGAATATAATGAATAATATGAATAACTAAGAAGATGGATTTTTTGGAAAGTTGATATTTTTGAAAAACAAATGACTAAGGTAATATAAATATTAATATATGGCTGATGTTGAGATAATAATGAAAAGAATATGTTTATGGGATAGTATTATTAACCATGAAATTAGATAGTGATTTATGTTATCTTTGTTGGAGTTTACTAAATGTTTATAGTTATGGAATATATTATAATACATGAGATTTTCTTTTTAGAATCAAGGATGCTTTTAGTATGGTTTTTTTATAATGAAGGTATTTAGATATTTGAAATATTACATTAGAGACACTTTATATTGTCTTTTGAACATAATTTTGATTAAGTGATCCTCATATTTTTTTGGTCATCAAATTTGGATAAACATATTTTGGATGAGTTTTAATGTTAACTATTTATGGAATGGATTAAGTTGAAATTTGGGTGTTAATTAATAACTTGTACTGGCCATTTTGGTATTGGAAAATATCTAGTAGTAGGAATAATGATTTTTCATTTTTTTTACGAAACTAATGATCTACTAATTGATAATTTTAGAGAATTAAAAAAATCATATTTTATATTATTTAAATATATTAATATATAAAGTAGTAATTGATCATACTGTAACTTTAGGATATAATTTTAAGTATATTTACAACTGTTCTCTATCATAACGGTAATAGAATCCCTTAACATTTGTAAAAATATCTTGAGAAATGTTTTTCCCTATTATATTAATTTATATTGAATCAGTTGTATTCTAACTCATTATATATTTATGATTTTGTGGTTGGTAACATTTTCATGAATGTTTTCTCTATCACTCTCTATTAATCCTTGGTTGTTAGTAGTCAACTAAATGACATGTTTTCTTTTGAAAAAAAATTTCTTCTACTTCGAAACCTTGTAATGTGTTATTATGGAAGAACTTCATAATTATCTTTCTATATCATGAAAATTATTTTTTATTAACCCCATTTATGACATGGGTTTTCAACAAAGGTATTTTAAAATTTAAAACCCTCAATTTCTAAATTCATAATTAAATTATAAAGACACAATTTATTTATAGGGCGTATAATGTAACGCAAAAATATTTTAAAAGAGGTACAATCTGTTCCATAGTTTTTATGACATTAAAGAATAATCTTATAATAAAATATAAAAGACAAAGATATTATGATATATTTCATAAAAAATTATTCTCTTCGATAGCTTATGTTTCCCACAACTCTATGCTTAAACGAATCATAATACTCTATTTAAATAACTTACTTAAAAATTACCAGTATAACCTAGATTATATGATGGTGGGTATGAATAGTAATATCTAAATTACATAAAATATGTGGTCTTTACCTGAATAAAATAAATTCAATAGTTATCTATTAATTATAAATAAAATAAGAACCATTTCAAATAGAAATAAATGTTTTCTAAAAAAATGTATTTTTCCAAAAGGTGGATTATTCATTATTCATGAAAATTAATTAAAATTAATTTGTAACCATATAAAAAAATTACAGAAAAAATAAATTTTATTTTTTAATACACATATAAAAATTAACATTGGTTGAATTTTTGATAAATTTATGAAAATATGAATTTTTTATGGATAGTCAAAATAATATTTTTTATTGAAAAATGAATTTTCATTTAAATTGTTAACAAATATAAAATATAATTAAAATTAGATTTAAAGTATCATTAGTCCAATTTTGATAAAATTTAACTAATAATTTAAATTTTAATCAATTACATTTTGATTTTTGATACTAAAACATTATATGCTTAAGAGAATTTTCTCTTTGAAAAAACTCTCAGTCATCACATTTCTGATTTAATTTTAAATTTAATTATTCCACTAATGTGAATTGAATATATAAAAATGGAACTCATATTTCTAATCATATTAAATGATGTTATCTAATAAGGTCACCTTATTTTTTGACTTTAATGATTAGTGAAAATAGTAAAAATTTATTACCAAGGTTAAGGTAAAAATGGGATTGCCAAGGGGGTTAAACTAACAATAGTAGGGTTAATAGTGACCTAAAATTTGTAGATGACCAATTTGATGGCAATATTTTCCGAATATTAGCTATATATTTTGATAATGACCCAATTTATAGGCTTTTTAAATGATTAAAATGTGGTTTTCACTTTATCATTTCAAAATAGCTATTTTTTCCTCACCCCCACACACAAAAGGAAACCCCTATCCTCCCATCTTCATATATTAAAAACCCCAATTTTGGAAAAACCCTATGAAAATACAATTATTTCCTCCATAAAAATATCATATATGTGTTATTCTTTTATGATTCCATCATAATAAAGAATTTGGTTTAAAAGTAAAGAGGCTCTCAGAATAATAGGTAACATTATTAAATATCCATATTTGTTTTATTTCATCTTAAACCTCCTTAAAAACCTTTTAAAATATGAAAAAATAATAAAACTATTATCTATATATATAATTATATTTTATTTTAATTTTGGAATTACCCATATCAATCACCACTTCCATAAAATGAGAAACAAAAATGTCGATCGTGTGTACGGAAGACTAGCGTCTAGCGAACCAAAGCAATTCGTATTCCATAACCACCATTAAAAAAGGATATAATTATTGATTTAATATATTTATATGAAATTAATTAAATTAATATACTTATATACATATGATATCACACATACCTTATTACATTCTATTCTGTGGGGATATGATAACGCCACTTGTGTGTATGGTGGACTACCTCCTCACGAAGCGATGTGATTCATTTTTAATTTACACTTTGCATGAAAGGTAGTATGGTTAAAGATAATAAATATATGATATATTTATGATCTAACCATAATTCAAAAAATATAATATCACATCTATCTTATTACCTTTCAATTTATTAGAAAACAATAACGCCTCTCATGAATATGTGTGGACTACCGCCTTTACATAGTGACATGAAAAAAATTTCAATTTAATTTTACATGGATGGAAATATTGATTTATTTGATTATATAGATGATAAATATGATATAATAATTAATTTTTATATATGGTTTAATATTTTTTTCTTTCATTCCATCAATGTAAATTATTGTAAATAGTGTTCGTGCATATGTACGACATATCATCCCTATATTAAAGGTAATCCATTTTCTACCTTTAAATATAATAGATTACTATATTTAAATATATAATCAATATATATTGTTTTAATATCATTTTAAACATTATTTATATGACATAACCTTGATCAAATTAAAAGGACCTAAATTTCAGAAATAAAACATTCATGAAAAAACAAAGCATTTATGACATGAAGCAGTGATTTTAATAACAGATATTTATGAAAATGTTGATAAAAGACTGTGAGAAAATAATATATTTTACAGTTTATATTTTTATGTTTCTATAATATATATAAATTAACATAATATTTATTATACTGGAGCATATGACACATATATAGAAAGTCAAACATGAGGTATGGGTTTCTCCTACCACTTTTACTTCCATCAAACATACACTATATTCACCACTTATTCCATTTTTTGGGTACATAATTACCATTTTAAAATTTTATATCATCATTATATATATATATATATATTCATGGTATTTAAAGATTTATTTTACATTATTTTATTCATGGTCTTTATGATTCAAATCATACCAAAGTAGTGAGTGTTTATTTTACAATCACATTATTATTCAAGATTGTTTCTATTTAAGTATATATTAAGGGAATTATTTGATATTTATATAATAAAATAAATATATTTTATTATCCTGTGTTTATTCATGAATTTTTTAAAATTATGATACCATTTTCCCACTCTTTAATACTTAAAATTATTGATAAAATGTTTTTAATAAAAGATATTTTTTCTCTATCTTCGATCGAAAATCATTTTTCATCAAAATAAATGTTGTAAAAAATGGTTTTTTTATTTTTGTAACCTCTACTAAATTATTTATTAAATTCAATTTTACCCATTTTTACATTTTAATTTTTTTTGAAATTAATTTTCATATAATTTTCAAAACAATTTCTATTTGTCTTTAAATGAAAATGTGCAAGGAATATTTGTTTTAACATGTACAACTTGAAAATAATTTACCACGGTCATGAACACTAAATGTTTTAAATATTATATATATATATATATGATTTTATTTCTAAGTAAATTTTATTATAAAATTTTTTTTGAATATTTTGTTTTAAAATTTTATTTCTTAATTTTAATGCTTATTGTCTTCTAGAAGTGTTTTTATGAAATTTTTATGGTATTTATATTCATCATAAACATAAACCATTTATTTTATGTATGGTAAATTGGGAATATTTTGTGTTGATATTATCCTTATTATATATTTGAATCATTTATGATCAGTTTTACTATGTTTTTACAATTTTATTACAAGTCACCATATTATTCTGGATGGATTCAAATTTTTTTAATTTGATCGGGTTAATTACTAACATTAGGTATGCTAGTTTTTATATAAAAATGATTTTTTAGATTATGTTTCCCCCCATTGATATGATTGATTATATAGAATTATTATGTGATTAGTGGGTAAGGGAAATTGATAGCTCCTTGATGCATCAACAAGTCTCATAAAAAATCCAATTCGCCAAATTAGATGGGTTTCTACCTATAGATTTAAATTTTCTTGTGAAAGGTCTTGAAATTATGTTCTAGATGTCTGACATTATTCTTTTCCTCATATGCACTCAGTTATTTATGTCCACGATATTTTTATATTAGTTATAATATTCATAATAAGATTCATTATTATGTGATTATTTATTTAGCTTTATTTTATCATCATTTATTTATTCCATATTATGAATAGTTTAGTGATTAAATGATATTTCTTTCAGTTATTTAACATATCATATTGATTATGGTTATTAATTCATGATAGGATCTTTATTATGGTTAACCTTAATATGAATCTAAGATCAACATAGTTTTTTTATTATCCCCAAGATATAAGGTAGTGTTTTGTGATTGATATATATGGATAAACTATGAATAATATTAGAGTTCTAAAATAAATAATATTGTGTATTTTATAATTATAATTAAAAATTGAAGTTTAATTATGTATCTAGGTTACTAAGGATACTAAAATAACTTGTCTTTCTGGGTGTGGTTCATTGTATCTTATTCCATGGAAATAACATAACCCCAATATTTTGGAAATTGGGATTAGAGTCTTTAAAATTTTATAATCATAAATTTAAGCATAAACATTCCATGTAAAAAAGTGATATTTTCCCTTAATGTCCTGAGGGCCTTCTTTTTATTTATTTTTGGATAATCCCCCTTTTTAAGGGTTGAAGGGGAACCCTTACATGACCCATAGCTCCAAGTAAAAATGCCCATAAATGACCCAATACACAACCTTAAAGGCCCAAAACCTAAAAAACTTGAAACAACCCCTCCCTAGAACCTACTTCTTGAGCGTTCCTAGCTCCCCATCTCGCATGACATATTGGCTAGAATTTCACCATGAATATCTACAAGGTTACTTGTCCTGATAGTTTTTTTCATACCCTCGCATTCATCTAATCCGGTTAGCTCTGCTCTAGTTGTTTTTATTTTTTCTCTAAATCCTCATCTCGGCCTGCTAATGTGTGATCTACCTAGTACTTATTGGTTTGTTTTATATCGTAACCCACATGATTTATATAAATTAAAATGAAACACAAAGTACCGTTAATATAAATATACTCATGATATAACATATCAAAATGGTATTATATACACCACATTAATGAAACAATTGGTGAATATGGAATATATCTCATATATAAAAAAATTGACTCAAAAAACCCTTATCTCAAGTAATAAATTATTTTAATGCACTCGAAAATCTTATATAATAACATTAATATTATTATTATTATATACTAGAACCTTATTAATAATTATAATTCCATAATTTTCATACCCATTACATATAATCCCCATTTCATCAATTATCTCTCATTATCATCATCATCAATCTAGGTGTTAATTTATTTATATTTTTTATATGTTTCAGTTTAAAATTTATGGTCCTTACATCTTGATCATGGTTACATATTATATATAATGTTAGTAATATTAAAAATATCACATTTATTCATTATATAAATATTTATAAACATCCACAAATTTATTATATAAAATAATGAATTACACTATTCAAGGAGACGGCAGTCCGTCTATAAACATAAACATTGGTTTTTCTATAAAAAAAGTAAAATAAAGAAAAAAATAATTCACCATTATATATTAAAAATTTTAAAATATATATCATGTATATTTAATAAATCAATCATTATGACCATCCAAGAGATTCAGTGATAGAAAATGATTCATATTACTATGTGGAGGTGGTAGTTCACACGTACACATGAGGGATACTTTCATATAACTTTTTTATGTAAAAACATGTAAAATGGTTTCACTATATTCCTAGTATCATATTTTTATATTAATGATACTTTATTAATTATATTAGTGTGGATAATGTAACACCCCATGTTTTTATGGACCTATTTTTTCAAATAAATTTAAATTTTCATTTATATCTTGCAATTCACTAAGTAAAATATTCCCTTCACATGAAACTGACTCAGAATACGTTCACGCAACTCCGACTTGGAGTACGATGCACACAACACCAAGTTGGCCTATGATACTCCCAAAACTGAGTTTCTATAAAACATCTCTTTTTATTATTTTAATTATTTAAGTAAGATAATTATAAAATTCCTATTAAACTTAGTAATATAAACATTAATAACTAATTTTCAAATATTTTTTATAATTTTTTTATATAAATAAAAAATCTTGATAATAAATGATATGATATTTGGTAGTCCTTTTATAATTAAAAACATCATTTTTGTGAATAAAATACTTCTAATAATGAAATTAATTTTACAAAAATTTATACAATTAATTTGATAAAATAAAATTCATTTTTTAATTTAGAATATCAAAATTAGCTTATGGTGAATTTTTTGGATTTTTCTGAGAAACTCCATTTTTTGATGAATAGTGAACAATACTACTTTTTAGTTAAAAACTGCCTTTTTCTAATTAATTTTTAATGCTAAATGATATTATAAATTATTTTTAAGGTAAAATTTGATAAATATTAAATTTAGTAATAAAATTTAGTTCATTAGAATAAATTCCACGTTGAAATTGAATATAAAAACTTAACAAATGTTTGAACGTTTTTCTTCTATAAAAACCAGTTATTTCATCTCATTTGTGGGATTAGTACTAATCTTAATTTTTCCACTTCTGTGATTGGAATTTAAAAAATCCAACATACCCCATTTTATTTAGTATAACTTTTATATTCTAATAAGTCTATTTTAATTTTTTTTACCGAAAAGATTAGAAAAAGTAATTTAAATTAATCACAACAATTAAGGCCAAATTAAGCTTAATTAAGAACTAATCCTAAAAATTAAAGGACCAAATGACTAATAAACTTGTCCAACACCAATTTTAAGTCCATATATATTCCATAAACTTTCAATTCATGAATATTTTTGGTTTTTTAAGACTTTTTTAGGTATGAACATGTGCACACCTAATTTGTTTCTAAAAATATCATGTCAGTCATTTTCCTTCCCTATAAAAGGCAACCACCTCTACCCATTACTCACACATCTCAAGCCTCTTAATTTCGTAAAATATCTCACCAAATTTCCCCTAAATAATACTCCCTTATACCTCAAAGCATCCCTTTTTATAGAAACCCTCTCAAGGAAACCTTTTGGGACAAACTAAAATGAGTTACCCGACTTAGAGGTAACGTCTTCTTTCAAGATATTTTCCTTTACATTACTTCTTCACCCCCTACACTATCTTTATTTCCTTATTTTGTGACAAAACAATTAATATTACATATACTAGTATGTTTTTATGAAAATTTTCTATACTACACTTACACAAACCTCTATCTAATAGATGTTGTACATACTATTTCTGCGTAAGTAGAACTACTGCCTCATGAAATGATGATTGTTAATTTCTCCTTTACCACCAATCATGGAGGCCATTATTATGGACACCCTATTTATATATGTAATATATTATTTTTTTTATTTCATTAATCTTCTGTATTATTTTTGTAACACACATCCTTTTACATTCCATTTGGTGTTAATATGATAATCTCATTTGAGGAAGTGTGGACCACCGCCCCCTCAAAGCGATGTGATTCGTTCACACACCACATAGAATGTATTAGGGATGGGTTTAATGAAATTATATGATATATATTATATAGTAAATTTATATTAATAATGATATATATATATATATGTATATTCATACATATATATACATATGTCATTTACATACTTTCTTTCAAAATGGCAATAAAAATGGAAAACAATGTTCATGCGTACGTATAGTTTATCGTCTCCATAAACGGTGTATTCCATTAAATACTTAATTATGATATATATTATTATAATATAATTATAAAGAATATACATGATATTTATATCATTTTATACCTTCTATAATCATGATATAATTATAAGGATCAACGATATGACAAATCAAGACACATGTGAAGAACAAAGTGAATATTACCCGAAGTGAAACTTTAACATAGGATCATTAACAAGTGGGTAATAGAAGGTCATAATCAAAGAATATATGGTAATATATATAATAATATTATTCTTTAAAATAATTATAATAAACCTATATTTATTATTGATTAATCTTGTACAAGTACGGAGAGAGTCAAGACAAAAGGTAAGAAGAATTTCATGACAATTTTAATTTCTGTGAGATTAGTGTTATGATCACCACTCTTTAATTTTGTATGGTGTATGTACTGAAAATTATTAAATTATATTTATCTTATAACTAAATTTATGTTTATTCTCATATTCATTCATTGATCCTTCTTTCATTGGTTTTAACTTTCAAAAGTTAACAAATCGGTAAAACAGTTTTGTCTCAATTTTCCTTCTTTGAGACTCATGTTTTGTTATACACGTAAAATATTTTTTATAGTTTATATACATCCATTATACATGTTATATCTTTATTATCATAATTTTTATTATATATTAAGCTTCATGTAATTTTCTTTTCTTACATGGAGAGTGTGATCCCAAGTAACCAATATATAAGAGTTTATTGAGACAATATTATCATTTTTCAAGATTGTTTATGTTTATGCTTACATTAAAAAACTATTTCAAGAATATTCATGATTTTCCTTCCTATATATTTATTCATGAAATTTTAATTTGTTTGTAAAAAATTATAACTCTTTGGTACATAGGATAATGTTTTGAGTAAAATCATACCATCCCTCTCTTTGGTCATAAATCCATTGTATTCAAAAATCATGTTTTCAAAAATGTTTTCAAAATATAGTTGGAGATCATTTTTAATGGGAAAGGATTTTAAAAGTTTTCTTCAAATATTCTTTTATAAATTTTCAAATCTATTTTCAAATAAAAAGTTTTTCAAAGGGATTTATGTTATAAAAATCATTTTTCAAAGAAAAAAGGATATATTCCTCAAGAAATGTATTTAAAAGACATTTAAAAATTATTTCCAATATAAGATAACATACATTGGTGTTTATTATTATTTTATAGGGAAATTATTCAATGAATCCATTCATATTATTAATTTGAATGGATTATATTTTTAGGGAATATTGTTTATGAAGCCCATTTCTCATTCAGGTATTATTTTCTTTTGAAACCTACTTATTTTCATGGATTATATTTATGATGAAATGATTAATAAACCAATATATTTCCATATGTTATGATATGTTTACATGTTTATGATACCCATTTCATTTCATGAGTTATGATATCTACATTTATGATCTTGTGGAAAATGTATGTATGATTTCATTATGTGATGGGTAGGACCTATATCTCCCTTCAATGCATTGGGTAAAGAATTATATCTCATGAGATAGATGGGGTTGTATTGAGTGTTTAATTTGTTCAGTAATACAGGGCAGGAACAAGGGTTTACTTTATTTATTACTATTGGGTTGGAATGAGGGTTTACATGGTTCAGTAATACAGTGCTAGAATAGGGGTGAACCCAGTTTAGTAAATGACTTTTTCCACTAATATAGTCTTGGAATTGATGCCTTGGATACAATAGAAATTGGTATATACTTATGTGTTTCCACAATTCAATTTCTTAATCCTATGTTATGATTTTATGTCTTATGTTCTTTACTGCCTTTTGATTCATGTTTTATGAACTTCCAAGCTTTATTCCATGATTCAATTATATGATATTTGATATGCATGGTATGATATTTTATTTTCATGATCATGTTCCCATAAACTTATGCTCATGTTTATGATTAATGTCTCCCTTATTTACCCTTACTGAGCATTTAATCTAACCCCTTCTCATGTTTTTTCCCATGTTATGAAGATATATATTATGTTAGATGTATCTGAGAAGGGTGTTAGTCACAAAGAACCTAGTGGGAGATAATGTATCTCATTTATGTACGAGTGTTTATGTTTCCATGTTTCTAAAGGCACTATACAAACTATGGTATTTGGGATTTTGTTTGTATAATTTTTTAGTATTCCACAAATATTATGTAATTCTTATGTCTGTAAATCAAGGGTCATTATAGTTGGTATCATATCAAAGGTATAGTTAACCTTTGGAAACTAGGATGATAAAACCTTAGTGAGAACCCTAAGGATATGTCTAAGGATAAGTCTTTGGAAAAGTAAATGTATAAGAAAATGTCCTTGAATTTTGGTGAGGGATAGAGTGTGTGGTTTCCTAGAAATACATCTTTGTGTGGATACTACAAATGGATGTGGCTCTGTCACAGATGTACCTAGGGGTAAAAAATTTGACAATATGTTCTGAGCTTGACTTGGGGTAATCTGGTACACAGTAATGGGTCTTGTTGCACACCCAGTTTCAGACTTCTGGGGGATATGCTTTGGGAATTCAAAAACTCTTCCTGAACCATTATGAAGGATTTAAACCTAATTTGACTATAAATAACCTAGTATAAACCTATTATTTCATATATTAAGAAATATTTCATAAATTAGGCATCCTATAATTGATTTTTCATGATTATGTGGTTCCTCATTATGATAACTATTTCTTACTCCATGCTTTTGGTTTTAGTCAATGGTTAGAATCCAAAGGAACTAAATTAATGGATATTATGATGGAAAATTCAATGATTTTTAACCTAAGAAACTGAATATTATGGGGGATAGAATACAAAACCTCATCGTTATTATCACGCAGATTTCTTAAGCTATGAATTATGGTGGACTTCCAAATGAGAAAATGAGGGAAGAAAATTCTATTGAGTCTTTCATGAGGAAAATTTTACCTTTTTTAGAGGGTCTTCAGGTCCACTTATTTCTAATAAATGGATTATTACCACTAAAAATATATTCTTCGTTCATCAGTGTTCGTAGCATTAGAAATTCATTCTGGCTATTTATCACTTGGAAGGTGAAGCAAATCAGTGGTGGACTCTAATCAAGAATATGAGGTAGCACGATGAGATTGAATCCATGGTTTGGGATGAGTTCAAGAACTTATTATTCAATATGTAATTTCCTCTAATCTTCATAATAAGATGTATAAATAGTTCCTTGAGTTAAAGTAATGGGATGATGAGTATGTTGTTATCTATAAGAATAATTTCACAAGACTTTCGAGGTACTCTTGAGGAATTATCATCCAACCCAAAAGTAAAGTTGATAGGTTTTTTGGGGTTTTAAAGAAAATTCATAGAATGTAATTGGCCATAAGATTATTTAGTAGATATGAATATATTTTGTATTGTGCACTAAAGGTTTAAATGGAGGTGGTAGTCACGTATCAATATCAAGGATTTAACAAGAAGAGTAAAATGGAGTTCAAATAAAACTCTATGAACCATAGAGAAAAGAATATAAACGCTACATTATGATCTAAGTGTGGGAAGAATAATGGAGAAAATATCCTTAGGGGCTCTAATAAATTTTTTATGTGTGGAAGGGATGGACATTGGGAAATTGATTGTCAAGGTGATGGGAAGAAGTTTGCTCAAAATTATAATGGGCAAAAATCCTCACAGAATGCACCTCCCACTGTTCAGTGCTAGTATTGTAATGAGAATGGGAATTTTCCTAACCATTTCCCAAACCCAAGTGTTGGTGATGATGACCAAATCCAGAAACCCCTTTATCCAAGGGATATGGTAAAATCTCATGCAATCGCTATATCTGATGAGGGTTGCGATAACGACAGGATAAAAGGTACACCTATCATCTACTCTAGAATTGATAATGTCATATTTGATTATCTATATACCCACTATTTCATATCTAAATAATTTTCTAAGAGAATTAAAATTTCTTCAAAACCATTAGAGGTGGAATTAGTAGTGAAAACCCCTAAGGATATGATGATTTTATTTCAAGTTTATGATTCCTCTCTGGTTGAAGTTTGCGGGAATGTGCTTCCTATAAACCTTTTCATTATTCCTTTAGTCAAATTCGATGTCATATTAGGCATGGATTGGATATCTCTACATAAAGTTCAGATATATTGTCGAGGAAGGGAATTTACGTTCAATATTTCAAACCCTCTTATGATCATCCATTAATGTGATGATAATTCTGAACTTCCTATCGAGATTACATCCAGTGTATGGGTCTTAATTCCTATTAAAAAGGGTTTTTTAACTCAAATGGTTGGGGAGAAGATAGACATCGATGATATTCCTATTTTTTGGGGATTCTGTGGATGCCTTTCTGGAATATTTTCCTTGTCTGCCACCGAAACTTGAATTTGAGTTCTCAATAGAACTTATACATACTTCCACACCAATTCCAAAGAGTCCTTATATAATAGACCTAATTGAGTTGTAGGAATTGAATAATTGTTACAACCTGGTTCCAGAAGTCACCCAAAGGTGTCCCTTACCAGTTTGGTCACATGGCCTCAAGCGTATTTTCCCAAATTCCAAAGGCTGCCAACTAGCAGTGAAGGCCTTGGGTGTGATAGTGGGAAACTATGCCCTCATTGGTAGAGTAAGACAGCGGAAGAGAAACTAATATACAATAGTGTAAGTAGTAATTATCCAACAACAGTAAACAGTGGAAGACTAATAGAGAAAAAACTGGACTAAAAATATATATAAATGATGAATGATACATATATGTCTAGGAAAGCATCCAAACAAGTCACAATGCTGAATACAGTACTAAACCAAAGTACAAAAGAAAAACAGATGAGAAACTACTCATCATCACAAGCCTTGGCTTGGTCCCATGATCTCCATCTCCAATGCAATCAAGTACCTAAAGTTGAAGGTCACTTTCCCTTGTCTATACATGTAGCAATATAATTTTTTTGGGCCAAAAAGCAAAGCCCAAATAGGGTGTGAGACTAAATCTCATTAGGCAACCACCCGAAGGTCTTTTCCTAATAGTCAGTGAGTATATGGAAGGTAAACATATAGAAAGCAGTAAAAAAGGAAGTACTAATTAGTAAACAATCCACAGTTTAAGCATTCAAAACACCACAAATCATGCAACAACAAAACAGATAACACAACAGGTAACCCTCTGGGAAGTACCCACAACATATCCCCTCTAGTCCTACCTATCACGTACAAGAAACCCTCTGGGTGGAACACATAGTCTCACCCCTCTAGTTCAGCTAAATTATAGACTCTTTGGGGAAGCACTGTGACACCCCAAGCTTCCACGGTACACTTCTCTTTGAATAATACAGTAGTGTGTGTTGTACGCAACTTCGAGGTTCTAACACACCACAACCAATCGAACAAGCCGTTATGAATAGTAATACCCACTTTTTGAAATTATATAAATTTTATCTTTTAAAATGGACTTCATTTTTGGATTCAGAATATTTAAATTTTCCTTGGGTGAATTTTTCGTATTTTTCTGAGAACTTCCAATTTTTTATCAATACTGAAAAATACTAAACTTTAATTAAAAACAGCTTTTTAATCAAAATAATTTATAGTGCTAAATTATAAAATTGAGAGGTTTTAAAGTATAATTAGAATATATTTTTATCATTTAATCCAGGGTTGGACATTGGTCATAATTTCACATTTAAACTAGACATAAACAGGTGTCAATCTTTTGATAGTTATTATTTCTTAAAAACATGCTTTTTGTTTAAACAATGGGAAATAATTTAAAAATAATTTCGGTCACTTCTGTGTTTTGAATTTAAAAAAATGGATTTCATATTTAAAATAAGGAAGTCCAAATTGTGTAAATAGGTAACTTTTATTTTTAGACATTTCGAATAATTACTTCAGTAAATATTTTATGTACCATGGTTAAAGTGTAAATCCGGTAACTAAGATTAAAAACATAATATTATAATAATATTGAATTTCCCAGAAACATGTCCTAACCCTATTTTTTGATACATGTCCAACCATGGGCATCTTTGGGTTGATTTTGGGAAAACATGAGGCCACTTTTAAGTGATAATGACACTTTATATTAATTAAGTTAATGTAAATACAAAAATGACATAAGCGTATATCTTTTATAAAAACAAATTTTATATTGGTTTATATATGTTATATTTTCGATTATAAATATTTATTAGAAATATAAAAAGATTTCCTACATAATGGTATTTTATTTATTATTTTTAGACATTGAATAAGTAAATTAATTTATGAAACAATAATGATGCAGTATTTTCCTTATTAATGAAACAATAAAATAATTAGAATTATAAATGTAAAAATAAATATAATTTGAAAGTTTTGATGACATCCACGACTTTTATTGGTTAATATGAAATGTTAGGATTTCTTAAATTAATTTTTTTCGATTTAAAAAATCTTTTAAAACTTTAACAAAAATCAATTATTAAATAGTGTCAAAATTGACATAAAGGACTTTTTAAAACAAATATTATATTATAAAATGATATTATATTCATAAAAATCTAATGTTTGGCCAAGAGACTTATATAATGATAGGTGTATCATTATGAATCACTTGGGTTATATTGGAAGTTTACAGTAAGTTTATTAACCATATAATATAAAAATACAAAGAGACATGGTAAATATCAAACTAATTAACTAATAGTTAAAACTAAAAGATAAGGTTGATAAAATGACACAAACATGTCTAAAACCTATTGGTTGAGTTATTTTCTACCAATACCCACATTATCCTCGAAATAAATCAGTTTTTAGCCTTTAGAAACTGAATATGAATTTATTACAAAAAAATATTTTAAGTTTTTCACAAGGTGACGCCTCACCCCTCTTATAAAAGGGCACTCCCCCTTCTCTATAATTCATACCATAAAATCCTTTTTTCTTGGCCAACCCCTACCCAAATATCCTCTAAAAATCCCTAAATTAATCCTAGAGGCCATCCTTTTGTCATAAATCCAACTTAAGGAGCCCGTTTGATCATATCAAAAGGAAGAACCTCAAGAAGAGGTAATAATCTCACCACTTCTTTAAAGTTCTTTTCTTCTTCCACTTCTTCTTTCTTTGTTATTTCCATTCTAAAATAATAACTATTTTATTTTCTATATACTGTGATTTTAATATAAATATGGTACATCCATATCCATTATTCTATCCATCCTTTTAATGACATGTCACCAAACGTGCGTACGTACAACTTATCATCTCCACGTCGTGGTGTAATTATTATTCAATACATTATTATTTGGATGGGTATAATAATGATGTGTAATTCATGTAAATGATAAATATAACATGATAATGATTCTGTATATATGATATACCATCCAATTATATATTATTTTAATATCTAAAGAATGATATTGTCGCTCGTGCATACGTACGGATTACGGTCTCCACGAATGCGATAAGATTCATTCCCCATCGTATCCATTCAAGACTAATTTTCATGAGATGATTAAAAAAATGTTTAAAGACTTCATATCATTCTGGATATGAATACGAAACATCCCATCTATAACAATTATTACTCACAAAACAAGGAATATAAAGGAAAATGAATCTGTTAACACCAAAAACAAAGATAATACTAAGATATTATTAACGAAGCAATGTTAAAAGATAATATATGATATCATATTAATTTATATGATTCTTGTATAATTTAATAAAAAATATTTCCCCATTATACAGGAGTTTAACCTACCCTTGACCAAGGAAAAGTACAAGGTACGGGTTAATTCTACAATCTCTTCATTATCCAAGGTTGTTTATACGTAATTATCTACCGGGGCCTCTTTATCATCCACATCCATGTATCTTAAAAATGTATTTCAAAACATTTTTACTATTTACTAGACAGTTAGTTAAATTAATTTATACCCTTATGTGTTCTGAAAGGAATCGTTTCGTCGTTTTCCAAACAAGGTACTATTTGACCTTTTCGATAAATTTAAGGTAAGAATGTTTTTTCTAACTTATACGGTGGGTGCGGCTATTTTATGCCATTATAAAATCATAAAAGCTTCCCTTATAAGCTTATAAGAATATTTTCAAAAAACAATTCTTTATAATTATGTTACTATTAAATTATTTCAAAATAGAAAGAGATATCTCTCTAAAAAGGGTTTTGATTTCATCTATGTCAACATCCTTTGATGGATTTTTAGTTTATTTGAAATTGATTTATTAATATACAAAACATCAATATTGTATTGAAGGTTTTTTGATATGTTTGAATGTTGATGTGCTATTTTTATACCATTAATGTTTTATGGTTAAAGTATTTACATTTTGTATGCTAGTTTTAATACAAATGTTTATGATATGTCTAAACCTTTTTATATGAGGAAATTATTGGACATAGTAAGTGACAGGTGGAGCCTGCTATAGCTCCTCGATTCATTGGTAGGTCTCATGAGACAAATAGATGTGGAATTGGATGAGGCCCTTTCCTAATTATGATATATGGTTTTTGGCCGAGGCCTTATTCATTTTTCGATTTCTTGGCCGAGGCCTTGAAAAAATGTTTCAGAATGTCCAGCATTATACATTTCCTCATTATGAATATAATATTGATGGTTCATGTGGTCATTAGACTAGTAGAATATCAATGATTATGTTTTATTATGGAATTATTTAATCAGCTCATATTCCTGCCATAAAAGTATTCATGTTTATTATTGGAAAAGGCATGTGGTTTCAATTATTCACAATGCTTAATATTTATGTTATCTTCTGCTGTATTTCTTACCCTTACTGAGCTTTTGATCTCACCCCTTTCTTATGTTTCATTTTCCTAGGATATGAAGAAGTTATTTTTGAGTGACTTGTATGCATTATTTAGGAGGCTTGGATGTTTCCAATGGAATAAATTCGTGTTGTATTTCTTTTCAAGTTGTAAAGATGAACTTATGTATGAATCTTGTTTCCAATAATACTAAACTGATCGGTCTTTCGAGATATGATTTCCTTGAGATCATGAAAATGTTATTTAATAATGCACCGACTCTGGGTAACTGGGGTCGGGGTGTTACAGTTGGTATCAGAGAAAGTTTAGTACAAATCTTGGAAACTAGATTTAGAGAAACTCTGATTAGATCACATAGCCCTAACATAGAATTTGAGGATTAGTATAGAATAACTTCCTAGAATTTTGGTAATGTATAGATTTTGGGATTTTTCCGAGAAATACATCCCTGTCTGGATACGAGTGGGTAGAGGATGCTCTGGCATAGATGTACCTAGCGGTAAAACCCAGAAACACAGCTTTGAGCTAGACTCAAATGGGAACTGTTGCACAACAACGGGCCTTTCTAAACTCTTGGTTAGGACACTCCTGTGGGATATGCTTAGGATAATTCTCATTTTCCTTACAAACCATTATGAAGGGTTTATGGGTATATACTTACTCAAAGAAAAAAAAATTATGATTATGGATTATATCCATAAACTGTTCAATTTATATTAAGTGTTTTACAAGTTTGGAATTATGTATTTCGATTCATAAACGAATATAGTTTATGCCATTGTATATAAATGGCGCCTAGTGGAAGGAATGGAAACTATATCAATGCACGCAGTCCATGTAGGTTTTTCCATCCTGCTCAAGATAATTATAGTAGAGCTGGGGATGCAACTGGTGATGATCAGCTTATCACCATACTGGGACAACTCACATAGGTTATGAATAATAACCTTACCCATATGGAGCACCCTGATCCGCAGCATGGAGGATCAATGTTAGATTGCTTCATGAGCCAAAAACCACCAACATTCAATGGGAGTACAAATCCATTAGTTACTGAGCAATGGATAAATTCCTTAGAGAAAATATTCCATGCCTTGGGGAGTAGGTAAAGGAAAAAAGTTTTCATGGAAGTTTACCACCTTACTGGAGATGTTGATCAATGGTGGTCATTGATTCAAAACAAAAATGATGATGAGGAAGTATCAAATTTGGAATGGAGGGAGTTTAAAGAAATTTTCTTAGAAAAATACTTTCCTCATGACCATCGAGCGGATATGGAAAGACAATTTCTGAGTCTAAGGCAAAAGGAGGATGAGAAAATCGCAAAGTATGAACCTCGCTTTAAAAGGTTAGCGAGGCATGTAGCAGATTATATACGTAACCCAAGAAGTAAGGTTGATTGTTTCTTTGATGGGTTAAAACCATTTCTTTGTCGATCATTAGTATCACAATCCTTCTCAACATATGAAGATATTGTCTCATGTTCTATCAAGACAGAAAAGGAATTATCTATGTCTAGTGACATTAAATCAAAGAAAGAGAAGAAGATATTTGATGAACACTCTGGGAAGGGAAATAAGGAAATAGGGAAGAAGGGAAGAATTGAATTTCCACCATGTGATAATTACGAAAGGAAGCACCCTGGTTCCTGTCTAAAAGGAAAAGGAGTATGCTACAAATGTGAACAGAAAGGCTATATTGTTGGTGATTGTAAGGGAAAGAAAGACGCTACCCATGTTCAGTTCTACAACTACAGGGAGATGGGAAATTTTTCAAATTAATGTCCTAAGTTACAGAGAAACTTACCTCAGAAAAAGCCAAGGGATCAAGGCCAGGCTTATTCTATCACTATTGCTGAGGTAGAAGCTCCAAAAGACATGGTGGCAGGTAATTTAATGGTTTCCTCAAGTTTAGAAAATGCTTTATTTGATTCTGGATCATCGCATTGTTTCATATCTTCCCAGTTTTCTATGAAAATTAGATATTTCCAATTTGATTTAACAAGGGATTTTTCAGTCAAAACTCCGAAGGGAAGTATCATTGCTACAAAGTTCTGTGAATCAGTTCCCATTAGGGCATATAAATGTTCTTTATCTATTGTTCTCATCATCATACCCATGGTTAAATTTGATATAATCCTCGGAATGAATTGTATTTTGTACCATGATGAAAAAATTTGTTTTAAGAATAATGAGGTTACTATTTTTGATGACGATGATAAAGAACACCTTATCTTTAGAGCGGAATCATCAACACCTAATTCTTATCTAGAACCAAACCCAATAGCTCAACTAAATTCAATTATTGGGGAGGATGAGAATGAAATAACTGTGGGTGAGGAAAGGAATGTTCAAATAGAGGATGTACATATTGTGAAAGAATATGTTGATGTGTTTTCAAAAGATTTACCTGGTTATCCTCCAGAACGAGAAATTGATTTTTCCATTGATTTAATTCCTGGATCAAGACCCGTATTGAAGACCCCTTATAGAATGGAAACTATGGAATTAGTGGAACTAAAGAAACAACTATAGTAAATGAGTAATAAGGGATTTATTCTCCCTAGTGTTTCTCTATGGGGAGCCCCTGTCCTTTTTGTTAAGAAGAAAGATGGATCTATGAGGTTATGTATTGACTACAGGGAGATCAATGCTATAATAATAAATAACAAGTATCCCCTACCTCGCATTGATGATTTATTCGACCAAATTTATGTAGCTCAATATTTTTCAAAGATTGAGCTTCAATCAGGATATCATCAGTTGTGTGTGAAAAAGGAAGACATTCTAAAAACAGCATTTTGAACCAGGTATGGTCATTACGAATTTACAGTAATGCCTTTTGGGCTGACTAATACAACCTCTATTTTCATGGATCTAATGAACTGATTTTTCAATGAATATCCTAATGACCTTGTAGTGGTATTTATTCATGATATCTTTGTATACTCAAAAATCTATAAAGATCATGAAAATCACTTTTGTATTATCCTGAAGATCTGAGAAGACATGAATTATATGGGAAGTTTAGCAAGTGTGAATTCTGGCTTCAAGAGATTTCTTTTCTTGGACATATTTTCTCTAAGGATGGAATATCCACTAATCCTTATAAGACAAGATCAATCCAAGAATGGTCAGCACCGACAAGTATAACTGAGGTATGCAGTTTTATTAGTTTAGTAGGTTATTATCGACGTTTCGTCCAAAATTTTTCCCGATTGGCTAACCCATTAACGAAGCTCACATGTAAAGGGGTTAAATTTGTTTGGACAAAAGAGTGTGAATATTGTTTCAAAGAATTGAAGAAAAGATTAGTCAATGATCCAATCTTGACTCTATCATCAAGGAATGACGGATTTTTTATTTATAGTGATACCTCAAAGAAAGGATTTGGTTGTGTCTTTATGCAGAATGATAGGGTAATTGCTTATGCATAATTACAACTAAAAATTCATGAGAAAAACTATCCTAATCATGATCTTGAGTTATCATCTGTAATCTTTTCTTTGAAGATTTAGAGGCACTATCTCTATGGTGAAAAATGTGAGATTTATACTGATCACAAGAGTTTAAAGTATATTTTCTCATAGAAATAACTCAACATGAGGGAAAGGAGATTTCTTGAACTACTCAAGGATTATGATTGAATGATACACTACCACCCAAGGAAGGTAAATAATGTGGCATATGCTTTGAGCAGAAAGGATCATGGAGTTTTGAACAAGAAGAGTGTTTAAAGGGATCATATTTTCATAGATCTAGTGAAGATGGACATGGGAATAACCATGGAAGGTGAAACATCAATGCTTTTTCAAATTGTTTCCAAACCATTTTTACTAGAAAATATTAAGAGTTCTCAAACCGATGATGAAGAGTTTCAAAAAAATATTAAAGCAATGAATGATGGTAGATTGGGTGAATTTGTGTATGAAAATGGAATTTTGAAATTTTGGAAGAGACTTTGTGTTCCCAATATACCTGATCTAAAAAGAGAATTGTTGGATGATGCTCATTGTTCCAATTTCTCTATACACCCTGGGAGCACCAAAATGTATAGAGATTTGAAGGAAAATTTTTTCTAGGACAACATGAAGAGGGAGATTGCTGATTTTGTGTTAGGATATATGGTTTATCAACAAGTGAAAGCTGGAAGGCAACAGTCTGGAGGAGTCATGCGACCTCTTCCCATACCAGAGTGGAAATGGGATAATATTACGATGGACTTTTTCATGGGGCTACCAAAGACTCCTAGAAGGGATGATTCAATATGGGTCATTGTTGATCATCTTACCAAGTCAACACATTTTCTTACTATAAGAGAAGATCGACCACTTGAACGTCTAGCAAGGTTATATATTAATGAAGTTGTGATACTTCATGGAGTACCCCTATAAATTGTTTCAGATCGTGATCCATGTTTTACATCAAGATTTTGGAAGGGTCTTTAGAAGGCCTTGGATATTGAACTTCGTTTGAGCACTGCCTACCACCCCAAAACTGATGGAAAATCAAAACGGACTATTCAAACCTTAGAAGACATGTTGAGATAATGCTCACTTGATTTTAAGGGTATGTGGGATCAATATTTACCTTTGGTAGAATTTTCATATAAAAATAGCTTCTATTAAAGTATTCATATGGCGCCATATGAAGCGTTATACGGAATGAGATGTTGCACACCAGCCTATTGGGATGATGTTGGTGAAAGAAAACTCATAGGCCCAGAACTGGTGGAGGAAATAATGGAAAAGGGGAAGGTTATCCAAAACTACATCAAAGCAGCTCAAAGTAGGCAGAAGAGCTATGCTGATATCTGAAGGAAGGATTTGGAATTTTTGGTAGGAGAGCATGTTTTCTTGAAGGTATCTCCATGGAAGGGAGTTATAAGTTTTGTTAAGAAAGGTAAATTGAGTCCCATGTACATAGGACCTTTCGGAATTTTAGAAAGAATTGGGGTTGTAGCTTATCATTTGTCCATGCCTCCAAATCTCTCCAAAGTTCACGATGTGTTCCATGTATCACTATTGAGGAAATACATGCCTGACCCAACGCATGTACTCACCTATGAGGAATTAGAACTAGAACCCGATCTGTCTTATTGCGAAGAGCCCGTTAAGATTCTTGATACCAGATAATAGGTGTTGAGAAACTATACGACTCGTTTGGTAAAAGTTCTATGGAAAAACCATATGATGGAAGAGGCAATGTGGGAACTCAAGGAACTTATGTTGAAGAACCACCTGAGTCTTTTTACACGATAATATACTAGAAATTACGAGGAAGAAATTATTTGACGTAGGGGAGAATGTAACACCCCAAGCTTCCATGGTATGCTTCTCTTTGAATAATACAGTAGCGTGTGTTGTACGCAACTTCAAGGTTCTAACACACCACAACTAATCAAACTATCCGTTATGAATAGTAATACCCAATTTTTGAAATTATAAAAAATTTATCTTTTAAAATAGAATTAATTATTGGATTCAGAATATCGAAATTAGCATAGGATTAATTTTTGGTATTTTTTTGAGAACTTCCAATTTTTTATGAATAGTGAAAAATATTAAACATTAATTAAAAACAACTTTTTTAATCAAAATAATTTATAGTGATAAATTATACTATTGAGTTGTTTTAAAGTATAATTAGAATATATTTTTACCATTTAATTCAAGTTTGGTCATTCGACGTAATTTTACATTTAAACTAGACATAAACAAGTGTCAATCTTTTGATAGTTATTATTTCTTAAAAACACACTTTGTTTTAACAACGGGAATTAATTTTAAATTAATTTCTTCCACTTCTGTGTTTTGAATTCAGAAAAATGGATTTCATATTTAAAATAAGGGGGTCCAAATTGTGTAAATAGGTAACTTTTATTTTTAGACAATTTGAATAATTACTTCGGTAAATATTTTATTTACCAAGGTTAAAGGGTAAATCCGATAACTAAGGGTAAACAAATAATATTATAATAATATTAAATTATCCTAAAACATGTATTAACCCTATTGGTTGATACATGTCCGACCATGGGCATCTTCGGGTCAATTTTGGGACCCCATGGAGCCACTTGTAAGTGATAATGACACTTTATATTAATTAAGTTAAAGTAAATACAAAAATGACATAAGCATATATCTTTTAGAAAAACAATTTTTACATAAAGTTATATATGTTATATTTTCAACTATAAATATTAATAATAAAGATAAAAATATTTCCTACATAATTGTGTTTTATTTATAATTTTTATACATTGAATAATTAAATTTTATTTATGACACAATAATGATGCATTGTTTTCCTTATTAATGAAAGAATCAAATAATTGGTATTTTAAATGTTAAATTAAATATAATTTGAAAGTTTTTATGACATCCATGACTTGTATTGGTTAATATTAAATGTTATCATTGATTAAATTAATATGTTTTGAATTAATAAAGTTGTTAAGACTTTAACAAAAACCAGTTATTAAATAGTGTCAAAATTTACATAAAGGAGATTTAAAAAAAATAATATTATAAATTGATATTCTATTCCTAAAAATATAAGGTTCAGAAAAGAGACTTATATAATGATAGGTGTATTATTAGTGAACCACTTGGGGTTCTCTTGGAAGTTTATAGTAAGTTTATTAACCATATAATATAACAATACAAAGAGACATGGTGAATGTCAAACTAATTAACTAAGAGTTAAAACTAACAGAGAAGGTTAATAAAATGAACCAAACCTATCTAAAACCTATTGGTTGAGTTATTTTAGAACCATACCCACCTTAGCCTCTAAATAAATCAGTTTGGAGCCATTAGAAACCAAATATGAATTTATTATAAAATAATATTTTATGTTTTTCCTAAGGCGCCCCTCACCCCTCTTATAAAAGGGAACTCCCCCTTCTCTCTAATTCGTACCATCAAATCCTTTTGGATAGGACAAACCCTGCTCAAATATCCTCTCAACATCCCTCGTTTCATCCTAGAGTCCTTACTTTAGTCAGAAATCCTACTTAAGGAACCCTTTTTATCAAATCAAAAGAAAGAACTCGAAGAAGAGGTAATAATCTCACCACTCACTTTCAAGTTCTTTTCTTCTTTCACTTCTTATTTATTTATTATTTCCATTCTAAAATAATAACACCAGTATCTTCTATATAATATGATGTTATTATAAATATGGTACATCCATATTCATTATTCTATCCATCCTTTGAATGACATGTCACTATACGTGTGTGCGTACGGCTTACCGTCTCCACGTCGTGGTGTAATTGTTATTCAATACATTATTATTTGGATGGGTATAATAATGATGTGTAATTCTTATAAATAATAAATATAACATGATAATGATTCTGTATATATGATATACCATCCAATTATATATTATTTTAATATCAAAATAATGATATTGTCACTCGTGCGTACGTACGGATTACCGTCTCCACGAATGCGATGAGATTCATTCCCCATCGTATCCATTCAAGACTGATTTTCATTATATGATTATAAAAAATGTTTAAAGACTTCATATCATTATGGATATGAATATGATACATCCCATCCATAACAATTATGACTCACAAAACAAGGAATATAAAGGAAAATGAATCTGTTAACACCCGAAACAATGATAATACTAAGATATTACTAACAATGCAATGTTAAAAGATCATATATGATATCATATTAATGTATATGATTCTTTTATAATTTAATAAAAATTATTTCACCATTATATAGGAGGTTAACCTACCCTCGACCAGGAAAAGGACAAGGTAAGGGTTAATTATACAATCTCTTCATTATCTGAGGTTGTTTATACGTAGTTATCTATCGGGACCTCTTTATCATCCACATCCATGTTTCTTAAAAATGTATTTCAAAAAAAATTACTATTTAATATACAATGGGTTAAATTCATTTATATCCGTATGTGTTTTTAAATGAATCTTTCCGTCGTTTTCCAAACAAGGTACTTTTTGACCTTTTCGAAAAATTTAAGGGTAGAGTGTTTTTTTAATTTTTATAGCAGGTGTGGCTATTTTCCGCCGTTATAACAGCATCAAAGATTCCCTTAAAAGCTTATAATAATATCTTAAATATAAATTTTTTATTTATAATTATGTGACTCTTAAATGATTTCAAAATAGAAAGATATATTTCTCTAAAAAGGGTTTTTGATTTCATCTATGTCAACATCCTTTGATGGATTTTTTATTTTTTTGAAATTGATTTATTATGATACAAAACATCCATACTGTATTGAAGGTTTTGTGATATGTTTGAATGTGGATGTTCTATTTTTATACCATTCATGGTTTATTGTTAAAGTATTAACATTTCATATGCTAGTTTTAATATGAATGTTTATGATATGTTTAAACCTTTTCATATGAGGAATGTATTGGACTTAGTAAGTGACGGGTGGAGCCTTCTATAGCTCCGCGATGCATCGGTAGGTCTTATGTGAAAAATAGACGTAAAATTGGCCGAGGCCCTTTCCCAATTTTGATATATGGTTTTGGCCGAGGCCTTAATCATTTTTAGATGTCTTGGCCGAGGCCTTGACAAAATGTTTCAGAATGTTCGGCATTATACATTTCTTCATTAAGAAAATAATATTGATGGTTCATGTGGTCATTAGACTACTAGAATACTAATGATTATGTTTTATAATGGCATTATTTACTCAGCTCATATTCCTTCCATAAACGTATTCCAGTTTATTATTGGTAAAGGCGTGTGGTTTCAATTATTCATCATGCTTAATATTTATGTTATCTTCCACTGTATTTCTTACCCTTACTGAGATTTTGATCTCACCCCTTTGTTATGTTTCATTTTCCCAGGAAATGAAGAAGTTAGTTATGAGTGACTTGCAGGCATTATTTAGGAGGCTTTGATGTTTCCAATGGAATAAATTCGTGTTGTATTTCTTTTCAAGTTGTAAAGTTGAACTTATGTATGAATCTTGTTTCCAATAATTCTAAACTGATCAGTCTTTCAAGACATGATTTCCTTGTGATCGTGCCAATGTTTTGTAATAATGCACTAACTCTGGGTAACTAGGGTTAGGGCATTACAAGCACTCACCATCAATTCCCTCTATAGTCTCATATTGTACTAAAGGCGCTCTAGGGAAGGAGAAAATGTCAATTCTCCATGTGGCATGCGTCAAGGAACTATAGACACTTTGGGGAAGCACTCAACGTCAATTCCCCATGTGGTCTCGCATCGTATAATTATAAAGACACTCTGGAGAAGCCCTCAACTTCAATTCTCACTATGGTCTGTACACGAGGTTCTCACGGCCCTGTGTAAGTCAATAATGCATAACATCCCGTAAAGACCAAAGTAAAACTCAAGAACTACTTGGCTAGTATTCTATAGCATAACAACATGTCATAAAAAAGTCACTCCAACCTACAATACTAGGCATGGAAAAGAAAACAGCAGCCTAACAGGCAAACAAGACCCAAAGGTCAAAAAAGGGAAAATGTGCAAGGGAAATACATCCAAAGGACAAAAAATTACCCTATTATCAATCAACGATAATCTAATCAGGCATACCAGTATAGTAGAGAAACAACAGGTTCAAAATGGTAAACACGCAATACCCCGTTCAAGGCTATTGGTGGAATTTGCATATTAAACTCAAAGAAATTCAACAAAAAGGCACAAACCACCTACCTCGGGATTAGGAGATCAATATACATGATCCTAGAAGCTTGAATCTCCTTATAACGTCATAGATCTATGAAAATTCATAAAACGTTCAACCCATGATAACATGGAAAAGAAGAGGAATTGGAAAACGATGCTCTAGAAGAAGGAAGAGCATACTGATGTGGTTCCAACCAATCAATGAGGGTCTATTCAGAGAACGGAAAGAGGATCAGGGGCTCGTCGAAGATCCATGGATGCTCAGTTCTCTCGGATGAACGAAACATAAAAGAAGTCAATTATGTCCATTAGACGCGACCCTGGTGCATCTAATGAAAAAGAAAGAAAGTACCTGGCGTGTACTCGTCTTTTCCGTACTCCGCTTTAAGCGGCCTCTGAGTCACTCCCACACGGTTGTGTATGCAACTACTACACGGCCAGCACAAGGCCTGTTGCGGTAAATAATTACATGGTGTGTACTTATAATTTACATGGAACATACTTGAAAATTTTCCAGAAACTCATCGTTTCTCAAAAACTCTGGAAAAAACAACAACAAACCTGAAAATAAGGTGTGGGTTCTTACAAGAATAAACACCATGAAAACCATGATAAGGGGTTCATTCAGACATGTTTGTCCCCTTGGGGTTCACTGGATATATTTTGTGGACAAGAATGGTGGATCAATGAGAATCTATATTGATTACTAGGAGTTGAACAATATCACAGTCAAGAATAAGTATCATCTTCCCCATATCAATGACTTGTTTTATCAATTGTGTGAAGCTTAATACTTTTCAAAGATTGACCTTTGATCTGGATATCATCAATTGAGGTTAAAGATGGAGGATATACCCAATATGGAATTCAGTACAATGTATGGTCCCTATGAATATATAGTGATGCACTTTGGTCTCACTAATTCCCCTCTTATCTTCATGGATTTAATGAATAAATTCTTTAAATATTACCTTGAACAGTTTGTGGTAGTCTTTATAGATGATATTATTATTTATTCAAAGAGAATGGAAGGGAATGAATATCACTTTATAATCATACTAATGACCCTAAGGAAGTATAATTTATATGTAATACTTAAAAAATGTGAATTTTGGCTATAAAAGGTTTCATTTTTGGGTCACATAATCTCAATAGATGGTATAGTAGTAGATCCATCAAAGACTGAGTATATAGAAATTGTCCTAGACCAACCACAATGACTGAGATCCATATCTTCCTTGGTTTAGCTAGATATTATCGATGATATGTGAAAAAAATTCTCATGACTGTATAATCCTCTTTCTATGTTAACTTAGAAGGGTGTGAAATTCCTCTGGACAGACGAATGTGAGTAAAATTTCAAGGAATTAAAGAGAAGTTTGGTCAATTACCTTTGATTACATTACCCTATAGTGGAGTAGGGTTTTTAATTTATATTGATATCATCCAATAAGGGATTGGTATGTGTTATTATGAAAAATAACATTGTTATAGCCTATTCCTCATGACAGATGAAGATGAATGAGAAAAATTTCCCAACTCATGATTTGTATTTAGCTATGGTAATCATTGAATTAAAGATATGGGGGCATTATATTTATGGTGAAAAGTGTGATATATATACCAATCATAAAAGTATAAAATATATATTCACATAGAATGAGTAGAACAGGATCCATAGATGATGGTTAGAGTTGATAAAATATTATGACTTCCCAGTGCATTACCACCCTAGGAAGGCAAACAAAGTGGCCAATGATTTGTGTCAGAAGGATCATTCTAGCTTATCCATGATTAAGATCACAAAAGATAAAATATTTTTGGATTCGAACAGGATCGATCTAGGAGTCCATAAGTAAGTGAGAAATCTTATCTTTCTCAAATTATTGTTCAAACCTCTATCCAAGTGAAGATTAAGGAGGAGCAGAAGGAAGATGAAGAGTTGGAAAAGAAGGTTAGTAATGTTCCTAAGTTTAACATTGATCTGGATGGAATGATAAGGTTCAAGAACTGTGTATATGTTCTTTAAATACCATATTTGAAGGAGTTGTTAGAGGAATCTCATATTTCTTCATTCTATATTCACCCTATAAGTACGAAAATTTATAGGGACTTTAAGGAATACTTCTCATGGGATGACTTTAAGAGATATATCGTAGAGTTTGTATCTCAGTGTTTGTTATTCCAATAAGTTAAGGCTGAATGAAAAAAGTCTAAATCTTTGTTGTATCCATTACCCATACCATAATGTAAATGGGAGAACGTCATTATGGATTTGGTCATTGGACTACCCAAAACCTCTAAAGGGTTTAATGATATATGGGTAGTAGTTGATCGCCTAACTAAGTCATCACACTTTATTTCTATCAAAGAATATTTCTCTCTTGAATAGCATTCCGGGATATATATTAAGAAAGTGGTAAGGTTTCATGGAGTACCACATTCCATTGTATCAGATCAAGATCTGATGTTTATCTCAAAGCTTGGGCAAAGTCTTCATAAAGAACTTATTAAAAAATTGAATTTTGGAACTTCTTATCATCGTCAAATAGATTTCTATTCTGAAATAACAATTCAACTCCTAGAGGATATGTTGAGATCTTATACTTTATATTTTAAAGGTGGTCGAGATCAACACCTTCCTCTAGTTGATTTTTCTTACAACAATAGATTTCACTTAATCATTTAGATTACACATTATTAATCCCTATATGGTAAGAAATTTAGAGCTCCAACACATTAGGATGAGGTTGGAGAAATAAATATATTATGGCCTAAGATCACTGAATAAATGGTTGATAAGGTAAGAACCATTCAGCAGCATGTCAAGGAAGCTTGAAGATGGAAAAAAAGTTATGATGATAACCGTTATAGGGATTTAGAATTTGAAGTTGGAAAAAATTTGTTTTTACAAATCTCACCTAGGAATAAAGTTATAAGATTCTGGAACAAGTGGAAACTAAGAACTAGGTATATAAACCCCTTTGAAATTTTTGATTGTATCGGGATAGTAACCTATCTCTTGGAACATCATCCAAATATCCATCAAGTCAATGATGTGTTCCCTGTATCTCTCTTCAGAGAAAAGTACATACCTGACCCTTCACATGTAATGAACTCAGAGGTCATACTGCTGGAGTAGGATCTTTCTTATGAGGATAAACCTATTGAAATTCAGGACTAATCAGAGAAATTTCTACAAAAAAAGACTAGTCACCTGGTAAAATTTTTGTGGAGAAATCACTGGTTAGAGGATGCTTCCTAGTAATTTGAGGATATGATGAAGCAGAAGTATCCTCACTTATTTTTACCTGACTGGCAAATTTTGAGGTCGAAATTCATTTTAAGGGGGGTATAATGTTACACGTAGAGTTTTTAAGGACCTATTTTGCGAATAAATTTGAATTCTCATTTATATATTGTAGTTAACTAAGTAAAATATTCCTTTTCACATGGAACTGAGTCATCATATTTTACATGAAACACCGACTTGTTGTATGATGCACACAACCCTGAGTTGGCTTACAATAAACCCAACACTGAGTTTCTATGAAATATCTCTATTTACTATTTATTTTTTTTAAATATTATAATTAAAAATGAGAAGTTAAACTTAGTAATAAAATAGTAATAAATACTTTTAAAATATTTTTTATAATTTTTTATATAAATAAAAGATATTGATAATAAAAGATATGATTTTTGGTAAAGTCCTTTTTATGTTTGAAAACATCATTTTCTCAAATGAATTTATTATAATAATGAAAGTAATTTTATACACATTTAGAAATTTAATTTGATAAAATAAACTTCATTTTTGAATTCATAATTTCAAAATTAGCTTAGGGTAACTTTTGGTATTTTTCTCATAAACTTCATTTTTTTATAATTATTGAAAAATACTACTTTTTAGTTAAAACTACCTTTTTTTATAATTAATTATTAATGATAAATGAAATTATAAATTAGTTTTAAAGTAAAATTAGAAAAATATCACATCTAATAATAAAATGTAATTCATTATAATAAATTACACATTGAAATTGAATATAAAAACATAACAAACTTTTGAACATTTTTGTACTATAAAAACCAGTTTTTTCGTCCTATCTACGGGATTAGCACTAATCTTAATTTTTTCGATTTTGTGATTGGAATTTTAAAAATCCAACAAAAAAGCATTGTATTCAGTATAATATTAGGATTACAATAATACTATGTTAATTTTTTTGACCAAAATGATTAGTAAAAGTGATTAAAATTAATCACAGCAATTAAGGCCAAATTAAGCTTAATTAGGGACTAAAGCTTATAATTAATGGCCCAAATGGCCACAAAACTTTTACAATACCCATTTTATGTCCATAGTTATTCTATACACATTACATTATTAAGTTAGGGTGGTTTTATAAGACTTTTTTTAGCTATGAACTTCTGTACACCTAATTTGTTTCTAAAAATTCCATGTGAGTCATTTTCCTTCCCTATAAAAGGCCACCACATCTACCCCTTCCTCACAAAACTAAATCCTATTATATTCAGCCAATATCTACCCAAATTTCCTCCCAAAAATCCAACCTTTGAAATCAAATCCTCCCTTTGGTCATAAACCCTCTCAAGGAAACCTGTTGTCACAAACTATAAGGAGTTACTCGATTTAGAGGTAACATCTTCTTTCAATATCCTTTCCTTAATTTTCCTTCTCAAACACATCCAATATCTTTATTTGCTTATTTTGTGACAAAATAAGTTTCTAATATATACTGGGATTTTTTATTCAAAGGTTCTGACCTACACTTACACACACCTCCAACTAATGGATGTTGAATATACTGTTTCTGTGTACGGTGAACTACTACTTCACGAAACAATGATTTTTCATTTCTTCTTTACCAGCAATCATGGTAGCCATTATGATGGACAATATATTTATATATGTATTATATTTTATTTATTTTTTATTTAATCTTTTTTATTTCTTTTTTAACACTCGTATTTTTACCTTTCATTTGGTGTTATTATGATAATCTCATTTGAGGAAGTGTGGACTACTGCCCCCTCAAAGCGATGTGATTCATTCACACAGCACATGGAATGTATTAAGTAGGGGTTTAATGAAATTATATGATGTATATTGTATATTAATTATAATTTAATAATTAAATATATATGTATGTATAATTTACATATTTTCTTACAAAACAGCAATAAAAACGGAAAATATCATTCATGCATACATATAGCTTACCGTCTCCAAGAACGGTGAATTACATTACACATTTACTTAAGATATAGATTATTATAATATAATTATACTAAATATACCTGATATTTATATCATTTTCTAAATTATTTAATCATGATATATGTATAATGATCAACTATATAACAAAGTAAGACACATGTGAAGAACAGAGAGAATATTACCCAAAGTGAAACATTAATATTGGATCATTAACAAGTGGGTAATATAAGGTCATAATCAAAGAATATATGGTAATACATATAATAATTTTATTATTTAAAATATTTATAATAAACTTATATTTATTATTAAATAATCTTGTATGATTACAGAGAGAGTAAAGACATAAGGTAAGGGGAATTTCATCTCACTTTTTATTTCTGTGTGATTCATGATATGATCACCAATATTTACTTTTGTGTTGTTTATTCACTTAAAATGATTTAATTATAAGTATATTATACCTAAACTTATGGTTATTCACATATCCATTCTGTGATCCTTCTTTCATTGGGTTTAACATTCAAAAGTTTCCAAATCAGAAAAATAGTTTTGTCTCATTTTTCCTTATTTGAGACTCATGTTTTTTATTCACCTAAACTCTTATTCAAGGTGTATATAATTCCATTGTACATGTTATATCATTAATCTCCTTATTTTTATGATATCTTAAGCTTCATGAAATTTCCTTTTCTTATATGGAGATTATGATCCCAAGTAACCAAGATATAAGAGTTTATTGAGACAATCTTATCGTTTTTCAAGATTGTTTACGTTTATGCTTACTTTAATGAAATATCTCAAGAATATTCATGAGTTTAATTATCCTATATTTATTCAAGATATACTCATTTTTAGTACTGTTTTTTCCACTCTTTGGTACATAAGATAATGTTTTTAGTAAAATCAGGCCATCTCTCTATTCGGTCAAAAATCCATTGTAATCAAAAACCATGTTTTCAAAAATGTTTTCAAAAGATCCTTGAAGATAATTTTCATGGGAAAATGAATTTATAAAATGATTTCAAATCTTCCTATATAATTTTTTGATATTATTTTCAAAGAAGAATAGTTTTAAAATGTTTTATGTTATAAAAATCTTTTTTCAATGATGAAAGGATATTTTCCTCGATAAATATTTTTAAAAGATCATTCAAAATTATTTACCATATAAGATAACATAGCTTGGTGTTTATCATGTCTTTATGGGGAAATTAATCAATGCTTTAATTCATATTATTTCACAAAATTAATTATGTTTTGATGTCATGATCTTTATGAAGCCTGTTTCTCTTTCACAGGTTATATACTTTTGAAACCCGCTTCTTTTCATGGGTTATGTTTACGATGAAATGATTATGAAACCTTTATATTTCCATAGTTTATGATATTTTTACATGTTAATGACACTCATATTATTTCATTTATTATTATATGTTCATTTATGATCTTTTGGAACATGTATGTATGATCTCATTAAGTGAAAGGTGGGACCTATATCACCCACCAATTCATTGTGTAAATATTTATATCTCATAAGATAGACAAGGCTATAATGAGGGTTTACTTGGTTCAGTAATATAGGGCTAGAATGAGTGTTTAATTAGTTCAGTAATACTGGGATGGAACAAGGGTTTACTTGGTTCAGTAATATAGGGTTAGAATAGGGTTTCACCCATTTCAGTAAAGGACTTTTTCTACTAATGTGGTCTTGGAATTGATGCCTTGGATACTATGAAAATCAGTATATACTAATGTTTTTACACAATTCCATGTCTTACTCCTATGTTGTTCTTTCATGGATCATGTCCTTTACTTCTTTCTAATTCATTTCTTATGAACTTCAAAGCTTTATTCCATGATTTATATATATGATCTTTGATATGCAAGGTATGATCATTTAATTTCATGACCATGTTACCATAAACTGATGCTTGTGTTTATTCTTACATGTCTCTTTTGTTTACCCTTATAGAGAATTTGAGCTCCCCCCACTTCATGTTTCTTTACCCATTTTATGAAGATATGTATTATGTTTGATGTGTCTAAGAAGGGTGTTAGTCACAAAGAACCAAGTGGGATATAATGTAGCTCACTTATGTACTAGTGTTTATGTTTCCAAGTTTCCAAAGTCACTATACCAACTATGATCTTTAGGCATCTATTTGTATAATGTTTAAGTATTTTGGAAATGTTATAAAATTATTATGTTTTAAAAGTAAGAGTCGCTATAGATAAAATATATTTTTAAGAATTATTATAAGAAAAAAAATTAAAATAATCAGGTGAGAAGATTTTATATTATTTGGGAGGCCTCTTTTGGATTAAAACATAATCCTTTTTATGATAGTAATTGGGTAATAAAGAAATGTTATGAACAAATGGAAGGAATTTAGGATAGTTTTCAGGCTGGGATTGGATGATATAGGGAGCTTAATGTTTTCAATTGATGTAGGAGAAGATGTGTATTTCTATAAATGAGGGGAGGGACAAATATGAAATTATATAAAATATTTAAATAATATAATGTCTCCATCTATTAAATGTGGAAGTAAATGGAAAATAATTTGAAAATAAAATAATATGTTGTAAACTCGTTTCGACCAATTTTTTTTAGTAATGTTTAGGTTGTATATGTACCCTTATATCTTAGTTAAACCCCAGATAGACCCATTTTAACACTATACAGGTTAATTTTTTTATTTTATATACTATTCATTTTTATAAAAAATGACATTGTCCCCATTAAAAATTTACCTTTGTAAAAGGAATTGATTTTATAATAAAAAATAAAAATGAAATAGAAATTGTTTTTTTTATAATCTCACTTTTGGAACAAAATTATGTTTACATTCACTCATTTCATTAGTAAATTATTAAATTATTAATAAAATATTTTATTGAAAAAATATTTTAAAATTTTATTTAAAATTAGAAATCAATAGTACCTTATTTAATTTGTTAAAAAACAAAATTCACAAAAAATTGATCAAGATAGAAATATTTATTGATTAAAATTAAATGCATTGACTTCTAAATGTGATTTACTACAACCCAAATATAATTACTCCATTTATATTTATTGGGTAGTTCTATGATGACATACATGGGGAAACTTTTCCATTTATATATAGGTATGTGTAATTGTTATAACATCCCCTTTAAAACTCTCTTCCCAGCCTTAATTTTTGGGATACAATACAAACCCTGCAATTTCTATTTTTAAGTTATCCCACTTGAAATTATTCTTATGGTCTCTCTTCATTCTCTAATGTTAAATATTTATAAAGAATGATTATATATGAGCTTCATACAATAACTCCATAAATTATTTTATAACATAGAAATATACTATGTTCCTGAACTTTATCATTACATCAAAATCCAGGTAAAACTTAGGAATGTTTCACACATTCTGTTTCAGCACTACATCATCATTTTATTCATCTTTAATATTATTACGGATAGATGTTTGAATCATAATATGAAATAGAAAATATTTCTATACTACCTCCAATATTTAATAGACCAACCTTGGAAAATCGGTAAATATTATTTCTTTTGTAGTCCTAATTATAAATAATATAGCATGATCATTTTGACCCAAATAATTTCCCACATTTTCTTCCCATTTAGGGTGTTCATGTATTAAATAGTTATAATTCATAATAAACTCTATCCATATTCTATGGAACATATTTTACACATTCTAGGTTAATATATACATTAAAAATTTATGATCAACATATATCACACCATTATTTTTAATGGTCATTCATCAATGTCATTAATAAAAAAATGGATACATATTACATCAATTCTTGTGTTAGGTAATTTTTCTTATGAATAATTAATTTTAAATAGAAATAAGATATCACCATATTATCATTCATTAGAAATTTTACATCCCATTTGGAATCATTAAATCCTATGGGGATATATAAATTTAATAAAATAGTAAAACATAGAAAAAGGAAATAAAAAAGTGTAGTACTTTTAATGTGTGGGTGTATAAACCATATGTAAGATCCTTATACTCTAAATTAATTAATGAAATTGAAATTATAGTTTTAAAATTGTTTATAGAAAGATAAATAATTCAAAAAAATTATAAATTTGATATCAACAAATAAGGCATGTCGGGATTAGTTATTTTTAGGTTTTTGTGCTATGATTTCATTTATTCTAGGTTTATTCATATTTGGATTTGGAATTGGGTCATTTGGGACCCTTAGTTTGGGCATATTACACTAATATTCTTCTCGAACCGTTAGAATCATTATTTACTGGGTGAAATCTAAGAACAAGGCAACCCAGAACCCTATTTGAAAATAACTACACTGATTTTGTAATGGTCATGTGGAAAATAGGGAAATTATTTGATGAAATAAAATAATCCTCCTTGGATAAAAAGAAGTTTTCATTCCATTGAAAAAATAATATTAATTTAATTGATAATTAGAGTTGTAGTAATCCAAAACATAAATAACAAACAGAAATAATCCCAAATAGAACATCTCCCAAGAATCAAAACACTTGGTAACAAAAATACTATTCATTAATGATTGGCATAATGATAACAAATAGAAAGGATACACTGGGAAGAATAGTGGTGAAGAATGGTAGAGAACCAGGGCTCTACCATGGTGAGTGCATCATCTTTAATTCAGTGCACAAATTTTAGTGGCTTTTCATAGCATGTAAACTATCATTAAATGAAATGGGTGGTGGAAGTTTCTCCTGAGGAAATCACTTCATGTAACTAAATACACAATGTGTAAATGTAGATCACCAATTTTGAAGCTTTATATGACTTTATGTAATTTTTTTATTTGGTTTCAAAAAAAATTGATGTCTCACCATAAGTGAAGTGAAACGGCATAAAAATTATATTACTTATAAAAACCATAGAGTTTTACTCCTTTTTCAAATACCCATTGTATCCTTCCATAAGATATAAAAAATCAAACTATCCAATATTTTGAATGAATAACCATTTAAATATAGAAAATAATTTATTAAAAAAACTCTAATATATATGCATGAAACACACTAATCAAAAAAATCCTAACTCATTATTTAATAAATCATTGATAATAAAAAAAGATTTTCCACCACATTGTAGTTTGAGTGTAGTTTCATTTACCAACCATCCCTCCATCTCCGTGAAATTTTCGTTAAATTCATAAATCCAATGGTACTCAACTTTTTTACATGTTATCATGGTCATTGGATTAGAAATCCATGATAAATTCTCAGAATTCATTCATAATATCTATAAAATTAGACAAATGTATAGATCTCAATCATAGTGGTTGTTTTATTCCAATGATCAATGAAATTTGTCTTTGAAGGATTTACTGATATACCCATTCAAGTGATCACATATCCCTATAATGATACTTTATATTTATAGAATTAAATCATACTAATATTGAAAAATAGTTTCACCTACCTTAAGAACATTAATAAAATTCTCAATTAATATTCATGCTCTTAATTGGTCATAAAGTATATACAAATGTATTCCCTAAATTATATCAAAAATTGATCAAGGTTGTCTATAAATAATCTATTCATTCAATACATGATGATAGTGGTGGATTAGTAAGTCCAAATTGAATAATTATTTATTCCTAGTATTCATACCCTGTATAGAAGGTAATCATGTGTATATTCTTCTTTTTCATCGTCAGTTACTGAATCTTCTTCAAATATAAATCAATTAAATTTATTAATCTTCTCACATTTTAACAATAAATTCATAACTATATATAAGAGTACACCAATTCTTTATCATGATATTTTTATGTTCCCCATAAATAATGCATAGACTCACTGATCCATATTTCTTCTTAAAAAATTTAATAGGAATACACCATGGTGAAGCACATTCAAAAATTAATCCCTTATCATTATTGAGTAATAGGTTCATATTAAATTTTTATATACCCGAATCTTGACGTTCATGGACATTACATTACTTTTTCATAATATCTAATACATAACAAAAACAGACACACAAGGATCGTAATAGTTTAGTGTCTTTGGAAACTCGGAACGTAATCTTCTAATCTTGTTGAAAGATCTTCAACATATCCTATAACGATCTTCCCTTTTTTGGTTCCTTACCAAAAACCTTTCTTTATTTCCTGGGGAAAATAAAACATAAAAAGGGTGAGCTCAAATGCTCAGTAAGGGCAAACATAGAGAACATAAAACAATCCATAAACATTTGAAAGAAAAAACATGAACATGAAATCTAAACATTAAAACCTTGAGAAAATACATAAATCTTGGAAGTACGTAAGGCATATATCATAATGGAACATCAATCATGATAACATATCATGGGAATAAAACATGTAATTGTGGAATCCATTAAGCACATATAATGATTTCCATAGTAGCCAAGGAATTACTGCCATGACCATATTAGTGGACAGGGTCCCTTTCTGAATCGAGTTCATTCCTCTTTTCAGTCCTGTAACACTGAACTGGATTATCTTACCGTTCCAGCCATGTCTATCTCATGAGATATAAATATTTACCCAATGCATTTGAGGGAGATGTAGGTCTCAACAATCTCATAATTAAATCATTCTTACTTGTTCCACAACATAAACA
This sequence comes from Viscum album, assembly GCA_963277665.1. Lineage (NCBI taxonomy): Eukaryota > Viridiplantae > Streptophyta > Magnoliopsida > Santalales > Viscaceae > Viscum > Viscum album. The sequence goes on along the minus strand of OY728137.1, from coordinate 464,432,118 downwards.
TAAAACATTCATCATATCCAAAAGAATAAAATGGGTTTCATAAACATCATATCATCATCACATAATCCATATAAAACAAATGGATATTTCATCATAAGAAAAGTTAAATCATGTAAATCATAGAGACGTTATACTTGAAACATACACATATGAAATAATTTCATCTTAGATGGAAAATGGTTTTGATAAAACACTTTAAATGAATTCTTGAGGAAAATATCCTTTCTTCTTCAAAATCATTTTCTTTTCAAAAAATTCCATTCAATTTTAAAAGGAAAGGATTTTGTTGAAAATAATCATAAAATTTTTTAGAGGAAGCTTCATTAAAATGAGGCATTATGAAACCGTAAAAATCCATTCACGCCGTATAAGTAAAAAATAACAATTTCCTCGTACTTTTGTCGAAAAAGTCAAAAGTACCTCATATGGTATACAAAAGAAAGATTCCTTCCATACGATGTGGTAAAAGTAATAAAAGGGTAAAAATGTCTTAAACATACATGGATGTAAATTAAAAATTTTATGAAAACATTTTGAGAGCATATGGACATGGATAATAAACATAACCCCCAGTAAATACTTACGAGTAAACTATCTCGGATAAGAATGAGATTGGAATAATTATCCCTTACCTTAGGTCCGATATGCTTCATATGGATCTGGTCCTCCTGTATAGTGATTTAAATAATGTCATTGGCTTACTATAAAATCATATTCACTATTATGATATCATATATGGTTCACTTATGACTTTATATTACCCATTCTTTTGTAAATTAATTTTAAAGTAGCATTTGGGTAAAATCATTTCATTTGTCTTTCGTGTTTTAACTTGTAATTATTCATATGATTACTTAGATCATGGTTACTTACATCCAAAATGTAAAAAATGATTTATATATAATATATATTCAGAATATACATATATATAATAGATCGATAAATGGAAAGAAATACACTGTTCATGGAGACGGTAGGTCGTACGTACGCATGAACACTGTTTTCTTTTCCTTATTGAATTGAATGGAATTAAGTAGATGACATACATATATATATATACATAAATCCAGTATCATTATTATGTCATATATTTCATGATTACTTATTATATATACATTATAATCATTTATGAATGGTTAATCATTGAGAATGAATCTCATCGCGTCGTCGAGACGGTATTCTGTACGTACGCACGAGCGATGATATCGTTCCCATGATAGTGGAATTTTATTGAAGTGTATGTATACTATTACAGAATCAAAATCACTTTAAAATATTCATGTATAGTTATTATTTTCACCATTATACCCATCCAAGTAAGGTGGTGGTGGAAAATAGATTACACCACGACGTGGAGATAGTATTCCGTACGTACGCACGCGCGGTGATTTCGTCTTCCGTAGGATGGATAGATGGTGAAATATGGTTGTTTCATAATTATAATAACATATCAGTATATGATTAATACTTATGTTATTACTTCATAATTAAACAACCTAATAAGAAGAAGTGGAAGAAGAAATAAAGTTGAAAGAATCGGTAACGGACATTACCTCTTCTTTGAAGCGCCTCTTTGAGACCTCCTCTTAGGGCACTAAAATTGGTCTTTGAAGAAGGCCATGACCTATAGGATGTTTCTAGGGAAGTGGAGAAGAGAAATTGGCCGGGTTTTTCCGAGCTTGAAGGCTCAAAGTGGTGTGAGGAAGAGAGGGAGGAGGTTCTCTTTTATAAGGGAGGAGAGGGGCACCTTTGGAAATCTTAAAAATATTAATTTATAATAAATCTAACCCCACTTAAAAACCTCCAAAAATGACTCATATTCTAATACTAGATGATATAGGGTTGTAATGTCATCAACCAATAAAATTTATACATGTTAGGAAATTATTTTAAACATTATCAACTTGATTTATCCTTATTTAATCAATTTAATTTTATTTGTGGTAATAACATTCTAAATTTCAAATTATAACAAATAATTACTTATTTGGTGTGAATTGTCCATAATTGGATACTTTATAACATTTTATACCATATAAATTTAAATTTATAATTTTTAAATATTTTTGTGATTTTTAAAAAAATTTATAATATGTTATTTTTATAAAATAACAATAGTTTCAATTTTGACACTATTCATTTATTTGAATTTAAATAAAATATATACAGACGATATGTTCGAAATAAAAGATTTAATATATTTATAAAAGGTCATATGTATCTAAAAAATTAGTGGAGAACATTAAATAGTTCATATAATATTTATTTTATTATGTTTTTTAAACCATTTATTTGGTTTATCTGTTAATAAAATAACTACAACATTTTTGTATAATTATTTAATATATTTATTTGTTGCATAAAAATTAAAAATAAAATCCCATTATGAAGGTAAATTTATTACCTTTCACCATAATACTTTTACTCTAATTTATCATCTTAAAATCACAATATTTAAATTGTTATATTTATTAAATTATGAAGATGACAATTATGGCATCATTTAGAATAAAATAATATAAGTGTCATAATCACTTTTATAAGACTCCAAAAGGTTATATATTAGGTAATTGGATGATTAAGGTGTCTATGTACACTACCAATAAGTTTTGGTCAGGTTTTTGGGCCTTTTAATGGGTATTATTATTTCAATAAAAACTATATTACTGATTTTTCACTTAGTAAATAATTTCTGAATCATTAATGTATCACCATTAATGACAATTATTTGATCCCTCAAAATTCTAAATAAATTATCATGATGTAGATATTTTTTTTAGCTTTCTGCAGACTATTCATGTTTGAATTTTTATGATTTTTATCACTAAATTAAAATTATTATACTTATAAGATTTAAGAGAGTGGCATGTTGTCACTTTCTTTTTTTTAATAATAATTAAATTATTTTCATGGTCAAAAGTACATAAAATGAATCTAATCCGACCCTTAGGTGATATGGATATACTTTTAGTCATCCAATAGAATTTTTTCATGTGTTAGGGTAATTTTATAATATTATATTTACCCTTAGTTACCCGATTTACCTTTAACTATGGTAAATAAAATTTACCGTAGTTATTTTTTCATAATTCCCAAAAATAAAAAGTAGCCTATTAACATAAACTGGACCCACTTTTTCCAAATATGGAATCCATTTTTTCAAATTCAATACACATAAGTTGTAGAAATTAAATTAAAACTAATCCCGTTGTCGAATGAAAACGGGTTTTGGATTAAAACATTGCAAAAGATTGAATTGATTTAACCTACGAATTCAATGTAAAATCGATTCTAATGACATAAATTATATTAAATGGTAAAAATATATTCTATTTATAATTTAAAACCATTAAATATTATAATTTAACCACATAAGTTATTACGATGAAAAAAGTTGTTTTTAATTAAAATATTGCGTGTTTTTACTATTCATTAAAATATGAAAGTTATCAGAAAAATATCAAAACATTATCCAATGTAAATTTTTATATCCTGATTCAAAAGAAGAATTTTATTTTTTCAAATTGAACTTATAAAAATGTCAACAACTAGATTTAAAGTGGGTGCGCCATCAAAAGGCGACAAAACTGCATTTTTTGAAAAATACCTATTTTACCCGAAAAATTTATTTTTTTCTTATACCATGTTCTAGAAAATGTGTAAGATGAATAATAATGTTTTAAAATTATAAATTTAGTTAATAATATTCATAATGGATAGTTCATAATAATATTATAATAATATAACGTTGTTTAGTAAAACACGGTATTGCGTACAACACACGCTGTCGAGGAAGGTCGTGATTGCGTGTAATGAAATCCAAGTTAGGGTTACGTGTTGTGAAAGACTCATTTGTTGTTTCTTATAACAGAATCCAACCATATTTCATTTATACATTGAATATATATATATATATACACTCAATGTTGCGTAGAATGACTATTATCAAACGAACTTGAAATTGTGTGTAACACAATATAAGAATAGTGTTGTGTATACTGCAAGCTGATACGGTGTTGCGTATAGAACAATATAATCTTGTTGTAGCATAAAACACATGACATCAAATAAATTAAAAAGAATACTTATCATAAAATATCGGGTTGTTACATTCTACCCCCCTTAAAATGAATTTCGCCCCCGAAATTCATCGGGGTTATGCATGGTTTTCTACTTGAAAGTTTCTTTAATTAAAACCCACTTCGTAAAATGAAATACCAAAACTTAACTTTCAAAACTAAAGTATGAAACGTAATGGTTACCCAAATTAACTCATCACTGGGTTTCCACATAGGATAACATAGGTGAAAATATGGGTATGGAAGAGAAATCTAACCATCATGTTCTGATGGAGAGTGGTAGAGAATATGGCTATGAAAAAGCCAATAATAACAAATCCATATATTTGTGATGATCTAAGGTACCATATGATTCATCGGATATAAGGGCACTAGGACAACATTTTTGGTTTTCAAGATCATTTCCCAAAATTTAGAGAATTTGAATTAGAAGAAATACTTGCTTGATTTTGGTACAATCTCACTATTGTTCATTATTTGAACAATTTCCACTTTATCTCTTAAAGAAATGAAGTTGAATTTGTTATTTGTGAAGTGTTATTAGATCATGTGATAGAATGATGGGTCATTCCATCTGTTTCAAACAAAAGGTTAGCAAAAGTTATAAGTCCATCTTATGGTTAGATTAATCATATATGGTTCCAAAAATGAACTTATACTTCATATATCATACCACTTAATAAAATAAAACTAGTTTCTACTAACCAGGGACTTCCTGTAGGTCAGTGGTAGGTGATAAAGGCCTATCACACATCAGTTGTGGGTTCGATTCCCACAGCCTTGACCGACGCGATGGGTTGTCGCCCATCCTGCAGGTTGTCCTTTTTCTAAAACTACATTACTATAACATCCCATCAATAATATCAAAAAAAATTCTACCCTTAAACAATACAAACTTATGTCCAACATAATCCATTCCAATCGTTAGGCTTATCTAAAGTACTTTGGACCATGCTCATAGTATAAAGAAAACGATTACTTGAAATGTCATCAACCAAGCATGTGAATACCCTCATTTATCCCTCATATATCTTGTTGGTCACATTCCAATCATGTGAATACCTTAATACTGTATTCTCTTGAAAAATGAATACCCATTTAACCTTAGTGAAAACATGAATGCTTTCAAAAGTTAACTCTTTCCACATACCAAAATCCAAAAATTCTATATACTCAAACCATGATATAACCTTCTCCTTATATCAGTCATGAGCTCATGAATACTATCAAACATTTAATTTTCTCCTTATCCCTTCATTATACACATATCATCTACTTTCCGAAAATATCTGAATAACCATTCATGGTTACTGGTACCATTCATCATACACTTTCAAAACTTAAGAAAAGGCTACAGTGTAACAATCTTTAGATGTCACTTTATTCTATAGTACCATGAGATTACTTATACAACATTACACTTGATAAACATGTAATCATTCCACTACCTTCTTAAACCATTGACTGAGCTTCAACAATTCTTTCATCTCACATATCATTTGTAGTCTCTTCATCATCATCAACATAAATACTACCCATACGACCATACTGATTCTCTTCATGAGACTTTCCCTTAGGGCATTGGTTTGCATAATGCCCATACATTCCACATTTAAAACATTTAACCATTGTTGATGTTGTAGAAATACCATTATCCTCATCCATGGTGTTAACTGAACCTTTTCTTTTGCAATTACTGGCTTTGTGTCCTTCTTTTCCACACCCAAATCATCTTCCAGTTCCTTTGAAACATTCTCCTTGATGCCTCTTCCCATATGATTTACATAGGGGAAATTTAACTTTCTTTCCTCTATGATCATCATGATACTCCATCTTTCTCTTATTAGTCGAGTCAGGAAACTTACCAAATTTGAGTTTATTGATCATATTATGAGATTTCTGATTCCGTATAATAATGATTTTTGGACTTAGAAATCCCATTTCATTTGGTTTCTCATGAAGAATATCATTCCATTGTCCATCATATCCTCCATTATTGTGAATCATCTTGTTTCCAGACATATTCTAAAACGCAAAAAGAGTAGTGTGAGAGGAAAAAATCATAATAAAGGGGGAGTAAGATCAATATCTAACATCTTAGGTTTAATCTAATATCGTTACCATAATTCTATGACTATAACCTATACTTATACTTAACCTTAGGGATATTCCTAGACATACCTTAGAAATATCTCTCGGGATCTCACTAAAGTTTTTGCATCCTAGTTTCCAAAGGTTGACTAAACCTTTCCTCTGATACCAACTGTAGAGACCCGAAGCTTGACGTTCATGGACATTACATTAATTTTTTAGAATATCTAATACATAAAAAAACAGACACACAAGGATCGTAATAGTTTAGTGTCTTTGGAGACTCGGAACGTAATATTCTAATCATGTTGAAAGATCTTCAACATCTCCTATAACGATCTTCCCCTTTTTGGTTCCTTACCTAAAACCTTTCTTTATTTCCTGGGGAAAATAAAACATAAAAAGGGTGATCTCAAATGCTCAGTAAGGTAAAACATAGAGAACATAAAAAAATCCATAAACATTTGAAAGCAAAAAACTTGAACATGAAATCTAAACATTAAAACCTTGAGCAAAGACATAAATCATGGAAGTATGTAAGGAATATATCATAATGGAACACCAATCATGATAACATAGCATGGGAATAAAACATGAAATTTTGGCATCCATTAAGAACATTTAATGATTTCCATATTAGCCAAGGCATTACTGCCGTGACCATCTTAGTGGACAGGGTCCCTTTCTGAATCGAGTTCACTCCTCGTTTCAGTCATGTAACACTGAACCGGATTAACTTACCATTCCAGCCATGTCTATCTCATGAGATATAAATGTTTACCCAAAGAATTTTAGGGAGATATAGGTCCCACCCATCTCATAATGAAATCATTCTTACTTGTTCCACAACATAAACTTAAAACATTCATCATAACCCAAAGAATAAAATGGGTTTCATAAACATCATATCATCATCACATAATCTATATAAAACAAATGGATATTTCATCATAAGAAAATTGAAAGCATGTAAATAATAGATACATTATACTTGAAACACACACATATGAAATAATTTCATCTTAGATGGAAAATGGTTTTGATAAAACACTTGAAATGAATTCTTGAGGAAAATATCCTTTCTTCTTCAAAATCATTTTCTTCTCACAAAATGCCATTCAATTTTAAAAGGAAAGGATTTTTTTGAAAATAATCATAAAATCTTGTAGAGGAAGCTTCATGAAAATGAGGCGTTATTAAACCATAAAAATCTGTTCACACCGTATAAGTAAAAAAATAACAATTTCCTCGTACTTTTGTCGGAAAAGTCAAAAAGTACCTCGTATGGTAAACAAAAGAATGATTCCTACCATATGATGTTGTAAAAGTATTAAAGGGTAAAAATGTCTTAAACATACATGGAATTAAATTAAATATTTTATGAAAACATTTTGAGAGAATATGTACATGGATAATAAACATAACCCCCAGTAAATACTTACGAGTAAACAATCTCGGATAAGAATGAGATTGGAATAATTATCCCTTACCTTAGGTCTGATATGCTTCGTATGGATCCGAACCTCCTGTATAATGATTTAAATAATGTCATTGACTTATTAAAGAATCATATTCATTGTCATGATAACATATATAGTTTTTTATGACTTTATATTACCCATTCATTTGTAAATTAATGTTAAAGTAGCGTTTTGGGTAAAATCGTTTCATTTGTCGTTCGTGTTTTAACTTGTAATTATTCATATGATTACATAGATCATGGTTACTTACATCCAGTATGTAAAACATGATCTATATATAATATATATTCAGAATATACATATATATAAAAGATCGATAAATGGAAAGAAATACACCGTTCATGGAGACGGTAGGTCGTACGTACGCATGAACGCTGTTTTCATTTCCTTATTGAATTGAATGGAATTAAGTAGATGACATACATATATATATACATAAACAAAGTATCATTATTATGTCATATATTTCATGATTACTTATAATATATACTTTATAATCATTTATGAATGGTTAATCATTGAGAATTAATCTCATCGCATCGTGGAGACGGTATTCCGTACGTACGCACGAGCGATGATATCATTCCCATGATAGTGGAATTTTATTGGAGTGTATGTATACTATTACAGAATCAATATAACTTTATAATATTCATATATAGTTATTATTTACACCATTATACCCATCCAAGTAAGGTGGTGGTGGAAAATATATTACACCATGGCGTGGAGACGGTATTCCGTACGTACGCATGCGTGGTGATTTCGTTTTCCGTAGGATGGATAGATGGTGAAATAGGTTGTTTCATACTTATAATAACATATCAGTATATGATTTATATTGATGTTATTACTTCATAATTAAATAACCTAATAAGAATAAGTGGAATAAGAAATAAAGTTGAAAGAATCGGTAACGGGCATTACCTCTTCTTTGAAGCGCCTCTTTGAGACCTCCTCTTAGGGAACTAAAATTGGTCTTTGAAAAAGACCAAGACCTCTAAGATGTTTCTAGGGAAGTGGAGAAGAGACATTGTCAAGGTTTGGAAGATCTTTAAGGCTCAAAGTGGTGTGAGGAAGAGAGGGAGGAGGTGCCCTTTTATAAGGGAGGAGAGGGGCACCTTTGGAAATCTTAAAAATATTAATTTTTAATAAATCTAACCCCACTTAAAAACCTCCAAAAATGACTCATATTTGAATAATAGATGATATAGGGTTGTAATCTCATCAACCAATAAAATTTAGACATGTTAGGAAATTATTTTAAACATTATCAACTTGATTTATCCTTATTTAATCAATTTAATTTTATTTGTGGTAATAACATTCTAAATTTCAAATTATAAAAAATAATTACTTATTTGTTGTGAATTGTCCATAATTAGATAATTTATAACATTTTAGACCATATAAATTTAAATTTATAATTTGTAAATATTCTTGTGATTTTTAAACAATTTTATAATATGTTATTTTTATAAAATAACAATAGTTTCAATTTTGACACTATTCATTTATTTGAATTTAAATAAAATATATACAGACGATATGTTCAAACTAAAAGCTTTAATTGATTTATAAAATGTCATATGTATCTAGAAAATTAGTGGAGCACATTAAAAAGTTCATATAATATTTATTTTATTATTTTTTCTAAACTATTTATTTGGTTTATCTGTTAATAAAATAACTACAACATTTTTGTATAATTATTTAATATATTTATTTGTTGCATAAAAATTAAAAATAAATAAATATGATGAAGATAAATCTATTAACTTTCACCATAATACTTTTTCTCGAATTTATCATCTTAAAATCACAATATTTATATTTTTATATTTATTAAATTATGAAGGTGACAACTTTGGCATCATTTAAAATAAAATAATATAAGTGTAATAATAACTTTTATAAGACTCCAAAAGGTTATATATTAGTTAATTGGATGATTAAGGTGTATATATACACTAAAAATAAGTTTTGGTCAGGTTTTTTGGCCTTTTAATGGGTATTATTATTTCAATAAAAACTATATTACTGATTTTTCACTTAATAAATAATTTCTGCATCATTAATGTATCACCATTAATGACAATTATTTAATCCCTAAAAATTATAAATAAATTATGATGATGTAGATAATTTTATTATCTTTCTTAAGACTATTCATGTTCGAAGTTTTATGATGTTTATCACTAAATTAAAATTTTTATACTTATAAGATCTAAGAGAGTGACATGTTGTCACTTTCCATTGTTTTAATAATAATTAAATTATTTTCATGGTCAAAAGTCCATAAAATGAATCTAATCCGACCCTTAGGTGATATGGGTATACTTTTATCCATCCAATAGAATTTTTTCATGTGTTAGGGTAATTTTATAATATTATATTTACCCTTAATTACCCGATTTACCTTTAACTATGGTAAATAAAATTACCGTAGTTACTATTCATAATTCCAAAAAATAAAAAGTAGCCTATTAACATAATTTGGACCCACTGATTCCAAATATGGAATCCATTTTTTCAAATTCAATACACAGAAGTTGCAGAAATTAAATTAAAATTAAATTAAAATTAATCTCATTGTCGAATGAAAACGGGTTTTTGATTAAAACATTGCAAAAGATTGAATTGATTTAACCTACGAATTCAATGTAAAATCAATGATAATAACATAAATTATATTAAATGGTAAAAATATATTCTATTTATACTTTAAAATCATTCAATATTATAATTTAACCACATAAGTTATTACGATGAAAAAAGTTGTTTGTAATTAAAATATAGCGTGTTTTTACTATTCATTAAAATATGAAAGTTATTAGAAAAATATCAAAACTTTATCCAATGTAAATTTTTATATCCTGATTCAAAAGAAGAATTTTATTTTGTCAAATTGAACTTATAAACATGTCAACAACTAGATTTAAAGTGGGTGCGCCATCAAAAGGTGGCAAAACTGCATTTTTTTAAAAATACTTATTTTACCCGAAAAAATTATTTTGTTCTTATACCATGTTCTAGAAAATGTGTAAGATGAATAATAATGTTATAAAATTATAAATTTAGTTAATACTGTTCATAAAGGCTAGTTCATAATAATATTATAATAATATAATGTTGTTTAGTAAAACACGGTATTGCGTACAACACACGCTATCGAGGAAGGTCGTGATTGCATGTAATGAAAGCCAAGTTAGGGTTGCATGTTGTGCAATACTCATTTTTTGTTTCTTATAACAGAATCCAACCATATTTCTTTTATACATTTAATATATATATATATACACTCAATGTTGCATAGAAGGACTATTATCAAACGAACTTGAAATTGTGTGTAACACAATCTAAGAATAGTGTTGCGTATACTGCAAGCTAATACAGTGTCGCGTATAGAACAAGATAATCTTGTTGTAGAGTAAAACACATGACATAAAATAAATTAAAAGGAATACTTATCATAAAATATCGGGTTGTTGCAAAATTCCTATAAAAAATTGGTGTAATTATATATGGGGTCTTTGATATAGGTGTAATAATATGTTTGAGTTCCACTTAAAACTCTACTTCATGATTTTTGGGAACACAAGGCTAGTCATCAGGAAATACTTCATTATATTTACAATAAATAATCATGTCATTGATGTTGATTTTTTACCCAAACATATCATCAATATCCTATTACTATTTTTTTGTATTCCTAAACCCCTATTTTAAACTTGTTTTGTTTGGTTTTGTTTGGTGTTGTTTTAGGTGAGATTTTAAATGTTTTGAAAATTTCCAAAATAATGCAGAATTGGTGCACAATTTTCCCAAATCGTGCTCCTTATAGAAAAATATATAGAAACCCAGATAGTGTATTTTTCATGTCCTAGTAATGGTTTGAAAACTGTGTTCCTACTTATGAGAAACCATGCATCCCATTTAAAATAGGTATGTGACCAGTGGGCACAATTTGGTCTAACTGTGTGGCCCTACCTAGCTAACCATGCGTACAATATTTTTTAAAATGCATTATATTTTAAAATATATGAACTCAACATTTTAGGTATTCGATGGACTTTTAAAACCCATAATCAATTTTTTTCCTTGAAATCTCCCAATAGTAGTTTTTGGTCCCTCAAAACCCTCTCAATGGCAAATTGAATATAGAAGAACGGTGTTTGATCCTCTCCAAATTAGTTTATTATTACCATTATCTATCTCATGTGCTCTTCTATTTACTCTCCAAGGAATCATGAATCTCCATGTTGAGGGGAAGATATAATACCCTCTGTTCTAGGATATTAATCTGATTTTTGATTCCCAGATTCAGTTTTCATCATTATCCATCTATAAATTTCAGTTAGGGTTTAGAGTTTCAAGATCTAGCGATTTCATAGAATGTGGTACCATTAAAATTCCCAAATTTTAATAACCCTAAATTTCATTATTTAAATTTAGTTATTTATTTTAATTCAATTTCTTAATTTTTATTAAATTACTATCATTTAGTTTCTTGTAAAAATAAAATTCCATTGAATAAGGTTTTTGAAATATAGTTTTGGAATGAAATTGGGAAAACCCAAATTTCATTGAATTGGGGTGTGTTTATGGAAATTGGTGAAATTTAAATTATTGAAATGGGATTGAAGGAAAACTGTGAGAAACCCAAATTCTGTTGAAATGGGGGTTATTTTGAAATTGATGGATTTTTTTTGAAATTTAATTATTGAATTTAATTGAAAAAGACAATTTTGAAATTTAATTGTGAATTTTTTTCAAAATCCTTCATGAGAAAAATGGATTAAATTGTTTTGACTAAAAACTAGTTTGATTTATTCTAAAAAATTAATGTTTTTATTAAAAAAATGTTTTGGTTTTTAAATGGAAAAATTGAATTTTTGAAATCGTACAATAGGATGATATATATTTCATCTATTTTTAAAATAAATTTACTATCATTATTGTTACTATAGAACAAGAAATCCTAGGTTGTTAGTGAGTTATTTGGATAAGCACACTAGGATGAGAATTCCCTAGCACCATATTGACGATTTACAACTCTAACCTGAACATTATGTAGCACATTAAATTCCCAAGTGGGATGATGAAGAGTCCTCTCTTTCTAGTGTTGAGGTACATGTGTACACATTATGGTTATTATCACCAGAATGTATGATGATCCCATAACCTAGAACTATAGTAGCATTTGAAAGATGACTGTGTTTCTCACCTATTTATATTTGAGATATAAATGTATTCTAATGTTTGTAAAATATTTTACATGACTTTTGAATTTATGTAAAATATTTTATATGAAGAATATTATTTGATAAATTGATTCAGAAATATCCCATATACTGAAATGTGAATCATATATTAAAAGGTATTTTCATCATTTTAATTGTGAAGTATGAATATTTTAAATATTATTTTGAAAATCCAAACCTATAAATTGAAAATTGAAATCTCTTTATTTTGTTAATTAAATGTTTTAATATTATTATGGAATCCTTGGTAAGAGCCTACTCGGATTTTATCTCACACCCTACCCATGACTTCTACTGTTTGTAGATTGTCACCTTTTAGGTTTGGGTAGGGGTAAAGCACCACTTTGAGGTGGTTCAACCTATTGATTGAAAAACACGGTGAGTTTCATCTGTTGGGACGTGGGAAATGTTTTATTGTTTTCTAATACTTTTATGTAGTAATTTGTGTTGTTTTTCTTGTTTATATTCTAGTACACTTATCCTAGTGGGGTTTCTTATGTTCATAAACTGGCTTTTTTCATTACTTCTATAATGTTTGTGGAAAATTCATTCCCGCATTCATTTTGTATGATTCTAGGTGGTAGTATCAAACCCATGTGCATCATGAAATCCCTCTAGGCCATGTTAGATCCATCATGGTTATCGGATTTCCAGGATACCTGGTATAGTTCGTGATAAAGCAGTATCAGAGCTCCAAGTTGAGTTTTTTCCTTGAAGTTAGTATGAATTTCTCTATTCTTTTTAGGACATATGATGTAGTTACAATTAAGTTCTTATTCAGATATAACATGATCAAAACATAAGTCACTAGGGTGGGTTTGGGAAATATACCTTGAAGATTAGTTATAGTTTTTTCCCTTTTTTATTTGGATAAATTGAAATCCAAAAAAATCAATCAATTGGGATTGATTTCCCTTGTTAATCTATTTGAGTGATAATCTGATGTCTTATGTGATGTCTTATGATGTTGTGTAGCATCATTACTCTAAGAATATGTGTGAATCATATCCAAGAGGAATATGATAATAAACCTCATAAAGTGAATCCTTTTTTGGAACCAAGTTTGGTTGGGCTGATTGTGCATATTGTCAAAGCTTTGAGACTTGGACCACCACTAGTTCTCATCCAAGCTCCACCTATGGAACCTCAAATGGATGATCTCTAGAATAGTTCTCATGAATTCCATCACCTTAATATAGCACCATTCAAAGGATAAAATTATCTTCAATTGGATGATGAATTTTAGTGACCCTAGATTTTCATACATTAACATTGCATAACTTTTTTGGAATACTTAAAACATTATACAAACAGACACCCAAAGACCATACCAGTCTAGTGCCTTTGGAAACATGGAAATGTAAACACTGATACATAAGTGAGCTACATTATCTACCACTATGTTCTTCATTACCATAACCCTTATTAGACACATCAAACATAAAACATATCTTAATAACCTGGGGAATGAAACATAAAAAGGTGTGATCTCAAATTCTTAGTAAGTGTAAACAAGGGAGATATGTAAGCATAATCATGAGCATAAGAACATGATAAAAATATCCTGAAAATAGAAGATCACACCCTACATATCAAATATCATATAAATTAATCAATGAATAAAACATGGTAGTTTATATGATGTGAATCATTAGGAAATAGAGAACATACACCATGAAAGCATAACATAGGAATAAAATATTGATTTGTGGAAGGAACATAATAATATATAATATTATTTCTATAGTAGCCAAGGAATCACTTCCAAGACGATCTTGGTATTATTTGTTCACTCCTCATACCATCTTAGTAGTTAAGGTTCACTCCCATGGACACCTTAGTAGCATGAGTTCACTCCTCATATAATCTTTGTAGTCATGGTTCACTCACATAGACATATTGGTAGTCAAAGTTCATTTACAAGACCATCTTATCCCATCTCATGTGATATAAATCATTACCCAATGCATTGGAGTGAAATATATATACCACCCATATCGTAGTTAAATCATACATACATGTTCCATAAGATCATAAATAGTCATATCATAACCCCTAAAATGAAAAGGGTATTATAAACATGTAATCATATGATAACCTATTGAAAAATATAGTATTCATATTCATTACCTCATAGACTTATCCAATGAAAAGAATCTTGTTTCTAAAGAATATAACCCATGAAATAGAAATGAATTTCATCAAAATCAAGCCATCAAATAACAATCAATTCATAGAAATAATATGAATGGAAATGTTGAATAATTTCCCCAGAAAGGTATGAGTAACACTGATGTATTTTATCTTGAATGGGAAAAAATTTTAAAAGATCTTTTAAAAATATTTCTTGTTGAAAATATCCTTTCTACATTGAAAATCATATTTAAAACATAAAACCTTTCAAAAATATTTTTGTTTGAAACTATATTTTAAAACTTATAGAGGCAGATTTGAAAATAGTAAAACATTTTTAATATAATTTTTCCTTGAAAATGTATTAAAGTATCTTTTGAAAACATTTTTGAAAACATTATTAAAATCTTGGTTTTTTAATACAGTAGACATCTGACTAGGGAGAGAGAGCGGAGGTTGGATTTTTTTTAAAATGTTATCATAAGTACCAAAGAGTGAGAAAATGGTACTAAAATGGATATATCTTGAATAAACAGAGGATAAGTAAACCCATTATTACTTTTGAAAGATGGATCATAATCTTCCATCAAAGAAAACATAAATGTAAAGAATCTTGAAAAGCAATGAGATTATTTCAATAAACCCTTATAACTTGGTAACTTGGGATCATTTTCTCCATGTAAGAAAGGGAAATTACATGAAGCAAAAAATATCATGAAATAAATTAAATTCATTATATATCATATAAAATGGAATTATATACACCTTGAAATTGAATTTTGGTTCATAACAAAACATGAGTCTTAAAAAGGGAAAATTGAGACAAAACTACTTTACCAATTTGGTAAATTTTGAAAATTAATCCCCATGAAATAAAGATATTAAAATGGATATGTGAATAAACATAAATTTAAGTATAATATACATATAATATAATCATTTTCAGTACATACACCACAAAAATGAAAAAATAGAGAACATGGAATGTATCTTATGGAAATAAAAAGTAAGATGAAATATCCATACCTTGTGTCTTGAATCTTATCATACTTGTTAGAACCACCTGTATAATAAATATAAATTTATTATAAATATTTTACATTACCATATTATTATATATATGGTTTTATTATGACCTTATCTTACCCTCTTGTGAACAATCCTATGTTAAGGTTTCACTTTAGGTAATATTTTCTTAATTCTTAGCATGTATCTTAATTTGTTATATCTTTGGTATTTTTACATTATATCATGATTTCAGAATGTAAAAGATGATAAATATCATGTATATATAGTATATTTATATTATAATAATCTATATAATATATATGTATGAAACGGAATACATTGTTCATGGAGACAGTAGGTCGTACATACGCATGAACTCTATTTATGTGTAATTGTCTTATTGAAAGAAAGAAAGAAAATAACATATATTTATATATGTATATCCTTATTATAGTATATTTATGATATCATATATATCATATATAAACACTAAACCCATCATTAATACATTCTATGTAGTTTATGAATGAATCATATCTCTTTTAGGAGGTGGTAGTCCACAATTCCTCAAACATAATTAATATATTAAAACACAATGGAATGTAAACAATATATATATTGTAAAAGTAATAAAGAAGCTTAAATAAAAAACAAATGAAATGTATAAAATATATAAACTTAGTTTCCATCATAATTTCTACCTTTAGAGGTGCTAATAAAAATTTGACAATCATCATTTAGTGAGGTCATTGTACATTGTGTGCATAAATAGTTTTTTTGTTATCCATTATATGGAGGTGTGTGTAAATGTAGGTTTAATATGTAGAATAAAAAACCTATTATATTTATGATATTTTTGTTTTTATGAAATATTATTTTAAATAAAGTTGGAGGGGTGGTGAAAGAAAATAAAAGAAACAACTTGAGAAAAGACGTTACCTCTTAATCAGGTAACTCCTTTTTATTTACACAAAAAGGATTACTTGGATAAATTTCATCCCAAGGGGATGATTATAAGAGGAAGGGGGATAATTTTTAACTTATTTGAGCAGATTTTGGGAGAGCCAAGGGGTATGAGAGGTATGAGATTTGGGAGAGGTGGTTTCTATTTATTGGGAAGGAAAATGGCTCACTTGGAATTTTTGAAAACAAGCTACGTGTACAAATGTTATTACCTAACAAAAGTCATAACAAACAAATATAAATCAAGAATTAACATTTTATGGCCTAAATATTGACATAAAATGGGTTTTGGACAAGTTTTTAGGTCATTTGGTCCCATAATAAGAAGGTTTAGTCCCTAATTAAGCTTAATTTAACCTTAATCGATGTGATTAATTTTAATCATTTTACTAATATTTTTTATAAAAAAAATAATTTTATATTTTTAGACTCTAAATATTATACTTATTATAATTTTTTTTATCAGTTTTTCAAAATTCAGTTCATAGAAGATTCAAAATTAACATTAATTCTAATCCCACAGACGGGACGAAATAACAAGTTTTTAATGTAAAACAATGTTCAAAAGATTGTTATGTTTTTATATTTTATTTAAAATTTAAATTTTATATGATGACCTAAATTGTAATAATATATATATTATTAATCTAATATGACATTGAAAAAATTTAAATTATAATTTAACATTAATAATTACTTAAATGAAAAGACAATTTTTAACTAAAAATCAGTATTTTCACTATTCATTAAAAAATGGTGTTTGTTTAAAAAATAAAAAAAACATAACCCTAATATTATTTAGGAATTATAAATTGAATAATTATGTTTATTTTATCAAATTAAAATTCTAAATGTTCCTAAAATTAATTTTATTTTTCAAATCAGTTCATTCGAGAAAATTGTATTTTTAAACATAAAATGACATTACCAAAAGTCATATCATTCATTATAAATATGTTTTATTTATATAAAAAAATTATAAAAAATATTTGATAAGTATCTATTACTATTTATATTACTATGTTTAACGGCTAGGTTATAATTATCTTATTTAAATAATTATGATATCCAAATGATGTTTCATAGAAATATCATTGTTGTATGTAATGTATGTCAAGTCAATGTTCTGTGTAACATATATCATGTTGATATTACATGTAACAAATTCCATTATGTGTTCTATTTTATATACACTAATTTTGTTTTTGTAAAATGAATGTTTGAATTAGTCCATTATAAGAAATAAATGAAATTTTACATTTTTCGAAAAAAAAAAGGTCCTTAAGAACTTAGGGTGTTACATTCTACCCCATTTAAAATGAAATTTTCCTTAAAAAATAGTCACTTTGGTAAAAAAAAATGAGGATAGTTATATTTTATCATATTATCAAGTTCCCACATATCTTCCTATAAATGGTTATTTCTGCACAAAACATTGTCCAGGTGATTGGTCTTGTTTCATATAATTTTCTCTATTGGATCTGTAATTTCAATAGGTTTCTCCTCATAAGAATAATCCTACTCTAGCGGTGTGACCTTTGAGTTCAGTACATGATAAGGGTCAGGTATTTACTTCCTTGAGAGAGATACATGGAACACATCATGGAATTAAGAGATATTTGGAGGAAGTGTAAAGCAATAGGCTTCCATCTCGATATAATCAAGAATATCAACGGGATAGATATACCTAGGGATTAGTTTCCCTTTCCTCCCAAATGTCATAACCATCTTCTAGGGTGATATTAAAGAAACACCATTTCACGAACTTCAAATTCCAGATTATGCTTATGGTTATCAATTTAACTTTTATGTCGACTTTGAGCTATCAAGATATGTTGCTTAATAGTTCTAACCTTCTCGACCATTTCTTCAACAATCTGATGTTCCAATAGCTTCCCTTATACAACTTCATCCCAACATGTTAGAGAACTGCATTTATTCCCATAAAGTGATTCATAATGATGCATCTAAAATTCTGAGTGAAATCTATTTTCATAAGAAATCTCAACTAGAAGAAGGTGATGATACCAACCACTATGAAATCTAGAGAACATGATCTTAATATATCCCCAAGGGTTTGAATTGTTCTTTTAGACTGACCATCCATCTAAGTATGATTAGCAGCGATGGAACATAATTTTTTGTCAAGTGCATATTGACGACTTTGGAAGAACTTTGAGGTAAACCTCAAATCCCAATCTAATACAACAGAATGTATTGCACTATATAACCTTAAAACTTATATAATGTATATCCTAGAAAGTTGATCCAGAGAGAATTATTCTATGATAGTGATGAAGTGTGATGACTTAGGAAGGTGATTGACTACCACCCATATAGCATTAAACCATTTATAGGTTTTGGGTTGTCCAATAACAAAATACAAAGTGATGTTCTACCATTTCCATTTTGTTATATGTAGTGGATGAAACCTCCATTTATACTTTTCTATTTTAGATTTAACTTTTTGGCATACCATGAATCGAGATACAAACTCTGTGATATCTCTATTCATTCCATTGAACTAGAAGTATTCTTTCATGTCCCTATACATTTTTTCACTTCCCAGATGACTAGAGAATGAATAACTATGAGCATCCTCAAAAAATTCCTTCTTCAAATATGGTATTGAAGGAACATACACGTAGTTCCTAAACATTATCATTCAATATCAACCAAGTTTAAACTTAGAAGCATTCATAAATCTCTTTTTCAGCTCTTCACCTTCCTTATGCACCTTCTTAATATTCAATTGGATAGTGGGTTGAGCATTCTTTTGAGAAAGATACAATTTTACAATTCCATTATGATCTCTAGCTCGATACTTTAAAAATAAAATAATATTGGATCTTTTTTTATCCTAATCATGTATGAGATAGCATGATCATTTTGAATCAAATCATAGGCTACCTGGATTGATTTCCTAGGGTGTTAACGTAATAAGCAGTCAAAATCTTTTATCAGTTCCAACCATCTTCTCTGATGGATGTTCAACTCCATATGAGTGAATATATATTTAGAAATTCTATAATCTTTATATATATCACACTTTTCTCTATAATGATAATACCTCCATATCATTTATACAGAAATTATCACTGTTAACTCCAAATTAATTTTCTCATGAATCTTCACCTACCATGAGGAATAAGAGATAACCATGTTATTCCTCATATGAACACATCCCAATCACTTATTGGATTCATAGATAATGATTAAAAACCCCTCTCTACTATAAGTTAATGTAATCATAATTTCACTAACTAATATTCTCTTTGGTTCCTTGAAATTTTCCTCACATTCATCTTTCTGGAGGAACTTTACACCCTTATGAGTTAACTTATTCAGTGGATTAGATATTCATGATAAATTTTCCATAAACCATTGATAATATCCAGTTAAACTAAGAAATCTATGGATCTAAATCACCTTGGTTGGTCCAGGCCAGTATTCAATATCCTCTATCTTTTATGGATATACTGCTATACCATCCCTTGAGATTTTGTGACACAAAAATGAAACCTTTTTCTGCCAAAATTCACATTTTATAAATATTTCATATATATTCTCCTTATCTAGGGTCATAAATATAATTCTTAGGTGATTTTTTTGATTTTACTTGATCTTTTAATATATTATAATATCATCTATAAAGACTACCAAAAACTGATCGAGGTAATCAATCACAACCCCCTCCCTCCAAAGATTCCCCTCCTAAGCTGGAAATGAAGGAAGAGAGATAATTACCCCCAAGAGGATGTGGAATGAAATATCAATGGATTTCATCAAAGGGTTACATAGTTCTCATGGAGGTTATGATTCTGTCTGGGTAGTAGTAGATCGGATGACAAAATCGTATTGCTTATTAGCGATCAAGATGTCGCTCATAGTGGATTCCTTCGAAAAGAGGTATGTGGATGAGGTATTTCTATTGCATGGAGTTATGAGATCCACTATCTTGGATCAAGATATTCATTTTACTAAATGAGTATGTAGGGGATTACAGTGTGCTTTTGGATTTTAGTTACACCTCAGCATAGCCTCCCAACCTCAGACAGATGGGCAGACAGAACGAACTATCCAAACACAGAATGATATGATGTGAGCATGCATCTTAGACTTTTGAAGATCATGGGTAAAATAACATCCCTTGGTAGAGTTTTCTTGCAATAATATCTATCAATATTATATTGGAATGGAACCATTTGAGTAATTTTATGGAAGACTATGTCATTTTCTATGGTCCTGGATGGAGGTTGGGGAGACAGTTGTTCTTGGTCTTGAGATCATATAGAGCATGACAGAGAAGGTTCAGCTCATTTTTTAGAAGATTAAAGCAACATAAGACTTGAATATGTCATCTTCTGATCATAGGTGGAGGCCCATGCAGTTTAATGTTAGGAACCACATGTTCTTGAAGGATTCCCCTTGATGTGGGCAGCAGAGTTTTGGAAGAGGAACTAAGCTTTCTCCCAGGTTCATCAAACCCTTTGAGGTGTTGGGGATACTTGGTGAGGTGGCATACCATTTTGTGTTTCCACTTCATTTTCATAGGATCCACAATGTATTTCACATATTTCAACTACATTGGTATCTTCATGATGACTCTTATGTCATTGACTAGGGATATTTGGATATCAAAGACAACATGACATATGTGTAATTCCCAATAGAGATCTAGGATCATCGAGAGAAGGTATAGTGTCAGAGGACCATTCCTTAAGTTCACATGTTTTAGATTCATGGTGTCCTGGAAGAGAGTACTTGGGGGCGATAAATGCATATGGGTACCCAATACCTAGAGTTTTTTTGAGTTTTTTTATTCTATTTTTCCTTGTCATGTAATTTTTAAACTTTGTTTGAAATTATATGAGTTTTTTTGTGTTCTGTAATGTGTGAAGAAGTCCTAACATGTGAATATGGGAGGACCCAATTCCTAATCAAGATTCATTAAATACAAAGTGATTATACCCATGTAGGTGATTCAGTACTTCCAAGAGCAGATAGTATCTTTACATGGAGGATGGAATTTCTTAGTTTGTGTGTTTGTACAATGTGGTTTTTTGTGCTTGTGTAGTGTTCCTTGTGGTTTTTTTGGTTAGCATATGTCATAGGAGTTGTTCTTGTATGAGGAGGTTTCCACTCCATCTTTCAAAAAAATCAGTTTGGTTTATCAATGAACATTGATGTCAGTATTAGTGTATTAAGTGTAGTGGGATCCTTTAGGTCTATCTCGCGAGGTGGTTTTTCATACCCCTCTTTCTTCTAGGCTTGGTTTTGAATTATTGGGGAGAGAATAGTTTGATAGGTATCTGATCTAATGTCCTAGACATATTTGGTCCATTAATTTATGAAAATCATGTGTTTGAAGTGTTCTAGTAGGTCATAATGACTCGTTTCTATAGTTCTAAAAATTTATAACTTCTCAGGTTCTCCAATGGTAGATCACGATGGTGAGACTCAATGGTTACTCATAGTAAAAGATTGTAGATGTAGGTCATGATGTTGAGTCACCATGGTGAATAGCACTGGTAGGTCACAACAATGAGTCCCAATAGTGAATTGCACTAGTAGGTCACAGTGGTAGGTCAAAACTGTGTGTTACAATGGTGACTCGTACCATTAGGTTCCTAGTAGTGAGTTGTCACAGTGAGTTGTGATAGTGACTTGCAATAGTTAGTTATCTACTGGTTGCTCAGAATGGTGAGTCATCCACTGGTAGCTCGAAATAATGATTCAATACCGGTGATTCAAAATTTTCACTCACACCAATGACTCACACTGATAGTTCACTGAATGGTGACTCACACTGGCGACTCATCCAACAGTAGTTCACTACCAACAATTTTTCAAAATTCCATATTTCTCCAGTTTTTCCAGTTTCTCCCCTTTAACATTTTATTTGATGTATAATCAATTTAATACCATATTTAATTGTTTTTGGAGACATTTAAAATCGTATCTCTCTTCTAAAAACCTTAATCTTCCATTTTCTTCTAAAGCTTGTGGTCCTAGTCAATATCTTTCTTTAATGGATTTTAAAAAAAAATTCTCCTATTGATTTTGGATCTGGCCTTTCTAAAGTTGAGATATTCTATTCCTAGTGTTCTACGCTTTTCTCTTCATACCATTCTTCCCCCAAATCCTTTCTTCTATAAGTATTCGTTCGTTTGTGCTGTAACATTTGGTTCGTGTTTTCAGTGGAGTTTTTTAATATATGTTCACCCCCGGCATTGGTGTAATAAAGAAGGTCTGGTTGCTTTTTCATCCAAGTAGTTTTTTTCGTCTCACTTTTATAGGTGTATCATGTGTGGTGGGTGTATCAATTTTTCTTGAGAACATGGTTGAATTCGAATTAACTATGATAATTAAATCGCTTTTAAATTAAAACAAATAGGGTCTTCAAATAAGTGAAGCATCTTTTTGTTGTTCATTGTTACCTTTTTGATATATTTATCTAGATGGGATGACTACCCACTAAAAATCGTGACTATTGGGGGTATTTTTTTCACCATAAATTTATTGTGAATGTTGGTTGTTGGTTTTCCATTGAATGACTATTTATATGGAATTGATTAACCATGTATATTCGGCTTATAAATGGGTTCCCCAAGATCAAACAGTTTTTGTGATAATACCTGAATTAATAAGAGTAATTAATGAAATAATTCCATACTAAATCTAATGTGTATTACTTTTTTATATGGTGTAATGTGGATATGGACAAGGTAGTACACATGGGGTTGGTCTGGTGGTTGTGGTCTAGTATGTTTGTGTAGCGGGGATAGAGATCTGGTTATGTTTTTTGTGTATAGATTGTTATGGTTATGGGAAAGTTTTTCTACTGGTGGATTTTTATATAATGGGTGTGGAGTGATTATGAATCAGGCTTTCAAGAACGGTTGTGATGATATGTTTTGTTGGGTTTGGCTGTGAGTTGGGGATTTTCTCTATTGATAGGATGGAGCGGGTAGAATGACTTTGAAGAATGATGATGGAAGTTGTTGGTATGGGTAAGTATCCCAAGGAGTATTCATGATTATCCAACCAAAAACATCAACCCATGTCTCAGGATCATTTTTTTTTTAATCATGGATGGGTGTTAAAAATAGATTAATGTGTAGTGGGTTAATTTACCATGGTTCTTCTTCCTCGTTTTGACTTTTTCTATGTGGCTTGTTGTGTACTATACGTGGTTGTTACTCAGATAGGGATAGAATGAATAAATTAATTTTTAATAAAGAATTATATTTGGTTAAATGAATTAGATGGTGGTATGATATGAGTTTGTGATTTGTTGTGTGGATGTGCATTTAAAGGTAGCACTAAAGGATGTTTTTATGAGTTGATTGTTGGTTGAAAACCCATAGGTTGGGCTCGAGTGATGGGTATTAAATTTGTATTACATGTATTTTCATTATTATTTCTATATGCAGCCCAACCTAGTTGAGCACTATGTTTTGAACACCCCCATCAT
Source organism: Viscum album (assembly GCA_963277665.1). NCBI lineage: Eukaryota > Viridiplantae > Streptophyta > Magnoliopsida > Santalales > Viscaceae > Viscum > Viscum album. The sequence goes on along the minus strand of OY728137.1, from coordinate 464,407,622 downwards.
CATGGGGGAGGCTGTCTTTAACAAACATCCTGGTGGGAGGATTGATGGTCGGCCACTTTCTCTTCCCTTATCCCTCTTCCAGACTGTGATAGCCCAAGATTCTTCAAGATGGTTCTAGTTTATGGTGACCATGTGTGTGCGGGTGAGTTTTGTTTTCACAAGTGTCTTTATGATGAGGGAAGTTTGTTTCCTTGGTTTCTTCAGGATGAGGTGATTTTTTTCCAAGGTGTCTTCAGGATGAGATGTGTTGTATTTTCCCATTTCTTTTCAATATGTGATGTGGTATGTTGACTAGGTGTCTATGGAGGGATGTGATGTGGTATGTGTCCTAGGTGTGTATGGGTGGGATGTGATGATTTTAGTTTTCTCAAGTGACGGGACAAGCTGTGGGTCCAAGGTGTGTGTGGTTGGGTTTTTACATGGTTCATTCAGAAGAGGTGGGAGTACCAGGACGTTTTCCATTAGGGTGTGAGAGAGGCTAATCTATGGGAAAGTTTGGTGGGGTAACCTATTATATATGTGAATTATATTATTTTACTTGACTTGCGTTATTTTTTTAGCATTCCTTGGTGAGTTTTGTGAGGTTAATATTCCTACATAGGTTCTTCGTGGTTCTGCAATTTTCTCATAGAGGCATTATTATGCTTCATTCACATGTGCACGATAGAATTTCATTTTTTACTGATTATACTTTTATTCTCACCCTACATATATAAAAGGGTTTTCAGGTTCAAGGATAACTTCTTGTATTGTGCTGGACCTCACTAGTTTGGACATCTGGGATGGTTGTTATGTCGATGCATAGTTTTACCTTGGGTACTTACCTTGTATTTTTATTGTTTTAGTAATAGTTTTCTTTTGAACATTCATGTGAGATGGTTTTGGATTTCATTTATATATGTTATGTCTTGGGCTTTTTTTGGGATGAACTATATTATCTCCCGGTATTGTTTTCTGATCAGGGTTAATACCTCATATATTGTGAGATATTTATACCCTTGGTGCTAGTTTCCACCCCGAGGCCTACTGGAGGCAGGACTCAGGGGGTCATTATCTCTATTCCTTTATTTCTAGCTCAGGAGGGAAAACTTTGGAGGGAGGAAGTCATGACAAAATGGTGTTTTTAATGATGGTTGAGATATAGGATAGAGTTTTGGGTTATGAACAGTGAGGATTACATGGGTTGGTAGGGAAATAGTGTCGGGTTATCTTAATGAATGACATAGGATAGGGAAGACCGGCTATGAAATGGGATTTTATGGCCCCCATGATCTGATGAAAGGACTCTGAGAATTCCGAATGACCAAGTGAGTCTACACCATTTGCAAGGAATAGACCCTAGTAAAGTTACATTCATCATAATGGCTTGTGTTCTTGACTGAATTGGGTTATTTGGGGGAATTTTAAATGTGTAATAAAATGAGTTAAATGATTTAAAATGAATCTTAAACAAAATTCCATACTAATTGGGATTAGGAATTACATTTTTTACCTTTTTCATTTATGGAACCCAATTATCATTCAAATGTGGCTCAGGCAGTTGAGGCTCAGCAGGCCAATTTGGTTATTTGGGGAAGGGCTAATCCATTGGAGTAGTATGACCGGTGGCAAATAACGTTATGTTATTTCCATTGGAAGAACTTGGGAATGTATTAAGAAATTGTTTCGGTCATAGAGACATGGATATGGCTTGCGGATCTTGATATCACCTTCATTTTGATCCAGGATCTGCAAGAGTAATGGGTCCTTTGGTGTTGTGTTAGATTCTGGGAGATGCGCATCAATGGTGGATGTGGTACCTAGGTGGGAGGAAGCAGGATGAAGTTCTATGGGTCGATTTCGAGAAGGATTTCTGAGCATAACTTATTTCATCGACCATGAAGGATGACAAGAGGAAGGAGCTACTCTCCCTCTACAAGGGGATTATGTCTATGAAGGAGCTAGGGATTAAGTTCAAGAACCTTCTTCTTTTATTCCCACAATCTTTTTCTGGATGATTAGTCTTGTTTGGGATTCCTAGAAGAGGTAATCTGTCCTTCTTTCAGTATGTGGTTATTCCCTTTATGATTCCAATATACTTGGAGGTTTATAAAAAGGCAGATAAAATCAAGTGGATACACTCTCAAGGATGTCTAAAATGATAGGGAAGACAAAATATTTCTTCTATAGGTAGGGATTTTAGTGGAGGATCTCAAGCACTGGGAACTTCGAGGATTCAACCAGTAGGGATTCAACCTCAGTTGATTCCCATCCAGCCTTATAGTACCATTGGTTCTCATTCCCCTCCTATGGGATTGGGGAAGATGTGCTTCTTCTATGGAGTTTGTGACCATCTTCAGAACTAGTTCTCAATGGACATTTGAACTTAGTATGGTGGAGGTGGATATGTTTTGCATTATCCTCAATAGAAGTTTTTTGCTAGACCATTTCAGTATCAAGGACAACATGCTCATGCTCCACCAAGGGGAGATGTAACATGTAGAGGACGACCTCAGGGTGTTCCTTAAGGACCTATACCCAAGAATTTTTGTGGATACAATTGTTATTATAGGGGAAGAGGAGCTTGGTGAGGTCAGTTTCACACTACAGAGGTAGCAGTTCTAACAGGTCAAAAGTTTGTTATAGGTATGATCATATTTTTTAGTACCATTTATTTTTCTTTGTTTCATTCATGATCTTCACACTCCTTGGTTTCACCTAGTCTATCCCATGATAAAGAGGCTTCATGTGCCCCTGGTGTTGAGTATTCTGGTTGGAGGTCTTGAAAACTTATTTGAGGATTTCCTAGGATGTAGATTGTTGATGGGACCAAATCAGTACCATGGGGATCTATTCTTGCAACATATGAAACCATAAAATGTCATTCTCTACATATAATATTTTTATTTCATAAGTAGTGTTATCTACTACTTTAGGGGAAGAGTCGCATGTTCATACGTGGGTGTCCAAGATGTTGTTTTCTTTGGTGAATAGATTTTACAGTTCGATTGTCGGAATGTGGAACCTATCCTTTCCTTGTTAGTCTAGCTGTCAATAAAATCAGTATAAGTTGGGATGGTGAATATTCCCATAGTTGTTGGGTATTTCTATGATTTTTTCCTTGATGAGGTTGTGATTCTACCCCCTTGACATAATTTTGAGTTCGGGATATACAAGCAGCTCAGTGATTCTCCAATTTCTATGGATCCTTATGCAATGACACCTTCTAAGTTGTAAGAATTGAGGATTCAGATTGTGACCAGATGAATAAAGGTTTCATTCAGCCCAGTGTGTCATCGTGGGGTGATACAACATTTCTTTTGAAGAAGGTGGATGGTGGTCTGAGGTGGTTTATGGACTATCGGAGATTGTACAAGGTGATGGTCAAGAACCTTTATCATATCCCATGTATAGATGATCTTTTCAACCTGCTAAGTGGAGCATGATGGTTCTCTAAATTTGATATGTGATTTGGATATCACTGGTTGAGGGTGAAGGAGGGTGATATCCTATAGAAATATTTCATGTGGAGGTATGGGAACTTGTAGTTTGTAGTCATGTCATTTGGTGTTAAGGATGCACTAGCCTAGTTCATGGGTCTTATGAACACCATCTTCTATGAGTTCCTAGACTAGTATATTTTTATATTCTTCGATGACATCTTGATATACTCGAATTGAGAAGAGGAGAAAATTGACCATCTCAGAACCATATTACTGGTTCTTCAACACCACCAGCTCTATTGGAAGTTTTCCAAGTGTATGTTATGGACATAGGAGGTGAATTTATTTGGGCATGAGGTGTCTCAATAGAGTATATAAGAGGACCCATTTTTGGTTGAGGTAGTTTTTTCTTGGGTGGCACCCAATATTGTGGTAGAGTTTCACAGTTTTCTCTATCTATAATGTTATTTCTAGAGTTTTGTACCCTATTTCTCTCAATTTATAGCTTCATTGACATCTCTGACTAGAAAATACTAATCTTTATTTGGAGAGATTATTTATAGGAATTGTTCATCTATCTGAAGGGGAATTTTGTTAGTGCTCTAGTGCTACGGTTTCTAGATAAATTGGTGATGTTCGAGGTGTTTTTTAATGCTTCCCATCTGGACTGGGGATGCATCTTTATGCAGTAATGGGTAGTGATCTGTTATGGGTATAAGTAGTTATGTCTCCATGAATGTAACTATGCTACCCATGAGTTAGAGCTAGTATCAATAATGTTTATGTTGAAGATGGGGAGACATTACCTCGTTGGGGAGCGCTTTGTGGTCTTCACAGATCACAGGAGTTTGAGGTATATATTTTCCAAGCGAGATCTAAACTTGTGACAGTAGAGGTGGATGGATTTTCTTTAGGACTATGATTTTGAGTTCTCCTACACCTCTGAAAAGGGGAACAACATGGCTGATTCCTTGAGAATAAATTCATCAAAGGAGGTAATTCGGAAATCTTTGAATGCTTAGATGGAAATGGGGAATTTGAAAACTATAAATGAAGATACAAGGGTGGATAGAGGTAATGGATTTTTGTTTTAGATGAAAGTGTAGTATTATCTGATATAATAGGTAGAGGAGTCTCAGTGGGGAGACTGAGAGGTAGACGTGATGTGTGATCGCATTGACCATGTTGATGATTCAGAGGGATGGTAGGAGGATGGTCATAATCATATTCCGTTATGTGGAAGGATTTTTGTTCTAGTGGAAATGTGTTAGGGAGTCCTCTATGAGTTTCATATCTCACCCTTAGCAGTACAGCTAGGAGTTTCCAAGATGTATCGTTTCTTGAGGATACAGTTTTTGTAGCCTGGGATGAAATGAGTAGTGGCAGAGTTTATAGAAAAATGCTTAGTGTGCCATTAGGTGAAGGTTAAGAATCGTGTTCCTGATTGTTTGTTGTATCCCTTAGATATTTTTATGAGTTTTTTGGGATGACATCTCAATGTATTTCGTCACAACATTACCCATAGCTCAGGGAGGTTGTGATACTATCTAGGTATTAGTAGATCGTCTGATGAAATCAGCTCACTTCTTAGAAATCATGGAGTCATTTTCAGTGGATGCCTTGGAAAAATGGTAGTGGATGAGGTGGTGAAATTGAATAGAGTTCCAAGATCCATTATCTGGAATATGTATATATGTTTTACCACGTTATTCTAGAGGTTATTTTAATGTGATTTTTGAATTCACTTACGCTTCAACACTACCTTCCACCCTCAGACAGATGGGAAGATAGAACGGACTATACAAACACTAGAATATATTCTACAATCATGCATCTTAGTCGCTAGAAGAACTTCAGAACAACACCTACCACTTGTAAATTATTATTACAATATAATTAATCACTCTTCTATTGGAATGGTTCTGTTTGATGTATTGAATGGGAGACCATGTTGTTATCTATAGTGATGGATAGAGGTTGGGGAGACAGGTTTTCTTATTCCCAAGGTAGCGAGATCATGAAAGAGAAGGTTTAGCTCATTCATGAGAGGATGAAAGTAGCACTGGACCGAAAGAAGTCATATTCCAATCACAAGAGGTGGCCCATAGAGTTAGAGGTTGGGTACCACATGTTATTGAAGGTTTACCCTCAACATGGGTAGTAGAGGTTTGGAACAGGGAGTAAGCTTTCTCATAGGTTCATTATACCCTTCAAGGTGTTGGGGTGAGTTGGTGAGGAGGAATACCATTTGGTGCTACCACCATAGTTACAGAGGATCCATGATGTCTTTAAGGTATCTCAACTACATCGGTATCTTCACAATGACTCACCTTTCATTGACTGGGGATAATTGGATATCAAGATGACGTGACATACGTGGAATGATTGTTAAAGATCAAGGATCGTCATGATAAGGTGTTGCGTGAGTGGAACATTCCTTTAGTTTGCATGTTGTTAAAGCCTAGTGGCATGGAGGACAGTACTTGGGAGTGAGAAGTGCAGATGCGTTCCTAGTACCCATAGTTTTTTTGAGTTTTTCCATTTTTTTTCTAGTGATGTAATGTTTGAACCTTGTTTGTTATTATATGAGTTTTTTCCAAGTTATGTAATGCTTGATGAAGTCCTGACATGTGAAGATAAGAGTGCTCAATTCTTAAAAGAGATACTTTAATTGTGATGTGATTAAACCCATATGGGTGAGTCAGTGCTACCCAGAGCATATAGTATCTTCACATGGAGGATGGAATTCCATGGTTCACATGTTCAGACATTGTGGTTGTTGTTCTTGTGTGGTGTGACTTATGGTTGTTTGGGTTAATAGATGTCAGAGGAGGTGTTCTTGGATGAGGAGGTTTCCACTCTATATTTGAAACAATGTTAGGTGGTTTATCATAGACCTTTGATGACGATAGTGGTGTATAAATTGAAGTAGGATCCTTGAGAGGTATCTTACAAGGTCATTGTTTGGACCCCTCTTTCTTCTGGTCAGGGTTTTTAATTTTTAGGGGCGAGAATAGTTTGAGAGGTATATGATGTAATGGAATGGACCTCTCAGTTCCATTAATTTGTGAAAATACATGGAGAGTTCTGGGAGTTCATAGTGAAACATTTCAAGAGTTTTCCAAATTTCTAGTTTCTCAGGCTCTCCAACTATAGGTCATGATAATGAGTCACAATAGTGAATCACACTATTAGGTCACAGTGGTAGGTTATGACGGTGATTCAAAAATGTGCCTCGCACCGGTAGGTCGCGATGATGAGTCACAGTGGTGACTTGTAACAATATGTTTCAATGGTAGGTTGTGATAGTGAGTTTCAATGGTGACTCGCACCGGTAGGTCACTAGCAGTGAGTCATGATGGAGAGCCACGATGGTGACTTCTGATGGTGATTCCTAAACCAATAGCTAAGAACAGTGAGTCATCCACTGGTATCTCGCAAAGGTGAGTTAGAACTAGTGATTCAAAATGGTGACATGAACCAGTGACTCATACTGGTATCTCATTGAATGGTGACTCACACTGGTGACTCATCCAATGGTATCTCACTTCCAATAGTTTTTCAAAATTCTGTATTTCCCTATTTTTTCTAGTTTCACCCCTTTAACATTTTATTTAATATAAAATCAATTTAATACCACATTTAATGGTTTTTGGAGATATTTAAAATCACAGTTATCTTCTAAAAACATGAAGCTTACTTTGACATCCAAACCACGTGGTCCTGGTCCAAATTCACCTTTAATGGGTTTTAAAAATTATTTCTCCTATTGATTTATGATATGTACTTTCTAAATCTACGATCTTATATTCCTGGTGCACTTCCCTTTTCTCTTGATATCAGAAGTACCTAGAACCTTTCTCTCTTGATGAGTTGTGCATTTTTGTTTTAACCTCTGGTTCATTTTTTCCTTGGAGTTTTCTAATGCATGTGCACCCCCTTCTTTGGCACAACAATGAAGGGTGGATTGCTTCTTCTTCCAGGTAGGTTTCTTTCATATCTCTTTAATTTTTTCAATATATGGGGTGGTTTTATCAATGTTTACAGAGAAAATAGTTTAATTCATATTATCTAAGATAATTTAATCCACTTTAAATCAAGAAAATAGTGGTTGTAAGAAATGATGCATGTTTTTTCTATTCATTGTTCCATTTTTGATACATTGATCTATATGGGATAACTACTCTCTAAAAATAATTACCATTTGGGGTCATTGTTTTTGCACCTATAATGGCTTATGAATGTCGGTTGTTGGTTTTCCATTCAATGACTATTTATATGGAATTTATTAACAACGTATATTTAGATTATAAATGGGTACCCTATGATCAAACTGTTTTTGTGATAATACCTCAATTAAAAAAGTGAAATTAGAGAATGGATTCAATGTTAAATCTGAATATGTATTAATTTGGTCTAAGAGGTAATGATGATATGGAAAAGGTAGTCAACAGGGGGTTGGTTCGATGGTTTTGGTGTTGTGTGTTTGTCTAGTGGGGTTGCAGATCTTGTTATGTTTTTAGTGTGTGGATTGTTGTGGTTGTGGGAACATTTGTGCACTAGGGGATTGGTTTTCTAATGGGTATTAATTTATTAAGTAGTAGTTATGATGAGAATGGTTTTGATGAGATTTGTTGTTGGGTGCGGTTGTGAGTTGGGGGTTTGCTTTATTGAGAGGTTGGATTGGAAGGATTGACTTTGAAGAATGATGATGACAGTTATTGGTATGGGTAATTATCCTGGGGTTTCTCCATGAGTATCATTCCAAAAGATTCACCCCATGAATCAGGATCATATTTTTTTATCATGAATGGGTGTTAAATAGAGATTAATGTATAGTGGGATAATTTACCATGGTTCTTCTTCCTATGTGTTCCTTTTTTTCCTTATTCTGTGTTGTACTTGGTAGTTTCTCATATAGTGATGGAATGAATTAATTAATTTTTAACAAAGAAGGAGATTTTTTTAAATGAATTTGATGGAGGTATCATATGATTTTGTGGTTGGTTTTTTAGTTGTTCATTTAGAGGTAGTAGTAAAGGTGGTTTTTGGGTGTTGGTTGTTGGTTGAAAACCCATAGTTTGGGCTTGAGTGTTTGGTATTATATATGTTAACTTTTATTTTCCTTGTAATTTCTATACGCACCCCACCGAAGTTGATAACTTTGTTCTGAACACCCCCATGGTCATGGGGTAATGTGTATTTCACAAATACCTTAGTGGGAGGATGGATGGATGGACACCTTCTCTTCCATGCTTCCTCTTCCATGCAGTGATAGCCAAATATTATTTGGGTAGGTTGTGTTTTGTGTGGCCTATGTGTTTGTGAGAAATTTTTTTTCTTTGGGGTATTTAGGATGTGGCAATTTTTGTATCCCATGCGCCTTTGGGATTAGGCGAGTTGTGTTTTTCCTAGGTGTCTTCGGGATGAGATGTGTTATTATTTCCAAGGTGTTTTTGGGATGTGAAATGGTATGTGGCCTTGGTATATCTGGGAGGGATGTGGCGTGGTATGTGTCCTATTCTTGTGTGGGTGGGATGCGATGAGATTTTTTTTCCTAGGTGATGGGACTAGCTTTGAGGCCCAGGTTTGTGCAGGGGAGTTATGATGTTGTTCTTTCCGAAGATGTGGGAGACCCAAGATGTTTATCATTAGGTCCTAATAGTGCCTAGTCTGTGGGAAAGTGGTGTGTGGTACCCTATTATAGATGTTCATTATATTACATTATTTGACTTGTTTTATTTGGTGATCATGCCTTGGTGAGGTTGGGGTAGCTAGTATACCTACTTAGATCTTGTTTGGTTCGGCTGGGCATTAGTATACTTCTTTCACATGTGCACAAGATACTTTGGTTTTTCCTACAGGGCATATATGTATGCTCACCCTACGTATGTAAAACTATTTTTATATTTCCATGAGAACTTCTTGGACCATGATAGACCTCACTATTTCAGGATTTTGGGATAGTTTCTATGTCACTTCTTAGTTTTAACTTGGGTACTTACCTTGGAGTTTTATTGTATTTTTAAAAGTTTTTTTGAAGATGCATGTGGGATGGTTTTGGATTTATTTTATGTATATTTTGTCTTGGAGTTGTTTTGGGATGAACCATATTATCTCCTAATCTTGTTTTCTTATAAATTTTAATGCCTCCAATATTGTGAGATCTTTGTACCCTTGGTGTCAGTCGCCACCCTTGGGCCTACTGGAGGCTGGACTCAGGGCCATTATCTATCTTCCTTCATTGTTATATTAGGAGGGGAATATTTAGAGGGAGGGTCTATGACATAATATATAAAGAATTTATTCATTATGTCCATGAAGATATCAGGGGAATTAGTAATACCAAAAGGAACTACTATATATTTGTAGTGTCCATAAATTCTATAGAATGCCATCTTGGGTATATACTCTTTATTAAGCCTCAAATGATGATATCCATAGTGAAGTTAAATCTTGAAAATGTATTTATCTCCATTAATTTGATCAAAAAAGTCATTAATAGAGGGAAGTGGATAATTTTTCTTAATTTTGATCTTGTTAATATCCCAATAATCAATGAAGAGTCTCATTGATCCATCATTCTTTTTCACAAAAATAATGGGTGCACCCAAAGGTGACACACTTGGCTGAATTAATCCCTTATCAAGGTATTCTTAGAGCTTCCTATTCAATTACTATAACTCAATCACAGTCTTTATATATGAAGTCTTTGAAATTGGTTTGGAATAAAGTATGAATTCAATTGGGAACTCAACTTCAACTTTTGGCAGAATACTATCGAAATATTCCTGAAATGCATCCCCAAAATCCCCAAAATAATTGTCATATCATCGATTTCAATTTTCTCACCAATAATTTGAGATAAAAAACCCTTTTTATTGGGAATTAAGACCCTTACACATGATTTAATCTCTATAGGAAGTTCATACTTATCATCACATGGATGGATGATCATAGCAGTGATTGAAATATTAAATGTAACTTCCCTTCATCGACAATTGATGAGGGATTTATGTAGTGAAATCTAATCCATGACTAAGATGACATAAAATACAACCAAAGGATGAATGAAAATATTTGTAGGAATAAAATTCCCACAAACTTCAACTAGAGAGGAATCATAGACTTGATATAAAATCATTATACCATTAGGGGATTTCACTACAAATTCCATATCTAGTTATTTTGGTGGAATCTTAATACCCTTAGAAAATTCATTAGATATTAAAGAGTGGGTATATATATAATAAAATATAACATTATCAGTTATAGAGTGTATTTTATGTGTACCTTTAATCATTTCGTTATCACACCCCTTATCGGAAATAGCGATTATAAGATATTTCACCTTTTCCCATGACATAAGATGTTTCTGATGTCGAACATCATCACCAACCCTTGGGGTTGGGCAGTGGTTAGCATAATTCATGTTCTCCATACACTTGTAGAACTGAATCAAGGTAGGTTCATTCTGTATCGCTTTCCCCTCTTCACAATATTATCTAACTTATTCATATCACTTCAGCAATCAAATTCCAAATTTCCTTCCCTTACACACATAAAAAATTTATTAGAACCCTTATAGACATTTCCACCATACTTCTTACCACACATAGATAATAAAGTTAATCTCATCTTTTTATCTCCATGGTTTTTAAATTTTCATTTAAAATCTATCTTTCTCTTCTTATCAAAACCATGATATTGATACATAACTCCAATCTCCATTTAAAATATGATTTCAGATCACTCAATCTTCTCATAGCTACTAATTTCTATTATGTCCAATTAATTTATGATACTTGACTTTAATCCCTTGAATAAACTATCATATTTAATTTCAAGTTAGATGATAATTCATGAAGAGTACCTCACATGTATCATGAAATTACCCTCATAGGTACCAACAGATTCATCATCCCTTTTCTTAAACTCAAGGCACTCTTTCTCCATGCTGGTATGAAGAATAAGACGAAATTACTTATTGAAAAATAAGTTTTTGAACATTTTCCATTCCATGGATTCAATATCATCTTGATTCCTTGTATTCTTGATTAGAGTCCACCACTAGTTTTCTTCACCTTATAACTGATAAATAGCTATAATGAATTTCTCATTCTCAAAGCACTAGAGATTTGAGAATATATTTTTAGTAATACTGATAAATTTTTCAACAACATGTGGATCAGAAGACCCTCCACTAGAGATTTGAGAATATATTTTTAGTAATACTGATAAATTTTTCAACAACATGTGGATCATAAGACCCTCTGAAATAAGGTAGAAGTTTCCTCATAAAAGACTCAATATAATGTTGTTATCTCCTTTTCTCATTCATAATTCCACCATGATTAATAGATTGAGAAAGCTGTGTGAGAATAGAAATGGGGTTTTGCATTCTAGCTCCCAAATAATTCAAATTATTTAGAAGAAAATCATTTCATTTTCTATCATAATCACCATTAATGTGGTTCCTTTGGGTTTCATCCATTTACTAAAACCAAAATCATAGAGTAAGAAACAATTATTATAACAAGGAACCACATAATCATGAAAAGTAACTTATCGGATGTCTAAGTTATAACACCTTCCTTAATCTATCGCACCTTTGGTTTATCCTACATTATTCATAGATAACTTATTTTTAAATCCTTAATGATGGTTCATGAAGAGTTTGTGGATTCCCAAATCATATCCCCTGAGAGTGTCAAACCAGGTGTGTAGTAAGGTCCGTTGTCATGTACCATATTACCCTAATCCAGGCACAAAACATCTTTTCAGAGTTATTACCACTAGGTACATATATTCCAAAGCCTCATCAAATTTTAGTATCCACACATGGATTTATTTCTAGGAAACCCCTCACTATATCCTTTACGAAAATTCTAGGAAATTTTACTTTACAATTTTTTATCCTTATACTTATCCTTAGACAAGTACTTAGGGTTCTCACTATGGTTTTATCATCCTAGATTATAAAGGATAGCTAATCCTTTTTTATGATAACAACTATAAAGACCCTAAATTTTCATACATTAACATTAAATAACTTTTTAGGAATACCTAAAACATTATAAAAACAAACCCCTAAATATTATAGTAGTCTAGTGCCTTTGGAAACATGGAAACACACGAACTGATACATAAGTGAGGTACAGTATATCCCAATAGGTTCTTTATGACTAGAACTATTCTTAGACACATAAAACATAATAATATCTTCATAAACTCAGGAAGGAAACATAAAAATTGCTGAGCTGAAATGTTTAGTAAGGGTAAAAAAGAGAGATATGTAATCATAATCATGCGAATGAGGGAATGAGAACATGATCATGAAAATAGATGATTATAATCTACATATCAAAGATCATATACATGAATCATGAAATAAATCTTGGTAGTTAATAAGACATGGAAAATAAATAAATAGATAACATGCACCATGAAATCATGACAGAGGAATAAAACATGGAATTCTGGAAATCACATAATCATATATAATATGATTTTCATAGTAACTGAGGAATCACTTCCAAGACCATATTGGTAGTATTGGTTCACTCTCCATACCATATTTTTAGTCATGGGTCGCTCCCATAGCTATATTAGTATCATGAGTTCATCCCAATAACATCTTGGTAGTCATGGTTCACTCCCATGTACATTTTAGTAGTCATGGTTAATTCCCAAGGCTATCTTAGTATATCTCATGGGATATAAATCTTTACCCAATGCATTGCAGGGAGATATAGGTCCCACCTATCTCATAGATAAATCATACAAACATGTTACACAAAATCATAAATAATTATATCATAACACATGAAATTAAATGGGTATTATAAACATGTAATCACATCATACCTATTTAAAAAAGGCAGGTTTCATATTCATTTCATCATACACATAACTCGTGAAAAGCAGTGGTCTTCAAAATCATGTAACTCATGAAAAAGAAAAGGGTATCATCCAAATCATTATATTAAAAAATATTTCATTCAGATAAATAATATGAATTGAAACATTTAATTATTTCACATAAATGCATCAGTAACACTAATGTATGTTATGTTATATGGGAAATTATTTTTAAATTTATTTTTGAAAATATTTCCTGAGGAAAATATCCTTTCTGCATTGAAAAATGATTTTTTAAAAATAAATCCTTTCAAAATATTTTTTTGGAAATATATTTTAAAACTAATAAATAAATATTTTTAAATAAAAAAATTATAAAATTCTTTTTCCTTTAAAATGGTAATCAATGATCTTTTGAAAACATTTTTGAAAACATTTTTGATAACATTGTTTTTGAATATAATAAATTTCCAACCTGAGAGAGAGACAATCATATTTTTCTAAAAAAAATTATCATAAGTACCAAAGAGTGTAAAAATGGTACTAATACAAGGATATATATATTGAATAAATATAGGATAATGAAACACATGAGTTATCTTGGGATATAAATCATATTCTTTCATCAATGGAAGCTTAAACTTAAACAATCTTGAAAAGTGATGATATTATTTCAATAAAATCATATAACTTGGTAAAATGGAATCATATTATACTTGTAAAAAAATGAAATTACATTAATCATAAAATTTCATGAAATAAATTAAATTCCTTATTTAACATGAAAAATTTAATTATATACACCTTGGTAGAGAATTTAGGTGCATAACAAAGCATGAGTTACAAATAACTCAAAATGAGACAAAACTATTTTACTGATTTGGTAACTTTTGAATCATAAACCCCATGAAAGAAAGATCATAAAATGTATATGTTAATACCCATAAATTTAATTATAATATACATATAATACAATCATGGACATTACATACACTACACAAAAGGAAAGAGTGGCGAACATAACATGTATCTCACAGAAATAAAAAGTGAGATAAAACCCCCTTACCTTGTGTCTTAACTCTCATCATACTCATTAAAATCACATGTATAGTAAATATAAATTTCTTATAAATATTTTAAATAACCATATTCTTATATATATGGTTTTGTCATGACCTTATATTACCTGATTTTTAACAATCTTATGTTAAGGTTTCACTTGGTGTAATATCCCAGGTAATTATAGAATAATAATTTTTAATATCTATTAATATTTATAAATTAGATAGTGGTTTTACCTTAAGGGGGAATATATCTCTTATAGTTTACTCTATATGAACAAACAATTTTCTCTAAAATCTTATGTTCCACACAACACTGAGTTATACCGAAAAATAATACAATTATTATTTTAAATAGTATATAACTCCTAGTCGTTGTATTGGTGGGAATGAACAGAACTAACTATATTATGATTTCACATGTTTTTTAAATGTTTTTATTTATCCAATAAATTTTAGAGGCTTAAAATTAGAATAAATCCATTTTTTATCATAAAATACTCTAATATTTTTAAAACGTAGTTTTATAACCTTTTGATGGAGAACCCTTTTCAAATATATTTTAGATACTTTTATATGTTATATGTGAAAAAATAAACTTATTATTTAGAATAATGGCATAAAAATTTTCTTTGGTTGATTCTTTAGTATTTTCATGATAAAATTCATTTTTAATGAATACTGAAAAACACTGCATTTTAATTCAAAATAGCTTTTTTGTTTTCTTTATTTATATAGTTATATTATCAGTTTAATTAGTTTTAAAGTGTAATTGGATTATATTTTTATCATTTAATCAAATTATGATCATTTTAAGTGATTTCATATTTAAATTTGATATAAACATGTGTCAATTTTTTATGGTTTTTTACGTTATAAAAACTATTTTCTTGTTTTGAAAACGGGATTTAATTTTAAATTAATTACTGAAACTTATATGGTTTTTATTTGGCAAAATGAATTAAATATTTGTAATCATATGTTCAAAATTTATTAAATAGGTACCTTTTATTTTTTTACATTGTGAATAGTATCTTCTGTAATTATTTTTATTTACCACAGTTAAAGTGTAAATTAGGTAAATAAGGGTAAAAATAATATTATAATAATAAAAAACTACCCAAACATGTGTCCTAAAATTATTTAATTATTCATGGGAGACCAAAAGAATACTTATTCTGAAAGTTTGGCATTTTGGAGCCACTTGGGTGTGATAATGACATGTTATAATAATTAATTTAAAGTAAAGAGAATTATAACATAAACATGTATCTTCTTAATAAAACAATTTTAGTATGGGGTAATATAACTAATAAATTTGAATATAAATATTAATTATAAAGATAAAAATATTTCATAAATTAAGGTATTTTATTTATAATTTTTATACATTCAATAAATTTATTTATTTATGACAAAATGATGATGCATTTATTACCTTATTAATGAATGATTCAAATAAATGATATTATAAATACTAAAATAAATACAATTTGAAATTTTTCATTACATAGAAAAATTTTATGGATTATTATGACATGTTATATTTTAGTTATTTTTATTAATGAATCATGTTTTAATGACTTTAGCAAAAATCAATTTCTAAATAGTATCTAAAATAACATAAATGGTTTTTTTTAAATACTATTTTATTAAATAGTATATTAGTCATAAAGAGATAAGACTTGGAAAAATGATGTAGATAATGTTAAAAATTTCATTAATGAACCACTTAATGTTCTCTTGGCATTTTATACTAACTATATTATCTATATATTGTAAAAATACATGAAGAGATCGTAAGAGTTAATTTATTTAACTAAAGATTAATGCCAAGATATAAGGTTAAATTTGTGACTTAAACTTATATAAAACCTATTTTTTAGAGGATTTTTACCCATACTAATATTATACTTGAAATATATCACTTTGGTGATATTAAAATTCTAAAATAAATTTATAATAAAATAATATTTCAAGACTTTCCTAAAGTGCCCCTCCTCCCTCTTATAAAAGGCAACCACCTATACCCACTTACCCACACCTCTAAATCCCCTTGTATAATCAAAATTTTTCTAAAATAATCTCAAAAAATCCAAAACTTCCTCCTATAAGCCTTAACTTGGTCATAAGACATCTTAAGAAATCCTTTTGGCTCAAATCAAAAAGAGTTACCTGATTTAGAGGAAACGTCTTCTCTCAAGATCCTTTCATTTGTTTCCCTTCTCCAACCCCCAAACTATTTTTATTCAATTATTTTAAAAAAAACTAGTATAAAAAATATAATAGGATTTTTTTATGCTAAGGGTTATACTTACACTTACAAACACCTCCATCTAATGGATATAGAACATATTGTATCTATGTACGGTGAACTACTGCCTAACGAAATGATGATTATTCAATTTTCTCCTACCACCATTCATGGTGGAAATTATGATGAAACTGTATTTATATATGATATATATTATATTGATATTACCTCTATGATTATATAGTTTTTATTTAAAACATAACTTCATTCTATTCATAATGTGTAAATATGATAATTTCATTTGAGGAAGTGTGGACTACCACCCCCTTTAAGTGATATGACTCATTCATTCCATACATGTAACATATAAAAGATAGATTTAATGAAATTATGTAACATATATAACATATATATTATACTATAATTATAATATAAATTTTTATCATTTAGTTTCCATTCCTTTAATATGACAATGAAATGAAAGTAGCGTTTATATGTACATACGGCCTACCGTCTCCATGAACGGTGCATTTCATTTCTTATATCTAAAATTTATTGAATATTATAAATAAATATTTATTGGATATATATTATATTTAAATCATGGATATCATTCTTGATATATTGAACTTGTGACCTCATGGACAATTTTCCTCCAAACAAGTTCATTTTTGACTCACATACCAAACTTTGACAAAACATCCGATATGAACTCAAATGATTAAATGATTGTTGTAATATAGTAATAAGTGATAAAAAATTAATAATAATATTTAAAAAGGTTGTGAAGCAATTATAATTTAACCTATGTTTTTTATTCTGAAAATTAAATAATGAACGAGACAATTCGGACTCAATGTAAGGGAAATATTAACTATATCTCCATTCATTGAGTTAAGTATTCATATTGTTGTTTTTTTTTCAAGAATAGTTGTGACTGACATATTATGGTCTTAAAATAAATATACACTTATATTAGGTGTATTTATATTAGTCACACATAATTGTGTCATTGATTTATCCTTAATCTTATGATACGATCTTTGTAAGGGAACTTTTTAACCCAATTTTTATTCATTGGGTTAATCTTCTACTTCTTGATTATGTTGTTCTATGATTATGTGAGAAATAAATTTTGATATACTATCTTGTATTTATACATTATTTATGTGTATTTATACTGAATACACATAATCGATCTATTTTATTAACAAAATGATCTTTTTTAGAGAAATCTTAACTCAATCACCATTCATTGAGTTAAATATCCATTTCATTGGTTTGGATTTTCCAAGAATATGTTTGAATGAACTATGAGTGTTTTACACTAAATATACACTTATATTGGTTGTATTTATTTTTTTCACACATAATTATGTCATTTATTTATCCTTAATCAGTTGATACAATCATTGTATGGGGATTCATCCCAATCTCTTTTCATTGAGGAATATTTTGATTTATACATGACATTATTTTATATGGTATATAATCAACCCCTTTGACATTTAATTTCATTAAATTGTTTTAAAATGGAATATTTTTCCCCAAATCATTTTCCTAAATGACAAAAATGAATGTTTTTAACGTACGTGGTGACAACAACATTTTCGCTGCTACAAGCATTATTTGATATTTGGCTTCCTCTATAAGACATAATTTTTTAAAAGAAAAATAAATACAATATTCCCTTTCTATGTATTTTGGTATTAAAAATGGTTTTGATAAAGGATTTATTATTTTAGTATCATGAAATGATCTATTGGGATTTCAATGTGGAAATTTTATTTTTCCTTTATGCTTGTTTTATGTGTTATGATTTTGTTATTGTTCTTGGGAATTGTTTACATATGCAGGTGGTTTTGTAATAAACTAAGGGTGGGTGAGCCCATGATAGTTCTACAGTGCATTGGGTAATGTGATATAGGTAAAAGTTAAGGTTTGTACTAAGATATTTAGGGAATATACAGTGATGGGTATTCCAAACGTAACCATGTAGGTTACTCCCTATGTAGCTATGAAATATATAATGTAATTATGTTATGGATACAACAAGTTACCTTTATGATTTATGATTTCTATGATTTTTTCAAAAATATTATGATTTCATGAGGTATGATAAATAGATTATGTTTTATGACTGAAAAGTATGATTTCATTGGTTTTTATGTATTCATGGACTAACATTTTCTTTCCTTATTTTATATCCCTTACTAAGATTTTTATGCCCATCCCAAGTTTTTGAAATGTTTTTCACAGGGTATAATGATGGGTAAGTGAAAATAATAATTAAACAATATTTTTATCAAGAAAAAAATTTATTTTTTTTAAGGAGTTTTATTTTGTGAAAAAAATTGATAGTGAGTAGAAGAGTCTACTTTGTAAATTTTCAGTTGTTATGTAATAGTTATGGACTAATTGTCTAAAACTCTAAACCTTAAAAGATCCTAGATGTGAATTAATGTCAAATTATTGACTTATCTCAATATTTTTTAAATGTTTAAGGTTGGGGATTTGTAGTTGGTATCAAAGGTTAGATTAGATAACTTTAGTGGTTATGGTGTTATTTAAGCATAGGTGACATGTTTTATATAACCACAATAGTTATAAAATTAGAAAGAGTCATAATTATTTTAGATAAATTTAATGATTTTTAGATAATATTAATAAGAATATATTAGCGTTTATCCCCCTCATAAGATAGTATATGATGATTTTATTGATATACTCACACTAACCATTTTTTGTTTTAGTAAATGGATTGATCTAGAAGGCGCCAAAGTAAAAAATGGATGTAAAGGAAACAGTGGTGCTTTTTTGAATAAGAAACCAAATGAAATGGGAGCTATAATGAGAACTCTTGTGGTTATTCTAATCCAAATATCTGGATTCATGATTGACTACTTGAACCATGGTAATTTTTCTAAGGAATCATATATGCAAGAAATGAATCCCTATGAAAGTTCCATTAATAATCATAAAGGTGAGTATATTTAACAACTTATGTATCAAGGATGTGGAAAGAAACCCATATTAAACTATTTTAAAGGGAAAAAAAGATGTTATATATGTGTTAATGAAGGTCATAAATCAATAACCTACCTTGGAAAAAATAATCATTCAGTTGACTCCCAGAAAGGGAAAGAAGTTATTTATGAGTTATCAATTGAATGTTTTAAATGTGGTGTGCATGGTCATTATGAAAATATATGTCCTATGAAGAAGGTTTGGGAATGGGATCTTCCAGACCATAAAAATATATGTTTTCCAATACCTAATTCCATTCCAATTGAATATTAGGAAACTGAAAATGACTTATGAAAGGTATGGATTATTTCTGATCTTGTGTTTTGAAATTATTGAATCTTAGGACCAGATTCATGATTTTGTTTTTAAGAAAGAAGTATTATAGAATAAGATGGAAAAACATGGTTAAAGGGTCATGAAGAACTCTTAATGATTAATAATTCTACACATAAGGGACTCAAAAGATATGGTATATTTTAGGATGCTTAAATGTTTAGAAGTAATAATGCTCTTTTGATGATGGGGTTACTTTGAAAGATTTATTTTTAGTATGTGTATCCCTGAAGTTTGTTATGTGAAAATGTTATTCAATGAATAATTATCTTTTATTTTGTGGAAATAATAATAAAATAAATATATAACATTTAGGGTTCATATGATCTTTTGTTTTTTAGGTGATTAGGGGTTATTACTTTTTGGGATTCCAAATTAAAGGTATTAGATAACCATTGAGGTTAAAGAAGGTTATGGTTATTTGTAGGACATTATCTCATTTTTTGGAATGTTATAAGAATAATATTGTTTTATAATAAGGATGAATCATAGGATGGGTGACAACCTATCATGTCTGGAAAGGTCACATGAATCAAACTCACAACTGAAGGGTGATAAGGGCGCATCACCTACCAATGTCCTACATGAAGTCCCTGGTTAGTATGACTATTTATTTTTCATTAAATGATATTAGGATTAAGAATAAGTTGATTTGGGAGATATATATTTTATCGAATGGATATCCTTTTTATTAGAAAACGATTTAGGTATTACGTGATAAATGTTATTTTGGAAGACGTTCGTTGTTCTGAGAACATTATATGATTAAAGTAAATCGAACACTATAGGATTTTATTGGTGTAATGGTTGAATTATATTTTAGAAGAATATATGATTTTAATTACAGACTTAGGGGAATTAGGTTATTTATGTAAGTAATTAACCTATGTTAGAGAAAATTTGATTGGGTTAATTACTTTTTGGTATAATTCATTAAGAGTGGTTGATGTTATTTGGTGATATATGTTAAAATTTAACTTGGAAAACTATTTGATCATATCCTTATGAGTTTTGGGTTTCAATCTTAGTTTGATTATTTGATGTAATTTTAAGGATAGTTATTAATTGAATGGTCTACGTTAAACATGGGTATCAATGTTGGATTTTGGAGGTTAATGTATTTTTTATCATATAATGGTTCATTAATTTTGGGGAATTATCTTACCTTGTACTAACTATTTTAGTTCTAGTTAAAGTCTAAAGATAGGATAAATAGATATTTAACCTTTATTGGATTATTTTATTCTCTATATGTTGATTATAGTGCTTCACATGTGAAAAAATAATATTAAATACTCATCGATTGGAGGTAAGGATGATTTTATGGTGGAAATTGACTAATGGAAGAAACTATACTTCTCAAGTAAGTATGTTAACTTATTTCATTAATCTAGGAAGTAAATTGAAGGACCTTGGAACACCCTGAGAGGGGATAGGTGAATTAGGGTGTCAACTTTTTATCATAAAATGATGGATCTTGTTCCAAAATAGGTAGGAACCTATTAAACCTGTCTGAAAAATGCATGCAAAGAGAGGATATAGTAGTTTTACTTGGTTCACTACAAAGGGCTACGTCCAAGGAGCATACACTAACAGTGTGTCAATCATACCAAAAACCACTAATCTTCACTAGATGTGAAATACAAAGGTTTGGAAACAGTCACCCTATTCTAGGCACAATTCCTTTAGAATGGTTTAGGGATATCTCACTGCATCCCATGGATCACATCCATCGAGTCCCCCTAGATCACTACTTTGAGATAAGTCTAACTTAGTTTATCAACTTGAAGGTCACTTAAATAGATTGGCATTGAAGTCTTTGTCTTTTTCCAACACGAGACACTAATTTCATCAAAAACCTAATTAGATGCTCATTGAAATCCTTGACCACTCAACATTGATACTCAATACAACCCTTTGCAAATCCCCGTCACAAATCTCAGCCCTTCACAGAGAAAACCACTTTACAAACCTCACACCTTCGCAGAGCACAACCCTTCGTGGAGCTCACTGCCTTGTAGAGAAACCTAGTTTACAAAGCTCACTGAACCAATGTGGAATACCCCATTTTCACAAATCTCACATGACATAAATGCATTGGCATCATTCAATACTTTAAAATTATCTTCGTGAAGCTCAATCTCACATAGAACAACCTTCTTCACAGAGAACCCCTTCCTTCATGAAGTCAAAGAGATCCTAGATTTTCTCTCTCAAAATTGTGTGTAATGAAGATGGGTGGCCTCTTATTTAGAGGCACAGTCTAACGTGGAGCTCCGCTTATTCAGTAATGAAATCCAGATCGACCAAAAATTTCTTCACAGTGCATATCTATCTCAACAAAGTTCCATGGAAAATCCCCCTTCTCAATGCTCATCGTAACTACAGAGCTCTCCATAAAAACCCTTTGCACCTCTATAAAGAACCATCACAACGAACCACTCATAAAGCTCCTTTATTTCACTATTCATGATTCTCGTCATAACCGTGAATAAACACTATCTCCTCTAGAGAAGTAACCATTATTTGAAAAACCTAAATCAAGTCTTTGTGAAATATAAGCCTTTTCTATTTTATGAAACGTTGATTCTAGAGGTGTACCCTTCACGGATCTTAGAGTCTCATATTGGCAAAGCACACCGTCAAAATCTTCATGTCTTCGCAAAACACCCTGCATGAAGCATGTCTCTTTGAAACTCATGCCTTTTCCATATTTTCATGAGACCTTCACGAAAAAACAAATTTTTTCAATTCTTTCCATTCCCCAAATTTTGGACCCCCAAAATTTGTCAAACACTAGGAAACGATGTCACCTTCAAAACTGCTTATGGATTGAACTATATGATCCCTTTCCTTCTAATCTCCCTGATCATCCATGGGAGGATTGACAACAAACAAAAACCATGATCCTTTTTTAGCAAATAAAAATCTTGGTTCCAATAATCTCCCCCTTTGGTTTTGTTGGAAATATCAAGATAAATTAAACAGAGCACAAGCCACTATTAACACCTATTACACACAAATCAACTAAAAAACACTCTAAGTATATGTAAGCAATGATCAATGTAAAAAATAAGAGGTAATACATGAATCGTGTTCTCATGTGTTCAAATGAATGATTGGACTCTCATAACACTGAATTACTCCATTCACATTCTCCATTTTGAGCCCACTGGATTTCTCCCTTCACATTCTTCATTTTAAGCCTACAACCAGAAAACCATTTCATCCTCCACATTTTCATATTGAATTTAGAAACTTCTCTATAATTGAAAATAAACCCAATGACCAGCATTTGAACAATGTAGATATTATAACATACTCCCCCTGGATTGTGTCTTCTCCATAAACCGGCATCACTTTCACAAACATATTAACACAATTAAAACTATTAGGGAGAGGGTTGAATTATCAACATCCTCGTGCAATGGTAGGTGGATAAACACCGAGTTTCAACTAATATTTCTCAAACACACCTACTGATAGTGGATTTTTCCTAATGTTATCCACTTACTCATCAGCTCCCACATGGATCATATTGATCAAACCTTGTTCAACTTTTTCTTTCATGAAGTGATATCTGATTTCAATATGTTTTGTATAGGAGTACTGAATTGGATTCTATGTAAGATAAATTGAGCTCTTGTTAACACAGTACATTACCATTTGCAGTTTCACCTCATCACCAATATTAGTTAGTTGCTGATTCATCCACATTAATTGAGTGCACACCTTGGTAGTGGAGATATATTCAACTTCAACAGTGCTAATAAAAGTAATTTCTTATTTCTTTCTCAACCATCCTACACATTTCTTCCCAATATTTAATGTTCTTCCACTAGTGGACTTTCTGTCCACTACATCTCACATCCAATTAGCAACAGAATTTTCTAATAATTCACTTTCTCTTCCTACAGCGAATTATAACCCATTATTATGACTACCTAGAATATACCTCACGATTCTTTTCACTGCTTCCATATGTTCTTCCTTCATATTACTCTGAAAGCGGGTCACTAAGTATGTTGGAAATACTATATCTAGTCGTTTCGCGGTTAGGTACAGTAATCTTACGATTATTCTCTTATACATTGTGGGATCCATAGGCATTCCATCTGCATACTTTCTGAGTTTTTTTCTAACCACAATACGAGTCTCCATTGGTTTAGAATGTTTTATATTAAATTTCTTCAGTATCTCTTTTGCATATTTTTCCTGAGAAATGAAAGTGTAATCTTTCTTCTGAATCACCTTTATTCCTAAAAAGTATGAGAGTTCACCTATCATTTACATTTCAAATTCTGATTTCATGTGATTGGAAAATTCATCCACTAATCCCTTCCTACTTCCACCAAAAATAATATCATAAACGTATACAAATTCCATGAACTGATACTTATGAGAATTATTCACATAGAGATTGTGATCTAATCCTTCTCTTTTGATTCAAGCTTTTTCAGATAAAAATCTGGTTAATAGTACCACGCCTTTGGTTCCTACTTCAGTCCACAAAGTTCTTTCTTTAATATGCATGCCTTCATTTCATCATTTCTGAGTAGAAATCCCACCGGTTGTTCAATGTAGAATTTTTCTTCCAAGAATCCATTAATAATGCATTCTTGATGTCCATTTGATGAAATTTATATCCTATTTGAATTTCCATGGAAATAAATAGACCAATTGACTCATGTCATGCTACTAGAGAAAATTTCTCTTCAACATAAAGGACTTAGATTTGTTAATATCCTTTAAATACCATGTGAAACTTATTTCTAATCACAAATTCATGCTCATAAATTTTTTTTTAAAATCCACTTCGTACCAATCACATTGTGACCTTTGATTCTCTTAATAAGATCTAATGTCTGATTTTTTTTCAATCTGGTCAAACTATTCATTCATGGATTTCACCCATGACTCATCCTTTGTAGCCTCATAAAATGATAATGGTTCAAAAACTAATATGAATGCATATTGTTCATTATTCCTCATTCTCCTTGTCTATGTAGGTTCATTCATATCCCTGATAATCTTGGATTAATCAATCTCTGCTCTTCGATTTCTCCTATGAGGTTTAGTCAAATTATCTTCAGACATGTTTTCTTCTTTTTATTATTCTTTTGAGTTAACATCATGATGTGACTCCTATTATTATTTTACACCATCCTCCACTTCTATATTTTCATTCTTTTCAATGTTCACATTCCTTATCTTCTTCTATCATATTATCATAAGAGTTCCTTGAAGCATTATTGGTTTTATCTTCACTGATCTTAACATCATTACTTTCCAAAATCCTTCCCAAGCACTTTTTCAAACACTTGTAGGCTTTGATGTTCATTGAGTATCCAAGAAATATTCCTTCTTCTGCATTTTCTCCATACTTTCCTTTATCTCATTCTTTTTTCCGAATGAAACATTTACTTCTGAAAACATAAAAATATTTCAATGAGGACTTACTTTCATTCCATAATTTATATAGTTTCTTTGTCTCACCTATATACAGCCCTATTTGATTTTGAATATACACTACTGCCTGAACAGCCTCTTTCTAGTAATGCCAAGGAATATGACTCTCAATCTGCATATTTCTTTCCATGTTGTTGACCTGTCAATTCCTTCACTCAATAACCCCATTCTACTGTGGGGATCTCACAACATCCACATCAGGTTGATTATTATTCTTCTCCAGATAATTTTCAGACTAAATGGACATGTATTCCCCTCTATTTTCATGTCGAAGAACTTTAATTATTCATCTAGTTTCATTCTCAGCAATTCTATGATGAGTCTTCATATAATTAAGAACTTTTTGTTTCTTGTGTATGACCATCACACAGTCCATTCTGTTATAGTCGTCATTGAAAGAGATGAAGTACCTTTCTCCATTTTTTTCAGAAACATTTTTCAGACCACCGACATTTGTATGGATGAGATCAATATGATTTAGTGACCATTTATTATTTGGTCGATATGAACTGTAGAACAACTTCCCCCGTATGCATGCATCACAAGCCTTTTCCCACTCAGGATTCAGGTTGGGGATATCCATGAAAATATTTAACATATAAATCTTCTCCATGTATTGTTTATTAATATGCCCCATTATCTGATGCCACAAGTTATTCTCTTCTTCAACTCTCATATGGCATGTGTTCTCTTTGTTGTCGACATAATATAAGTTTCCATCTATTCGGTATCCTTTCATGATAGGATTTCATATCATTCCATTTATAGTGAATCCTTTTTTATTGAATGAAACTATGAGTCTTGAGTCACATAGTTGACTCACAGTAAGGGTATTGTGCTGTAAAGAATCAATATAAATATCATTATTCTTCTTCCACACTCTATTATCCAGTTCAGTACTTCCACTTCCTTTGATCTTTAATGCACCATATTTACTAAACCATACTATTCCATCAACCTTTTTCTTAACATTAGTTAATAATTCAACATTACATATCATGTATTATGAAAATTAGTTATCAAGAATCCAGGTGTTGTTGCTCTTTGTATCTTTGACTGATACTTCTGTAAGGTTGGATTTATCAATTTTCAACTTTTCTTTCCATAAGATATTGGATTGTGCGTAGGTTGCTGATGGACTTTCAATTCTCACTTCTGTGTACACAAGGTCTTTATATTCAAACCCTTATTCCATAGTAAAAACATATTTGAAAGGTAGAAATTGTCTTGATGAAGAAAACTAACATGTCTCTGACTTCGGTATGAGTTGTCCATGTCACTCTTATTCCTGCAATAGACATCTTTATGTCCAAAGTTAGAACAATGAAAACAATATATATAGAAATTTTTTCTTCTGTAAGCGGTAGGATATGAATTTATTCTTCTTTGATAGCCTCCTAGCTTTCCCCCAGTCAGGTATCTCATTGACTCTTAGAAATATGAGATGGTATGGCCTAGATATCCACATAATAGAAACTTCATGAGAGGAAATGTCTTATCACGTCGATTTATCCTCATGCCTTATTACTTGAAAAAATAGTTTTACTACATGTCATTCCTGGAATCTTGAGGATCGTATTATGTTCTCTTTTCATTATGTTTTATTGGTCTATTTTTTAGAACTTCTAGTAACATTTCAGCATGATAAACCATCATATTTCCTTTATTCTGGTCCAGTTTTTTTGTAGTATATGATGTTTCGAAATCACAACTGATTCCACTGTTTCCCATGTATGCAGGTCTTTGATCACTCAGAATCTTTTCCACTCCATCAGAACAACATTTTGATCTCTCCATTATCTTAGTATCCTATAACCTTCCAAATTGTATTTTCTTCATTTCTTCTTTATAATTTGATTTGTTTTTTAATTTACTCCTAAGAGTAATGACTACTTCTTCAAGTCCCTCAACAATTTTGGACTTCTCCAGTCTCAAGGTAAGGTCATTGATGACCTTTGACTATTATTTGATTCCGAGCTTTAGTTCCACAAAATCATTAGTTCATTCAAGGATTGATGATTGTAATTTCACCAGTTCTTCTAGTCATTCAATTTCATATTTAAGATGATTAATGTATTCTAATGATTCTTCCACTATTTCTTTCCACTTGTTTCTTCTCTTACAATTATTATCAAGCTTACCAAAATCTTTCTTAAGTTGTAACTTGTGATAAGAATTAGTTTTCAACTGGTAATCACTATATTTATCTATTGACGGTTCTGAATTTTTAGTGGTAGTCATCCTGGAAGCATGGTTTCCAATTTTAAATTCGGGTTCTTCTTCTTCACATTCATTATCATCATCTTCCTCTTTATAGAAAAAACTCTTATTCTATACTTTCTTTCTAGATTTAAAGTTTCCCTTTTTGAAAAACCTTTTTTGAGGCTTCTCAATGTTTTTAGATTCACTCTATTTATCATCGAACTGTCTTGCACACTAAGAGGTAATGTGACCAACTTTTCCACAAATAAAGCAATCCAGAGGTAACTTCCCTTTAAATTTACCTTTTTCCTTCTGTAACTTCTTGGAAATGAGAGAAAGAATTCCTTTTTCATTATCATCTTCACCAATAATATCTCCAACAATTTTTAGTTTTTCCATGGCTTTTAAAACCATTTCTTTTCTCACACGAGTCATTGCATATTCTGGTTTAACACTCATTTCATATGCCACTAGGTAGCTCAGCAGATCATTTAGAGAATTTTTTGAAAGATCTCTTTCATCAAGGGATAAGACCATTGCATTGTAAAGGGGTGAAATTCATCTTAATATTTTATTTACAACATCAATATCATTTATTGGTTCACCAAGACCTCGAATTACTCCTACCACTTCAGTAATTTGATTGAATAAGAAATCAACATTCACATCAGGATGCATCATCAAATCATAAAAATTATTGTGCAGTACTTGTAGTTTCTCATTATCCACTTTTATATCTCCTTAATAAATATTTTCAAGTTAATCCCACATATACTTTGTTGAGGTGCAACTCATGACCTTTAAATATATCTGATTATACAGGGTCGCGGTTAGAGAATTTTATGCTTTAGCATCTACATCAATAATTTCCTGGTCTGAATCAGTCATAGTCGTGCATGTTGGATCAGTAGCTTGTATTTCTTGAGTATTAGAAAAGAGGACTTCCATTCCAAGAGATATTAGATGATATCTAATTCTATTCTTCCAAATCAGTAAATTGCATCTATTGAAGTGGGTTTCTCCCCTAACGTTTCCCAAATTATCCATTACAGCAAGGGACAGATCTAACACCAGTAAACTTTAAGCTCTAATGCCACTTGAAGGACCCCGGATCACCCTGAGGGGAGAGGGGTGAATTAGGGTGTCAACTTTTTCACCTAAACTGATGGATCTTATTCCCACGTAGGAAGTAACCTGTAAAACCTGTCATAAAAATTCATGAAAAGAGAGGACATAGTAGTTTTACTGGGTTCACCAAAAAAGGGTATCTCCAAGGATCATATGCCGACAGTGTTTTGTTCTTACCAAAAAACACTAATCTTCACTAGATGTAGAATACAATGGTTCAGTTAGAGTAACTATCTTCTAGGTTCACTTCCTTTATAATGGTTTATACATAGCTAACTACATACCTTGGAACACTTCCATCGACTCCCCCTAGCTCACTACTTTTAGATAATTCTATCTTAGTTTATTCACTTGAAGGTCACTTCAATAGATTAGAATTGAAGTCTTTTTCTTTGTCCATCATGAGACATTGATTACATCAAACACCTAAGTAGGTGCCCACAAAAATCTCTGACCACACAACACTGATACTTAATACATCTCTTTGAAAATCTCACACCTTTGCAGATCACAACCCTTTACGGGGATCGTTGCCTCACGGAGAAACCTACTTTGTGAAGCTGACTGAACCAACATGAAAAACCACATCTTCACAAATATCATAGTACTTAGATTAATTGGAATCATTCAAGACTTTAAAATTCTCTTTGATAATCTCAATCTCACATAGAACAACCTCCTTCATGGATCAACCCTTTCTTCACAAAGTCAAAGCAATCCTAGATTTTCTCTCTCAAAATCATGTGTAATGAAGAGGGTGGACTCTTATTTATAGGCACGATTGAACTTGGAGCTCCACTTTTTTAGGCTTGAAATCTAGATCTCCACAAACGTCTTTATGGTCCATATCTCTCTTCACAAAGCTCCACATAAAATTCCCATTTACAATGCTCATCAAAACTGTAGAGCTCTCTATCAAAACCCTTCGCACCACTGCAAAGCACCATCGCAAAGTACCAATGTAAAGCACCGCTCAAAAAGCTCTTTTCCATCTCTATTAGCGATGCTCGTCATAACCTTGAAGAAACTACATCTCAACTTGAAAATTTTTGTTCTTCAAAAACCCTCAATATAGACTTCATGAAATCCATGTCATTTCCATTTTTATGAAATGTTGATTCTAGATGTATACCTTTCACGAAGATCAGAGTCTCGTAATCACAAAGAACATTGTCACAATTTTCATTTCTTCGTGAAACACACTTCATGAATCCCATCTCTACGAAACTCATTCCCTTTCCACATTTTCATGAGATCTTCAAAAAAACCATTTTCATAATGCTTTCTATTCCCCAAATTTTGGATCCCAAAAATTTGGAAAACATTGGGAAATGATGTCACCTTAAGAAGTTCTTATAGATTAAACTGTATGATCCCTTTCCTTACAATCTCCCTGATCATCTATTGAAATATTTCCAAAAAACACAAACCATGATCCTTTTTAGCAAAGAACCGCCTTGGTTCCAACATAAATGAATTATTAAACTCTATTAAAATGATATTAAAACAAAAAAAATGTTTTCCATTTAATTTTCTTAATGTGAAATCAAAGACAGTTTAACCCATCACAAGTTTTTGTTTTTCTAATTCTTAACTTTCTACTGATCATTTTTTTTCTATCACTCTTTATCAAAACATGATGGTTAGTTGTTCTTCTATATGTATGTTTTCCTATATAGAATCCTATTATGTGTTATATCGGGTGATATTTTTACTTATCTTACCTTTTTTAAGTGGTAGTTTTAACTCTTTTCTGATACGGGATATAAATGTAGTAATTTTGAAAATTTAAACCTTAGTTACTAAGCCCAAAATTTAAAATTGCGAGGACGCAATTTCCAAAAGGGGGAAGGATGTAACATCCCATGTAATTATAGAATAATACCTTTTAATATCTATTAATATTTATGAATTAGATAGTGGTATTACCTTAATGGGGATACTATCTCATATAGCATACTTGATACGCAATAACAGGTTTCTCTAAAATATTATGTTGCACACAACACTGAGTTATACCGAAAAATATTACAATTATTATTTGAAATAATAGTTAATGCCTAGACTTTGTATTGGATGGAATTAAAAAATAATTATATTATGATTACACATGTTTGTTAAATGTTTTTACATTTATCCAATAAATGTTTTAGGCTTAATGTGAGAATGATTCCAATTTTAAGCATAAAATACTCTAAATTTTTTAAAATGTAGTTTTACCACCTTTTGATGGAAAACCCTTTTTAAATATATTTTTTGACAATTTTATATATTTTATTTGACAAAATAAACTTATTCTATAGAATACAGACATTAAAATTTACATTCGTTGAATTTTTGGTATTTTAATGATAAAATTCATTTTTAATGAATAGTGAAAAATACTGCATTTTAATTCAAAACTGCTTTTTCTATGATTTATTTATATAGTTATAATATAATTTTAATTAGTTTTAAAGTGTAATTGTATTAATTTTTATAATTTAATCAAATTATGGTCATTGAAAGTAATTTCACATTTAAATTTGATATAAATACGTGTCAATCTTTTGATGGTTTTTACTTTTTAAAAACCCGTTTTCTCATATTGACAACATTTAATTTTAAATTAATTATTGAAAATTATGTGTTCTCAATTTGGAATAATGGAATCCATATTTTTAATTCAATGGTCCAAATTGATTATATAGATACCTTTTATTTTTGGACATTATGAATAGTAACTTTAATAATTATTTTTATTTACCACGGTTAAAGGGTAAATTAGGTAAATAAGGGTACAAATAGTATTATTATAATATAAAACTACCCTAACATGTGTCCCAATATTATCGTATGAGTCATGGGAGACCAAAAGTATCCTTTGGCCGAACCTTTTTCATTTGGGAGCCACTTGGGTATCCTAATGACTTGTTATAATAATTAATTAGTAAAGAGAAATATAACATAAACATGTATCTTCTTAATAAAACAATTTTAATATGGGAGTAAAGAACTGATATATTTGACTATAAATAGTAATTATAATGATAAAAATATTTCCTAAATCATGGTATTTTATTTATAATTTTTATACATTAAACAAATAAATTTATTTGTGACACAATAATGATGTAGTGATTGCCTTATTAATGAATGATACAAATAAATGATATTATAAATATTAAAATAAATAAAATTTATAAAATTTGATTCCATAAATGAATTTTTTGATGATTATGACATGTTTTATTTGATTTAATGTCATTTTTTTAATGAATTGTGTTTTTATGACTTACAAAAAATCAATTACTAAATAGTGTCAAAATTGACATAAATGAGTTTTTTGTAAATACTATTTTATTAAATGATATATTAGTCATAAAAATCTAAGATTTAGAAAAAATACTTAGATAATGTTATAAAATTTTTTAATCATCCAATTGAGGTTCTCTTGGTATATTATAGTAACTATATTAACCATATGGTGTAAAAATACAAGAAGACATGGTAAGAGTTAATTTATTTAACTAAGGGTTAATGCTAAAAGATAAGGTTACATTTGTGACCTAAACTTGTTTGAAACATATTGGTTGAGATTATTTAGATAGATACTCATATTATCCTCAAAATATATCACTTTTTATCTATTATAATTCGAAAATAAATTTATAATAAAATAATATTTCCTAGCTTTCATAAAGTGCCCCACCTCCCTCTTATATAAGGCCACCACCTCTACCCAATTAATCACACCTCTCAATCCCCTTGTATCATCCAATTTATACTCAAATAATCTCCCAAAATAACTTTATTTTTCTTATAATCCTTACCTTGGGAAGAAGAAAACTCCAGTAATACTTTTGTATCAAAATCAAAAGGAGTTACCCGATTTAGAGATAACATCTTCTCTCAAACTCATTTCATTTAATTTTCTTCCCCAACCCCCTAACCTATTTTAATTTAATTATTTTAAAAAAAAACAACAGTATCCTCAATACACTAGTATTTTTTTTCTAATAGATAGACCTATACTTACACACACCTCTATCTAATGGATATAGAATATAGAGTTTCTGTGTACCGTGAACTACTGTATCACAAAACGATGATTGTCCAATTTTCTATTACAACATTTCATGGTGGAAATAATGATGGAACTATGTTAATATATGATATATATTATATTTATATTGTCTATATTCTTCTTTAATTTTTATTTACAACATAACTTTATGCTTTCTATAATGTGTAAATATGATAATTTCATTTGAGAAAGTGTGGACTACCGCCCCCTCAAAGTGATATGACTCATTCATTCCATATATGTAATGAATTATAGATTTATTAAATGAAATTATGAAATAAATATAACATATATATTATAATTTAATTATAATATACCTATGTATCATTTAGTTTTCATTCCTTTAATATGACAATGAAATGAAAGTAGTGTTCATGCGTACGTACAATCTACCGTCTCTATGAATAGTGAATTTAATTTATTATATCAAAATGTTATGTACTATTATAAATACATATATATTGGATATATATGATATTTAAATAATTAATATCATTCTATAGATAATTTAATTGTGGCCACATGCACAATTTTCATCAAAACAAGCTCATGTTTTACTCATGTACCGAACATGACAAAACGTCTGATATAAACTCAAATAATTAAATAATTGTTATAACATGGTAATAGGTGATATAAAATAAATAATAATATTTAAATAGGTTTTTATGGAAGTATAAATTAACACAAGTTTATTATTCAGAAAAATAAATGACAGAACGATACAAGTTGGACTCAAGGTAAGGAAAATATTAACTCAATCTTCATTCATGGAGTTAAATATCCATGTCATTGGTTTTTTTTCAAGAATATGTGTGAATAACCTGTGATCTTTTTAAACTGAATATCAACTTATAATGTAAGTATTTATATTTTTCACACATAATTAGTTCATTGATTTAACCTTAATCTGATTATATGATCTTTATAAGGGAACTTGTTACCCCAATTTCCATTGTTTGGGTTAATTTTCTACTTTTTTATTATGGAGTGATATGATTATGTGAGAAATAAATTTTGATATAATATCTTTTATTTATAATTTATTTGTGTTTATTTATATTTAATACACATAATCAATCTATTTTATTAACAAAATGATCTTTGTAAGGGAAATCATAACTCAATCTCCATTCATTAAGTTAAAATATGTGTCATTAGTTTTGTTTTTCCAAGAATATGTGTGAATGACATATGATTGTTTTACACTGAATATCCACTTATATTGGTTATATTTATATTTATCACACATAATTATTTCATTGGTTTATCTTTAATCTGATGATTCAATCCTTATAAGGGACTTTGTTTTAATCTTCATTCATTGAGGCATATTTTGATTTATATAAGACTTTCTTTTATATGGTATATAATCAACCCCTTTGAATTTTAATTTAATTAAAATGATTTAAAAAGGAATACTTTTCCATGAATCCTTTTACTAAATGAAAAAATGTATTTTTTTAAATGTACGCAGCGACAATGACCTTTCTTCTGTCGTGATCATTTTTTGATATTTATATTCCTCTATAAGCCATAATGTTTTTAAAAGAATAATGAACATCATATACCCTTTCTATCTATTTTGGTTTTTAAAATGGTTTTTATAAAGGATTTATTATGTCAATATCATGAAATGATTTATTTTTATTGCAATGTAGAAATTTTATTTTTCCCTTTATGTTTGTTTTATGTTTTATGATTATGTTATAGTTCATGGGAATTGGTTGTGTATATGGGTGGTTCTATGATAAATTGAGGGCGATTGAGCCCTT
The DNA here is from genome assembly GCA_963277665.1 of Viscum album. Classification (NCBI taxonomy): domain Eukaryota; kingdom Viridiplantae; phylum Streptophyta; class Magnoliopsida; order Santalales; family Viscaceae; genus Viscum; species Viscum album. The sequence goes on along the minus strand of OY728137.1, from coordinate 464,373,024 downwards.
GATAGGTCTTTAATGTAGCTGTGAAAGATACAATGTAATTTTTTATAGATTCCAAAAGTATATTTATGATATATGATTTCTATGAGTTTTTAAAAAAAATAGGATATAATTAAGTATGTTAAAGAGATTTTGTTTTATGTGTGGAAAGTATGATTTCATTGGTTTGTATGTATTCATGTACTAATGTTTTTTTCCTTATTTTATATCCTTTAGTGAGATTTTTATACTCATACCATGTTTTTTTTAAAAAAATCACAGGGTCTAAGGATGGGTAAGAGAAATTAACAATTCATTAATATTTTTATCAAGAAAATAATTCAAGTTTCATTTTTTGAAAACAATGATAGTGACTAGAAAAGTCTAATTTGTAAATTTTGAGTTATTATATAACAGTTACGACCAAATTATATAAATATATAAACATTAAAAGATTCTCTATGTGAATTAAAGTCAAATTACTGACTTATCTCAATATTATATAAATGTTTAAGGTTGGGTCTTATACTTCGAGTAATATTCTTTTTATTTTTCTCATGTGTCTTAATTTCTTATATGTTTGGTATTTATACTTTATATCATGATTTCCATAATGTAAACCATGAAATAAAAATCCTGAATATACATTCTATGTGTATTAAAACAATATATAGAATATATAACTATGAAATGGAATACACCATTCAAGGATATGGTAGTTCATGCGTACGTAAGAACGCTATTTATGTTTAATTGTCATATAGAAAGAAACAAAGAAAATGACATATATTTATATATTTATATCATAATTATATTATATTTATGATATAATATATATAAAATATAATTACTAAACCCATCCTCAATACATTCTATGTAGTTAATGAATGAATCATATCGCTTTGAGGGGGAGGTAGTCCACACTTCCTCAAACGAAATTATCGTATTAACACATATTGGAAAGTAAAAAATATATGTTTGGTAAAATGAATACATAATCATAAATAAATAATAAATATAACATATAATATATATAAATATAGTTTCCATCATAATTTACACCATGATAGGTGGTAAGTAAAATTAAACAATCATCGTTTAGTGAGGTCGTAATATACCGTACACAAAAATAGTATGTTTTTTATCCATTATATGGAGGTGTGTGAAACTATAGGTTAAAACCTTATTATAAAAATTATTATTATATTTATGATACTACTATTTTATACAGTCGTGTTGTAAATAAATTATATGGTGGAGAAATAAAATAAAATAAAGGACTTGAGAGAAGACATTATCTCTTAATCGGGTAGCTCCATTCAGTTTGTGCCAAAAGGATTCCTTATATATATTTATTCCAAAGGGAAGGATTCTAAGAAGAGGGTATAGAAGTTTAAAGATTAGTTTATAATAGTTTGTTTGAGAGAAATGGCTAGAGAGGTGTGAGTAATTGGGATAGTTGGTGGCCATTTATAGGGAAGGAAAATGAATCACTTGGAAGTTTTAAAAAAAAGTTAGGTGTTCACATATTCTTACCTAATAAAGTCATAAAAACCAACATAAATAAATAATGGAAGTTTTATGTCTAAATAATTTCCATAAAATTGGTTTTGGACAAGTTTCTAGGTCATTTGGGCCTCTAAGATTAAGGCTTAATCCCTAATTAACCTTAATTTGAATTTAATCTCTGTAATTAATTTTAAACAATTTTACTAATATTTTTGGTAAAACCTCAAGTTGATCTTATTATAATATAAATGTTATACTAATTAAAAAATTTCATTTGGGTTTTTCAAAATTCAATTCACAGAAGTGCAAAAATTATGAGTAATGCTAATCATGTGTATGGGATGAAATAATGGGTGTTTAAAGTAAAAAAATGTTCAAAATTTTGTTAATTTTTTATATAAAATTTCTAAGATAAAATTGTTTATAATGAACAAAATTGTATTAATATATGTATAATAGATATAATTTTACCTTTAAAAAATTTAATGTATACTTTAACATTAATAATTACTTAAAAAAAGGTATTTTTTAACTAAAAAGCAGTATTTTTCACTATTAATCAAAAAATGAAGTTTCTATGAAAAATATAAAAATTTAACCCTAAGATAATTTTGGAATTATAAATTAAAAAATTATTTTTATTTTACCACATTAATTTTATAAACGTTTCTAAAATTAATTTTATTATTTAAATCGGTTCATTCGAGAAAACTGTGTTTTAAAATATAAAAGGATATTACCAAAAATCATATATTTAATTATAAATATGTTTTATTTATATAAAACAATTATTATTTTTGAAAACTAGTTATTACTATTCATATTAATATGCTTAATGGATAGTTTGTAGTTACTTAATTTAAATAATTATAATAGAAAAATGATGTTTCATGTAATATACTCCAAGTCGATGTTTGGTGTAACATACGCCAAGTCGATGTTCCATGTAAAGTACGCTATTTTTGTGTTCCATGATATATACACCAATTACATGCCATGTGAAAGAAATTTTTTAATTATTGAATTTTAAGAAATAAATGAAAATTAAAATTATTTTAAAAAAAGTTCCATAAAAATTCAGGGTGTTACAGGAATGGTTGATCAGGATTGAGTGTATGTTTGGTTTCTTGGAGACACCTAGAGAAATAAAGGTTAAGTGATCCACCTTCATGCTGGAAGGACTGAGAAGAAGATGGTGGGTCACTTTGGTGATGATGAATAAGCATTGGGGAATAGAGTGGAATGTATTCAATGTTCATTTCACCAATAAGTTCTATCCAGGGTCGATGTTGTTGGCCAAGGCTACAGAGTTTTTCAAACTTGAAAAGGCTAATAAGACTATGACAGAATATTATATTTGTTTTTCTAAAATTATGTAGTATGAACCATATATAGTATTGAATGAGGAGGCGAAGTCTCGAAAGTTTGAGTTGGGACTTCGATCTAATATTTGGTCTCATGTTTTCATGATAAATCTTACCTTTTATGTTAATGTGATAGATAGAGAACAGATAGTCAAAATGGATCTAGTGATCAATTCAGGGTTTTCAGGAGTTTCTTTCACTCTAAGTGGAAGTGCAATTTCCTTGAATGGGAAGCAGAAATTAGATGATTCTTGTGGTGGTTCTCAGCACCAGGGTCATTCTAGACCTCTTGTAGTTCCAGGAATAGGTTCTATGATTTAAAACTAGTATGGAAAGATAGAGAATTATTAGAGGGTTTTCAATGAGGTATGCAAGGTATTTGGTTCTTGTGGATGTTCAGGACACTGACTTAAATTCTACCATGTTTATTCCACTCCCCATAATGAAATAGTCCCATTAGTACCTACCAAAACTATAGTGTAATCAGATGATTCAAGGGGAAATGGTTTCCAACAACAGCCATATGATACCATTATTCTTTATGCAGTAGAAGAGTATCATGAGTAAGATGATATGGATCCAATGACTATAAGAGGTACCATTACTATATCTTCATCATTATTGAATGCTCTATTTGATACTAGTTCATCTCATTCATTTATTTCAACATGTATTGTTAATATACTAAATTATTCTATATAGATTTTATCTTATTACATGGATATTACTACACTCCTTGGAATAAAGATAGAGTAGTTTATCCATAATTCCTCTGGGATTTTCTATCTATTATATGTTGAGATTTCATGGAGATTTTGGGTTCTTAAAATGAAACTACTTGACTTCATATTCTATATGAAATGGATCATTTCCAATAAATCCTGAATTTATTGTTATCTTCGATGGGTATCTTTTGATATACTTTATAGGGTGTTCTGTGTATTACAAGGAGATTGGGAACCAGGGTGTAGTAGAGAAAGAACTTCTTCTATATAGTTGGGTAATGTGATATAATTGTTCTCTTTTTATCTATAATGATAATATTTCAGTGGTTATCTCCCTCTAGTTGTCGCCAAGTTTTCCAACGTGTTCCCTTCAGACTTCTCTAGTCTTTCACTAGTAATAGAGATGGATTTTTATATTGACTTAGTTTTGAATACTCAAATAGCATCCATTCCCTCTTACTACATAACACTAGATGAAATGAAGGATCTGGAGGCTTATTTGGATGATATTCTAGAGAAATTCTTTATATGCCCAAGTGTGTCACCTTGGGTGATGCATATTCCCTTTGATAAGAAATATGATGGTTCACTTCTCCTATGGGTTGATTAACAAATTCTCAATCTAGTTATAGTTAAGAATAAGTATCTATTTCCATGGATTAATAATATGTATGATCGGTTGAAAGGGGAGAATTTTTTATCGAAGATTTATCTTTATTCTGGATACCGTTAGTTAAGGATAAAAGAATTCGATATTAAGAAAACTTCTTATAGAGTAGGTATGATCATTATGAGTACCTTATCATTACATTTTTTTTACAAATTCTCTTGTATTTTTCATGAATTTAATGCACATAATTATCTATGAGTATCTTGATAATATCATGGTAGTCTTCTTGAATGAAATCCACTTTTAATCTATGTCGGGGGAGGATAATGTGCAACATCTAAGATCAGTATTGTAGTTGTTAATAAATAACCAACTTTATGCCAAGATTTCTAATTTTGATTTCTATATCTGTGAATTTAGTTTCTTGGGAGACATGGATGCAGAACATGGTATATCAATTGATCTTGAGAAGCTGAAACCTATTATTTCATTGGAGAAACCATGAAATTTATTCAAGATTTGAAGCTTCTTGGTCTTAGTAGGTTATTATCACATGTTTGTAAAGTACTTATCAATGTTGGATTCTCTGATGATTTCTATAAATAATAAGTGTGGAACATGATGACTCTATTTTCATAGTTGCATATTGAAGTTCAAGAATTAGGGGAAAAGGTTTCATTGTCCCATGTTTCGTTAACATCCACTCTTCTGGATAAGATTCTCTAGGATAAATATCTTGATGATGAGTTATGTAGTGTTATAATTATATATATGGTTGGGATACCATTTTTAATTGGTCATTATCTAAGGAGGTAATTCTATTCTTTTAGAATCGCATGGTTGATCCATAATTGTGAGGAATGATGTTATTAGGTATTTCCATAATTCCTAGTGGGATTTGGACCTAGGAACCATGAATGTTTTCTATGAAATGTTAATGCAAATTTGGTGGCCAGGTTTGAGATATAGAATAGATTAATTTTACACTCATTGTAACACATTCAAACGTGTTAACGTTGAGCACTAAAAACCTCCAGGTTTGCATCAAACACTTTTGGTCCCTATAAGGAAGTGGGACTAGATATCTAGGGACACTTTCATTGGGCTTCCACAAACCCAAAAAAATAATAATTTCATTCGTGTTCTTATCGGTATGCTGACTATGTTAGAACAATTTTTACCCATATATGATACAAACAAATTTAAGGAGTTATGAAATATCTATGGGAAAATATCATTTTTTTTCTATAGAGTAGCATCTTCTATAGTATTTGATGTGGATTTATGGTTCCTTATCACTTTTGGTGAGGCCTTTAGGTGGCACTAAGACATGAGGTACATTTGATTACAGAATACAATCCACATTCAGATGATCAGACAGAAATACATATACATATTTTGAGGATATGCTCTGTACCTGTCTCACTGACATTGGTGGGGCTTGGGATGAATATTTATAGTTGGTTGTGTTTTCTTATAATAATATTCACCAGTACACAATAAAAATGGATCCTTTTGAGTCCTTTTATGGACAAACTTCGATATCTCTGTATTATTTGACATATACTGGAGAAATTTCCTTTGATGTACCAATCTTGGTTCAAGAGATTGCAGTAAAGATTTAGTTGATTCATTAGGGAACGTTGACAATGCAAAGATGATATAAGTCTTATGATGATCAATATTTTGATGAAAGGGAATACTTCTCCCCATTTTCATAGACCTTTTTAGGTTGTTGAGTGGGTGTAAAAAAATTGATTACCATTTATTACTTCCACCGCAACTGATGTTGATACATAATGATTTCCATATATCTCAAAAACAGAAGTATATATCTAAGCCATCTCATGTGATGAGATGTATTTATCTTGAGGTTGAACCTAACTTATCCACGATAGAAAAAATATTCGAGATTGCTTATTCTGAAACCAGGGTTCTTCATGGGAGGATGATGCCTTTGTTTTGTGTGCTATGGAAACATGGTTCTGATTCTCATGAGACATGAGTGGGGGAGGTACAGATGAGAGTGAAGCGGCCCCATATTTTTGAATGGAATCTTATAAGTATGATTTATGGTGATGTAAAGTTTATATGTTTGGGAGGTTATAACATCATGTCACTATTTTATGGTATTCCTAATCCCCTATTTAATCTTGTTTTGGTTGTGTTTCATTTTTTGTTGTTTTAGGTGAGATTTTAAAAGATTTGAAAATTTCATGGCTTTTCCAAGATTTTTCTACAATGTGTGCCCTATACGGAAAAACCATGAAAACCCAAATAGTGGGAGTTTTCATGGTTTTAACATAGTTTGAAAACCCATGGGTCTACTTATATGAAACCATGTATCCCATTTAAAAATGGTGCATAACTAGGATAGATGGTTTGGTCTAACTGTGCGGCCCTACACAACTAACCATGCATATGAGTTTTTTACGCCAAATTTTAACTTAAAATTCTTGAGCCCCTCATTTTTTGTCACAAATAGACTTGTATGATCCATATTCAATTTTTCCTTCCTTATGATCTCCCAAGAGAATTTGTAGGCCTCTAAAATCTTTATTTAGAGAGAATTGATTCTAGGAGAACGACACTTGATCCTCTCCCAATTAGTTTCCTCTTACCTTCCTCTATATCCCACCATATCCTCTTTCGTCAATGGGGTTTGATAGATATATTTGTTGATTGGTAGATATAATACCCTCTATTTTTGTATCATAAACATAGGTTTGATACCTAGATTACATTTTCATCATACTCTATCCAGAAATCTTGATTAGGGTTTGTAGTTTTGAGATCTAGTGATTCTGATGTAGGTGATGTTGTAACGATGCCCATTTTTTATTAAACCTAAATTGCATTATTTAAGTTCAATTATTCATTTAAATGATATTTATTTATTTTAATTAAATTTAATTTATTTGGTTTGTTGAAAAAACCCAATTCCATCAAATTGGGGGTTTAAAATGGAATTTTGGCATGAAATTGGGAAAACCCACAAATTATAATGAATTGGGGTGGGTTTACAAAAATTTATGAAATTTAAATTTTGGAAATGGTTTTTATAGAAAATTTTCAAAAACCCTTATTCCATTGAATTGGGGGTTCATTTTGAAATTGATAGAAAATTTTTGAAATTAATATTTCGAATTTAATTGTGAATAATAATTGTGAATTTATTTAAAATTATTGCATGAGAAAAATATAATAAATTGTTTTTATTAAAACCAAATTGGTTTTGTTGTGGAAAATAAATGTTTTGATTGAAAACAAATTTTGGTTTTTAAATGGAAAATATTCCTATTTAAAATGGGATAATGTGATGAATTTTATTTTAAACTATTTTTTAAATAAATTTTCCATCATTGTTGTTTACTAGAGAACATTCCAGTCTAGGTAATTAGTGAGTTATCCAGATAAAAATTTTATGATGGGAATTCACTATAACCATATTAATGCTTTACAACTATAACCCGAACATTATTTATCACATCAAATTCCCTAGTGGGATGCCAATGATTCCTCTATTTTCTATGCCAATGGATGTGTGTACACATTGAAATTATTATTAAGTGTGTGAGGATCCCATTACCTAGAATTACTTTAAATGTTGAAAGATGACCAGGTTTCTTAGCTCTTTATATTTTAGATATGAATATTTTACACTTTTGTAAAGAGTTTTACATGCCTTCTGAATTTATATAACTTGTTATATATAAAAAAATTATTTTATGAATTTTTTTAGAAATATCCCATAAATTGAAATGTGAAGAATTTTTATAAAGGTGTTTCCATCATTTGAATTTTAAATAATGATTTTTTAAAATATTATTTGGAAATCCCAACCTATTTATTAAAAATTTAATTCTCTTTATTTGGTTAATTAAATGTTGTAATATTATTATGTAATCCTCATTGAGACCCTACTATGATTCTAGATCAAACCATGCACATTAATTTAGTGGTTTATAGATTATCACCTTCCAGATTTGAGAAGGGGTAAGGCACCACTTGGAGGTGGTTCTATATTTTGATATGTGAACTTGGTGAGTTCTATACATTAGGACTTTAAAATATTTTTCTTTTTTTCTAGTACTTTTTTTATTAATTTGGAATTTTTTTCCTATTTGAATTTTTATACACTTCTCACTGTGGAGTTTCTTTTGTATGAATACTGATCTGTTTTCCTTTATTTCCACAATGTTTATGGAAAATTCATTCCCACCTTCATTTTTTGTGATTCCAGGTTCCAGTTTTTAACCCATGGGGATCAAGAATTACCTTAGGTCCATGTCATATCTATCTTGGTAATTGCATTACCAGAATACATGGGTTATATTGTGACAATATGATATTAAAACCACTTATAAATAAGAATTGAGACCTATAGAATGGAACTAATATCTATTGGAAGCTTGTATTCTTAATTGCAATGATAAATGATCACACGTTTTTTTAAAATATAAAATGTGACTTATATAACTGGGAAATTGAAATGGGAAATATATAGAGAGATCCATCCCATTCCCAAAATTACATCAAATTTCATACGAGTTATAATAATAAGATTTAAAGGGAGAAAAATCCCAAAAACATCAGTCAGATAAGAATCATTGACATGTGATGTGATCATAATACCATTATTTGATTTCACTACTAATTAGTCATGTATTAGATGATGTTATAATGAGACACCATTATATAATTATTCATATAAAAAAATTTGTAAGAAATATAATCAAATAAGATATTACCACTTTGAGAATTGATGGAAAGTGTATCTTTAACCACTTTTTCATTATAACCCAGATTAATAATAATGATCTCAAGATATTTTTTATGGTCTCTCATATTAATAGGCATATGAAATCGATCATTTTTATTAAATCATTAATTTAAGCACTATTTATCATAATTCCCTAACTAATTTCATTTAAAAACTAGTGTGTGGGTGGTCCACTCTATAGATATTTCTCTCCATTTTAATCATTAATTATCTTCTTATTATCACTTTGATATTTCAATTCCTAATAAAATATTGTTCTATATGTGATAAATTTACTACTCCCATTATAAAAATTTCATCCAGGTTTCATTCCACAAAGATAGCATAAATGAAGAATCGTCGTCTTCCCACCATGGTATTTCTTATTAGTATTTTCTCAGAATTTCATCTTTATTTTCCTAACAAAACAATAAGTTTAACGGGTAACTATGATAACTGTTTCATCCTTGAGATTATATCAAGTGATTTATTCATAGATACTTATGTATCTTATGGATAATTATCATAGGAGACTTGGGTTTATTCCACCAAAGAAATGAATATTCATTTTTTCATGATTGAGGATAATACAAGAAGTGTACCTCACAATTCCTATAAAATTTTCCTCATTGGTACTAATAGATTCATCATCCTTCTAATATATCTCATTGAATTATTTATATATTTTTATAAAACTAATACAATTAAAGTACATATTAAAAAATAACCTCCCAAAATCATTCCACTATATATATTGAATTCATAACTATTGCATCATGTTCTTGATAATAGTCCATCATTGATTTGTTTCACTTTTTAAATGAAAACCGCTAAAATAAATATCTCAATATATGAGAAAAGGAGAGTGGAAAATATATTTTCTTTTCTATAGATCCAATACATATAAATTAGTCAATTAGTGGACTACAAATTTTTTTTGATGTTTCCAAATAAATGAATAAATTGTAAGTTGTTCCCTTTGTTTCTTTAATAGAACCATAACATGATTCAAGGCTTGATAAAAAATTTAAGGGATACAAATAAAATTTTCTGAATTCAAATCCTATAATATTCGGCTACTAAGGGGGATAATCATTTCATTTTCCATCACATTTTCAATTAACATAATTTTTTTTGTTCCATTTACTGAATAAAAATGAATAATTATACATAAAAACAATTATCATAGTGATAAATGATATATTCAAAAAAACCCATTCATTTGATTTCTAAATAATGAAAATTTATTTACAATCTATAGAATATTATTTTTTTCCGCTTGGACATCCATGGTAATTAACTATTAAAATAGTTTATAAGTCGATTATATATAAAATTTGAATTAACCCCAGCATATCCCCTAAGAGACTAGCAATTTGTATATTGCTAGGCCTACTAAAAATGAATGGGTGATAGTAAGGTTAATACCCAATCCACCCCATTAATATTTTTCACCCAAAGGTGAATATATTTAAAATACTTCATCCACATCCCTACATCCGTAATGGGTTGTATTTTCAAGGAAAACCACATGTCAATCATCAGAAAAAATGATATATTCTCCTATATATAGGATTATCATAATGGTTACTACAAGAGTATCATAATTATAATTTCTATAAATAACTAAACTTTTTTATGATACTTATATTGGAAAAAAATTAATATATAATTATTACACCATTATATATTTATATTCATTAGATAACATGTCAATAAAATCCCCAAATGATAAATGATTGGTTTATTTGAATAATATATACATAATATTATTATTTCATGATATATATTCAATATCTCCCATAAATAACTTCTTAGATTTTACACTTCATAGTTTAAAATTACATAAATATTAAGTTCATAACCTGGGGAAAGGAAACATAATTAAGGGTGGGTTCATATTATCATTAAGGGTAAATAAAGGATATATTATTCAATGATCATATGTAAGGATAGAACAAGAATAAGAGTAATAGAATATGTGATTATAATTTTAAGATCACGCCCAAAGATTCATAATTATAGTAATGGTGGAAGGATTTGACTGCTTATAATATGTGAATCATAGAATAATTAATGATTATGATCCAAGAAATCTTATCATAAGAATAATTTCTTTTCATAAAAATTTAGACACCACATGTTTCATAATAATAATAATTTATTTCATATGTAATGGATACCCACTAAGACACACATAAAATTCTAATATTTAGAAAACCACCCATGTACCTACATCGGGCACTGGATAACCTCTTATGTGTCCACTTTTGGGAAAGGGATAACCTCTTATGTACCCTTTGTGTCCATTAAAATTAATGATTTCAAAATTCATTGGAGGGTTTTAAAAGACCCACCCACCACATAATCATAATATATTCATATATACAATACAATATCATGGAAGAATTTATTATTTCATCATAGATAAAACCATGGAAAATAAAAATTGTTTCATCAAAATATATCCATAATATTCAATAAATATCCAATGGAAGAATAACGATGTTAACAGTGGATCATATCACCTATAAACCATAAGAAGCATCAATTTACTTATAGATTAAAATATATTTCATAGATCATTGGAACATTTATTGAGGAAACAATAATTTTTATTTCAAAATCATTTTATTAAAATCTAAAAATTTATATAATGTTAATAAAAACTTTTTCTTTAAAAAGAAACATGGAATAATCCAAATGATGCTTAAAATAAAAGTGTATTAATGATGGTGGTAAAATTATTTCATGTGTAGAACCATAAAAAAAATATTATTCACACCCTTGAAAAAAAGTATATCACTTGGAAAATAAAAATAAGATTCTTTTGAAAAAAATTATAAAATGTAAAATATGTGTTAAAATTTGATCAATCGTTAGAGAATAGTAAAAACATTCTTGAAAACCATTTATTGAAAATATGGACATGGAAGAAAAAGACTCCCAATTATATAGAGAATTAAAATAATATTTTCATTAAAAATATTCCATCAGTCTTATAAGTTTAGATATACAGTAAAAATAAATGAAAATATTTAATATTTATAAATAACTAGATGATAATACAATATACGATATTTGGGAGTAATGTATCATATTATTTCATTATTATAAATTTAAGAAACAATATCTATAAAAAGTGATATTTTAACATAAAACTCATACTATAATGGTAACTTTTGAATCATAACACACATGAAATAAATAAAATAATGTGAAATTTTAAATACCATTTATATAAATATATTCATGATATAAAATATAAATGCATAGTATATAGACTGCATGAATGAAACAAATTGTAAGAACTTGAGATTAAAAAAAATTATATTTGATAGTGTAAAAGAAACACATCACATATTTTATCTAGTGTTACATGAAATGCTCAGTTTATATTTCATTACATGAAACCCTAATATTTTTATGTTTTATGGAATATTCAACACGCAACACCAAACATAAACAACGCTTGATATATATCACCATTATAACCAAGCCATTAAATTAGTGAGTATGAATATATTAACTGAATTATTAATATATATATATATATATCTTATCCAATATAAATTATTGATATATTTTTAGTAAATGATTAGTGAATTTTTAATAAAGTGGTTTTTCTCTTTAAAAATACGTTTTCTTCAGAAATGATTTTTATTTTTTTCATCAAAAAATATTATAATAATTTTTTGGGACATTTTAAAAAAATATATAATAAAATTATATTCATTTTTGGTGTTAAAATATAAATAATTATTTTGGGTGAATTTTTGGGATTTTTCTAAATTTATTGATTTTTTGTGAATAGTAAAAAATACCAATTCTGCTAAAGAGACTTTTATTTTTAATAAATTAAATAATTTGAAAGTACGAATATGTTGTCTATTTGTTTTAAATGTATTATTTTGTTTTATTTAATCCTGAAAATTAATTTTTAATCTACTCGATATTTTATTTAGTATAATTTTGTTTTTTGGCTTAAAGTGTGATTTTATAAAAACTACTTTATATTGAATAATGTTTATAATTTTCAGTTAATTAAAATGATACTTAATATAAAATGTTTTAAATGAAATAGATTTATTATATATAAGCACATATTAATTTATTTGAATTAAATTATTATTATTAGATATTGATTTAATATAGAATCATCTTTTTCATAAAAAATACTCTTCAAAAAAACCCATTTCCTTTCCACTTCTATAGGATTAATATTAAATTATATTTTACCTATAATATGATCTAAATTTTGAAAAATGTATTCCATATATTGAATTAGAAAAATTTAGAATTTCTAATATGGTCAAATTAATTTTTGACCAAAGTTACTAGTTAAAATAATTAGATTCAATTATAATGATGGAGGTAAAAACAAGTTATCCAAGGGATTAAACTTTAATCGTAATGGGAAAAATGACATAGAAACTTTTCAAATAAAAATTTTATGGAAATATGTAGACCATTATGACCTTAGGATATATGTTTATGAGTTTTGGGGACACTAGTCCATGAAAGCGATCCATAAAATTATTTATGTAAAGAAAGAGAAAAAAGAAACCATTTTTTCTTTTAAGTTATATAAAGCCTTAGGATAGGGTCAAAACAACATATTTTCATTTATATATACCCATTTAAAATCAAAATGAGTTTTTTATCATGATAATTTATCTTTAATTTTTATATATTAAATTATTTCGTAAAATGACAAAGAAATTCCAACATCGTAATTATTTAGTAAATAATTAGGTAAATTAAAAGATACTAAAAATATTAAAAGTGTGGTAAATTGAATTAATTATTGTATTATATTAATATTAAATATTAATATATCATTTTAAAAAGTTTTTAACATTATATACTTTAATTTTATCTTTTAATTTATTTGTTTTAAATTTAATGTTAATAAATAATATCAAAATTTTCATTAATGTTATTTAAAATTACTAAGAAATCTAATCATAATCAAAGTTATTTTTAAATGTTAATAAATATAAAATATGTTCCATTCATGGACCAAATTATATTTTATCATGAACATATTGACACCTAAATAGTGATAACATTGTTGGAATGGTTAGAGTAAAAGTTGTGTTTTTGAACGTTACACAGGCTTAAGTTAAAATTAATTTCCCACACACATGGAATTTTTATTCTATAATTTGGATTTCATATTCATAATAAATGGGTCTAAATTTAATAATAACTCCAACTTTAATTTTTTCTTAACAGATAATTTACTTAGGTTAGAAATCAAGTTACATTAATGAAAAACCAGAATGAAAAAAAAATAAGAAAACTTAGGAGTTATGGCAAAAAATGTTTATAAAACTTGTTATAGTTTGTGTTGGAGGTATCTTTAGAAAATTTAATCCCTATCCAAATTTCATTATAAATTTTTTAACTGCATTATTTAATTTTCACCTCTAAATAGTGAATACTTTTGGGTATTGACAAGAATTTCACACCTCCTCGATTATAAAAGGGTACTCACTCGCCTCACTTCTTCACACATCTAAATAAATTTAGATCATCCAAAATATGCTGAAATAACTTCCCAAATTCCATAATCTCATACTATAAGAATTTATTTTGGTGTAAATCCAACTAAGGTAGGCCTTTTGTGAAAACAAAGAAGACTTACCCAAAGGATGTATAACATTAATCAATATACCTTTTTGTTTTATTTCATTCTAAACCCTCATAAATTATTATTATAACATGATTATATAAAAAATATAGAATCCTAAATATAATTATATATTTTAATTTTAATTTTATGTCCTAAAAACACACACACTTCTATAAAATGGGTTACAAAATCATCATTCCTCTTTACATCATACGACCGCCTTGCAAAAAGATGTCATCTATTTTTCCAATACCACATGTCATAGTTGGGAATAATGATGTAAATTTTGTTTATATGAGATATTTATGATATTTATAACATAATTATTCCTATGGATTAATTATATCATATACCCCCTTTTAAATTTCATACTATATTTGATATGATAAAGTCTCTCTTGTGTAAGGCGGACTACCACCTCGCAAAGCGATTTGAAGAGTTCTTCCCTAACGTGTTACATTGAAGGTAATAAGGGTACCTATAATGAATATATATGATATAAATGGAATAATTATTATATTCTTGACAAAATTAAATTTATTTAATTATAATATATCATTTTATTCTTACCATTTCACACATAGAAAAAGTGATAATGTTATTCACGGATGTGTGGACTACCACCTCCTCAAAGTGATGTGATTACTTTTAAATAATATGAATGGTATATAAGTATATATAAATAAATTTAATTTGTTTTTATTATAAAATTATCTTTTTAGAAGATAAAATATTACTTACCTTCTTTCTATAATGATCATTGAAAAATGGAAATGTTACTCATGCATACGTACGACTTACCATCTCAATGATCATAACATTAGTTCATTTTTCACAACCATATTTCATGAGTGGTTCTAAAATTATAATTTATGTATAAATATGATAATTATTTAAGTGTTATTATTTTTATACGTTTAAATAATGAACATTTTGATTATAGTCAAATGATGGAAATAATTTTTGACACTTAATCTGAATATGTTCATAACACCCGACATAAATTTAATAGATTAAGTAATTATATAAAAAATTATAAGTTAATAATTGTAATAGTTAACTTTGAAAATGTTCCCAAAAATTAAATAATAAACATAAATTTATTTTCCATGAATATAATGAACAATAATGACAAATTAGACTCATTTTGTGGGTTTTTCTCATATCACATTTATTTCAATGAGATATATGTTGTATAAACATGAGTTTTTATTTAGTAATGATTTATTTTTCATGTTAATTAAAAAAATAAAACTCATTTTCTTGGTGAAAACATGTTGTATCTATCAAGTCATTGGGTATTGTACCCTTGAATAAAGGTCTATAAGGGTTTCATGCCTACCACTAGCCTATAAGATGTCCTGGTTATTATGAATTTTTTACATGTAAAGATTAATTTTATTTTGGAAATATATTGGATTTTATTTGATGAATAATTATTGAGTTATATTAGAATAATATAAGATAAAAACCTTCTAATCATTGAGTTTCAAACATAGTCTGTAAATGTTTTAAATTTTTTAAGGATATTTATTTATGGAATAATTCAGTTTGAAATTTGGGTATTACTGTTAAATTATTAATATTAGTGTATCATATAAAGGTTTATTATTTTTGGGAATTATCATTATATGTTTTAACCTTTTTTGGATAAGGTTTAAATACATGAAGATTAGATTGTTATCCCTTTCATGGTTATGTGGTCTTTAAATTTCTATTTTAGTGCTTCAAGAATAAAACATTCATCCTGAATACACATCATTTGGAGAAAATTCTGAGATTTTGGTGGAATTTGAATAATGAATGAAATTATACTCATAGTGTAAGTATATTTCCATATTTGTTTACTATATTTGGTTATATAATTAAATAGATCAAGGTAAAGAATCTTGTAAAAATAAATTAATCCTATTACCTTCATTTCTAATGAACTGATCACCATTTATATCATCACAGTTTTATGTTTTCGAGAACCATAACATTCTATTGGTCATTCACTTGTTTTTTATCAATGTCTTCCATCACTATCTATATTTATTTACTCTTTTCCATTATTCCCTCATATGTTCCCTAATTTAGAAACCTAGTTATGTCTTATTCTATTCAAAATGATTAATTAAATTTATCTATTATTATGAAGAATTTTAATTAACCCTTTTTATTATTTGGGTTAACAGAAAAATTTATTTTCATATTTCCATCCTTTGATTTTTGAGATAAAGTTCAAATTGTAAGGAAAAAATTTATTGGGTGGCGGGATGTGACACCCCAAGATTTTAAAATAAGAAAATTATATTCAATATCATAAAATACACACAATATTGAGTTTATCATTATTTATAAAAAAATCAGTTTAAAATGTGTTACACACAACCTCGAGATTCTTTTGCTCGATGGTGTATTCAACACACAACACCAAACTAAAATGTCCCAATATATATATTACCATTATAACCTAGTCATTAAATTAGTGGGTATTAATAGTATTAACTATTTTTTGATATATATATATATATATTTCTCACTCAACATCAATTATTTCTAAATTTTTAGTAAATAATATATCAATTTGATGTAATGTGATTTCATTCTTCAAAAATATTTTTCTTAAAAAATGATCTTTATTTATTTTAAGGGAAAAAATATTATAATTTTTTTATATAAATTTTAGAAAATTTAGATTTTGAAATGAAATTTATTTTTGGGATTGAAATATTAAAATGTACTTTGTGTGAATTTTTGAGATTTTCTGAAAATTGGGATTTTTTTATGAAGAGTATAAAAATTCTGATTTTTTTAAAATCATTTTATTTTCCAAAAAATAATTAATTTAGAAGTCCCAATATGTTTTTAATGTTTTTTAAGTAACATATGTATTATTTAGTTATATTAATTCCACTTAATTAATTTTCCATCGTATCCAAATATCTTTTAGTATTTTTTGGATTAAAAACCGAGTTTTTTAAAAAATGTTTCCAAATGCATAATGTTTCTCCTTTTAAATTAACTAAAGTAATAATTAGTGGTAAATGTTTTAAATGAAATATATAGATTTTATATCATTAAATATCATATGATATATATATAGTGATTATTATTTGTCATTGAGTTAATATAGAATCAATATTTTCTAAAAAATCACTGATCATAAAAACCCGTTGTCTCACCACATCTGCGATAATAATATTAAATTAAATTTTTTCACTTATATGGTTTTAAATTGGAAAAATATATTCCATATTTTTAATAATCAAAATTTATAATGTATAATAATCGAAACTTAATTTTTTTACACATGTCATGACTTGTCCCCTAAGGCTCGTGCCATGACTACCCCAAGCCCGCCTTCCATAGGCCAGGGGCTGGCGACTAGCACCAAAGGCGTATTACCTATAAATGGGAAGGCATTGTCTTTATAACCTATAAGCACACACAACCAATCACACAGCAAGATACGAACTCAAGTAAACTAAATAGCAGTCAGAGTAAGTGCTGTAAGTAAAAGGGGCCGGAATACAAGCCCAACTGGAAAGTACCAGGAAAACTAGAAAGTACAAGACAACTGATAGTTGAAAAGAATCTCATGGATAATCCACCACGGATCCTACCTTAAGGGTAGGTACAGCTCACGAATGGTCGTCTCTGTAGTTCACCTCGTCTAAAATCCACCTCTGAGCTACCTCCAATCCTGGTACCCTCATCCTTGGTCAGCGTTTTCCATCGTCTTTACTAAACATAACAAAGTGCAGGCATAGTCCATGTAGGGGTGAGTATAACAATACTTAGTAGGGACCTCGAGACCCTCAAGGTCTCACAAAATTCAGAAAGGATACACCTCGAAGGAAGGAAACAACAGATAACCCTACTTAGGTATATTCCCAATCATATACCTAAGTTATCAATTATGCCCCTCTCAATCATGAGGAAAACATAGAGTCCAACTCCAAAGCCCGAAGTTCAACTGTTCCACAAAGAAAGAAATACCATGAAGGCAACTACCACACAGGTAATCCATATAGAAGAATACCACCAAGGTATTACCACAAAAGAAAGTACCACACTAGTACATGCGAATCTCACACTAGGTATAACTTAGGTAAAGAAGTAGAGATGATAAGATGTAACTATTGAATCATCTTACTCTATTAAGAGGAGGACCCATTCAGGATCGCTCAGTGCTAACCCACACAGGATCGTTCGGTGATGTCCCACATAGGATCGCTCGGTTCTATCCCACACAATATTTCTAGGTGATGACCCACACAGGATCGCTAGGTGCTGACCCACACAGGATCACTCTTCATTCTTCACGTCACAACCAGCTAGAGGGTTCCCGCACTATGCTCTCTTGTCTCCAGGAAATTCTGCTCCACAAGCCACTGCTCAATACTCCAACATTCATGAAGTCTCATGAAGAAGTATCTCAAAGGACCTCCACATCATAGGGGTCTCAACGCAACAAACGGTGGGTCAATAAGACGCATGGTCTGTGAGTTATTAGAATTTTAGTATCGGGGGCCCGGTTGGATTTGTGCTTGATCCAACCCGACTATACTCCATCTTAATTCAAATCTCCAGTGGGGTATACTCAAAATAACTATCTCTCTCCAAGGTTTCTATCACTACTAACGGTTCATCAAACGGTCTCTCGGTGTTAGAGTTATGGCCAAAAGAGCGTAAATGGGTCGAAGTGGGTCTGGGTCTGGTCCGACCCTGCCCCACCCAGTCTGGGTCGACCCGACCCAACAAGCTGGGTCTGTCCCGGCCCATTGGGAAGCCCAGACAGTTGGGTTCATTTCGTTGGGTTCGGCTCGGCCCGCTGGGCGGCCCAGCCCGCTGGGTCCGGCCTGGCCTATGTTGGGCGGTCCGGCAGGCTGCGAGGGGTCGTGGAGCAGTTCGACCGCAGACGGTGTGAGGCCGCGGGGCGGCTCGGCGGCGAGGACATGGGGCATCTCGGCCGCGGAG
This sequence comes from Viscum album, assembly GCA_963277665.1. NCBI lineage: Eukaryota > Viridiplantae > Streptophyta > Magnoliopsida > Santalales > Viscaceae > Viscum > Viscum album. Next base: position 464,353,475 of record OY728137.1, on the reverse strand, counting down.
GGTGTCACGAGGGCAGCTCGGCCGCGGGGGTGCCACAAGGGCGCACGGCATCTCTGTAGCGGGGCGGCGTGGTGAGTTCGCGGGGCGGCGCAGACAGTCGTGGGGTGGCGCGGTGTAGCCGTGGGGTGGCACGGACATCCATGGGGTGGTGCAGCGATGCCACAGGGCGGTGTGGACAGTCACCCGACAACACGGTGAGGCCATGGGGTGGCGGTGGCCGTGGTCGGCAGAGGTCGCGGGGCGACGGTGGCCGCAGAACGGCGTCGTAGCCTTCGTCGCGGCCAACGGTGGTGTCGGCCGCCATTATCGTGCCCCTTTGTGGTTGGCCGCTGACCACCTCCATCGTGAAAAATTCCAAAAATCATCACAAGAATTGCGGAGAGGATGGTCCATGTTTGTTTGGCCCGCAATCTCTGCATTAGAGTGGTAGCAAGCGACTATAATCTCTCTTGAATTACGAAGAGTCGTCAAGAATGAAAAAGGGAACAAATTCAAACAACCACCCTATCTCGTTCGTTTGTTATCATCAATGATGAGGGAAATATGATCGTCGATTGAAGACGTCCCACGTTAGAGGATGTTCTGAGGAATAAGTCGAAGTCGTGCACCAGCGTTTTTTGTTGGAGGGGCATTCTTCGTGGAAGAAGTTATTTTTTGGAGAAAGCAATCATCCAATAGCTCTCCCCAATTTTAATTGTTGGCACAATTTCAAATTGGATTAATTAATTACATAGTCGTTGGCATAATAAATTAAAGGGGGTGGAACCATTATAGTGGGGGAAGTTTAAGGGGCTTCCCCACACTTAAGAGAGATTTCAAGCGGTTTTAGCCTCAGGTGGTCCACACCACAATAACCTCTCATTGGAGGTTTATTCAGGTCATCCCCAACACCATAACCTCTCAGGGGAGGTTTAGATCAGGTGGTCCCCACCTATGAAACATCCACAAAGAGTTTTAAATAAAAATAAAAGCTACACAATTTTATTTTTATTTATTCTTTCAAGAATATGTAAAAAAGATAAATTCCACCCTTGACCTACTATAGTCGAGGTGAAGGTCTCTTTATGTGAATACCAGTGCTTTGAGTTCAACGGTGCCCTCGGATTTCAAATCTGAGCACCGGTTCAAAAGTTACAAAAACTCACTCTTACTTTCACTGAACGTACTAGAAAAAAGTTCAGAATTTCATTCCGGGAACACCGGGCCCCAGAATCATGCACCGTCAATTTTCACGCACTCATAAAAATCTCATATATTTAGAAAAAAAATAAATGGAAATCCTGGGTCTTTACATTCTCCCCACCTTAGAGATTTACGTCTCCATAAGCTACAACTCAAAACTAGGAAAACAAGTGGGGGTACTAAGCACTAATTTGAGTTTCCTGCTCCCATGTTCTCTCCTGGAGGTTCCTGTGCTACCAACGAATGCACACTAGAGGTATCGACCACCGATGAAGTACATGCTCCTGTCGATCCTCAATTTCTACTGGAACCTCCGTAAAAGTCACCCCATCATCGACGTCCATCTCTTCGTGGTCGATTATGTGATAAGGGTCGTGCACGTATCTCTTCAGCTGGGATACGTGGAAGTCGTCATGCACCCAGTGCAATTGACGTAGAAGAGCTAAGTGGTAAGCCACCTCGCCAACTCTACTAAGGATCTGAAAAAGGTCTGATGAACCTCGAAGATAACTTTCCGCCTCGTCCAAATCTCTGTAAACCTCATCGGGTTGAGGCCCGTAGAAAGACGTGGTCACCATCCTCAAACTCTAGAGGTCTCCGTCTCCTATCAGCATAAGACTTCTTCCTGCTTTGTGCATTCTTTATCTGCTCTTGGATGATTTTCACTTTCTCAGTGGTAGCCCATACCATCTCGGGTCCCACTAGTGCTAACTCCCCTAGGTCATTCCAACATAAAGTTTATCTGCAAGGTTGCCCGTAAAACGCCTCAAAAGGTTCCATCCCAATGGTGGAGTGATATATGTTGTTGTATGCAAACTCCACCAAGGGAAATTGATCCTCCCAACTACAACTGAAGTCAAGGATGCAAGAACGCAGCATGTCCTCGAGGGTCTGAATGATCTGCTAAGTCTGTCCATCCTTCTGCAGATGGATAGTGGTGTTCAAACAAAATTGTGTCCCAAAATCCTCCTGCAACCCCTTCCATAGGCAGAAATTAAATTGTGCATCAAGATCAGAGATAATCATTGAGGGTAAACCATGTAGCCGCACAATCTCCTGCACATATAGGCATCCCAAGTTCTCTACTAAACCCTACTCTCTGATCTGTAGGAAGTGGGCCGACTTGGTGAGTCGGTCGACGATCACCCAAATAGAGTCATGACCCCTGGATGTACGTGGATTTACTATCAAGAAGTACATGGATATCATATTCCACTTCCACTCTGGGACCTCTAAAGGATGAACTAAGCCTGCTGGTACCTGATCCTCCGCCTTCACTTGCTGACATGTGAGGAACCAAGAGACAAATCCTGCAACTACTTTCTTCATTCCTGGCCACCAATGTTGTCGTCAGAGATCCTAGTATATCTTCACCACTCGTGGATGTACCGCTAGAGGGGATGTGTGTAACTCCCTCAACACTTCCTCCTAAAGTGACCTTGGTACCATGGTACGTCCTCTGAAGAAGATTATGTGCTCCCCAACTTCATAAAATCCATCAGGTTCATGTACTGTGGATATCTGAGCACATTGTGTCTCGTAGTCAGCGTCCCCATACTGTGCCTCCCAAACTCACTGAAGAAGTGGGGGAGTGACTGTAAGATAATGATGAAAATATAATCCATCTCTATCCACAAAGGATATCGACAAATCAGTCAGTTTCTCTGTCACCTCACCTAGTAGTTGTATACCATACATCCTACTGAGTGCATCTGCTACAACGTTCCCCTTCCTAGCAGTATAGACTATCTCGAAATTATAGTCCTAGAGGAACTCAAGTCAATGTCATTGTCTCAAGTTCAGGTCCTTCTGAGAGAAGATATACCTGAGACTCTTGTGATCAGAGTACACTGTAAAACATTCTCCCATCAGATAGTGTCACCATATCTTCAAGGTGAAGACCGCTACTACTAAATCCATGTCATGGTTAGCGTAGTTATGCTCGTGTTGTATCAGCTGTCGAGAACCATATGCGATCACTGCTCTCTTCGGCATAACGACACATCTGATCCTGGTCCCTGATGCGTCGTAGTAGACTATGTACCCTACGCCCTCCTCTAGAAGTCTCATAATGGGGACACTAGTTAGCCTCTACCTCATCTCCTCAAAACTCTACTGGAATATCTCCGACCACACGAAGGGTTGCCCCTTCTTCATCAAGGATGATAGTCGTGCTACAACTCTAATGAAATCTGGTAAAAATCTCTAGTAGTATCCAGCCAAACCTAGGAAACTTTGTACCTCCGTCACACTCCTCGGTGGCTGCCAAGAAAGTACCGCCTCAATCTTCGCTGGATCCACTCTAACTCCAACCTCTGATATGACATGTCCCAGAAAGTGAACCTCTTGGATCTAGAACTAGTACTTCGAGAGCTTACCATAAAGATGGTGCTCTCAGAGTGTGTCCATAACTACCTGCAAATGATAGGCATGTTCCTCCTTAGTAGTTGAGTAAATTAGAATGTCATTGATGAAGACTACTATAAAGTGATCAAGGTATGGATGAAAGATCTTGTTTATGAGTCCCATGAACACTACTGGGGTGTTTTTTATGGCGAATGGTATAACCAATAACTTGTAATGGTCTTACCGACATCTGAAATTCATCTTCTTCACATCCTCATCTCATACTCTGAGCTCAAGATAGCTTGATCTAAGCTCTATCTTCGAGAACCACAATGCTCCCTTCAACTGATCAAAGAGATATTCAATCATTGGGAGTGGGTACTTGTTCTTCACAGTCACCTGGTTTAGGTACTGATAGTCAACACATAGTCTCAAGCTCCCATATTTCTTTTGGTTGAACAAAATCATGGCTTCCCAAGGTGAAACATTGGGCTGAATGAATCCCTTCCCATGCAAGTCTTTTAGCTGTACCCGTAGATCACGAAGCTCCGCGGGATCCATCTGATATGATTGTGTAGATATCAGTGTCATCCTGGGGTACAAGTTAATGTAAAAGTCCACCTCTCTATGAGGAGGTATACCCAGAACATCATTAGTGAATACATCCATGTATTGGTCCACCACTATAGGATAACTCGGGCTCTCCACATCAACCGCTCTGAGGGTAAGGCTAGCCAACTGATGTGTGATCAGTTGCACTCTCGTCCGAGTAAGTCCATCTTGGGCTGCAAAGGATCCCTTCTTGATGGTGAAGGTAAAACTGGTCTCATTAGTAAGGACACACTGCACTTTGTGCCTAATATAGTCAATATGAGAATGGACTATAGATAACCAGTCCATACCCAAGATGATATCTTAAGGCCTCAACGCTGCTACTATAAGATCCCAGCTAATGCTCTTGCCTCCTGGAGTAAGCTCACACTGCCGGAACCAGTGTGTAATCGTCGAATCCACTCCCGTAGGTGTCTCTATCCATAAGGATTGACCCAACGGCTCCGTCAGAATCTTTGAGATCCAAATGAGGGTAGTGGAAATAAAGGAATGACTGGAACCTGTGTCTATAAGTACTGCAGCTAAGGTAGAGTAGACACAGATCGTACCTCATATCATATCCTGAGTGCCATGGTCATAGGCCTTAGCTGCCTGGATATGAGCTCGCCCCTGTCCTCCTACTCCCTGTGGTCAGGGTGGACCACCTGGTGGTGGTGGCGGTAACATATCGAATCATCATCCACTGCCAGCTGCACGACCAGCTCCTCTGCCACGTCCTCCTTCTCTCTATGGACCTCCTCAGTCGAACCTCTATCTATGCATGGGTAGTCCTTCAACCGTCAGTTGATCATCCATATGGTGGTTTGGATAGTCACGAGCCATGTGACCCTTCCCACCACATGCGTAACATTGCCCTCTCCTGGCATGAATGTCTCTTCCTCGTGTGCCCCGCAAAACCGACCCTGAATCTTGTGGTTGTCCACGTGAATGTTTGGTCCTTTTGGACCTCTGTGTCATCTGTCTGCTATCAACTGTAGAAAAATCCACTACGTGATAACTGGTAGTGGGTCTCTATACCGGTGACTGCTCATCAAGGAAACTCTCCACTTAGAGGGCTATTTCTAACACCCCTGCCTGTATCGGGATGCTGAGTTAGATCATCAAAGCCCTGATCTCCCGCCTGAGTCCCTGCTTGAAGGTCTGGGCCCTAAAGAATGGGTTATGCACCATATATGTGGAGTAGTGTGAGAGGTCATTGAACCTCAATGAGTACTAAGCCACAGTCCTGCTGCCCTACTGCAGATGAAGTAGCTCTTAAATGTGCACTGTGTGAAGAGTCGTTGGGAAAAACTCTGCTCGAAATAGGATCTATAAGTCTGCCTAGAGAAGTGTCACCTCATCGTGAGCCTGGAGAATCAAGCTCCACCATCTGCCTACTGTTTCCTGAAGAAGACCAGCGACAGGGATCACTATGAGATCGGATGGTGTCTCTACCAGTCGAAAGACTCTCACTATAGCCTCCAACCAATCCTCAGCTTCCTGTGGGTCCATATCTCCCCTAAACCTAGGTGTCCTCTAGCGCTGGAACTCGTGCAACGTGCTCAAGCGGCGTGCACTCTATATTGTTGGGTCTGGTGTAATCAGTGTCCCAACGGGTAATGGTACCACTGGTGCCTCTACTGGTGCCTCTACTGGAAGAGGGCCCTACACTGAGGTCTCATCACTCGGTGGGCTATCAGTGCATACTACTCTTGGAACCCTAGCCGGTTATCTTCATAGAGGCATCCCTAAAAGAAACAGGTGTGCCACAGTCAAAAAGTAATACCTGGTGAGCTGACTCAAAGGGATCACAAAGAAAACTCTTTAAAACACACATGCAATCAGTGTTTTTGTGCACTAAGTTGGAAATAAGAAGTCAGGGTCCTGGTGTATGGATACGTCGGCCGCCGCACCAACAGTAGATTCCCTAAACTAATAACCACACTCACTATGCTTAATACTATTTCAGTTTAAAAGATCGGACTTCTATGTTCTATGGTAGAACTGACTCCTCTGATACCAATTTTTCACGACCCGTCCCTTGGGGCCCATGCTGTGACTATGCCAAACCCGCCTTCCATAGGCCAAGGGCTGGTGACTAGCACCGAAGGTATATTTCCTATAACTGGGAAGGAATTGCCTTTATAACCTGTAAGCACATGCAACCAAGCACACAACAAGGTACGAACTCATGTAAACTGAATAGTAATCATAGTAAGTGCAGTAAGTAAAAGGGGCCAGAATACAAGCCTAACTGGAAAGTACAAGGAAATCTAGAAAGTACAAGACAACTGATAGGTGAAAATCAGTTCCTAGATCAGCCACCACGGATCCTACCTGAAGGGTAGGTACAGCTCACAAATTTATGCCTTTACGATTACCCTCGTCTAACATCCACCTTTAAGCTACCTCCAATCCTGGTACCCGTATCTTCGGTCAGCGTTGTCTGTCGTATGCACCAAACACAACAAAGTGCGGGCATATCTCATGTAGGGGTGAGTATAACGATACTCAGTATGGACCCTGAGACCCTCAAGGTCTCACAAAATCCACAAAGGATAAACCACGAAGGAAGGAAACAACTGATAACCCTACTTAGGTATATACCCATACATATACCTATGATATCAAGTAAACCCCTCTCAATCATGAGGAAAACACACATTTCAACTCCAATGCCCCAAGCTCAACTGTTCCACAAAGAAAGAAATACCACGAAGGCAAGTACGACACAGGTACGCCACACAGAAGAATACCACCAAGGTATTACCAAGAAGGAAAGTACCACATAGGTACAGACTCAGCTCACACCAGGTATAACTTATGTACATAAGTAGAGATGATGAGATGTAACTACTAAATCAACTTACTCTGTTAAGAGGCAGACCCACACAGGATCACTCAGGTCTGACCCACATAGGATCTCTTGGTGCTGACCCACACAAGATCACTCGGTGCTAACCCCCACAAGATCTATAGGTGATAAACCACATAGGATCTCTAGGTATTAACCCACACAGGATCACTTGGTGCTGACCCACACAGGATCGCTCCTCAGTCTTCACGTTATAGCCAGCTATTGGGTTCCCACACTATGCTCGCTTGTCTCCAAGAGGGTCTGCTCCACAATCCACCATTCGATAATCCAACAATCACTAAGTCTCATGAATAAGTATATCAAAGTACCTCGATGTCATAGGGGTCTCAACGCAAAAGACGGTGCGTCAATCGGATGCCCGGTCTGCGAGTTATTTTCCTTTTAGTCCTAGGGGCAGTTGGATTCATGCTCGATCCAACCTGACCATACCCCATCTTAATATAAATCGCCAGTGGGGTATACTCAAAAAGACCATCTTACTCCAAGGTTTATATCACTACTTAAGGTTCATCAAACAGTCGCCCAGTGTCAGAGTTCTAGCCAAAAGAGCATAAATGGGTCAAAGTGGGTAAGGGTCCGGTCCGACCCGGCCGGACCGACCAGAACCGACCCTACTTGGGCCAACTCGGACCAACCCGCTGGGTCAGGCCTAGCCCACTGGGCGGCCTGGCCCATTGGGTTCGGCTCGTTGGGTTCGTCCTGGCCCGCTGGAGGGTCTGGCAGGCCGTAAGGGGCCGCGGAGTGGTTCGAACGGGGATGGCGTGAGGCCGCAGGGCGGCTTGGACATGGGGGTGCTAAGAGGGTGTGGGGAGGATCGACCGAGGGTAGAGTGAGGCCGCGGGGCGGATCGACTATGAGGGTGTGGGGCAGCTCGGCCGCGGGCGGCGTGAGGCCTCGGGCGGCGCGAGGACGTGGGGCGGCTCTACTTCGAAGAGTGCCTTAAGGACGGCTCGGCAGTGGGGGTACCGCGAGGGCGCGGGGTGGCTTGGCCGCGGGAAGTGCGAGGCCATGGGGAGGCTCGGCCGTGGAAGGTTCTATGGAGGCGGCTCATCTGTGGGGGCATTTTGGCTGCAGGGTGGCGCGGCAAGGCTGCGGGGCAGCGAGGAGAGCCGCGGGGTGGCACGGATAGCCGCAGGGCAGCGCGGCGAGCCCGCAGGGTAGCACGAACAGCCGTGGGGTGGTGTAGCGAGGCCGTGGGGCGGCTTTGGCCGTGGTCAGTGGAGGGCGCGGGGCGGCGGTGGCCATGGAGCAGCACCATTGCACCGTCACCTTCTTCACGGCCAGCGGTGGTGTCGACCACCATTCTCGTGCCCCTTCGTGGTTGGTCGCTGACCACCTCCATCGCGAAGAACACAACAAATCATTATAAGAATTATGGAGAGGACGGGCCATGTGTGTTGGTCCCACACTCTTCGAATAAGAGTGGCAGAAAGTGGCTATAATATCTCTTGAATTACGAAGAGTCGTCAAGAATGAAAAAGGGAAGAATTTCAAACAACCACCCTACCTCGTTCATTTGTTGTCGTCGATGAGGAGGGAAAGATGATCGTCGATTGAAGACATCACACATTTAAGGATATCCCGAGGAAGAATTCAAAGTCATGCGTTGGAATTCTTCGTTGGAGGAGCATTCTTTTTGGAAGAGGTTCTTCATGAAAGAAGTTCTCCATTGGAGAAATAAATCCTCCAAGAGATCTCCCCTTTTCCAATACTTTCCCCCAAAATCAAAATATCCAACTGTTGTGTTCCCAAATTTTAATTGTTGGCACAATTTCAAATTGGATTAATTAATTACATAGTGGTTGGAATAATAAATTAAAGGGGGTGGCACCATTGAAGTGGGAGAAGTTTAAGAGTCTTACCCACACTTAAGATGGGGTTCAAGGGGTTTTAGCCTCGGGTGGTCCCCAAAAAAATAATCTCTCATGGGAGGTTAGTTCAGGTGGTCCCCACCACCATAACCTCTCATGGGAGGTTTATTTCAGGTGGTACCCACCTATGAAACATCCACAAGAATTTTAAAATAAAAATAAAAATAAAAGCTACAAAATTTAATTTTTATTTCATTCTTTCACGAATATGTGAATAGATAACTTCCACCCTCGACCTACTACGGTTAAGATGAAGGTCTCCTTAAGCGAATATTGGCAATGCGAGTTCAACAGTGCCCTCATATTTCAATTCCAAGCACCGGTTCAAAATTTACAAAAACCCACTCGTACGTTTACTAAACATACCTAAAAAAAGTTCAGAAATTCATTTCGGGCACAACGGGCCTCGGAATCACGTGCCATCAATTTTATCGGATCCGTAAAAATTCCATATATTTAAAAATATTACATGGAAATTCTGGGTCTTTAGAGTCTCCCCACCTGAGGGCTTTATATCCCCATAAGCTATAACTCAAAACTAAGAAAACAAGGGGTTTATTGAGCACGAATCTGAGCCTCCCTCTCCCATGTTCTCTCCTGGAGGTTCTTGTGCTTCCAGCGAATGTGCACCAGAGGTATTGACCACCCATGAAGGGCCCACTACTGTCGATCCTCAATATCAACTGGAACCTTCGTAAAAGTTTACCCATCATCAACATCCAACTCTCTATGGTTGATGATGTGAGAAGGGTCATGCACATATCTCCTCAACTAGGATACATGGTAGACACCATGCACCCGGTGCAACTGAGTTGGAAGATATAAGTTTTAATCTACCTCTCCAACTATACTGAGGACCTAAAAAGGTCCGAAGAACCTCAAAGATAACTTGTCGCCTTGGCCAAATCTTTTTAAACCTTGTCGGGGTGAGACCCGTAGAAAGACGCGGTTTCCATCCTCAAACTCCGGAGGACTCTGTCTCCTATTATCATAAGACTTATTCCTGTTCTGTGCAGTCTTCATCCACTCCAGGATGATTTTCACTTTCTCAGTGGTAGCGCGTACCATCTCTGGTCCCACTAGTGCTAACTCCCCTGGTTTATCCAGCACAAAGGTGATCTGCAAGGTCGCTCGTACAATGCATGAAAAGGTGTCATTCCAATGGTGGAGTGATTGTTTCTGTTGTATGAAAACTCCCCCAAAGTCAAGTGATCCCCCCAACTATGACTAAAGTCAAGGAAGGAAGCACGCAGCATGCCCTCAAGGGTTTGAATGGTCTGCTCAGTCTAGCCATCCTTCTACAGATGGAAACGGTGCTCAAATGAAGTTGTGTCTCGAACGCCTCCTTCAACCCCTTCCATAGCTGAAAAGTAAAATGTTCATCACAATCGAAGACAATAATATAGTGTAATCCATGTAGCCGCACAATCTCCTGCACATAGAGGCGTCTCAAGTTCTCTACTGAACCCTGCTCTCTGGAAGTGGGCGGACTCGGTGAGTCGGTCGACGATCACAAAAATCGAGTTATGACCTCTGGATGTACGTTGAAGTCCTGTCACAAAGTCCATGGATATCCCATCCCACTTCCACTCTGGGACCTCTAAAGGTTGAACTAAGCCAGCTAGTACCTGATGCTCTACCTTCACTTGCTGATAAGTGAGGCACCGAGAGACAAACTCTACAACAGTTTTCTTCATTCCCAGCCACCAGTGTTGTCGTCGAAGATCCTAGTACATCTTCACCACTCTTGGATGTACCACTAGAGGGGATGTGTGGAACTCCCTCAAAACTTCCTCATGAAGTGACACTGGTACCATGGTACATCCTCCGAAGAGGATGATGTGCTCCCCACCTTCATAAAATCCTTCAGGTGCATGTCCTGTGGATATCTGAGCACGTTTTGTCTTGCAGTCAGCGTCCCCATGTTGCGCCTCCCTGACTCACTGAAGAAGTGGGGGAGTGATTGTAAGAGACTGAAGAAAGGCTGCTCCATCACTATCCACAAAAGATATCTGCAAAGCAGCCAGCTGCTCTGTCCACTACTACAAAATGGGGCAAGGGAAGCGCTACACATTTATCAGCGCTTTTTAAAAGTGCTGATAAAGGGGGTCTTTATTAGCACTAAAAAATATGCTCATAAAGACCCCCCCTTTATCAGTTCTTTTATAAAAAGTACTGATAAAGGGTAATATTCAAAAAAAAATTAAAAACATTTATTAATATATAAAGCTATAAATCTATTTATATTGATATAAATATAATATTTACTTTTTAAATATGTTTTGGAAATAATAAATGGAAATCAAATATGAATGTATATGATATTTAGTAAAATAGGATTAAAAAATAATTTAAAAAATGATTAATTAATAATTATGTAATTTTTATCCACCAATAGTCATGTAATAACACTTTGAGTATAAAAAATAAATAAATAAATAAAAGATCAAAAATATGTTGAAAACACAACTCAAACTTCAAACGGCCATAACTTTTGATCCAGGACACTTTTTGAGCTCTACAGCATATCAAATCAAATACTACGACGAGATCTACAGCCCTATGAATAGGGGTAACTCGTCAATGGTTTTTTCGAGGCCAAAAAAGGCACAGAATTCCTCCAAAACTGAGTTTTTAGTTGGGGTACCCCAACTATTTACCATTCAAACAGCTATAACTTCTGATGTCAATATCTGATAAATGTGTATCATATATCATATTGAAGATCATTTTATTTTCTTCGATTTGACAGATTGTGGAGCTGAAATGGACTCATGGATTAGAAGTTATGGTCATTTTAACATTCAAATTCCTCTAACTTCTGATCCGGATGTACGTTTTGCTTGTACCACATATCATATTGAATGTCATTTCATTTTTCTCGATTTGACTGGTTTTGGAGTTGAAATAGACTTCTGGATTAGAAGTTATAGCTGTTCAAACATTCTCGATGACTTTTCACATCCACATTTCTATGTATTCATTCATAACTATATACATATATATATATATATATTTGTGTTTGTGTGTTGTATATATGTATGTATGTATTTATTTATTTATAAACACACGTAAAGACACATATTCTATAAATGTATTTGAAATTAATCTTATAAATATATATATTAATATACAGATAAACATACAGATAAAAAATTATAACTATGTCTATATATATATATATTAATATACAAATAAACATATGGATAAAAAATTATAACTATATCTAAATATATATATATATATATGTATTAATATAAATATATATATATATTAATATAACTAAATAAATTTATATTAATATGGATCTGTATTAATATATGAATACATATAACTATATATATACATAACTTGATATATCATTAAAGGGAGAACAAAACAAAATGGCTAAGTGGTAGAGTTGCAGCGTGCAAGGGGGGAGGTCCTGTGTTCGAATTTCAGTGGCAGCAGGGTCGCGCGGGCACAGAGAAGCAAGGTTTCATGGGCCCAGTGAAGCGGGGTGCAGCGTGCGGGTTGAGGGGGGTGCAGGCGCAGCGAAGTGGGGTGTAGAATGTGAATCGCCCAGGAATTATATATATATTTTATTTTCTTTCAATTTTTTTGACATTTATCAGTGCTATTTTTTTAGCACTGATAAAAGGGACCCCCATTTATTAGCGCCAGTCTTTACAGTGCTCATAAAAGCGCTGATAAAGGGGTTTTTTAGCACTGATAAAAGCGAATTTTGTAGTAACGGTCACCTAACCTAGTAGCTGTATACCAAACCTCCTGTTGAGTGCATCTGCTATAACATTCCCATTCCCAGGAGTATAAACTGTCTCGAAGTCATAGTCCTGGAGGAACTCAATCCAACATCAATGTCACAGGTTCATGTCCTTCTGAGAGAAGATATACCTGAGACTCTTATGATCAGAGTACACTGTAAAATGTTCTCCCATTAGATAGTGTCACCACATCTTCAAGGCGAAGACCACTACTGCTAACTCCAGTTCATGGGTAGTGTAGTTCTACTCGTTCTATCTCTACAATCGAGAACCATATGCGATCAATGCTCGCTCTGGCATCAGGACACATCCGAGACCAGTCCCTGATAAGTCGCAGTAGACTGCGTACCCTACACCAATTGATCTTTTATTATGAACATATTTACTATAGACACCTAGCCCCAGATATCCTATAGCTGTTGTCTTCTATCAATAACATTAGAATGATTAAAATTAATCAATCCCCAAAGGAATAATCAGTATAGTAGTCTTGGTAAAATAGATACATAAATGAGTATTTCATTAAAAATCGATACACTAATTACAACATATTTTTGCATTCTAAATAAAAAAACATTGAGGATGATCTCTAATCCATCTAGTATATTCCTGCATATCTTTCATATTATTCTTCTTAGATTCATGGATAAAGAAACATAATAAGGGTGATCTCAAATTCTCGGTAAGGAGAAAATATAGAGGAAGCAATAATGAATCAATGAGAGTAATAATTATGTCATGTTAAATAACTGGACACGTATACCAATTAATCATAAAACTAAGAGAAACTGAATAAACAATATTGAAATGTAATAATTAAAAATACATTATAATCAAATAAAATGATAAGTAAAAATAAATATTGAAAGGTATGATACTAAAAAACATTCCATTAATCAATAAAATGAAAAGAAATATATCCATAGATATTTCAACGCAAAATATCATGGATTAATAACAACTAAAACTACTATGAGTGAAATTATTTCTTAGTAGATGTCATGTATAAGGATTATGAGGACCTATTACCATCAATAACTTTCCCAAGATAGTTTAAAACTAAGTGTAGAAACCCATTTTTACAATTATTCATCTCATGAGAACATATTGATGAATTGAGGAGCTATATAAAGTCTGTGATACACCCATCATTTCCAATCCAACTCATTCCTGATATTGAGTAATCAAAATAAATAATATGCATTATCAAATAATAGTATTGAGAAATAAGGATCTATCAATAATTCTCCAATTAATTAAATAACATTCAAAGTAGTCATTGTATGTAAAATGGTATATGGTTTAAGAAATATTAATATTCATGAAAAATGAAATGGAAAATAATGGAAAATTCAATGTTTGATGATCATACGAGATTAAATATTTCAATCAAACTAACAAATAAATCAAGGAATTGAATGTGAATACTATCCTTGGCCAATACAATTATAAATCACCCAAAGAAAGAATAAGGATGGTATCAATGCAAAAAAATCCCAAGTGGTGTAAAATAAAGGGTTTTTGTCATTGATGAAACAAAATATTAACTTTTTAAAAATATTCTTGAGGAAAATATCCTTTTCTTTTGAAAAACTATTTTAAAATATTTTTCATTTAACATCCATTTAAAAAAAATATTTTAAAAATAAAACTTTTAAACTTGAGAAGGGAGCTTTAAAGAAATGATGGTGGATAAATCCATACATGTTGTAGGAGGTAAAAATAATATTCCTTTTATAAGAAAAAGGTTAGAAAATTCCTCACATATAAAGTGACAAGAAGATTCATTCTAAGATATTGGTAAAATAAAAAAGGGTAAATTTTTTTATCAAATCATTTTAAAATCTGTTTTGAAAATATTATAATAAAACATAGTTTTTAGAAGAAAACAAGTTCTCCAACTAAAGTGAGAAATAAATTCAGGCTTTCTTAAAAATATTTTCTAAAACATATTAGTACCAAAGAGTTGAAAATGGAACTAATAATTGAAAATGGTTATAAATAACCCAAGGATAATTAAATGTTTTGTTTAAAAATGGTTATGTAATTTTTTCAAATAGAAATTCCATTGAAAGATCATTGGATTAGTTTTGAGGAAAATAATCTTTAAACATCCCAAAGTGACCAATACCACATTGAAACATTTTTAAATCATAAACATCAAGAAATAATAATATTAAATGAAAGTATTAAATACCATTAAGGAAAATTAATTCATTACATAATATATAAAAATAGGTAGTACGTACACCGCGTAAAATAAGTCATTGTTGAATATGACATTTATCTCATGAAGGTAAAAAGTGATATGGAAGTCCCTTACTAATGTAGTAACAAATGGATTGAAAAGACCAAATATAATAATCCTTAAATAAGAAAATTAAAAACCATGATGATAATATAATTCATGATATTATATGTCAATGCGTTAGTATATACACTCTATATAATAAATTAGGCACACAACAATTACGCATTCCTCATGGAATGAAAATAAGACAATAATCCATTACCATGTGTTTCCTTTTGGGTGAACGTCTATTAAATCCTTATATAATAAAATTATTTTAATTTTATACTTGATTCATAGACTTTTTCATATTTATATTTACTTTTATTTCACTTATTACCATGTTTTATACAACTACTTAAACAATTATGTTTTTTTCAGGTGTTTTCAAAAAAAATTATTTTGTGTGTCAAAATAACTATTGATTGTCAACTATGGTCAAATGGTTCATTATATAACATCTCTAGAATAATAACCATGACATAATTCTCATATTTTTACATAAATTATACTTTTAAAATAAATCATTTGATATGGTTATGAAAATGAGATAATTTTACAATCCTGGAGATGGTAGGTCATACGTACGCATGAGTAACATTCCCATTTTTAAATGATCATTTTTGAAATAAGGTAAGTAACTCAAATATTTCCAAAGTTATCATTATATAATAAATACCATATTATTTAATCATATATACTTATATATATAATTCCATTTTGTAAAAGGAATTACATCATGTTGAGGAGAGGAATGATGGGAGACTATTTGGGTAGGTTTTTACTAAACTTAAGAGGTTTTATAGGTATTAGGAATGAGTATAGGTGGTGGCCTTTTATAGGAAAGGAAAAGGACTCCCTTGGTATTATTGAAAAGAAGTTAGGTGTGCACATGTTCTTACCTAATAAATTTCATGTTGAACCAACAAAAATAAATAATTGAAGGTTAATTTCTGAGATATGGCCATCCAATGGGTGTTTTACAAGTGGCTAGGTCATTTGGGAACGTAAATTAAAGTTTTAGTCCTTTATTAAGCTTAAATTTTCCTTGATAATTCTAATTATTTTTAATCACTTTCACTCATCGTTTTGGTCAGAAGAAATGTTGGTCTTATTAGACATTATAAATTATTTTGATTCCAAATATGGAATTAATTTTTATAAATTCTAATCATATAAGTGGCATAAATTAAATTAAAATTAATCCCACAGATAGGATGATAATGTTTGTTTTTAAAGTAAAAATGTCAAATAGTTGGCCATGTTTTTATAGTCAATTTCAATGTGAAATTGATTCCAATGACCTAAATTGGATTAATTTATATAAATATTATATAATTAAACTATAAAACCATTTAAAATTATAATTAAATTAAATTAAAAGGTAGTTTTGAACTAAAATTCTGTATTTTTAACTATTTGTTAAAAAAATGAAATATCTCGTAAAAAAATAAAAATTTCATCCTAAACTAATTTTTATGTTTATATTTTAAATGTGAAGTTTATTTTGACATATTAAATCAATTATAGTGTCAAAATTCAAATCTAAAATTGTTTTTCATTAAAAGGAGTTAAAATTGCCTTTATAAAAAATGGGTATTTATGTGTGAAATAGGGTTTATTCATATCTTTTTCACATAAAACCTAATGGATGAAAATAAAAAATATTTAATTGAATATATAACATATATATTACATTAAAATAATTAAATAATTGTGATTAATTTAATTTATTATGGTAAAACATCTTCGTGACCATAAAAATGGTTTTATATAAAAACATTTTGTGTATATTTAATCAGTTCCTATATTAATTTATAATTAATTTTTAACCTATTGATTAATATTATATTATTATAAAACAAATATTTTCATAACTTAGTTAATAATATTCATAACCACTAACATATTGGCTAGGTTATATCATATTATATTAAATAATATTTTAATAATACATTATTAGGTTG